>CP139504.1:276089936-277289936 GCA_021014915.2 Artemisia tridentata subsp. tridentata
AGCTTATAAGATTTTGAAAGTTTTTCTAAAATAGCTCAAGCCAGAGAAAAGTTTACTTCTTGTTTTTAGGATAAGTGCACTGAAACGTGTATAACCCGATATGTTAAGCACTTTCCTTTATTGAAAGTCAGGGTTGTAAAAAGCCATATTTTTGAAGCATGAGTCATAAACTGAGTGTTTAGAAGTCATAAAGCAATTGTTGTTTTATCAAATACTCCCCCTCAAAACAAGGTCTTTTTTGTGAATTTTAAAATTTTGAAACGTTTCGAGGGAGGGAGTCTTTTGGAGCAAAATTCTGAAAGAGTAAGAAATTTCAGTATTTGAAACCTTCTTGAATAAATTTTGCATCAAGGTTTAAAAATTAACAAAGACTTCTCTTTGTTATGAAAAGGAATGTTGCACTGAGGCGTACATCAAGGTCCTGTTGTAGGAAAAGTGCACGTTTGGTTTTAAAGAATGGTTTAGCAAGGCACTTTCCTTTCTTTGAAACCCGAGTTCTTAGCTGATGTACTAAGAAGTCATGAAAAATTATCAGATTAGACACCAACCTTGGGAACCCATTTAAGCACGGCGCCAACGGGTTTACCAAATTTTGAAATCCATTTGTAAGTTGTGTCAATCTGATTTAAAGATGTTGAATTCCAACAAAGACTAAAAACTAATGTTTTATTTTGCAATAATACTCGTGGAATCAATGGATATTTAAAACTCTTTTTCTGTTGAAAATTGTTTGAGAAACTCGGTGTCTCTCTTAGAGTTTTAAAATCTGAAGAAGAATATGTCCATTTGGAGTTGAACCTCATGGGTTCTTTTTAAAGATTTTATCTGTGATAAATGGAAACCTTCCGGTATTTTGAATGTTCAAAGCAGAGTCATTCTTATATTGCAGCGAAAGCAGTTCTGATATTGAATATTTGAAAGGTTTTGAACAAATTTTCTTTGGTCTCCACACTTGCTCTACCGGTGTATAACGAGAGTGTAGAGTTTGAAAAACTTGTTTCATTTCGCTTGAAGCGTTTGGGGGTTTTGAACGAGTTTGCTTTGGTCTCCACACTTGCTTTACCGGTGTAGAACGAGAGTGTAGAGTTTGAAAATTTTGATCCTTTTCTTTTGAAGCATTTGCATTAGAAACCTTTAGAGGAGTAAATGTTTCGGAAAAATTAGGTCTCTTTGAAAACTTCCTTCCTTTTTGCAAAGAGTACGTTGTAAACCGAGAAACCTTTTTTGAAAATGGTTTTGAAGATTCACTCGTATAAACCTTCTTCGAAACACTTCCTTTTGGTTTAGAAAAGTTTGAAGCATTTGACATTGAAAACTTTTGAGGAGTAAATGTTTCGGAAAAACTAGGTCTCTATGAAAACTTCCTTCCTTTTTGCAAAGAATAGGTAGTAAACTGAGAAACGTTTTTTGAAAATGATTTTGAAGATTCACCGGTGTAAACCTTCTCCGAAATACTCACATTTGGAGTTGAAACATTTTAAATTGGAGCTTTTCCTTTTGATCGGTTAAGGGAATCAAACTTACTTTTAAAGCGTTGTATGAAGTTCTTAAATCACTGTATTCTTTTTGAAGATTAAGATGATCTTGTGATGCTAGTTTTGATTCTAAAGAAGCAATTTCTTTGAAAACTTGATCTTTTTCGGCTTTAGAATCATCAATCCTACGAGCCAATTTTCGTTCGAACTCAACATTTTCTTTTTCAAGTCTTTCAAAATAACTTTTGAACTTTGCCCTTTTGTTGAAAAGTTCAATTTTGACATCCTCAAAATCATTTGTTTGTTGAGCTAAAAGTGTTTCAAGCTCAACCAATTTTGTTTTAAGTACACGGTTTTCATTTTCAAAAAGATACATTTTCTCCCCCATTTCCTTTTCAACATTTGAAGTATTATAATCGAACGAGAGATTTGGAATGGATAGTTTTGTGATCTGAGAATCAAAATTGTTCGAATGTTGTGTTTGAGCCCGTGAACATTTGATTGAATCAAACAGGTTTTTGTAAATCTTTTTCAAATGCTCCTTTTCATTTTGTAATGACGCCACACTATGTTCCAACTCAATATTTTTTGTTTCAAGTTTTTCAAAATCATACTTGATGTTGGCATCATCACAGTTTACCTCAAAAACCTTTTCTTTTCCTTTAAGCATTGATGTCAAAGATTTTTCAGAAGACTTTATCTCATTCATTTCCTGTAGTTTGAGTTGGAAAGAAGTACTTTGTGCTTCAAGTTTTGTAAAATCTTTCTCAAACTGAACAGTTCTTTTTGACTAATCTTCATTGACATCAACTGCTTCCTTTGAAAACTCATTAATTGTCTTTTGGAAGCAAAGATTTTCAGACTCGAGAGTTTTATTTAACAGTTCAGTTGTTTTATTTTTAATTAATGAAACAAGTGAAGGACATTTGTCGTGGAATTGTTCAACATTCTGGTCAACCTCTCTTTTCATTAGTGAATTTAGGTTGCTCAGGATGTTGTTTTTCATTAGATTAAGAAAACATATCATTGACATATGAAGTGTTATAATCGAGTACCTCAGCCATAGGCTTTGTGTCATAAATGGGTTTGATATATGCACTTTCAGCATCCGTATCATCCCCTGATATACTTTTTTCCTCTTGTTGTTTTGATTCTGTCCCACTGTAGTTTGTGACAACCAAACTCTCATCCAATTCTTTAACGTCATTAATCTGTCCTTCTTGACTCTGCAACTTCCTTTCATTCATCATTCTGTCATACTCTCTTCTGTGACGTACTCTTTCAGCAATTGTCTTCTCAATCGAATCCATATGTTGGTTCAATATGTCTTTGAAAGTTTGAACCTCGATTCGAGTGTATTCTAAAAAATACTTGCATGTCATTACACCGTCATAATCCGATGATAACTAGGAATCGATGAACTACTGAAAATGCTCCTTGAGCACTCTAAATGTGGCCTTGGATTCATTATCGTGAAATTCTTCTGTTGCAAGTTGCTTTTCAAGTTGATTCACGTTGTCGAACATCGTATTAGTGAAAATGTCAACGTCTTCTCCAAAGAGTAAAGGAAATGCCCGTTTGAATCCATTCCCGGAACGAGTGTCTTCTTTGTTTTTGTTTGAGTGGACTTTAAGGTGTGAATGAAGTAATCTAAAACATGCCACGCATTTCTATTTCGTTTGTGTCTCCTTAACCAATGTGACTAAATTATATGAGGATCCGACATCAGCAACTGCATTCTTCAAGCCAACTTCATTACTGAGTTTCCGGTCAGCATCCGAAACATTCCCTAGACTGTTTCTTTCATTATGCTGTTTTGATAATGCAATATGACATGTGAAAACCAAATTATCATCTGATGTCCCTTCCTCATTCACCGTTCCCGCTTGTATCTGCATCTCCATTTCAATTCTTTCCCGTTCTTTTTCTTTTAACTCTCTTTCTTGTAATTCTTTTTCATTTGACTCTCTCTTCTTTTCCAACATCTCCCTCAGATAAAGTGATCTTGCATTAAGCACCATTTCCAGTATCTTCATTTGTGTAAGCAACTGATCTCTAAAAAATTCAACTTCCACACTAGTGATGCATTCTTTCCATATTTTGCCTGCTGATCCATAATCCGAAGAATTTTTGAGCACTCTAAAATCTATGTAGAGAAACCATTTTAACTGTGTCTTGAGCGCTCTATACCTACCATGCAGTCACTTCCCTATTCAATTTTCTTCTCTATTTGAAATATGTTGTTCAAGAGTTTCTCTTTGAAGGTTATAAAGTCCATTTCAGATCCGAAGAATGTTTCAAAAGCTCGATGAAATGATGTACCCCGTAACTGTAACCTTGCTTCTAAGAGGGTCACACATTGAAGCTTAACTGATTCAAAATGTGATAAACAATTTTTCTTTGAATGGATAGCCTTTTGCACAACTTTTGGCATCTTTCTCTCTTGTTATCTTGATTCCATTTAATTTCGGTGTGAAGTGAAAATGGATCTTGTAGACCATAAAGAAGTAAGATTGTGTTTTCCTATGAATCTTTTGTCAATCATTCACGCTTTCACAATAACTAACACGGTAGTTATATCCAAAAAAACCCAAAATTTCAACCCAAAAATAATAATTCTCAATCTCGGATTCTTGAAGCTCAATAAAAAAAACCGTGGTCCAAAATTTATAACCCAAAAATTCCAACTAACACTTTCAAGTTAATTACACAACTTAATTTTAACAAAACCGCAAGATGTTCTTTAAATAAGCAGCCCAACTGATAATACAATCCGTCCCTTTTTTTTTGAAATAAGCAGCCCAACTGATAATAACTTATACCGAAGCCCAAATAATCAAAATGATAGAAACTCAACCCAAGTCAAAAAAATACTCTAACCCTAAACTCACGTATATAAAACACCACTTAATCTCTCACAAATCCTAGTGATACTCTCATAATCTCATACACAGACACACTTAATCTCTTCCTTCCAAATCCAAAACGCATATCTAAAATCTCAAAAAAATCGTCCCTCCTTTGTTTTCTATCACTTACAAACCGAACACCGACACACTTTCTTCCAATTATCATGCAAAGATTGCTGTTTTTTCTTCCAGATCTTGTGAAAGACCTAAGGTAGGTTAAAGTTTTGTTCTTGTTTTGATGTTTTTCTTTAAACGAACGAGAGAAAGAGGATGAAACGATTATGTTTTGTTCTCTTCTTTAAATGGTTCTAATATTTAAAAGAAGTTATGCTTCAAAATCAATCTATGATGACATCTCTTTAACCTTTGGCTCTAAGAACAAATCTTGTGATAACAAAAGAGATAAACCGAGATCGTAGTTGCCTTTTCGGTTCTTGTTTTGTTTAACCGATTGAAAAAGAAAAGATGAAACTGTTAAGGTTTGTTTTTTATTTAATGGTTTTCGGATATTAAAATGAAGCTTGTCTTCATAAAAGATCTATGATGGTTTGCTTTCTTTTATTTGATTGACCTTTAAGGTCTTGATATAGCCTTGAATAATACGAAAGAATCAACTGAGATCTATCTTCTTTTCTTTCTTGTTCGACCTTTTAATGAGGAGTTGGAGTATAGGTTAGTTAATGTTGATGTGTGGTTGGAAGTTTGTTGGAGGTGATTACGTTGATCTGTGATGGGTTTTTGTTTAAGCTCTTATAATTTTGAAAGTTCTTGTTTTGCTTGAACATATCTGAGATCACATTATGTTGACACTTGACAGTAGGATATTGAGATTAGATGTTTTGATTTGTTTGGGAGTTAGGATAGTATGTTGTTGGTTTTGGATTTTGTTGTCATATGTCTGCCTTTCTTTTCTCGTTTCTTTTTCTTTTTGATTACTGCTTTTATGTTTCAGTTTAACTTATGGTGACCAATGATGATTGAGATCTGAGGTCTTGTTGTGGATTGTTGTTTGAATCTATTATGCTCTTCTTCCTTTCGTTCTTTCTTTTCACTTAGTTCACTGGTTCGATAACAAATACAATAGCTCAATCCCAACTGCGATAACTCAAAACCCAACTACGATAACTCAATCCCAATTGCGATAAATCAATTCCAACTGCGATAACAAAATCCAATTATGATAACCCAAACTGCAATTGCGATAACCCAATGCCAAATGCGATAGCAATTACGATAGTCCTTATCGAATTTATTTACAAGAAATCGATACCAAATTCGATGAAGCTTATCTAATTTCTTTACAAGAAATTCGATAACTGAGGATGTTGTCATGAATTACGATAAACCCTTATGCGAAATACCCTTTTGCAATTGCGATAAACCCTTTGTTTTGTACTTGTTTGACCAAATTTTTCCGATCAATTTTTCCGACCAACTCTTTCCGACCTCTTTCTTGACTACTTTTTTATCTTAAAAAAACGCACGATATGACCCAGAAAGCTCAAGGTGAGCTACATTTTGGGCTCAAATAAGCACAAGTTTTTGACCAAAAGATGCACAAGATAAGTTGAAATAATCTTGAAAAATAAGCGCATATCTGTTTGAAAGAAAATAATCTTGGAATAAGCTTTACATAAACTGCTGTTTGGACAAATAAGCACGAAAATAAGCTAAATAAGCTGTTTATGAATAAACCATAACTCTTAAAACTTTTAGACCTTAAAGCTTCCCTTGGGACCAAATAAGCTCAAAATAAGGAAAAAAATAAGCTACAAATAAGCTAAAGACGTGAACAGTAAAACGTGAACAGTAGCAGTAAATGAAAAACACAAAAAACTTCTAAATCATCTTCTAGCTCTTGATACCAATTGTTGGAAACCATTCTAAATCATTTCACACACATATTAAGTATTAGAGAGAGAAAGATGATATGTTTAGAGAGAGAGAGAGAGAGTAACTAGAGAGAATATAGAGAGAATTTCTCTATTGTATTTTCACCAACACATCTTAAATGAGAGGTTTACATGCTTATATAGTCTTACATGACATGGACATAAGGAAGTGTGTCGTGTTTACCTATCTCACTAACTCAAAATTAACATAAATACTAAGACTAAACTATACGACACACTTCTACTAACATGTAGACTATATTTTTACGATTCTAACAAGCTATTACATAACCATAATACAAGACTCATTGACTCGATAATGATCATCACTTCAAGCGTTCCCAACACGGTACTCTTAAAATTACCATGTATTTGTCTGTTGGTAGTATGGAGTTATCACGGTCAGGTTCGCATGTTGACCACTCCCAACCAAAGGAAGGGACTCTCGAGAACTTACCTATGTGGGCCCGCAATCATAAAAACGATGTATGCCTCCTTTATTAAGACCCCCATGTCTATACTTTTACCCCATTGCAAACAATTTATAACATGGTTATTTTTCCAAAAACCGCAACCTTCATCTGTAAGGCAAAGATCGACTGTGTGATGACAAGTAAGGGTTGGCGTTTCCCGTTATGTGGTGTGGAAAAATGCAAAAAGGTGCCACTCGAAAGGATGGAGGGTTTTGGTGCGATGCATGTGACAATCCAATTGTATACCCTATTTTGAGGTAATATTATGAATTATGAGTATGCAATGTGAGCTATAATGTAATAAGTAATATCGCTGACGTACCCCGTGCAACATATGCTTGGTAGGTATAGGCTTGAGTTGGGTGTGTCAAATGACACTACATAAACTGTTGTTGTGCTTTTCGATGACCCGGTGACAAAATTGGTAAAGTGCTTAGCATCATCACTCATGGAGATGGATGATGAGGTAAATATGTAACCTGTTTATTGCTTCCCGTGTTGTTTTTACACTAACTTTCCTTTGCAGTCTCCAGATGACCACTCGAACTTGCCACCCGCCATATCCAACATCATTGGCACAACCCATGTTTTTGAGCTTAAGTCCAATACATATTATGAATATGGAAGCTTTGAAAGTTTCACATGTTGGACAATGGACCCAAGTGTGGAAGCAGAGAGTTCTAGCACCACTACTAATGAGACTGCCATCAAAGCACCTTCATTCAAAAGATTGGCAAAGGCCCCGTCTGTCTCCACACCCTCCAAACCTATCGAGGGAAAGAAACAAAAAAGGTTGTCAAACAATTTTACTGTTGATACCCGCATAGAATAATCAGTGCATCATGTCTTACCATGAACAATACATCTGAAATCATTTACATGATCTACATGATGGCATTATTTATTTTTGGAGACTGAAGATTCAGACACTGATATACCATTGGACCCGACATCCGAGGTAGAAGAGGGCGTGTCAAGCACTCAATCTGATAAGAAGAAGAAAAGACGATAAGCATGTGCTCAACATAAACTACACAGTCAACTACTTGCTTAACTTTGATCATATATTAAGAAGCTCTTATTCGTATTTTATGTGTGTCGTAGAAGATTCTGAATGAAGTATCAGCCATGAAAAATAACATAAGCATAAAAGCATCTCACAAATAAGCATTTAGGAACAAAATAATATGTATGGTCTCAAATGTTGCTGGGATCCATTATCTTTATATCTTAGGCATTGCAGAACTCATCATTTGATTGAGATTTAACATTACTTGAATTCTAGATAAACTTTGGTTACATTTGATTTTATCAAAAGTTATGTTCATGTCACACCACATTTGTTTAGTAATGGAATACTTAATTCAATTTGGACAATCTATCAAATATGTTATGCATCGAACATTTAGAATAGCAGACTATAAATCACTTAAATATCGTAAAAGATACACTTCAAACAGTTTTTAAGCAGTTTATTTTTAATATTGGAATACTTAATTCAATTTAGACAATCTATCAAATATGTTATGCATCGAACATTTAGAATAGCATACTTTAAATCACTTAAGAATCATAAAAGATACACTTCAAATAGTTTTTAAGCAGTTTATTAGTTGAACGTACTCAATTATAAGTAGATGGTTTGAAATTACCATCTATGTTTTAAACTGTTAAGCAACATTATATTTGGCATAACAGAATCAACATAAAAGAAAAAGACATGTTCCAACTTATTTCCAACTAAACTACATACTTAAAATTGGAAAAAAAGGAATGTACAATCTTTACAAGCAGATTCCTTAACAGGGTTAGTCACATAAAAAAGCTTACTACATCTATCTATATATGATTAATACTAGACGAATAACTACATACTAAAACTTGGAAAATAAAGTGTCCACAAGCTTGTTCATATAAATATCGTCTAAAAAACGTTATTTCTATTTTACGATCTTTGCTATATTTTGTTAACGACAATTATAAAATTTATTTTAGCAAAACATAAATATAGTTAAGTTTTTTACATATACAGTCACAAGTCTTTCATAAACACAAAGTTAAAACATCACCTAACTAGTATATACATTTTACAAGTTCACTTTCATATACATTTTAATCTAAAAATGGAAATGTATTTTTACATCATGGCCTGCATCATCTTTGAGATCTTTGGAAGATTTTGAGATCTTTGAAAGATATTGAGATCATTGAAAGATATCATGAATATCTTGTTTAGATTACTACTCAAAGAATCATGGAAAGATATGGTAAATATTTTAGTTAGATTTGACAAATATTTTGGTTGATTTTCTGTCAGTCCCCGCGGAACCAAACAGGTACACGGACGGAACCCTATATTTGGTTCCGTCCCATCTGTGGCTTGCTGAGGCTTTTTGCCTATAAATAACAAGCCACTCCATGTTGTATCCTCATAAATTACAAGCATAAACAACATCATATATTCTTTCATTCATATCTAACTCATTCATATTTCATTTTAGTGAATTTCTTTGTAGCAAGAAGATCAAAGGATTACAAGCTTCAACAAAATGTTGCAAGGCTTGTTAGTTTGTCACTGTGTGAATTGTTGTTGTTCATACATCATTGTTTGTACCAAACAATCATAAATCCTCTGTAGTGATCGGTTAGTATTTTAGTTCTCAAAATACATAGTGTGACGGGAGTGGTTGTACCCTTTTAAAAGAACTTGACATCTAGCTTTGTGTCGGAAATATTGTAAGCGACGTGTAAAGGTTTTCTCCGCCGGATAAAGGAGCTTGTTGACTAGTGAAGAAAACTCTTGAGTTGGATACTCGGGGAGTAGAGTAGGGCAAGGAAAAAGAGTCCTTGTAGACCGAACCACTATAAACACTCGTGTTGTGGTTTGATCATTTCTCTCTTGCACTATACTTATTTGTTATTTTGTTTGCATACATTAAGTCATTTCATACAAACATAAAAAAGAAAAAGAAATTAAAAATAGTAAAACTATTTAACCCCCCTTCTAGTTTTCCACAATTGGCATCAAGAGCTATGTTACTCAAGATTCTTAAAATTTATTGTATTTTAAAACTTGAAACGATCCATGGATTTTGAAAACTTCAAAGAAGGGCAATCTATGCAAAGTACACCACTTTTTGAACCAAATGGATTTATTTATTGGAAAAGCCGTTTTGAAACATATGTGAAATCAAAAGATATAGATCTATGGTATATAATTATAGAAGGTGATCATAAACCTGTTATAAAAGATATTGCAAGTGGTTGGGATGAGGATACTTCACTTACTCGTCATAGTGATGAGCAAAAGAAGTTAATTGCAAAAAATAATGAAGCAAAAATGATGCATTACAATGCTCAAACCAAAAAGGAATTTGAAAGAGTCTTTATGTACAAAACCGCTAAAGAAATTTGGCAATCTTTAATAATCACTCATCAAGGAAATTCACAAGTCAAGAATAACAAACTTGATCTTCTTGTTCAACAATATGAACAATTTAGTATTCCTGAAGATGAAATTATTGATAGTGCATTTGCTCGCTTTAATACTATTATTACTTCTCTCAAAGCACTTGATGAATACTTTTGTAGCAAGAATTTTTTTAGGAAATTCCTTTGAGAAATTCATCCAAAATGGAGACCAAAAGTAACGGCTATTGAAGAATATAAAGATCTCTCAATGTTATCACTTGACGAGCTAATTGGAAACCTCAAAGTTCATGAAATGGTAATGGTGAATGATTTGGAAATTGTTAAAGGCAAAAAGGAAAAGATCAAATCCATTGCCTTAAAAGCAAGAACGGATTCAAGTAATGATGAAGAATCTAGCTCGGGTAGTGAAGATGAAGAATATGCCATGGCCGTAAGAGATTTCAAAAATTTCTTTCGAAGACGAGGAAAGTTTGTAAGACAACCTAAAGATGATAAGAAACCTTTCCGAAAAGATCGTGACGATAAGAAATGGAAGGTTGAAAGAAAGTGCTTTAGATGCGGTGACACAAGCCATCTCATAGGAGCTTGTCCAAAGCCACCTAAAAACAAAACTTAAAGAGCCTTTGTGAGTGGTGCTTGAAGTGATAGCGAAGATGATAACGAGGAACCAAAGAATGATGAAATTGCTCTCATGGCTCAAGACTCAAACGAGGTACACTCTGACTCATCCTACTCTTCTATTGATGATGATACATTACAAAAAGAATATAACAAACTGTGTAAACTTAGTTTAAAAATCATAAACAAAAACAAGTTTTTAAAAACTAAAAAGGAGTTTTTGGAAAATGAAGTTTATGAACTAAAAGAAAAGGCAAAACGTTTAGAAAGGAGTAAAGCCATTGAATCAGTGTGTACATCATGTCAAGAGCTCAAACATGAAATTGAAAGACTAAAAATCACACAAAATGATCTCATCAAACAAAATACTAAATTCAAAACATTTGATAAGAATATTTGTTGTGTGAATGAAATAATGAAAAGCCAGAAATTACCATATGATAAAACTGGATTAAGATTTATGAAATTAGGAGATTTAGGTAGCCTAAAGAAGCAAAATGAAAAAGTACAAGAAACTATTCCAACAGTCTCAGAAAGCCACAGATCTGATGGAACCAAATCTTTGGTTCCGCCTGTTGAATAGAAAGGTTCCGTGGGTACTATAGCAGAACAAAAAGCTTGCATATCGGCTCGTACAGAGTTCGTTAAAGTCACAAAGAAATTTAAAGCTAGTTCAACTGAAACTAAACAAAAACTAGCTGTTACTATAGGAGTAGGACTTGCTAAGAATGAGTTTAGAGCTAAAACTTCTCAACAAAGGCCTAAGACAACTATTCCCAAACGCCCCTTTCCAAAAAGCAACTACAAAATGCAACCTAATTATCAAAATGGTTGGAACCAAAACTTTCCTAGGCATTATCAAACTCCTAACTACATGCCATGGAACTCATATTTACCATTCCCATACATGAATCAAGTTAATGGGATGTTTAACCAAAATGGACCCATGAGATATTGGGGACCAAATGCTTAAGTTTTTCTATAACTTAGGTATGCTTGAAAGTCAGATTGGAACCAGACGAGTGGATAAAAGATAGCGGTTTTCAAGGCATATGACGGGTAACAAGAGCCTCTTCTCAACCTACCAAGAATATGACGGAGGTAATGTTACTTTTGGTAACAAGTTTGGTAACAAATCACGGAAAACGTACTATCTTTCATGACTCTCTCTCTCTCTCTCTCTCTCTCTCTCTATTGATAATGTTGCTCATGTTGATAATCTAGGATTCAACCTTCTTAGTATTAGTCAACTATGCCGTAAAAGTATAACGTCCTATTTAGTGAAAACGAGAGTAAAATACTAAAAGATGGAATAATCGTCGCAAAAGGAATCTTGAAAAACAACGTATACGTCATGAAAATTGATAAAACTTCTAGAGATAAACTTTGCTTAACTTCATTAGATGATTCCTCAAATATTTGGCATAGACGCTTAGGCCACGCCAATATGAGACTCATTCAATCTCTATCCTCAAAGGAACTCGTTAGGAACTTACCCAAGTTGAAATATGACCAACACTTTTGTGATGCTTGCAAAATTGGAAAACAAGTTCATAGTAGCCATAAGGCTAAAAATATGGTGTCTACATCTAGGTGTCTAGAACTTTTGCATATGGATTTATTTGGTCCATCCGTATACAAAGTTATGGATGCAACTTCTACACTTTGGTCATAGTAGATGATTATTCAAGATACACTTGGAGAAAGTTTTTGAAAAGTAAAAACAAAGCTTTAGATCAATTTGAAATTCTTAGTAAGAAATTTCAAAACCAACTAGATAGTCATATTGTGTCAATAAGAACGGATCATGGCCGTGAATTTGATAATGAAACACAATTTGGAAACTTTTGTGATGCCAACGAAATAACACATAATTTTTCAGCTCCTCGTACTCCTCAGTCAAATGGTGTTGTAGAACGTAAAAACTGGACTCTTCAAGAGATGAGTAGAACAATGCTTAATGAACAAAACATACCACAAAAGTTTTGGTGTAACGTCGTTGACACTTCAACCTACATTTTAAATAGAGTATTAATTCGACCATTTTTAAACAAAACACCATACGAAATATATAAAGGTAAAAAGCATATGCTAGGATACTTTAAAGTGTTTGGAAGTAAATGTTTTATTTTAAACACTAAGGATTATCTCACCAAATTTGACCCAAAGTCTTATGAAGGCGTATTCCTTGGATATTCTCAAAATAGCAAAGCTTATATTGTTTTAAACAAAGAAACCTTAAGAGTTGAGGAATCGTTAAACATAACATTTGACGAAAGTCCACCTCCCTCTAAGACATCACCTTTGGTATATGATAACTTAGTTGAAAGTCAACTTGTCGAAAACAAAGAGAATATAAATAATGACAAGGAAGATGAACTATTAAAGAAAGAAATTGTCAATATCAAAGAACCTAAAGGTCATCCATTAGATAGCGTTATAGGAAAAATAAATGAAAGAACCTTAAGATCACAAGTCCAAAATCAAAGCAACTTCTTTTGTTTTGTGTCAACCATTGAACCCAAAAATATAAATAAAGCTATAAAAGATGAATCTTGGGTCATTGTTATGCAAGAAGAGTTAAACCAATTTGTTAGAAATGATGTTTGGACATTAGTTCCTCAACAAAAAAGTCAAATGATAATTGGAACAAAATAGGTCTTTCGAAATAAAATGGATGAACATGGTGTAGTGTCTAGAAACAAAGCTAGGCTAGTAGTACAAGGTTATAATCAACAAGAAGGCATTGAATACGATGAAACTTTTGCTCCGGTTGCTAGGCTCGAGTCTATTAGAATTTTACTTGCATATGCATGTGCACATGATTTCAAACTTTTCAAATGGATGTCAAAAGTGCATTTTTAAATGGCTTTGTAAATGAAGAAGTGTATGTTGCTCAACCTCCGGTTTCATCGATTTTGAAAAACCAAATCATGTTTACAAACTTAAAAAGGCTTTATACGGACTTAAGCAAGCACCAAAATCTTGGTATGATCGACTTAAAACATTCTTAGTTGACCATAAGTACACCATGGGTTTAGTAGATAACACTCTCTTCACCAAGAAAAAGGATTAACATATTATCATTGTCCAAATATATGTGGATGACATCATATTCGGATCAACTTGTCAAGAGTTATGTGACGATTTCTCAAAAATCATGCATGACGAGTTTGAGATGAGTATGATGGGAGAATTAAACTTTTTCTTAGGTCTTCAAATAAAACAATTAGAAGATGAGATATTCTTTAACCAATCTAAATACATAAAAGACATGCTTAATAAATTTGGTCTTGAAGACTCTAAACCTATTAAAATGCCTATGTCCTCAGAAACAAAACTGACCAAGGATGAAGAAGGTGAATCCGCAGATAACACTAAATATAGAGGAATGATTGGTAGTCTACTCTATCTCATGGCTAGTAGACCCGACATTATGTTTAGTGTTTGTCTATGTGCTCGCTTTCAAGAAGATCCAAAAACATCACATCTTGAAGCCGTAAAACGAATTTTTAGATATATAAAAGGTACTACACATCTAGGATTATGGTATCCTAAAGGAACGGGAGTAGAAACCATACTGTACACCGACTCGGACCATGCCGGTGACAATGTTGATAGAAAAAGCACAAGTGGTATTTGTCTTTTGTTGGACATTGTCTTACCTCATGGTTCTCTAAGAAACAAACGGATCTCGCTATCTCAACAACCGAAGCCGAATATGTATCAGCCGAAAAAGCCTGTCTACAAGCTCTTTGGATGAAGAAAGCTTTTGTCGACTACGGAATTCAACTTAGCGACATCTCCATGCTTTCCGACAACAAAGGAGCTATCGATCTCAGTAAAAATTCAGTTCAACATGCTCTAACTAAACATATCGAAATCCGTCATCATTTCCTTCGCGACAATGTTCAAAAAGGAAACATCTCTATCGAGAAAGTATCCTCAGAAGATAACATTGCCAATATTCTAACTAAACCTCTTAAACGTGAGCCATTCAATCTTCTTAGACTTGGACTAGGACTAATGGAACCTAATTTGTAGTTTTGAACATTAGCTTAAAACTTCATTTGCTCGAAACGACAAAATTGACAAAAACATGTTCTGTCCCCACGGAACCAAACGACATATGGGACGGAACCCTAAATTTGGTTCCATCTCATCCGTGGTTCCCTGGGTCAGAATAATTCAAGTATTAAACAAACACCCCTCTTTCACATAACCATAACACACAAACGACCCAAAATCATACCACACTCAAAATTAAGGCTTTCCTTCAACTAATTTGAGCTCTAATCAGCATTGTAAGTTTCCTTACAACTTTTCTTCTCTCAATTCTGAGTCTAGGACTTCAAATTTATGCACAAAACCAAAACTTGGGGATTATGCATTTTCTTAGGTAGATCATGAAGTACATTTGTAAATTACATAACTAATCATGTTTCCCTCAGTTAGGAATTGCATCTTGTAAGACATTATCACGATTTGCTAAAAACCCCATGTCAAATTTTTGTAAAAATCTTCTCACAATTAGGACAAATAATTTTTCACATTGTTCATACAAATAAAAGCATTATGTTTAAAACATCATTTGCATACTGTCTCTTGAATGCTAAAGGAAGTACGTAACTAATATGTATTTTCAGGTACATTCAATCGATGCTACATTAAATTAGGAGCGTTTGGGTTATCTCTCGTTTTGTTACAAAATTTTCTAAAAGAAATTCTTTTTATGCATTAAAAGGAGTCGAGATAACTGCACATCCACATTGTCCTCATATAGGAACACACCAGAACATTATATCTAATTTCTCATTAGTTTCGACTAAAGTATGTAATTTTTGTATCTAGGATCAATCATGCCTCCCGCAACACACTATGATCACAAAGACACTCTCAAATACATTCCCAAACATCATAAGACTAAGGGTCTTACTCCCGCATGTAACACCCCCAAATCGGATTATGGCAGCGGAACGGGGCTTGGGGTGCTATGTGAGGGTTAAGGCAATCACATCCATAGAAAACGATCTCATAACTAGCACTAGAACAAAAAGTGGAATTGGTTACACCAAATATGTGTGACGATATACATATAGTCACACATGGTTTTTTTCGTGTGTGTGACTAAAGGTGGTGTGACCATAGGGTACCTATGGTCACATGTTTTGGTTCTTTTTAGTCTCACTTACAAAAGAGTAACCAAAACGTTAAAATGTGTGACTAAATAGGTACAATTTTAGTTGGATTAATCAGCTTTGTGTGACCAAAAACTCTTATAGTCACACGAAGCATTTTCTTTTTGTATATTTAGTCACATACAATTAACCATAAAGTGGCCAAAAGTGTTAATAAGTGTGACCATATGGTGTTGAAAGTAAAGAAATGTATGGTTTGTGTGACTATAGATCATCTAATTGCCACATAAATTTGGTTTTTGTGTGGCCTTTTGTACCATTTAGTCACACAAATCATGTTTCTTTTGGGTATTTAGTCACATACAATTAATCATAAAGTGGCCAAAAATGTGAATAAGTGTGACCATATGTTCTTTAAAGTGAAGAAATGTGTGGTTTGTGTGACTATTGATCATCCAATGGCCACATGAATTGTATGTTTGTGTGGCCTTTTGTTACATTTAGTCACACAAAGCATTTTTCTTTTGGGTATTTAGTCACATACAATAAATCATAAAGTGGCCAAAATGTGAATAAGTGTGACCATATGGTGTTTAAAGTGAAGAAATGTATGTTTTGTGTGACTATTGATCATCCAATGGCCACATGAATTTTATTTTTGTGTGGCCTTTTGTTACATTTAGTCACACAACCAATTAAGCAAACAGTGACCAAAGGTGTTAATAAGTGTGACTATATACATCTTTTAGTCACATTTAAGAAATCAATGTATATCAAAACAAATTCATATATATATCAAAAAAATTCAAATACAATAAAATTGGAATGTATATAACTGAACCACTAATACATAACCAACAGTACTAACTTATAACTAACAGTTGTAACACTAGTAGTACTAACAGTTGTAACTAACACACTAGCGGTACTAAAGTAAAGAATATGAAATGTGCAATACTCTTTAGAAGCAGACTCTCGCAGAACCACATCGAGAGCTTGAACATCGTCACCAGCTCCAATTTTTAGCCCAAAAACGAAGTTCTTATCAGAGGTCACACAGGAATCGGCTGCTTCATTTAGGACCTCATTTGTTAATGGTGACCTTGAAGAGGCTATGATGGGTGATGTTTGGCTAGAAAACACTTCAACTAGCACAGCTTCTTGGTCAAGTGACTCTTTCAGCAACTTCACATCTGGACATTTCTTACTTATATCTCCACTGCATAAACAAGTAATATGGTGTAAACCAGATGCTAAATTCTAATATGTAGCTAATGTGGATACTAATACTTACTCTAGCATATCAACAACATTGCCACGATCTACAAGAAACTGCTGCAAATGTAACAACAAAGAAAAATAAGAATACAAGTGTGGATTAAATTCAATTGCATTACACAATTACTTTTGTTAGAATACTTTTTAGTTATACCATCATCAGAACTTCATCTCTACTTATAGCAGCATATAATCAATACCTGGAAGATCATCCAAACTTTAACCCTTAAGTATAAGTTTAATAGTAGTTTATTTGTAGTTTTATTTGAAAATTTCACTATGAGTTTCATATGAGACTTGAATCCAATAGAAATTAAGCCACGAGCTAAAAACAGACCTAAAGCCACGCGCTAAATTCTGCTTGATATGACCCACATTTGAACCATCCACAACTGCATCAAATGGACCATGCTTTTGAAGCCATTCCTGCAGCAGTATAAAAAAGCCGAGTCACTTTTCAAAACTGATTAATACTATCTAATTATACTTCATATTGTTCATACTAGCTGCAACAAAACTGATTATGAAAGGGCATACCAGAATTGACTAACTAGTACACCTTAAACTAATTTGCGAACATTTCACTCCGATGTTATTTTTCAAAAGCACGTACATCATAATACTCTGTTAATTATCAATGTTCCCCACCCCTAATGCATTTTCACACTCTTGTTAGAAACTATTATATCGACCGGATAGATAGACCAGACAGAGACATACCAGGTCTGCAACGTTCCCAACACATTCTCCCTTGGCAGTAACATCACCTATGTTTTCACCCTTTGCAAATTCCTTGTATATTGGAGTTCGAGTCGATGTTGATGTAACAGCTGATATTACCTCAAACAAGTGCCAATAAACAACTTACATATTGCCTATAACACTAATTACACTAAATAAAATATTACCTCAAACAAGTGATCAAGAAAAAAGTGCGATAAAGAACCAGCTGATATTAACAAGAAACATTGCTACACAGTCAAACCCACCTACACCAAATATTAGCAAAAGCATAAGCTTGTGTCAATTAGCTGATAAAGTTATAAGCACGAGTATGATGGAGCCATACACTCGACTAATTTAACAAAAAGACAAAATAGATGGGTCAGATCGACTGGGTAACGAATCCAGATGGGTAATGTCTGGACAGATCAGCTAGAACTAATGCATTAACTGAACATAACAAATGAACAATAAAATGTGCATCAGTACTCAAATCCAGCATGTCCCATTACCCAGGCTGCCCGACCACCCCCATCATGCCATCTCTAACACAACCGTCTTTTAAAGACACAAAACAGCAGGAGAACCACAACACAATACCATATCATATCAAATTAAACTCACTCGTATAGAATTATGATTTTTTACCATGTCTACATGAAATGCAGTAAACTGTAACACACGCATAGTTAATTATGATTTTTTACCATGTCAATTTTCAGTTTCTTTTCCTCTCTATCAGATATCATAGACTGAAACTAAACTTTTCTACATATATCTAACACTCGACTGCTTAAAACATATTAATGCCAATCAACCACCAATCAACACCAGCTAATCATTCTAATAGTTTACGTGAAAATTCACAACTAATGTTAGATAAATGACAACAACTTCACGATTTCAAACAATTTAAAACATGAATATATAAAAATAACAGTAGTAGACCACAAGTTTTATTACTGTATCTAATTATTATCATCATCCTTACTATCAATACCAGTTTATAATCAATTTACAGCATCACAATATACAAAATAAAAGCAAGATTAAGAATAGCATAAATAACCAACTTACAATACGAAGAAACCAATGACAGAAGAGGTGATCTACGTCGACAAGACTGAAGCCAAAAATCCGATATCGAAAGCGATTTCATCTCTCCAATCACCCTAGGCAACCACTCTTAACAAAATCTCCATCAGTTAAGTACATATCATCAGCCTCATCCTCACCGTCATGGTACGACAGATCCCGAAGCTCATTATCAACGCCTATACATACTGTTTCACCAACTTTTAACTTCTATGCATGATATCATGGATTGTTTCTCAAACTTTCTACGCTGACAGTTATTGGAAGAAAAAATTACCTTAATCCACTCGAAGCATCTCCAACTGACTCGAGGTATTTGGTAGTATCTGCTAGAATGAACAAGTTGGAAATTGAAATGTCAAGTATGATGATTCAAAAAGTCAGTTGTGCAGGAGTAAGTTCTAAATGTGTTATTTATATGTACAATGCATACAGCTTCAGGTCCACAAATACTGGTGATTTCATCGGATACAAGCTTGTTATTGATCAAGAGTGGCAACGATAAAGAGACCTTAAACTGTATTGTGGCTTTTGATTAAACTAACTATATTTTACTGTATACAAGTTTACTTAGGTCGCTCAAGTGTACATATTATCTTATTTTTTGAATAACCTAACTATTGACCCATTTGACCCATTTCCATTTAACCCATTGAAGCGTTTGACATAAAAGAAATCCAGATAGGCTGATTTATAAATTCGAAAACATTGCCACCACTACACCACGGTCACAAAAATAATCTGCAAGTCTGTGTAGAAAAAAAAATACTAGGCGTGAGAAATACTCTCAGCCAGGAATACATGTGTTCAAATCAAGCAATGATGTTATTATTTACAAAGAAACGGATGTTTTTTTACTCTACAAGTTGTACATGTGTTTTCATAGAGTTAAAAAGAATCAAGGGAACAATGATCACATGTAATATCTTACAAATTAATCAAATCCTAAATTTCAGTTTCATCATGGAGATTGTGGTTTTCTTTCAAGCAGTACAGAGATGGTATAATCCAACTAACAAAAACTACAACAACTATATATGATGAATGAGATACATATCTAGTATTCTATGACAGAAATGCAGCAAATGAATGTAAATATTTTGTAAGTTGCATACCTCACAGCTGCTTCAGCGAATGGGCAAAGAACATTAATTGCCCCAACCCTTTCGGCATAGAGACCTAATTTTTGATTATATGATTGTGCACATAGAAGCTCCATTCCACGGGCAGCAAACAGTCACACAGAAGACGCATCTTCATCGAGACTTCCACTTGCAAATCCCTGACCAAGACGCCCAGCTGAAGCAGCAGAAAGTGCTGATCTTTGGCTTGCAGCAGCTTTTTCATTTCCACTTCCTCTACGACTACCAGGATTGTGAAAAGCATCAGTCGACTTTACAGTAGCACCTGTTATTGGAGTATCGGGTGTTCCTACATATAAAATTAAAAAGAGAGTATAAAGTTAGACAAAGATTGCACATGGCTACACTTACTAACCAAAAGCACATAGTATAAGAATTAAAATAAGCCCATTCAACATGTTGTGCTTCACCACTTCATTAACCACATTAAATAAAATAATAATAATAATAATAATAATAATAATAATAATAATAATAATAATAAAATCCAAATCAGACCGCAAAAATCAATCCCTTTTCAACGATTCAATATTAATTAGACAAATAAACAACCAAGTCAACAAATCAGCAACTTTTTAATATCAACTGGAAACATAATTGAAAAAACATGTCACCAAGTCAACAAATCTACAACCATATAAAGTAGTATACTTAATTTCTTGTTCTTGGTGGCGTGAAACGACAGCGTGAGGCGGCTGTGAAGGTGATGGTCAGTGGGGAGGCGGCGTGTGAGGCTGGTAAATAAGTTGAGTATATTTGGTGCAAGTGTGGTAGAAGAAGAAGATGTGAAAAGTTGGAGGGATATTTGGATGGGTAATCAAATATTTGGGAATTTGAGAAGGAGGGCAGTTTGATTTTTTGGAAAATTTTAGGCGGCCTGTGAAAAGTTAAGAAGTGGGAAAATTTATTTTGGGAAAAATTAAGTGGAGCATATTTAGTCACTTTTAAATAATGTGTGATCAATTTGACTATATGATTTAGTCACATTTAAATAATGTGTGACAAACTTGCCACATGAATTCAGTTTTTGTGTGGCCTTTACTAACATTTAGTCACACAAAGCATGTTTTTGGGAGTATATTTAGTCACATACAACTAACCATCAAGTGACCAAAAGTGTTAATAAGTGTGACCATATGCTATTTAAAGTGAAGGAATGTGTATTTTGTGTGACTATTGATCATCCACTTGCCACATTAATTTGGTTTTTGTGTGGCCTTTGTTAACATTTAGTCACACAAATCATGTTTTGGCTACACTTAAATAATGTGTGACAAATTGTTTAGTGTGACTATATGTACTGGATTTTGGCTACACTTAAATAATGTGTGACAAACTGTTTTGTGTGACCGTATATGGCATTTGGTCATACTATTAGAAGCAAATGTGACTATAAGTTTAGTGTGACCATATATGACATCAAGGTTACTTGTATTTGTCACACGTTCCAAATGCATATGTGACTAAATGATCTGGAACAAAATCACCAGTTACGTTTAGTCACATAAGGGTCGATTGTGTGGCAATAGAGTTCTTATGGTCACACATTCGAAATGCTCATGTGTGACTAATTCGTAAATGCTGTCAATTTACCTACCTTCAGCCACACAAATATTTGAATGTGTGGCTATTCCAAATCGACCATGTGTGACCATAGGTCGTTTTTGTACTAGTGTAGACGTTTTAGTAAAAATATATCATTCGAATACAAAATTAAACATTTAAAGTCTAAAAGACTCTTAAACATAAGTTGCAGCGGAAATAAAACATGCTTTGCAGCGGAAATAAAACATAGTTTGCAGCAAAAATAAAACATAATTTGCAGCGGAATTTAAGACATAGTTTAAAAGGTTTTTCGAATGATAAAATAATAGAGATAGATAGTAAAGCCCAAGATAGCCATCAACAGTCTTCAGCCACTCCCGGTGCTCACAAACACTGGCTCTGATACCATTCTGTAACACCCCCAACTCAGATTATGGTAGCGGAACGGAGCTTGGGGTGCTACGTGAGGGGTAAGACAGTCACATCCATAGAAAATGATCTCATAACGAGACGTTTTAGTAAAAAGATATCATTCAAATACAAAATTAAACATTTAGAGTGTAAAAGACTCTCAAACATAAGTTGCAGCGGAAATAAAACATGGTTTGCAGCGAAAATAAAACATAGTTTGCAACTGAAATAAAACATAGTTTGCAGTGGAATTTAAGACATAGTTTAAAAGGTTTTTCGAATGATAAAATAGTAGAGATAGATAGTAAAGCCCATGATAGCCATCAACAGTCTTCAGCTACTCCCGGTGCTTACAAACATGCATCAATTACATGAGATAAAACATGCTAAAAAGTCAACACAAAGGTTGAGTGTAATCCATAGGTTTAGTAAATAATAGTTGAGCGCAAGATTTTTAGTCTGGAAGATATATGTTACAAATACAAATATCGGTTAAGCGTCAAATAATTCTGCAAAGCTCATGACACACAAAGCATTAACCGTCACCAATAACCTTGGCGTAAGTCGAGAGTAATCGTGGAATTTCATAATATAATAGTTGCCCCCAAAGCTAGGAATTTTGACAGATACCTAGTAAAACTTGAATATAGTACATCACATGTGGACCGACCTTACTCCACATGGCGGGAAGGTTAATTGCGCTCACTCGCAAGTGATTAATGGTTCATGATCGAGGGACTTGCTTTTGGCAAGGACGATACTTAGCATTATCATTTCAGTCAGGAATAGCATGCCAATAAAAAATTGTGCTCATAAAAATAAGTTAATAGCATGTATCTCCCCCATGGGTTTATAAAAAATTTAATAGTAAAAGTGGGGCTACGAATCACACCTTAGCAGCAGATGAAATAAGATATCACAATATGATTAGATGGGATAGCACGACAAATGAACCTCAGCACAACCTAATATGTTAATAATATATCTCAGCAATAAACCTCAAAGCGATTTATAAAGTAACACTCGTATTTGAAATGAAAAGGTTTTGTTTCAATGGCGTTTGAGAGAAATAATGTTTAAGACTCGTGTGGATACGAGAAGTTAAGTAATAAAGGTCGGCAAACACAAACGGATACAAAGAAAAGAATAACGAAAAGAGAGAAGAACTAAGATTAAGAAGAAGAATAAAATAAGAAAGACAAGAAAGAAAAACATCAATAGGTTGTTTTGGTGTTTTACCTATTTCCCAAATAGTTGATAAAACATCATGATTTAGGAAAAAGATGTATAAGTTTTGAAAATGTTTTTAGGATATTGAGTAATCATAAACAATTAAGTTATATAAGATTTTATCGAAATTTGGGCATGATGCATCCGTTTATAAAGCATTTCCAAGTCGTTAAGACTCTTGAATATAAGTTTTATTATCACATTTTACAAGTTGAATATATACAATTGGACACTATCATTCACGTATATATTAGTTGTCAAGTTTATCGACCATTTTTGTATGTTCGGGTCCAAATATGTTAAGCTCTTATGAGTCTAACATACTCTTACGTCTCAATTACCAAAATCGTCCATAAGGTCCATCGGCTAATACCGTAAATCCAATAAAGTCCAATTCTCATCCAAGCATAGGTTATTACAATGTCCAAGTCTAATGTCCAAATCAATCCCAAGTTATCCAAATATTTATCTGAAACACCATTTGGTCAAACAAATAACTAAATAGTAACGGGCAAATGAAAACGAAAATAGAATACTAGGCCACATGCATTGGGCTTCGACCCAATACTTACTCACACTCTAATGGACTCACTTTGGGCTTTTAGGCCTAAAGTAAATAATACTAAACAATTTAAGGTATGACAACCCGCTATTTTACAGGTCAATACTATTCAATAAACTCAAATTACGTATCTCGACATTTACTTGAGAACAATTTACGTATAACTTTTTACTTGAAGCAACGTGAAATTTAGAATATCTTTCAAGTGCACTAGGACTTTAGGCTATATTTAGTCCACAACATTCCAACACCTTGCTCCTTCTCCGGTTCGAAATTTTAATCCCTGAGACAATTTCCTTTCCTTTATTTACTTACGATTGTTAATTTAACAAACGATGTTCGCAATTTAAATAAACACCCGATTTACCCAATACTCCTAACAATTATTTTTAACGCATTTTTATACTTCCTAAATTATTACCAAAGTTCCAAAAAGATTTTCTTACGCCTAATGTAATTTCTTTATTCCTTACGTATAATTACGTGTAACTTACGTTAATTACCAAACCAATAACCAATACCTATTTCTAATACCCAATACCTACAATATATATACTCTTGTATAAAATTAAATCATCTACTCCTATATTCACCCATGTGCCGCCCCCTCCCCCTCTTTTAAAACCATATCAATATTTAGACATGATCTTACCCACATTAATTACTTGACATGAATCTTAAAACAAGGAGGTGTAAAACTCAAATGGTGGCTTGACAAGAACTTTGTCCCCTCCCCTTCCTAGCCCATATTCGGGTAACACCCAACATTGAGCCACCCTAATGATTTTCCTTGACCAACTATTACAATTAAGACTTTCTAGCTATATATATTGAATACTTAAGCACAATTTGCTTACTCTAGCACAAGATAAGAAGGAAAAAAAAGATATCACCACCCATTCTCACATACAATTCGATCCACCAAGGGAGCAAGGGAAAGAAGAAAACTTGTTTTGGCTAGTTCAAGCATCATTAGGGCACACTTGTAAGGATTTAGAAGCAATAGTCTTTGGTTAAATCAAGTAAATTATCTCCTCATCATACTAATCATCTTAAGTAAGTAACACGTAGTTCTACATATTTCACACTCTTTATATCATGATAATAGTCTCAAGTTGCATATACTTGTTTATCACTTTGTACATGTTGGTAAAACCTTATAAACACAATGATCTTTTAACTAATGATTTTGTCTTAAAAATATTTTTTTATCATGAATAAACTAGTTGGTTATGAATCTTGACAAGATGTAAAAATTAAAACATGACATATGAGCTAGTAAGTTAGCTAAACAAGTTTTGGTGAATACTTTATTTATAATGAATTGAACTTTTCATACTGCTAAGTTTATTGTTAAACCACTATTGACATGTTGAGAAATTGGTGGAAGAGCTAGGATTAGTTTGGGAGTTGTTATTAAGTGGTTTTGGATAACTAGAAGGCTAGGAAACGTGTTTTGACACTTTTAGAAGAGAGGTTGTCCCATTCGACCTCACCCAGAAAAATCAGTAGCTTGGTGACAAGTTTAGGCTAGAAATATAGAAAATAGACTTTATAACGAAAACGTAGCCGCTTGAATGAGTTAAAACGGACTTATAACAAAGAAGATACGTTAGTTTTAAGTTGTGCGACGAAAATGAATTTTTTGAAAAAGTAGTTTCTGTTGGGAATTTTTAAGGGGTAAAAACTGACATTAAAATTTAACTAGACTAGCCGAGGCACTAAAAACATGTTAGTATACTTAAACGCGAACCCGGTGATATATAAAACATAAGAATCAGAGCTAAGACGAAGGAGTTATGGCCTAGTGAAGTTGCGACGAAATATAAACTTTTTGGACAGCTTTTATTTTGCTATTAGAAAGCTGATAGAAATATTTAATGTGGATTTTGGATACTTTAGATTCGGTTTTAGCTAAAATGACGTAAACAAAAATGGTATAACGTTAGGTATACTTGTTAGGCGCGTTAGAGGTTTTCAAAATTACTTATTAACAAGACGAATATAGTTTAATCACGAGAGTAAATAGTTATGTTCTCTAAAACGGGTTACTTTGCTTAATAAATGGATACATTGACGCAACTATATTTTTGTCGATAAATATTGCAACAAACATGTACAAGTGATATAATAGTATATGAACTTGCATGCACGACCTTGTTTTCAAACCTAAGACATGGTATTTATTTAGGTTGCGGTTAGAGTTATCGGACCTTTATTCCCAGTTTACCGTATTTCTAAACGAGACTTGATAACTGAGGTGAGTTTCATAGCCCCGATTTTTACATTATTTAGACATGATTTCTAAACCCTCGGGGTGGGAATACATTGCTTCTTTTTCGGACACAAGTATTAAAACCGTTACTTTGCCTAAGTTACCGCATTGCCATTAAAGTTCCCTTGAATCATGAACCGTTAATTACTTGTAGGCGCAGATGTTATGAATAGATATATTTGGGTTAACACCCTCGTTCGAGTTGGTCGCGCCAACATGTCAAACGGACGCATATCATTCGGATTATTTCCGAGTGTCTGGCAAACACTTATTTGGGGCATTGATTATTATTATGCTTGATTGCATACCATTTCGTTGAGCTTCGGGGTCGTGAGCTTAGGGAATTGTATATTATTTTTGGCTATGACGTTATATTTGTTGTGATTGTCATACTATTGAAATCTTGTGGTCCGCACTTTACTTGTTTACTTAAACCTATGAACTCACCAACAATTATGTTGACCCTTTTAGCGTGTATTCTCAGGTAACTAGACGAAAATAATCATCTATTATGGAGCACTCTAGAGTCACATTTTGGAACGCACATCATGATGAAGATTTTCTTTCATTATTTAGCCTTTTTTTATGTATTAAAATCTTACATTTGATGGTGAACTCTGATATTAATGTTTTGAAAAAGGTTTATGTTTAAACCAAACGCTTGTTTTAAAATGACTCACTTAGAGGTCATTCTTTATTTCCTTGTACTTTGTTATCCATGTACGTTACGCCCCCGGAATTCCATTCCGCTGCAATCCAAATTTTGGGGGTGTGACAGATTGGTACCAGAGCCAAGGTTATAGAGAACTAGGATGCATCATTGACCCTAGACTATAACCACTAGGTCACGACACTTCACAACATCATGATGTGTATACGATTACGATACATGCTTTTATTTACTTATTTTATATGAGTTACTTATACTTATATATATTTATATTGACCTGGTTTACAGTGATATGTCTTCACCTACTCATCCCATTATCATTGACTCGGACTCAGACATGGAGGATTCATCATCATCCACCACTGTTCCGATCCTACCAGCCATTCCAGTTCCTGCACCCTCTGGCGATGCCTCTGCGATGACTGAGCCATTTGAGGACGATGAGACCATATCTACAGCTCCTGTACCATTACCACCAGTTTCACCTCCAGTACGCCGAGCTAGGCGTATCCCTGTAGTACAGCCGGACCAGATACCCATTGGTCGCCGCTATCGGCTACACGAGATTGGCCCTATCATGCTCCATAGCGCTAGGAAAAGGGTACGATCCCGACCCAGCCGTGTACCAGCACCTACTACTCCATCTCATCTCCCATCACCACCATCATCTCCACCACCACCACCATCATTTACTTATCACCAGACTACCACAGTCCCACTACCACCATCACCCAGAGATGTTCCCGATACTTTGCTACCACCTCGCAAGAGGACTTTTACCATAGCACCTTCACCTTCTGATCCCTACGCTGAGGCTGCTGCTGAGGCCTCTGCTCGACCTGGGATTCACAGGCGGGTTGACGCCCACAGGTGGTCATTCATTCCGCCTACTCTCAGTTCATGGAGATACGATGAGGGTACTCCGAGTACTTTGAGTTAGGAGAGAGTTCTGCCATGGCCGCCGCACGAGTCCTACCGGTCACCGATGAGCCGATCCATCATACTATTCCACTTCTGATAGCTAGGATGGTCCGTCAGAGGACCGCATTGACAGAGTAGTCGACCATCTTGATGAGCTTCCATTGGAGTGCATTGAGACTATAGAGACTCAGCTAGAGCATCAGATCATTGCACACTCCCGGATTGCCATACTTGAGCATTTCGTGGAGGATGAGCATACGCGATGACATGACCAGGATGCATTGATTGCGAGTCTCCTCGAGCAGATCAGGGAGCTCCAGCGCCGTCTCGATGGTGCATCAGGCAGTGCCTAGACTAGATTTGTATCGTAGATAGCTTTTGTATTTATATCCTAGCCACGGGGTGTGTGGCATTAGTAATGACGCTTGTGATCTTTTATTAGTTGTACAACAATGTAGCAAGTTATTTTGTGATGTATTGTATGGTTACGCTATGATATGATATCGGTCGATGTGAACCAAGAATTTTCATTTTATATTCATGTATGTTGTGATTGTATCTACTCATGTTGTGACTATATTATGGTTGTCGTGATTTATTCTTATTGTGGTTGATTCTTATCACGCCATATTCTTATCATGATTTATCCTTGTCGTGATGTATTTTTATCTTGTTGTGGTTGTATCTACTCATGGTGAAAATATATTATGGTTATTGTGATTTATTATGGATGATTCTTATCACGTCATATTTCTATCATGATTTATTTTGTCATGATTTATTCCTATGTTGTTGTGGTTGATCTTGTTGTGATTTTCACATGTCATGGTTATAGATATGCTTGTGATGACCTTTGTTACTTATGGATCCTAATTATTTTTGTTTCTCGTGATTAGAAAAACAATGCCACCAAAGAAACAAAGCATGAGTGCAGCTGATATCACTCGACTCGTTGCCCAACGAGTCACGGCACAGGTTGCTGCTGCTATGGCTGAATACGAGACCCATTGCAACAGTGGTAACGGCGGAGAACCCAGTGGAACGGAAGCTAGAGTTGAACCCACGGCACGTGGGTGCACTTACAAGGAATTTCGGGTTTCCAGCCGCAGACTTTCAGTGGCGCGGAAGGAGCTGTCGGTTTGGTACAATGGTTCGAGAAGTTGGAATCGGTTTTCCGCATGTGCAACTGCGCGGAGGACTATAAGGTGAAATATGCTACGGGTACCTTGTTAGATGGTGCCTTATCATGGTGAAATGGTTATGCTCAATCAGTGGGAATTGATACTGCTTTTGAAACACCATGGGCTGAATTCAAGGAGATGGTAATAGCTGAGTATTTTCCGAGGAATGAGGTTCAAAAGATGGAGGTTGAATTTTGGAACTTAACAGTGAAAGGATATGATATTGCAGCTTATACTAAGCGATACCATGAATTGGCTACTCTCTGTCCTGAGATGGTTTCTACAACACGGAAAAAGATTGAGAGGTACATCTGGGGACTTCCATCTAGTATTCAAGGAAATGTCACATCTTCTAAGCCAAGTACTCTGGATGAGACAATCTGAATGTCTCACAATTTAATTGATCAAATTGTGCGAGCAAAGGCTGCTCGAGATGGAAATACTAGTAACCGCAACAATAATAACAATAACCGCTACAATAACAGTAACAACAACAAGAGAAAATGGGATACTACTCAGGGAGGAAATGCTGCACAACAACCCAACAAAAGACAAGAAGTCGTTAAGGCTTATGTAACAGGCCCGATTGAAAAGAAAGGTTATGAAGGAACCCTTCCAAAGTGTGACAAGTGCCAATGTCACCACAATCCTAGACGTTGCCCTACTCCATGCGGCAATTGTAAAAAGATCGGGTACTTAACCAAAGACTGCAGGTCTCCTACTCCTGCAACAAATCAAAGGCTTCTCGAAACATGTTTTGGATGTGGCGAAACAGAACATTACAAGAATCAATGCCCAAAGGAGAAGAATCAGGGAACGGGAACTCAAAATAATGGAGCTCGGGGAAGAGTCTACAACCTCAGAAAAAGGGAAGCTACGGAGGACCCGAATGTTGTCACGGGTACGTTTCTTCTCAATGGTCGTTATGCTTCAGTTTTATTTGATTCAGGTGCCGATAAAAGTTTTGTGTCTACTACTTTTGCTCCTTTACTTAACATCACACCGACCACCTTAAACACCGCCTACAACATTGAATTAGCGAATGGTAACTTAGTTGGCACCGACACCATAATCCGCGGTTGTACCTTTAACTTCCTAAACAATCCATTTAACATCGACCTTATGCCTATCGAACTCGGTAGTTTTGACGTCATAATTGGTATGGATTGTTATCTAAACACCATGCCAGGATCATGTGCAATGAAAAGGTTGTTCATCTCCCTTTTAATGGTGAAACCTTGATTATCCGTGGTGAATGAAGCGGGACTAGATTAAACATCATATCATGTATCAAGACCGAAAAGTACATAAAGAAGGGATGTCATGCTTTTCTAGCACACATAACCGAAAAGAAGTCAGACGAGAAACGATTGGAAGATGTACCAGTTGTTCGAGATTTTTCGGATGTCTTTCCCGAAGACTTGCCTGGGCTACCGCCTATCCATCAAGTAGAGTTGCAGATAGATTTGGTGCCAGGAGCGGCACCAGTAGCAAGAGCACCCTATCGAATAGCACCATCAGAGTTGCAAGAATTGTCTACTCAGTTACAAGAACTACTAGACAAGGGATTCATCAGACCAAGTTCCTCGCCTTGGGGAGCGCCGGTCTTATTCGTAAAGAAGAAGGATGAATCATTCCGGATGTGCATAGATTATCATGAATTGAACAAGCTAACGGTGAGGAACCGTTACCCACTCCCAATAATCAATGATCTGTTCGATCAGTTGCAAGGTTCCAGTTTTTACTCGAAGATTGATTTGAGATTGGGTTATCATCAACTTAAAGTTCAGGAAGAAGAAATCCCGAAGACGGCCTTTAGGACTCGTTATGGTCATTACGAGTTTCAAGTGATGCCGTTTGGATTAACTAATGCACCGGCGGTATTTATGGATCTCATGAACAGGGTGTGCAAACCGTACCTGGACAAATTTGTAATTGTGTTCATTGATGATATTCTAATCTACTCTAAAAGCAAAGAAGAGCAAGAAGAACATCTCAATACAATCTTAGAATTACTCAAGAACAAGAAGTTGTACGCTAAGTTTTCTAAGTGTGATTTTTGGATCCGAAAAGTACAATTTCTTGGGCACGTAATTGGTAACCAGGGATTGCATGTTGACCCAGCTAAGATCGAGGCTATTAAAGATTGGGAAACACCTAAGACTCCCATAGAGATTCGTAAATTTCTAGGTCTTGCCGGGTACTACAGAAGATTTATCGAGAGTTTCTCTAAGATAGCGAAGCCTTTGACCAAGCTAACGCAGAAGAATCAGAAGTACGAATGGGGAGAGAAACAAGAATCCGCCTTTCAGTTTTTGAAGAAAAAACTTTGTAGTGCGATGATTTTGGCATTACCCGAAGGAATGGAAAACTTTGTAGTTTATTGCGATGCTTTGCATAAAGGACTTGGGGCTGTGTTGATACAGAAAGAAAAGGTCATAGCTTACGCTTCTCGATAACTCAAAGTTCATGAGAAGAATTACACCACTCATGACTTGGAGTTAGGAGCGGTTGTCTTTGCGCTAAAGATTTAGAGACATTACCTCTATGGTACTAAGTGTACAGTGTACACGGACCTTAAAAGTCTCCAACATATCTTAGATTAGAAAGAGCTTAATATGAGGCAATGCTGTTGGCTAGAACTACTCAGTGATTATGATTGCGAGATTCGATATCATCCTGGCAAAGCAAACATGGTAGCAGATGCCCTTAGCAGGAAAGAGCGACTTAAACCTTTAAGAGTGAGATCCTTGGGTATGATAATTAGTTCACCTTTCCCATCCAAAATTCTTGAGGCTCAAGCCGAAGCACTTAAGGCAGAAAACCGACCTAAGGAGAATCTTTATGGTATGCTAGAAAGTAAGAATGGTTTTACAAAAAGACCCGATGGAATGTTATGCTTCAAAGATAGAAGTTGGATACCACATTTTGGTGGCGTACGAGAGTTGATCATGCACGAATCACATAAATCAAAATATTCCATACACCTAGGTTCTGATAAGATTTACCAGGACCTCAAAAAGCTGTATTGGTGGCCGAATATGAAGGCCGACATTGCTACTTATGTCAGCAAATGTCTTACTTGCTCCAAAGTTAAGGCTGAATACCAGAAGCCGTCTGGTTTACTACAACAACCAGAGATTCCTCAATGGAAATGGGAGCGTATTACTATGGATTTCATCACCAAACTCTCTAAAACACCGAGCGGTCACGACGCGATTTGGGCGATCGTCAATCGTGTCACCAAATCAGCCCATTTCTTGCCCATTAAAGAAACCTACAAGATGGATAAGTTAACCAGAATCTACATCCAGGAGATAGTCTCGAAACATGGTGTACCAGTTTCAATCATTTCGGATCGAGACAGTCGATTCACTTCAAGATTTTAGGAATTACTTAATGATGCCTTTGGAACCCGTCTTGATATGAGCACGGCCTATCATCCACAGACCGATGGTCAAAGTGAGAGGACCATCCAAACACTAGAAGACATGCTCCGTGCTTGTGTGATTAATTTTGGTAATAGCTGGGATACTCATTTCCGTTGATTGAGTTTTTCAACAACAATAGTTATCACACAATTATAAAAGTTGCACCATTTGAAGCACTCTACGGAAGGAAGTGCCGATCACCTATCTGTTGGGCTGAAGTCGGAGATGCCCAACTTACCGGTCCAGAAATTGTTCATGAGACAACCGAGAAGATTGTTCAGATTCGAAACAGACTAAAAGCCGCCAGAAATCGTTAAAAGAGTTACGCCGATGTAAGGCGTAAGCCTCTGGAATTCAAAGTTGGGGACATGGTAATGTTGAAGGTATCACCTTGGAAAGGTGTGATACAATTTGGGAAACGCGGGAAATTGAACCCTAGGTATATTGGACCATTTAAGATTCTAGCTAGAATCGGTCCAGTGGCATACAGACTTGAGCTTCCGCCAGAGCTCAGCAGTGTGCACAATACCTTTCATGTTTCTAATCTTAAGAAGTGTTTATAAGACGAATCCCTTATCATTCCATTAGAAGAGATTCAACTCGATGACTAGCTTAATTTCATCGAAGAGCCGGTAGAGATTATGGATCGTGATGTCAAGCAATTGAAACATAGTAGAATTCCTATCGTCAAGGTTCACTGGAATTCTCAGCGAGGTCCCGAGTTCACTTGGGAATGAGAAGACCAAATCCGTCAAAAGTATCTGTATCTCTTCACTGACAACACTCCAATGACCAACACTGACTGAATCTCGCGAACGAGATTCATTTTTATGGGTGGTAGACTATGACAATCCGCTATTTTACAGGTCAATACTATTTAATAAACTCAAATTACGTATCTTGACATTTACTTGAGAACAATTTACATATAACTTTTTACTTGAAGCAACGTGAAATTTAGAATATCTTTCAAGTGCACTAGGACTTTAGGCTATATTTAGTCCACAACATTCCAACACCTTGCTCCTTCTACGGTTCAAAATTTTAATCCCTGAGACAATTTCCTTTCCTTTATTTACTTACGATTGTTAATTTAACAAACGATGTTCGCAATTTAAATAAACACCCGATTTACCCAATACTCCTAACAATTATTTTTAACGCATTTTTATACTTCCTAAATTATTACCAAAGTTCCAAAAAGATTTTCTTACGCCTAATGTAATTTCTTTATTCCTTACGTATAATTACGTGTAACTTACGTTAATTACCAAACCAATAACCAATACCTATTTCTCATACCCAATACATACAAATAGATCAAATATATTGCAAATATTTGTGGTTTGTGTTTTTATGTGTTTCAGGTGCAAAAGGATTGAAAACAAGGCAAAACGGACAAAAACCGAGCACAAGATTGGAAAGTTGTGAAAAGCGGAGGACGGGGATGAAAATTATGAGTTTGGACCGGGATATTGCTCAAGTTATCAAAAGTCAACCTCCAAGAATGCAAAGTGTCACAAATAATCCTTGGAGAAAAATTTCACATTTGGAAAGAATGGTCCCTCGATTTTTAGATTATACAACTATGGTCCCTTAAAGTTAAACTTAATCCAAAGTTAATCCTAATAATTAAACCTAGCCCAACCACACACCAAAGCCCAATCCACATAAACCCATGACCCGATCCCTTAGTTAACCAAAAACGTTTGACCTCAGTCAAACCTTCTTCTTCAATACCGTTTACCGCCTAACCAAAACCACCATGACTGCCCTTATCCCTGACACATCCACCCCCTCCAAGTTTCCTCTATACTTCTCCTAACAATCCAAAAGAATTTAATGCTTCGTTGCCTTATCAAGTTATCAGACCAAGTGGCTTTTACCCACTATCCACTTTTTCCCGCCAAAACTGAAGTTAACGGCTGAGATGATATCCAAGCTAAACCAATGCTGGGATTTAATCAGAAGTGATCATAAAAGCTTTTTGGATAGCTATTTAAAGGAATGAAGACACGAAGATAGAGTTGTCCTGCTTTTAGACCATTCGTAGTGTAGAAAGTACGTATTGCTTATTTCAGTTTCAATTTAAGTTTTAATTGTCTATTCAAGTTTATTTAAGCTCGTTTGTCTTTCATTATTTCAGCTTTGTACCAATTCCTTAAGTTAATGAAATTTCAATTTTTAGAGTTCACTGTTTAATCCAATTAAGTTCATTGGTTCATGAAATTAGATAAAAAGCTCCCAACTCTGTTATAATAAGCTCATAAAAGCTTATCATAGCTTCTGTTAAATTAATATGGTTAAATTCAGTTTAAATTTCAAGAAATCAAACTAAGTTATGAAAAAGTCAACGTAAGTCAAACCTAACTTATTGCTTATTCTCAGTGCTACTTTTTAGCTTAATTTCACTTGTTTGTGCTTTATTCATGTCATTTTAATATCCTAGTTCATTAAGCTCAGCTTAATTTGGTTTTCCTTGTTCAAAATATAAAACAGTCAAAGATAAAAGACTGTTTGGGTCAAGCATCAAAACGGGTCAAAACTAGTTTGCACTGTTCATGTGCACATAAGGAACTTTTAATCTTACTTAATGTTGCTTAGATAAGCTGCTTATAGGCTGTGTTTAGTCAATTTGGTGCATTTTGACGTTTTGAGAGAATTAGCGAAAGCTTAGGATTAGTACTGTTCTGATAAGCTTCTCAGAAGCTTTAGCTTATTCAGTCCTAGTTTTTGGTATATATATGTTCCATATAATGTATAAAGTGGATGCTCTGAAGCTGGCTTGAATTCAAGAGGAATTTGGTGAAGTTGTGTTAATTTCAGTGACAAGCCTGCATCAGATTCTTTGTGCAGACCTGTTCTTGCCTTCCAAGGTAATTTCTAGGGCTTCATATTGATTATTTGTGCTTATTCTATTTGGTTGTAGGTTGTTTGCTAGTGGTTCTTTGCTTATTCTCATTTTCATTGTTTCTTTTTAGCTGATTATAGCTTAAAAATAAGCTAGAAAACAGCCTTAGATACCCTGCACATCTTGCAGCCTGCATCAGTTTTTCTAGCCTATTCCTCAGCTTATTTTCTGCTTATCCAATAGCTATTCAGGTCTGAATCTTGGTTAATTAAGAGTTCATAGTATGGAGTTGTTATAGTTTCAGTTTGGTAGTCTAAAGCTAGCTTGTACACAACTTTTTCTCCGCTTTAAATTCCCCCAGTTAAGCTGATATAACATGCACAAGCAGACCCTTATTGCTTTTCTTTTAATTCTAAGTGCTTATTTGTGTTTCTTGTTGGCCTTTTCTGATTTCCTTTGATTCAATTAAATTAAACTTTGTATTATTTAGCTAATTCAGTTGGCTTTTAGTTTAAGATAACTTATTAAGCTTATTTAACTTCTTCCTAGTTTATGTTCTTAACATTTTGTGTACTGAGGCATAAGAATCAGCTTTGTATTTTTTTTTGTAGGTTTTTAAAAATAGTGTCAGTTATAAGATATGCTTATTTACTAGTGCTTATTAGTTTTTATAAGAAAAATCAAAAAAATATATAGTGAGAAAAAAGGATAGAGGCCAGGTTTGAACCTGGGACCTCTAGCATACCAGCACCTTAGCACCTACACGTTTAACCAACTGCCCTTGGGTCTTCTATGCTTATAGCTTTGCACCATTAATTTCTTATATCAGTTTTCAGTCCATTAGCTTAATTCCCTATTTCAGCTTATTCCAATAAGCTGGGATTTATCTTTTATTTTTCCTAGGATCATAATATTATTTAGCACTTTCCTGTATTTTTTGGTAATTTTTCGTTTACATTTAATATTTTTAATCTATTTTCCTTCTTAAATTAGTTTTTAATTCGTAGTAAATTAAATAATAACCAGAAAAATATAATTGTTATTATTTTTTTTCTTTTATTAATTAGAACTTAGGAAAATTAGCTTAAATCCAAAAATCCATCTTTTACACTATTCATCACACGCGATCACAAACCGCATCACAAATTCCATTCCGCGATCACAAGCCGAATCACAAATTCCATTCAACCTTCATCGGGGATAACGAACCGGGTTACACATACTTCACTTGTGTTTCCTGTGGGAAAAACATATGTATTGATTTTTGAGAATCAATTTTTGGCGCCGCTGCCGGGGAAGGCTGAAGTGAATTTTTAATTTCACGATTCGTGTTTTGAAAACCCTTCTTTGTAAAGTTTTCAGTATTTTCGTGAATATTTTCAAAAAAAAAAAATCATCATAAAAATCACCATTAACACTTTTCCTAAAGTGTTTACAATACCATAAAAATATCCAACAAAACAAATCGTAAGTTAATTGTTTTCGGATTATCTTGAAATTACAACCTATACAAGTGGTTTTAGGATGGTTTGACATTAAATTGACAAACCGAAAGAGGCGGGTTTTTAATCATCCTTCGAGCGGACCTTTGCTTCTCCGCCACTCTGCGAGTAGTTTTGAGAGAAACGAATTTTGGTTGACGAATCGATCCCAAAAATATTGTGTAATCTTTCTTTAAAATAAAAATCCAAAAATAATCTTCTCATCCCTTTTATCCGTTTAATTCTTATGTCGTCACCTGGCTATCACTGTTTTCATTGTAAAGGACCAGTGGGTGATAATCTTCGTTGTTCAAAGTGTTCATATGAGCGGTGTGGAAATAATGCACCAAACGGATCTTGTTATTGGTGTGAATTATCCGTTAAATCCAATCCTAATTCCATCGATAATTCTCAAGTTTTTTCCGACTACCCTCCACAATCCCAACCATCTCCGATCGATCAGCAAAATTGCTTTAATTGTGGAGATCCGTTGGGAAATAATACACTTTGTGAACGATGTTTTTGCAAAGAATGTGGGTTTACTCATAGACTTTGCATGTGTTGCACGTCTGAAATCAGAAATACATTTTCTTATCCAAATTTTCAAAATGATTTTGACTCCCCTCCTCAGAATTCATTTGGGCAAGAACCGTGCTATCAAAACTTCATTGATACATCGTTTAAGAATGTGCCAAATGATCTTTGGGCTAATTGTCGAGGTCCTCACCAAAGTTTTGAGTGTCAAGCAAGTAACATGCTTGTCTATGAGCAGGTTTCTTGTAACAGTCAAAATCTCGGTTATGACCAATATCCATATACTTCTATGAATCAACCACAACAATCATACTGTTGTGAGTACTGTGGAGGTCCGCATTATAGCTCTGATTGTCAAATAAGGGACTCGCTTGTCTATGAGCATGGCCTTTTTAACAAATACGACTATTCTTATCATGACCAACCTCCACAGTATAAAACGATTCAAGCACAACCTCAGCCAATTCCTCAAGAATTATTCCAAGAAATTCAAGATGAAAGGAATAAACTCCAGGAGTTGTTTTTCGAACATGTATTCCAAAAACTTCAAGATGTGAGGGATACACTTAATGAATTGGCTGTTAAACATGCCCAAGATGATTGTCATGGTAAATCTATGGAAGATTCACTCACCGAAGAACGAGCAACACAAAGGCGTTTCTTATTTAATAAGGCTGCCATGCGTGATGACGAAGATAAAGACGAGGAGGAGAGTACTATTCCTTTGAGCGATATCATTTCTCAACTCCCTCAGTCTATTGCAATCACATCATTCTTTCCAACTTTGGATCCCAAGGACTCTCTTATTATGGGGGATGAGCATATTAGCACTATTCCTGAAAAGGAATCGGACGAATTCATAAAGTCTAGTGCTGAGAACCTTATCCCAATCCCAAGTGAGTCTGAGGATATATCGGACAATGAATGTGATTTTTCTATTTGTGATTATTATCCTCTTGACATTGAGGATAATTGTTCCGGGATTTTCTCTAACCCACTTTTCAATTCCAATGATGATTTTTCCTCTAGTGATGACGAATCACTTTCTGATGAGGACGTTCAAAATGAAAGTCTCAAAGTCTATTCGAATTCTCTTTTTGAATTTGATGATGAGTACCTTTCTAGCAAAATAAATCCTCTCTTTGATGAAGAGTTAGAGAACGATGAGGTCAAGGACTCTATTATTCATAAACTTGATGAAATGACCTCAATTCTTAATCCTGATATTGATAAGGACAATCTTTCTCCGACATATGTGACTTTTCCTTCTGAGGATCGCCATTATATTGACTTCACATATGTCGTTCGAGTTTTTCTACCTTTCTTCGCCTATAAGGTAGATTGTCCTTTCCTTCACTCGTGTGGGAGTGAAGACTCAATTTTTGACCCCGGCATCTCCATTTATCATCCTTTTGAGCCAGGTGTATCTCATCGGTGTGGAACTTTCTTATGTTCAAATGTTTATCCAAACATTTTGGATGAAAGTCCGATGGAGATTGTTCTTCCACTTGCTTCCCCATGAACCAATGAATTCGGGGTCGAGTCAAGCTAGTGACTCGGTTAACAAAAACATTAGCATTTCATGGGTGACAACCCATGTTTCTGACTTCTTTCTATTTTCTGACACTAAGTGTGGGGGGGATTCCTCTACTGTGCTCTGTTTGTGTGTTGTTTGCTCATGTTTGCAGGTTTCCCTTAGATCGTGATGATTGATGCGCCTGTTTTCAATCCAGCCGCCCAATATCCGATCTTGTTGCTAACGATTATCAAGGGATATCTTTTTAATCCTGTTTGTGAAAATGAGATTTCTGTCACACACTTGGCTATTTGTATTACCTTTTTACGTGCTAAGTGTCGGCATAATAGCCGGAACTTTGAATATTGAGGGTAATATTCAATTCTAAGTGTGGGGGGGAATTCTGGCGATTTTTGTCACATTTGTACCTTCTAGTGCCCTAGTACCCCCATTTTGACCAAAAATTTTAATTTTTTTTCGTTTATAGATAAGAAATTGCAATAAAAAAAAAAGAAGTGTTTAGTCTTAATTAGGTTAGAACAAAGGGAATCCTGACTCTGCCAGAGTGTTGATCTGGCTGCTTCCTTAAACGGTTAGACTAAGGTTTTACGATATGTGCAAATGAAAATGCTAAAGCGTAGAATAGTTGGTTTTCTTTAGAGCTTATATAAGTAATCTATGGCTTTTCCTCCCAGGAGATAACTAATCTGACTTAATTAGTGCTTATTTTTCAAACATTGAAACACACAAAATCATTTTTCTATACGATTTTGAAAAATACTAGTTCAAAGCTTTATTTAAACTTCGGAACAAGCATATGTCATAATAATGTAAAAGTTAAGTAATAAATGTATGTGCTAAAAAGCTACGGTTCAAGATCGGCCCTTGGATTCTTATTTCCGGAAGGCGTTTAGGTCTTGGCTACCCTCTTACACCGGCCCTTGGACCTCTAATTCAGGAATGTGTGAGGTCTTGGTCTAACACCCTTGGATCCTCATTTCAGGAAAGTTTAGAGTCTTGGAATTCTCCGTTGTAACGGCCCTTGGATCCTTTATTCCGAAAGGTGTAAGATCTTGGTTCCCGTGAAACTCCGTTAGTTTATTTTGCACAAGTATAAAAAAAAAAATGAAAAAGAAAAGAAAATGGAATGATATTGCAAAATGCAATAAATTTTGAAGCTTGCTTATTTTAAATTTTAAATCTATCTTGTAACTAGTATTAGTCAAAGTATTATAAAAACGTCGATTTTTGTTATCAAAATTTTGAAAATCAAGCACAGTCACCTAACTTTAATATATATGGGAGTGAAAAGTTAAGTTTCGGCTTACATAGATTATTAGTATAAGTAGTGTTAGCATTTTACAAAAAACATTTGTGCATTGAGTTTAAGCTTAGTTGGGAGTATAAAAAGAGAATGACGATTAAAATTCCCTGGAGACACCCAGTTTGTGTGAATCCCATTCCATGATACCATTTTTGGAAATCAAGGATGTTATATATTTTGTTCTAGTTTAAATTTCTTGCATTGTATAAAAAATCAAAACGGGGTATACTTGGTTTTCTTTTGATCCTTTCATCACTTTATATGATCGGATTGCTAGGGACTAGCAATAGCTTAGTGTGGGAGATTGATGAGTGTGTAAATACTCATCATTTTACACCCATTAAAGACACAAAAATAACAAAAAACACCCAAATAGATCAAATATATTGTAAATATTCGTGGTTTGTGTTTTTATGTGTTTCAGGTGTAAAAGGATTGAAAACAAGGCAAAACGGACAAAAACCGAGCACAAGATTGGAAAGTTGTGAAAAGCCGAGGACGGGGATGAAATTTACGAGTTTGGACCGAGATATTTCTCAAGTTATCAAAAGTCAACCTCCAAGAATGCAAAGTGTCACAAATAATCCTTGGAGATAAATTTCACATTTGGCAAGAATGGTCCCAGGATTTTAAGATTGTACAACTATGGTCCCTTAAAGTTAAACTTAATCCAAATTTAATCCTAATAATTAAACCCAGCCCAACCACACACCAAAGCCCAATCCATATAAACCCATGACCCGATCCCTTAGTTAACCAAAAACGTTTGACCTCAGTCAAACCTTCTTCTTCAATACCATTTACCGCCTAACCAAAACCACCATCACCGCCCTTATCCCTGACACATCCACCCCCCTCCAAGTTTCCTCTATACTTCTCCTAACAATCCAAAATAATTTAATGCTTCGTTGCCTTATCAAGTTATCAGACCAAGTGGTTTTTACCCACTATCCACTTTTTCCCGCCAAAACTGAAGTTAACGGCTGAGATGATATCCAAGCCAAACCAATGCTGGGATTTAATCAGAAGTGATCATAGAAGCTTTTTGGATAGCTATTTAAAGGAATGAAGATACGAAGATAGAGTTGTCCTGCTTTTAGACCATTCGTAGTGTAGAAAGTACTTATTGCTTATTTCAGTTTCAATTTAAGTTTTAATTGTCTATTCAAGTTTATTTAAGCTCGTTTGTCTTTCATTATTTCAGCTTTGTACCAATTCCTTAAGTTAATTAAATTTCAGTTTTCAAAGTTCACTGTTTAATCCAATTAAGCTCATTGGTTCATAAAATTAGATAACAAGTTCCCAACTCTGTTATAATAAGCTCGTAAAAGCTTATCATAGCTTCTGTTAAATTAATGTGGTTAAATTCAGTTTAAATTTCAAGAAATCAAACTAAGTTATGAAAAAGTCAACGTAAGTCAAACCTAGCTTATTGCTTATTCTCAGTGCTACTTTTCAGCTTAATTTCACTTGTTTGTGCTTTATTCATGTCAGTTTAATATCCTAGTTCATTAAGCTCAGCTTAATTTGGTTTTCCTTTTTCAAAATATAAAACAGTCAAAGATAAAAGACTGTTTGGGTCAAGCATCAAAACGGGTCAAAACTCGTTTGCACTGTTCATGTGCATATAAGGAACTTTTAATCTTACTTAATGTTGCTTAGATAAGCTGCTTATAGGCTGTGTTTAGTCAATTTGGTGCATTTTGAAGTTTTTAGAAAATTAACGAAAGCTTAGGATTAGTACTGTTCCGATAAGCTTTTCAGAAGCTTTAGCTTATTCAGTCCTAGTTTTTGGTATATATATGTTCTATATAATGTATAAAGTGGATTTTCTGAAGCTGGCTTGAATTCATGAGGAATTGGTGAAGTTGTGTTAATTTCAGTGACAAGCCTGCATCAGATTCTTTGTGCAGACCTGTTCTTGCCTTCTAAGGTAATTTCTAGGGCTTCATATTGATTATTTGTGCTTACTCTATTTGGTTCTAGGTTGTTTGCTAGTGGTTCTTTGCTTATTCTCATTTTCATAGTTTCTTTTTAGCTGATTATAGCTTAAAAATAAGCTAGAAACTGCCTTAGATAACCTGCACATCTTGCAGCCTGCATCAGTGTTTCTAGCCTATTCCTCAGATTATTTTCTGCTTATCCAGTAGCTATTCAGGTCTGAATCTTGGTTAATTAAGAGTTCATAGTATAGAGTTGTTATAGTTTCAGTTTGGTAGTCTAAAGCTAGCTTATACACAGCTTTTTCTCAGCTTTAATTTCCCCTAGTTGAGCTGATATAACATGCACAAGCAGACCCTTATTGCTTTTCTTTTAATTCTAAGTGCTTATTTGTGTTTCTTGTTGGCCTTTTCTGATTTCCTTTGATTCAATTAGATTAAACTTAGTATTATTTAGCTTATTCAGTTGGCTTTTAGTTTAAGATAGCTTATTAAGCTTATTTAACTTTTCCTAGTTTATGTTCTTAACATTTTGTGTACTGAGGCATAAGAATCAGCTTACTCTGTGCTTATTGTAGGTTTTTAAAAATAGTGTCAGTTATAAGATATGCTTATTTACTAGTGCTTATTAGTTTTTATAAGAAAAATCAAAAAAATATACAGTGAGCAAAAAGGATAGAGGCCAGGTTCGAACCTGGGACCTCTAGCATACCAGCACCTTAGCACCCACACATTTAACCAACTGCCCTTGGGTCTTTTATGCTTATAGCTTCGCACCATTAATTTCTTATATCAGTTTTCAGTCCATTAGCTTAATTCCCTATTTCAGCTTATTCCAATAAGCTGGGATTTAGCTTTTATTTTTCCTAGGATCATAATATTATTTAGCACTTTCCTGTATTTTTTGGTACTTTTCCGTTTACATTTAATATTTTTAATCTATTTTTCTTTTTAAATTAATTTTTAATTCGTAGTAAATTAAATAAATAATCAGAAAAATATAATTATTTTATTTTATTTTTTCTTTTATTAATTAGAACTTTGGAAAATTAGCTTAAATCCAAAAATCCATCTTTTTCACTATTCATCACACGCGATCACAAACCGAATCACAAATTCTATTCCGCGATCACAAACCAAATCACAAATTCCATTCAACCTTCATCGGGAATAACGAACCGGGTTACACATACTTCACTTGTGTTTCCTTTGGGAAAAACATATGTATTGATTTTTGCGAATCACCCATTTTCGGCCAACACCCAACATTGAGCCACCTTAATGATTTTCCGTGACCAACTATTACAATTAAGAATTTCTAGCTATATATATTGAATACATAAGCACAATTTGCTTGCACTAGCACAAGAGTAGAAAGAAAAAAAATATATATATCACCACCCATTCTCACATACAATTCAATCCACCAAGGGAGCAAGGGAAAGAAGAAAACTTGTTTTGGCTAGTTCAAGCATCATTAGGGCACACTTGTCCGGGTTTAGAAGCACTAGTCTTGGGTTAAATCAAGTAAATTATCTCCTCATCATACTAATCATCATAAGTAAGTAACACTTTACATCTATAAATTTCACATTCTTTATATCATGATAGTAGTCTCAAGTTGCATATACTTGTTTATCACTTTGTACATGTTGGTAAAACCTTATAACCACAATGATCTTTTAACTAATGACTATGTCTTAAACATATTTTTTTTATCATGAATAAACTAGTTGGTTATGAATCTTGACAAGATGTAAAAATTAAAACATGACATATGAGTTAGTAAGTTAGCTAAACAAGTTTTGGTGAATACTTTATTTATAATGAATTGAACTTTTCATATTGCTAAGTTTATCGTTAAATCACTATTGACATGTTGAGAAATTGGTGGAGGAGCTAGGATTAGTTTGGGAGTTGATATTAACCGGTTTTGGATAACTAGAAGGCTAGGAAACGTGTTTTGACACATTTAGAAGAGACGCTGTCCCATTCGACTTTACCGAGAAAAATCAGTAGTTTGGTGACAAGTTTAGGCTAGAAATATAGAAAATAAACTTTATAACGAAAACGTAGCCGCTTGAATGAGCTAAAACGGACTTATAACGAAGAAGATACGTTAGTTTTAAGTTGTGCGACGAAAATGAATTTTCTGAAAAATTAGTTGCTGTTGGGAATTTTTAAGGGGTAAAAACTGACGTTAAAATTTAACTAGACTAGCCTTGGCACTAAAAACATGTTAGTATACTTAAACGCGAACCCGGGGATATATAAAACTTAAGAATCTGAGCTAAGACGAGGGAGTTATGGCCTAGTAAAGTTGCTATTAGAAAGCTGATAGAAATATTTATTGTGGATTTTGGAGACTTTAGAGTCGGTTTTAGCTAAAAAGACGTAAACAAAAATGGTAGAATGTTAGGTATACTTGTTAGGCGCGTTAGAGGTTTAAAAAATTACTTATTAACAAGACGATTGAGATTAACTAGTTACGTTTTCTAAAAAGGGTTACTTTGCTTAATAAATGGACACATTGACGCAACTATATTTTTGTCGATAAATATTGCAACAAACATGTACAAGTGATATAATAGTATATGAACTTGCATGCACGACCTTGTTTTCAAACCTAAGACATGGTATTTATTTAGGTTGCGGTTAGAGTTATCGGACCTTTATTCCCAGTTTACCGTATTTCTAAACGAGACTTGATAACTGTGGTGAGTTTCATAGCCCCGATTTTTACATTATTTATACATGATTTCTAAACCCTCAGGGTGGGAATACATTGCTTATTTTTTGGAGACAAGTATTAAAACCGTTACTTTGCCTAAGTTACCGCATTGCCATTAAAGTCCCCTTGAATCATGAACTGTTAATTTCTTGTAAGCGCGGATGTTATGTATATATCTATTTGGGTTAACACCCCCGTCCGAGTTGGTCGCGCCAACCTGTCAAACGGACGCATATCATTCGGATTATTACCGAGTGTCTGGCAAACACTTATTTGGGGCACTGATTATTATTATGCTTGATTGCATACCATTTCGTTGAGCTTCGGGGTCATGAGCTTAGGGAATTGTATATTATTTTTGGCTATGACGTTATATTTGTTGTGATTGTCATGCTATTGAAATCTTGTGGTCCGCACTTTACTTGTTTACTTAAACCTATGAACTCACCAACAATTATGTTGACCCTTTTAGCGTGTATTCGCAGGTAGCTAGAAAAAAATAATCATCTATGCATAGAGCACTCTAGAGTCACATTTTGAAACGTACATCATGATGAAGATTTTCTTGCATTATTTTACATTTGGTTATGTATTAAAATCTTACATTTGATGGTGAACTCTGATATTAATGTTTTGAAAAACGTTTATGTTTAAATCAAACGCTTGTTTTAAAATGACTCACTTAGAGGTCATTCTTTATTTTCTTGTACTTTGTTATCCATGTACGTTACGCCCCCGGAATTCTATTCCGCTGCAATCCAAATTTTGGGGGTGTGACATAAGGACTTATCCAAGTCCAAAACCGACTCGATACTAACTCGAGGTTTTCTAACCTCGAGTATTACATGGTCGAGACTCCCGTGAGTCTTGACTTTGTCCCTTGTCACAAAAATAACTTCCGTGACACTTACAATAAAGTTAAACCATGGGTGTGACTCCCACGAGTCACGACTTGACACGAATCGTCACCACAACCTTAGCCAAAACACACGGCTACAAACCAAACACCAAACCAACCATGGCCGTGAATCCCACGAGTCATGGCTTGTCCTTATCGAGCCTCATGGCCATTGGCTAGACCAAAACTCACATCCAAATCCAAACGCGACACAAACCTACACCTAACCATTGCCGCGACTCCCACGAGTCACTGCTTAATCTTACTCAAGCCGTAGGGCTCTCGGCAACATAAGCCCAAACCAAATCCATCCAAATGCAAACAAAACAAACACTCCTAAGCTACGCCGTGACTCAAACGAGTCACGGCTTGATTCTAAACAAGCCTTGAGGCTCTCGGCCAAGTCCCAAAAATAAAACAAAAACAATCCAACTCCAAATCCAAGCTACAAAATCATGAAACAAGTCAATATAGATCAAAAATAAAACAAAATAGCCAAAACTCGCCCCGAGTCAACTCGACTCGCGAGTTGACACGGCTGAGTCACGTGACTCAGACCGAGTTACGAGTTTAAATGAATAGATCCACACGGTTGTAACCACAACAAAGGGTTTTAACAAGTTTTTATTTATAAAGATCATTTTTATATAAAAGTTAGGGTTAGGGTTTTCGGATTAAAAAGAAACAAAGGGGTAGGGGGCACGGGAGTTACCAAAAAGAAGAGAGAAGGTGGTAGGGGTGCGGGGGGGGGGGGGGGCGGTGGTGCTCGAACACGGATAAACCAGCTCCGTTGGTCTTCAAACTTTCCAGAAATGATCAGGGTTGCCTGATCTACGTTTTGGTGTAATTTGGTGGTTGGCCAGAAAAAATTTCGGCGACGGTGGTGGCCGGAAGAAGGTGGCGGTAGTGGTGGTCCGGTGAAGATCCGGTGAGTGGGAGGGGGGGGGAGAGAGAGAGAATGTAAGTGGTGTGTGTGTGTTTTTATGAGAAATAAATAATAAAAAATGCTTTTATATAGTGTGAGAGACCAAAGTTGGGCAAAGTAAAATAGAGGGGGGTGTGGTGTAACTAATGGGCGGGGGGGTATATATGACAACCTTGTGAAACTTTTACGATAATCACTGTGGGACCCATTTGACGTTCTAAACGGACTCGAAAAATTATGAAACTTGCGCCATTGTTATCGAAATAATTTTTCTAATAAAAACGAGTATAAATATGCAAAACTTTATCGAAGTTAATTTATTTGGAAAATTCGATTCGTTTCGTGCTTTCTAGGTTGTGCTGACATAATAAAGGGATAAAGTTCACGTTTCTCAAGATATGTCGCGTTTCTCAAGTTCAAATAAGTTCAGAAAAAGTATAAATACTAAGGTGATGCACAAATAAATATTTGGCTGGTGAAAAGGGTTTGGAAAATTACTGGATGTTACACCACACAAGTCAAAATCTTCAAAGCTCTAGAAAAACGTTACTTCCATGAGTGTAGAACTATTGATCCATCCTTTCTAGAAGGCACAAACATTCGTCAAGAACTTGCAACCATTTACTTTGATGGTCTCTTAGACATCAACGAACAAATTTGTCCGAGATTTGTCCTAGAATTATGTGCTAGCATAATTCTCACAACCAATGATTATGGACACATGTCATTTCAATTCAAAATAAACCAACATGACTTCAACATCCCTTTCCGTCAATTTGGCGAAGTCCTTAGAATTCCATGTGAAGGTACATGCCTTTACTCGGATAAATGGTTTCTTTCAATCCTTGACTCAATTGTTGATCGTATGCCTCCATACGACACTCCTCTAGTTGCCAAAGAAATTATACAAGAACACCTTTTCTTTCCAAGAATCTCAACCACAAAAACAACCCATTCGGGTAATGAGATCGACCGAGACCCATTTGGCATGTAACTCAATGAACTCAAATCCCAATTCAAGAAATGGGAAGAATTCCTTTGGGCAAATATATTGTGCACCATTGGTAACCTAGACCACATCAATGCTTGTCTTTGTTACATGCTTTACAGTTTTTCAACCCACCAACCTTTCAACTTAGCCTACTATGTTGCCAAAAGGATGGACGACATACCTATGCTAGGAACCACCGCTCTTCCCTACAGGATGCTTCTCACCCGTCTCTATAGAGCCTTTGCAACCATTCCACCCAATCCTATAGGGTTTTGTCCTGACTACTCTCTTGTTGACCACATCATGGTTCCACTAAGTGAAAAAAGAGTAGCTAAGACTCAAGGAAAACGTCCTCATCCTCCTACTTCCTCATCATCATCATCAATGAGTGAAGATGATGGACTTCCCAACTCTAGGCTTCCTTCTCTTGGCTACTTCCAACAACTTCCAACAATTGAGAACCAATATGAAGAATTCAAGCAAACAAGAGGAATTTTCAAGTGCATTGGAAGGTACCTAACCGAGATTAACAAGAAGTTGGATAGGTAATGAGTGAGTTTATGAGTGTTTGGTACATTTGCTTTAAAACAATGACGTATTGTGTATTTGTCTTTTCTTAGTATGATAACTTAACTTTTAACGATTATGTGAACTAACCTTGTCTTGCAGGTAGATAACATCTTGATGTTATCATTTTTCCATTTTTTCACATTATTAGTGAAATAATTAGCCCCTGCTTGATCTATATCGGTACGTGTGTTAATACCTGTTTTATTGTTGTTTTCTTATCACAACTAATTAATTACATAAGTTTCGAGAAAATTTATGGGATTTGAACGGGGTTCGGGTGTTCAAAATCATGCTCTATCTACTTTTTTGACTTGGCGGATTGGACGAAACAAAATTTTGAGTTTCGTCTTTGCAAAATTTTGGTACTGCCAAAATACGCCTGACGGATTAGGCGGAACCAAATTCAGGGTTCCGCCTGTGTTATCGTTTGTTGCCGCCAAGCAACAGTAACATTTCTTTTAATTTTTAAATTTTTGTTTAAACCCGCACTCTAGATCACTCATTTTTGTTACTAAGATACTTTTTACTTATATTCACTCACACTAGGATGATCTTAGTTCAATTGGACCAATAGGATAACCCTTTCCCACCAAAATTTGAAATTTCTCAGAACCACCTCAAGGAACCTTTCTCCATAAAGGAATGAACCCTAAATTTGGATCCTTGCTATCCGTGGTTGTCTAACATGAAAGATTTTGTGATGATTGCAACTCATTTACTGCATATCTCACTTATATCACTCAACACTCTTCCATTGGATTGACTCTGGTGATTAGACAACCTTCTCTACCAATTCTAAATCATTGGAAACCTCCATTTTTGTATGGTTTAACATCAAATCCAAACACACTCTTCCATGACTCTTCAACTCTATAAATTAGTACCTCCAGGATACACATTCTTCACACCTTTACCACTACTTCCTTTGATCTTTTGCATTTCATAACCATTTTCACAATGACAAAATCATCCAACTCATCACACGCTAGGCCACCTAGAAGAACCGCAAGGATAAGTGTCAAGCCTTGTTGTTTTGTCAACTTGAATTCCTCATCATCAGACTCTTCACCCTTAACCATCTCATCTCCCATCCGAGATGAAAATTTCTTAACTCTTAGTACTCCTACACCAACACCAAGATCACAAATCATTGTGACTACTCCACCACCAACAAAAACTCCCGTAGCCACCACACCACCTCCTGCTCCATCTCAACCACCAAATTAACCGTAACCACCTAAACTAAAACCAATATAACTCTTTGTAACTCCACCAACTTCTCCACACCCATTTTTGGAAACTTTAGAAGATCTACCTCCAAGTTCAACAAATCCACCACCATTACCATCATTCTCTTCCGTTTAAAGAATAGCTAACCAACCACCTCGGGCATCATTTATGCCCGATGAACCATTTGATTGTAAACCATCTCAACCACAACTCTTACTCTTTCATCCTATTTATAAGGATATCCATGGGCCACTCTAAACAGACCATCAACATCATGATCAACCTCCACCACAAGCTCAAACACAACAATCTCACTCTTATTTCCCTACCTTTGAGGAAATAGATGAATCCATTTGGATTGACCCTCCAAGCTCACAAGAAACCGCAACATCCACAATGAAATGAATGGTCTTCTCATCTTCAAAAACATGATAGGCTCCCACATTCAAGAAGCCATACATTTACAAGAAGTCTTGTTCTCCAATGCCCACAACATACCCCCAAATCCCAACCACCACTCAACAAATGTTCCACCACCACCACCAAAAAATGAACAAAATCTACCACCAAACTTCCTTCGCCATGGTTACTCCATGTGTGAAAGAACCGCTCATCTTAGTGAAAGAACCAAAATAATGGTTCATGAACTCCAAAACGAGATGAGGTTCATTCTAAATCACATCCTCGAGCGTCTTAACGCTCTTTCTCATCCTCCACAATAGATGATCACATTAGGAGCTTCACATCTTACGACTTTTTATTTCTAAGTTATTTTTTCTATTCTAGGATTTTTCTTTCTAAGTTATTTTTTATTTTTTCATTTCCTTTTACAACATCACCATTATTGTCCCATTTTATGACTTTTGTCATAAAATATTTTACTAATGAGTGATGTTTATTAATGTTTGTGTGTTGGTTGTGACTTCTTCTTGTACATTATATCCATGGTTGGTTTTTAACTATTTATCACTAACCTTTGTTTTGTAGCACTCAAAATCCATTCATCTTTTACTTGGCACCCTAACTAGGGGGAGAATTGACCAAGGGGGAGCTAATCAAGCTCAGGCTTGCACTACATTCCGCTATGCTTTTCTTTTTTTTGTTTCAACAAAAAGGGGGAGAAAATATTAAACTCAAAACTCACACATTTTATACAATTTAAAACATCTTTATTGATTTAAAAGTTGCATAAAACTAGTTTAATCTATATTTTTAAACAAGCACGATACGGCAGCAAGAAAACTTGCCTATGCTGAAATACCTAAAAACTATGTCTATCAAGAAAAAGAAAAGGTTTGGAAACTCAGGAAAAAAAAAGTATCGGGAGAATTGTTTATTCACACCCGGCTTCCAGTGAACGCTATTTTCTTAAAATGTTGTTGAATGTTGTCAGAGGGCCTGAATCTTTTCTAAAACTAATGACTGTTAATAAAAGGCTATGTGCAACATTTAAGGAGACATGTTTTGAATATGATCTTCTGAACAATGACACGGAATGGAAACATGCTATATCAGAGGCAAGTGTGTGGGCATTCGGACCACAACTACGTGACATATTTGTCATAATTTTGCTGTTTTGTAATGTCACAAGGCCTGTAGAACTATGGGAAGAAAGCTGGCAGGCTTTATCGGAGGATATCCTATATAAAAAAAGAAACCTTTTTAAATACCCTGACTTGCAGCTCATTGATGAACAACTTCGGAACTATTGTCTACTAGAATTTTCCATGGCCTGACCCAAATTCAAGAGCTGTTAAATAGAAATGGAATATCTTTAACAAAGTTCTAGGATTTTCCATGGCCTGACCCAAAGTTGCTAACAAACATGGACAATCGTCTAATCAGAGAAGCGCTCGCCTTTGATATTAACAAGAGTAAGATTGAACATCAACAACTTCATACGTTGTTAATTCCCCAACAACGTTTAATCTATGAAGATGTGATTGATTCTGTCTATAATAAAAAAGGACACTTTTACTTTGTTTATGGGCCTGTAGGAACAGGGAAGTCATTTCTATACAAGACTATAATTTCAAGGTTAAGATCAGAACAAAAGATTGTGCTCTGTAGCATCTTCAGGTATGATTTAATAATACTCAAATTATTCAGTTCAAAACATATATAAAATTAAAAAAATATTCATAACTAAATCATGTTCCTTAATTTATCTTGCAATTGCTTCGTTACTCCTACAAGGAGGGAGGACTGTTCATAGCAGATTTGTTATACCCCTCAAGTTATTGGAGAATAGCACATGAGGTATAAAACAGAACACGCCTTTAGCAGAGCTCATTCAGGAAGTACAATTGATTATCTGGGATGAAGCCCCAATGACTCAAAAATACGCTTTTGAGGCCTTGGACAAGACGTTAAGAGATATATTAGGGTACCATCACCCCGAAAAAAGGAGCCAAATCTTTAGAGGTATTACGGTGTTGCTGGGAGGTGATTTAGACAAGTCTTTCCTGTCATCCCTAAAGCCAAAAGGCCCGAAATAATTCAGGCTTGCATAAACCGTTCTGAGTTGTTGAAATACTGCAAGGTCTTCACACTAACACGAAGTATGAGGGTCAATGAGTATACTAAAAATTGTGAGATTGATACTCGAAAGCAAGATTTCAGTAAATGGGTTTTGGCTGTGGGCGACGGTAAATTGCCAGCAAAAATAGAAGAAGGGGAGGATGAGCCAACACGGATTGACATCCCAGAAGTATTCCTAATTAAATCATGGGATTCTCCTATTGAGAAAATTGTGGCAGAAACGTATCCGGATTTTATTACAAGGCAAATTGACGATGGTTATCTCAAAGAATGAGCAATTCTAACCCCCAGAAATGATGATGTTGATGCCATCAATGAGTATATGTTTAAAAAGTTAGAAGGTACATCTGTTACCTATAATAGTGCAGATGAAATCTGTAAAGCATCGACAGACACCCTAGACCAGCATACCCTATATCCAATTGAGTTTCAAAATTCCTTAAATTTCCAGGGGATGCCACCGCATGTGCTCTGCTTAAAAAAAGAACTCCCCTTAATGCTTTTGCGGAATGTTAATCCAAGCAAGGGACTATGCAGTGGGACCAGGTTGATCATCACTGAACTAGGCCAGTTTGGTATACGTGCCAAGATACTTACAGGATCAAATATAGGGGAGATCATTGCAATACACATGATCATACTTACTAACATACAAACAAAATGGCCATTCGTGATGAAATGATGACAGTTCCCTATAAAACCACGCTACGCAATGACCATCAACAAAAGTCAAGGCCAATCACTTAATTATGTGGGCCTTTATTTACCAAATCCCGTGTTCAGTCATGGACAACTCTATGTAGCACTATCTAGAGTCACAAGGCCCGAAGGACTAAAAATTCTAATGATAGAACACAAAGACCCGGGGCTAAAGTATTGCACCCGCAATATTGTTTTAAGGGAGACTTTTAGCAACCTATCTTAAGACACCTATGCAATGTTTTCATAATAATTAGCCAACATAGACTGAATTTCAAACATATTAGAACCACAATTTCATTCCAAGTGTTACTGTCAGGAATAATCAATGCAAACACACGCAATCTATAGACATAGGTACTCAACATCTTCTGGCCAGTCATTATCCATTGGGACGAGCATTTGCTAGGGATCAATGATTATATTTCTTGACAGAACTATATATTCATGGGTCGCGAACAAAGGCTAGCCACAATGGAAGATGATTGACATGAAAAAATCTACAAAATGTGTAAACTCATTTCTTAATGTGCTCAGGTGCTGTTACTATAACATGCGACTGATAATGAGTCCATTATCAAGCTTAGTAGTCACTTGCATGTGTTTAGGAATTATGCGAAGTTTTTTGTAAATCGATAGACTCATTATCAAAACCATTTCATTGCAGCAACTATTAACCCTCACCACTCAAAGATATAATCGAAATCAGCTTAACTAAACATACAGACTCATCAGATACTCACAACCAACACCGATAATCCGATAATCCCTCTAAACAACAAAACATCATAAAGTAATCAACTTTAAATGAATTAACACATTTTGAAACAAACCTTAAACTAATCAGGCTAAAATCCAATTCCAACTTACAAAATCCAATGTGCATGTAAATCAAAAAACAATACCTAAAAAACTTAAGCAACTCTCAAATCTGTAACACCCTAACCCGACAAGGGCAAAGATGTCACAAATACATGGTTTCATATCAGATACAAGCATTCAATAAATAAAATAGCGGAAGCCTTAACATTAAAATTCAAAGGAAAATAAGTCAACACGACTTATATCAAGTGCAAGACAGAAATAACAAAGTACAAAACAGAAACCAAATGCCCAACAATGGCATAACAGAAATAATATCCAAATGGTCACACTAGAATGACAAGGTCTAAACTTCACACAAGTTGCTCTCATCCCAAAGCCAAACCCAGCTTCCTAGCTTAAATACCTGCCGTAGGAAAAGAAAATGCGGCTGAGCTACGAGAGCTCAGTGAACAGATATAACGGAAACAAAGCAGTAGTAACGGAATAGTAAAGTAAAAGAAATAATACCAGGTGTAACAAGAGTCAGGAAAAGGAATACAAAAGAGTTATGCAGACATACCAGGAACTAAGAATGGTTACAATGGTAAATGAAATCAGAACCCACCAAAATCCCAAGTTAAATCAAGTCAGGTCAAATATCAGGTCATAAGGTTACAAGGTTTCAGGATAACAGAAATCCTCTATGAGCCCAAACATATCACATCAAATCAAATCATATATCAGGGTGTATGGAGGGGTGACCTCAGCATACCAGGAACAGGGTGAGGGGATACCTCCGGGGGTTGGAGTTGCAAGCTCCCAGGGGTTGTGAAAGACGTGTATCGCACACACTCGTCAGTCACCAGGTATAACAGGAAATATAACAAATCAGGACAGGTCTAGGATGCATCCATGCGCCCCCGCAGGCCACAGGGTCTTCCTCTACGTAACAAATCAAATCAGGTCGGGGACGGTGTAACCAAATCACTAGGGCTACACACTAGTCATGCCGGTGGTGCATCACAGACATGGACATGAAACCCTCATGCCTAGTGGATGGCTCGTAGTCTCAAACTGTGGGTCAAGGTCAAGTATCAAGTTTCGGGTGTCAAGTGTCAAGTCTCAGGTATCAAATGTCAGGTATCATATCAGGGTTCATATCAGGGTTCAAGACAGGAGATAAATGCAGGAGTTCATTATCAGGAGGTCCATATTAGAAAGGTCAAATACTGGAAGGTTCATAATAGTTTATTATAAGAATCCTTTTTACATGGTTTTAATAAAATGATCGTTAGCACAGTTTCATAATAAAAGTCTTTTAAGGAAGTGTTCAAAACCTCTTCATATACAACTAAAAAGTAGTTATAAAATCCTATGAACCTTCAAGTACCCAAGGTCTTAATTATTCAGGTTATCAGGGGTGAACAAGTCATGTCAAGTATCGGAAGAAAACATAGCAGGGTTCAGGTCAAAGGTTCAAGGCAAGAGTTCAAGTAAAGATTCAAGTCAAATGGTTCATATCAAGTGTATCAAAGTTCAAGTTCAGGTTTATGACAAGGTTCAAGACAAAGGTTAAAGCAAAGGTTCAAATCTACGGTTCACAATACAAGGGAAAACATAACAATGAAACAGGAATCAGAAATGAGACGAAGGCTCTTTACAAGAAGAGCAGAATATCTGTACCTTATTCAAATAGCAAGCACAAACACAAGAGTAGCTGACAGGGATCAAGATCACTCCCTCCTCGAACCTAAAGGAGTAGAAGACAGAAATACGGAAGGGGTTCAGTTATCTTCCCATTATAAGTAACTTCTATTTTTAGTAACTTTCTATTTTTAGCAGGTTTCCATAATTAGTAAGTTACCACATTTAGCAAGATTCAAGTGATATAATTCAAGTCAAGTCTTTAATTAGCTTATTATGGAAGTAATATTCATTTTAACAAGTTACACAAATTTAGGGTTAATTATGACAAACCTTCATAGTTCAGGGTTATAAGTGTAACTATACCAAGGATGAGGGTTTAAAATGAAAATATCACCATTAACTCATTCTCACTCTCAAGTTATCCAGAATTACACCTTTAGTCCTTTAGTTTTCATACTTTACATTTTATACCCTTGTACTTACATAAGTTACATTTTAAACCTTATAACTTTTATAATTACTCATCAAACCCTTAGTTTTCCAATTTTACACAATATACACTGATTTTAACATATTATACGAACACCCCCTTAAGTATTTATAATTTACACATCAAGTCCCTCAAGTTATCAAAGTTACATATTAAGCCCTTTAATTTACCATTTCAACCTTTAATTATTAATAATTACATATTAAGCCATTAAATTACCAAAATTACACATAACCCCCTGAATATAATTTATTATTCAATTCGACCCTAACTTTCCAGAAATTTCATATTTAGTCCCTCTATTTTAATTTCTTTTCAATTCGCTATAATTATTACAAATAAATCATTATCTCGCCAAAATTACAAATAAGACCCTCATGTTATAATTTTTACATATTCTCCCAGGTCCATAAAATATTACAAAAATATCCCACAAGTTTTAATAATTACAAAACACCCCCTTAACTTATTATTTTCCAATTGGTAATTATAAAACAATACCAAAATCAAACCCTAGTAATCCCAATCATTATACAATAATTTTATCATCATTATTCATCATTTAATTACAGATTTCATCACACAAGAACCCTAGATCGATCGGTATTATTATTTTCCACGATTTCTCTTTTTATTTCCAAAAACCCGATTGTACAATAAATCCAAAACTCACGATTTAAGCTTTAACAATTCAAAGGACTATTTTTATTTTGTTATATGATGATTATAGAAGCCACGAAAATTAATAACCTGGTCCAGAAAAATCGCATACATGATTTATAGATTTAATTCGATTTTAGGGTTTCAAAACTCATAATTTCCATACGATCAATATATGGTGCATGGTTCGATTTAAATAATATTTACATGTTATATATGATTAGGAGAAGGCTAGAAAATTACCAGAAAAATTATAGATCAAGGAATCACACGCTATGATTTTATGAGGCTCGGTACAAGTTTTTTGACCCAATTAATTCACCACGACCAAACGAGCACTTCCCGAAATGTGTAGCTATTTTTCCCACCCCTTGGCACTATGAAGAACTCCAGAAAAATACTCCTTTGCTTCAGAAAAATCGGATGTGGTGTGTGGGATTTTTAAGAGTGGCGGCTATTTAGTTTTAGGGTTTAATGGGAGAGAAATAATTTATGGATTGATATAAATGTGATTCACCGAATTTTTGGGGAGGGATAAAAGGCTAAGAACCGGCCTTCATAGCCCAAGGAATCAAATTACCTTAATTAACACATTTCTTAATTTAATTGTAGCTTACATGTGTTTTTAAAACAAATTAAATATTATAACTTTTTGTAACATTCGGCCAAGGTGAATTTGTGGTGAAATAATACATTTTTTTGTACTTTGTAAAATATTAGGGCTTGCCTCAAAATTATCTTGCTTGATTTGTAGTTCGTTTCCAGAGATTCGGGATTAATTCGGAACTTTAATTAAGCTTTAATTAAATTTTAAAGTTTCAGGGGTAATTTGGTAATTTTGCATGTTTTAGATTTTCGGGTTTTACAAAATCAATATTCAGATTAATGACCAAACAATCAAACCCTTAAAGATTATTGTTTGATTACATTTATGTCGCCTGAATCTGAAACCCCTAAAATCGCTAGAGCGATCTATTTCACCAAGATCCATTTCTGTGTGTGTTTTATAGTTGTGTGTGTGAGAGAAATAGTCAAACACACAATAAAGACTAAATATGTTACTATTTTAAATAATAAATGTAAAAAATAGATGTAACAAAAAAAAAAAAAAAAAAATTAAATACAGAATTAGATTAAAAACTGATCATTGACAAGTTATACTTCCGTTACTACCATAGTACCATCCAAATAATTACAAACAAAGTTCATCAACAAGAAGCTTCACAATAAAGGGACTAAGACAAGCATAAACTGAGACCAAAACACAAAAGCAACAAATGAAAATGACCTAAGCATCTCCATTTTCTTCAGACCCCATCTTGGTCACATGGCCCTCCTTCTCAATAATGCCTTCACGAGCTTCAACCAGGATTGAAGTCAAAACTCGAAGCCTCTGCTGCTCCCTTTCCTGAGTTTCAAAAAGACAATCCCAAGCCTTGGTAGCAGCATCATTGCAAGGCCCAAATGTCTCAGTCTCCTTGATGTTCTATTCACGTTTCTATATCTTCGCTCGAAGTTGACTGCATTCTTCTCCAATGCGAATCAACAAACCCTCATCTTCAGCCATTTCCTAAGAAAACAAGAACGTGAAAGCATTACTTAGATCATCTCAACCACAGGCATCTTTCAACTCATCGATATTCGGAGTAGCAGCCATTGATGTGATTATCAAAGGGAAAATGTTAAGAAAATAAATGGATGGAAATGAGTTTGAGTTTACCAGTTATCATTAAGCGTATTATATAAGCTTTTAATAAATTGGGTGTTACAAACAAAAAACAGCCGAGAATGCATCATTATACATAATAACACCCATTTAATTGAAGTACACTTATTCATCCTCAATGCATAACTATCATTTCAGCATTTAACAAAAAGATTTAAAAGTTAACATAAAACTCCTCATATTTAACATTATGACAAATAAGGCCCTTAAAAAATACAATGCATAACATTAATATACTACAACATAATAATAACCATGTCATAGCACAATATTATTTCGTAATTGATCTCAACAACCACTTAAATTTAACATATTACCAAAAAACGCTAAGACTAGACATAAAAGTCACCAAACAACTAATGAAACTCATTCATCTTTTTGGGTCCATCAGTACCCAAGAATACTTAAAACAAGATTTGGACAAAAATTAACTAAGTGTTAACTTAAACCGAGAATAATTCAAGTCACTGAGTGAACAGTCACTCAGTGAGTCATCTTCAGGATGCTTAAGGCGAATTCAAGAAGAAGGATTCACTACTCAGGAAGGCTGCACTCCCTGAGTAGGACTTAAGCCAAAGAAGAAGATGATGGTTCAGTGAGTTTTGGACAGGAACTCACTGAACCTCATTCTCCTCAACAACATTAAGTGATTGAAGACTGAAGAACTCAACGCCTGAAAGAAAGGCAGGAAGATCTGGGAAGAGTTTAAGATAAGATCAAATCTTATCTTGTCAGGAAGAAACTTTCCCTAAGACGGCTAAAAGTCATGGAGTGTCAGACCAACCACTCCTAAAGACTTTATAGTCCATTCCCATTGGTTCTTGGAAATTACAATTACTGTTGTAATGGTCAGACACGCTTGCTTCAACAAGTTGTATTTTTTTAATCACTTTTACTCTTTTATACTTGTGTATAAATAGGTTCAAAAGGAGAGAAGTTGAGTGTGTTTTTGTACATTGAAAGCTTAGACTTTTACAAAGCAACTTCTCTCCTACAAAGAGTAACCAGTCCCTGGGATAGCTCAGTGAGGCATATTGTTACCACTCGAAGCAAATCTTGAGTTTAGATAGGAGACACCACCATACCTTGTCTGTTCAATCCCAAGTGTTTGTTCCGCAAAACACTTGGGTAATAGATTATTTGATTCATTTCTTATAAGAATTTAAACGTTGAAAAATACTTATGTGTTTTTACTTTTACGTTTTCATTAATCTGTTAGAATTAATCATAACATTGTATTAGTCATAAATACGAATAGATTAACTTTCTAGTTAATCTAAGCGTCTTAAGGGAACAACAAGTGGTATCAGAGCCTCTGGTTTATAAAATCTTTCAAAACTAACCAAGAGTGCTCAAGGTTTTTAAAACCAAGATCCTACTATGGATGATATTAATATACCCCAGCTGGTCGATAAAAAGGGTGGCAGCTATTCTGCTGTTGCACCCAGACTAGAAGCTGGAAAATTTAGCAAATGGAAAAAACGTATGATTTGCTATTTACAGTAGAAACTCTATAAAATAATACACTTGGGACCACCAAAATTTATTAATTAAAAGAGTTATTAATTAATCGATAAATTAATAATTATTAATTTATATATTAATTAATATTTTATTAATTTATAGTAGAATACTTAGTTTACAAACACCTTTCAAGCTTCCACTTAATTATTGTATACAATGCATGTATATCAAATGAACGGCCCAATTTGAAAGAAACCTTCAATCTCCCACCTTATTATGCTTCTTGTGTTCAATGTATCACTTTATGGACATTAAAAATATTTTCTATATAAATACAAGATCAAAATGTAGTTGCACAGTTGTTGACTGATGAAGAAATTATTGAAAGCGTTATTGGAATTAATAAAGATGATATCAATGAAGAAGATGATGAAAGTTCTACAATGGAGCCCCCTTCGCGAAACGAAGCTATTAAAGCGACAATCACATTGAACAATTTCTTGTTGAGCTATGAGAAAACAACACCAGAAGTTCTTACCATGCTAAGGAAAATTAGAGACGAGATTCAAGGGGAAATTGATTTCAACAAAAAACAAAAGACAATTGAGTCATTTTTCAAGAAACCTTCATAAATCATTCATGTAATTTGCTATATATAAGGTATTATTAATTTATATTTTATATGGGGTCTAAAGAAATTATCAAAAATTTATTATCTTATAATTTTAGCGAATTATTAATTTAGCACCCTATCCCCGAGTCGGGACCAGCAAAAAATATTATCGTAGAGAGTTTATTAAATAATCGAGTATTAATTTATCTAGTTTCTACTGTAACTGGTATGGAACCTTACTACATCACCTGTATCAGGGATGGCCCATTTGTCCCTAAGACTGCTGCAGGGCTAAACAAGCCTGAGGCACAATGGACCATTGATGAGAGGAGGGTGGTCAATCAAGACCAGCGCCTTAAAAGCATCCTTATATCTTGTCTTCCTGACGATATAATGGAATCAGTCATCAACTTTTAACAGCCAAGCAAACTTGGGATGACTTGGTTAATAGCTTTAAGGGCCCCTTAGATACCAAGGAAAACAGGGTCATGGACCTGAAACTTGAGTATAATACTTTCAGGCTAAAAGACTCTGAAAGTCTCTCTCAGACTTATACCAGATACATGACTTTGATAAACGAACTATCAAATGATGGTGTAGTATTATCTAAGCATGAGACAAATGTATGCTTTGTCAACAGTCTCCCTGAGAAGTGGCTAAACTTCTCACAAGGCCTGAGGAATGCTAATCACATTCAGATCCTTGAGCTCCCTGAAATCTATGGGAATTTTGTCTATGAGGACAACTTGATCTCAAGGAGATATCCTGACTCAAAAGCTCTTGAGTCCAAAAAGACCTTAACCTCCACACCCATATCAACTGCTTTTTATACTAATGGTGTTGTGAAGGACTTTCAAGAGGATTCTGAGGATGAAATTGATGAAAGGACTAGTGATGAGTACCTAAAAGATCTAAACTTGGAATTCCAAGAGAGGGCACTCCTTGCTAGTTCAAAACGTTTCATCAAAAGAAACCAGTCCAACTTTTCAAAAGGAAAAGCAAAGGAAACCACTGAATGCTTTAATTGTGGTAAAAAGGGTCATTTTGCTAGGGACTGTTATTCTAAAACCACCTTAGAACCCTCTTACAAATTTTCAGGAAATAGTTCCTCAGGAACTAGCAAGTTTCAACCTAGAATGTTTCAGTCGACCCAACAATTTCAAAACAAGGGTCAAAAAGACTTTTAAGAAAAATATAGGAAAGCCAAGGCTAAACTTGCAATTCTTGAAACTAATCCCTCTATGTCTCAAGCTGCTCAAACATCCAAGCCTGTTCAGGCAAAGAACAAGGTTTTAGTTGCTGAAGCCTATGATTGGGATGAAGAAGAGGTATCCTCAGATGAGAAAATTAGAGTGAGTGCACTGATGGCACTCTCTGAAGGGGATCAAGTGGCTATTGGGAAAAGCCATGCAAGGAATGGAGAGTGGGTAAACATCACCATGAAGAAGGTAAACACTTTACTTTCTATGGATGATGATTCTGATTGGCAGTCTTACATGAATTATATTTGTGTAGATCTTAAATTTGTTGAGGAACAGAGGCTTAACATGTGTTCAAAATATAACAACATAGTGTCAGAATTGAATAAATGTAGAGATGAATTACTTGTTCTAAAGCAAGCCAAATTAGAAACAATAACTCTACAAATTCAGAACACTGAAATTTTGAAACAAAACCAAGCCCTACAAACTGAACTTAACAAAGAAAAAGCTGTCATCCAAGGCTGGACCAAAAAGAACCCCAAGGTCATTGATACTGTGGTTTTAATCCCTAGGAAAACAATAGGAATCGACCATTACATGGTTAAACCCTATGTAAGTCCTAGTGAACTGACCTTTGTTCCAGCTGGCATATCTTTTGAGCAAGAATGCTTCCCAAGTCTAATGACTAGATTGTCAAGGACAACCCAGTCAGTAAGTTACCAAACTTTGAGACTGGAAAGATCTTGCTTCCTGAAAGTCAGGCTTTGAAAAATATGCTTGGACTTACTGAACAACTCAGTAAGCTGAACTCACTGAACAACTCAGTAATACTGAGTCTGTGAATGAGTCTGAATCAGAATCATATCCACCACTTCCTCCACTGAATACCCTTCAGGGTGCTGCACCAAACTTAGGCCTCCTACCAATGGTCTTCTCACCACACTCTCCAAAGGAGAGATCAGGAATGGGAACAACCATCCTGAAGAGACCAACCCTTGAAGTCTCAGTAAATACTGATGACTCATCAACTTCAGTCCCTTCTGAAGTAACAACCAAGAAGGAACAAAAAACAGCTTCCTCAAAAACCAAACTCAAACCCACAAAACCCCTAAAAAGATGTGAACTGTGTAACTATACCAATCATATCACTGATGATTGCTATAGAATTCTTTATTGCATGATTTGCAAAAAAGATGATCACAGGACCTCTGATCATAAAACACATTCAGTCACATCAAACATGGCAAGTCTTAAAGCTCAGTCTTTAAACTATCCTTCTGATTCTAAACAGAAACAGAAACAAAAGGCAAAGCCTTTTGCACCTTGCCCTTACTGTGGGTTCAATGACCACAATCCTAAGGATTCTCAAATTGACAATTTTTGTAAAAATAGTGGAAGTTCCACTCATAATACCTCAGGACGTGGTAACGCCATTCATGCCAGTAGAGGTATGACAAAGTCAGCCTCTCAGTCCACTGAGTCTACATCAGCAATCAAATGCATAATATGTGGTAGCTCAGTCCACTCCACCACTAACCATAAATCACTTGAAAATGTTAATAAGACCCTCAAAGCTAGGCCCTCCAAGAAGTGGAGTCCAAGAAAGAACTGACCCAGTTTACCATTTGTGCAGAAACATGCCAGGGATCCTGTTTGGCATCTTGATAGTGGTTGTTCAAGGAGCATGACTAGTGTGAAGGTGTATCTGCACAATTATGTGGATGAATCAGGACCCAAGGTGATATTTGCTGATAACTCATCATGTCTCACTGAAGGTTATGGTTCAGTAAACTACAATGGTATAGTCTTTACTAGGATAGCTTATGTAAATGGTCTAAAATACAATTTGATAAGTGTCAGTCAACTATGTGATGCGAAATACATAGTTCAGTTTGATGATAAACAAGGAATCATCTTCAATGCTAATAAGGAAGTTGTCCTTATTGCACCGAGAAGACATGATGTTTATGTGTTAGACATGTCCAGTCTGACTCATAATGGAACTTGTCTCTTTACCAAGGCCACTAATACTCTCAACTGGCTTTGGCATAAGAGACTCTCTCACCTGAACTTCAAAAACATAAACAACCTTGTAAAACAAAACAAGGTCCTTGGCTTACCATCTCTTGTGTTTTCAAAGGACAAACCATGCTCAGCTTGTGAAAAAGGTAAACATCAGAGAGCATCCTTTAAAACCAAAACCAACTTTTCAATCAGGAACTGCCTTCATCTTCTCCATGTGGATCTATTTGGACCAATTAGTCCTAGATCCATTAACCATGAGAAGTATACTCTGGTCATTGTGGATGAATACTCAAGATACACTTGGGTATACTTCCTGATCAAAAAGAGTCAGGCAGCTGAAACAATTATGTCCTTTGTCAGGAACATTGAAAATCAGAATGACATCAAAGTCAAACAGATTAGGACTGACAATGGAACAGAGTTCAAAAATTATGAACTTGAATGTTTCTGTGATGAGAAAGGCATTTCACAAAAATTTTCCTCACCCTACACACCTGAACAAAATGGGGTGGCTGAAAGGAAAAATAGAACACTCATTGAAGCAGCTAGGATAATGCTAAATGGATCAGTCCTTTCCAAACACTTTTGGACTAAAGCAGTAAAGACTGCCTGTTACACACAAAACAGATCCATCATTGTCAAGAGACATAGCAAAACTCCTTATGAGTTATTCAAGGGAAGAATCCCTGACATCAGCTACTTTCATGTCTTTGGGTGTCCTGTGTTTATTCATAATAACAAGGATCACTTAGGAAAATTTGATGCCAAAGCTGATGATGGATACTTCCTAGGATACTCCCTTGTCTCAAAGGCCTTCAGGGTGTTCAACACTAGTGTCACAACCCGCATTTTCAGGATATTTTCCATATTCACTATTCATCTCGGGAAATTACTATTCATCATTTACTATTCACCGATCACTATTCATCATTTTACTATTCATCGTTTTTGGAGTCAATTTGAGATTCTGAGAAGCGTTCGGAAATTTTACTATTCACATGACACTATTCATTCCCGGAAGAATTCACTATTCATGGTTATCGTTCATCACTTCGTAAACTAGGTTTACGGGTATTCAAATACGCGTAACCGGTAAGGTTTAGCGGCATATTCATGCATCATCATTAAGGACCCGTCATATAGACTAGAAGTAGTCTACACATCATCAGTATCCTAGGTCATGCACGGATATGCATTATTTCTATTTACGTATGCTTAATTTGTAATTAACGTTACCACTCAGTTTTTACTACTAACAATATACCCGATACTCCCGACAATGATCCTAATACATTTTCATACTAATTATAATGATATAGAGATTATATTATTAATTTACCCGGTGTTTTTAAACCAATCGCTAAAATATTCGTCAGGAGCTTATAACTTCGTCGGTTTACGAAATTTCAATCCGATTATCATTTTAACACCCGATTCATATCAGTAACATAATTTTACAATTTTTACAACTTCGTCGTATCTCATTTCACCTCGTCGCGAGTTATTTCTAGTTAACTCGGTACCCGATAACACTCAATGTATACTCAAAACAACTAATACTTCTAAATGGGGGAGACAAGTTCATTTAATAGCACATTTTTCTCTTTTCTTCCATGTGATGCCGCCCCCCCTCATCCCCCTAATTCTCTATAACACTTGATTTCTAGTACATGCATTTAATGTAACTGTTTCCTTGTCTTTTTATTTATTTTACATAACACATACAAACACCACATTCACTAGCAATAATCAAGATCAAACTCTCCTCCCTCTTTCCCCATCCAAACCCACGGCTCAAGAACAAGGACCATCAAGAATCCATCAATTTTTGAAGATCAAGTATTAATCTTACTCCATTTGCTATCCTAGTTAAGGATTTGTGATCAAAACACTAAGTTATTACACATTTCTCATCAAATCACTCCAATATTGCAAGTAAGCTTCAAGAACATCTCTTTGATCATTTCATACTTTTATTTACTTCATAAGTTTATATACTTTCAAGATATATTGGTTAATAATGCAAGTTACATATGTTCTTGATACCACTTTATTTAATTTTCATCATAAACTATAGATCTAAAGGTTTTATTAGTATCTTCAAGAGATCCACCATTTTTGGTGATGTTTAGGACCCCATGACACCCTAAGAAGGTGTATGGTAGGATTTGCGAACTTGTGGTGTTGATTTGAGGTGATATGATTAAGTTTAGAACACTAGAAACGGATTTTTAAACACCATAGTTAAGGGTCTGTCCTAAATCGGCAGATCTGGAAAACTCAGTAATTTTTGGGCTATTTTGGCCTTCATATTCAGAAAGTTCTTTCAAAAACGAAACCGTGGGCGCCGGAATCACTAAAATCCGACTTATAACGAAGAAGTTATGAATTATTAAAGTTACGCGACGAAAACTATTTTTCAGAAAATACCTTGCTGTTTGGCCGAACTTTAAGGGGCAAAACGAGGCGTTAGCCGTAGTCTAGATGAGCCGAGCCACTGAAATTATGTTAGTTCATGTTATGACGGAACCGTGGATATAAAGAACGTAGAAAACGAGCTTATAACGACCGAGATATACACGTTTAAAGCCCGACAATTCATCACTTATTTTGACAGCCCACTTTTATAAAGTGTTTTAAGTATGAAAACTAGTATTTTTACAAGTCACTAAGTTGATAGCCGATTATCTAATTGATCGAGACATAATTGGTCAAAAGTTGAATATAACGATACTTAGATATTGTTACAAGGTTTACAAAAACATCGAGTTTTGTCACTAACACTTATCGAGCTATATTTCACGACTAGTTTTACGAGGCCGTTTTGGCATATTTTCACGAGTTGTAAAAAGAGTTATTTTGCGACGAAAACATTATATTAACCAATATAACACCAAACAAGGATCGTGGAGTACCGTTTCAACATATTTACACGAAAAGTAGTATTTAACTTAACGAGACGTCAAAAATGTATTTTTCGACGATAAACGTTATTTTCCAAAATCATCGAGTGGTATCGATAACATACGTATTTGCATGTGCAGCATCATTTCATTTCTTACATTAGATTCCATCATTCATATTAGGTCGCGGTTAGAGATCGTGCCTCATTTCAGTGTATTCACTTTTGTCATCGTAGCTATCGTACCAGGTGAGTTTCATAGCCCCTACTTTCGTACGTTTTGAATAACTGTTTTGGGGGAGAATACATGCTCATTTTCATCCAAATGTATACATGATTTACTTGATTATGCCACTTGTTTCATCAAAGCATTACTTGCTCCACTTATGAATTTGTTATTCATCCGAATGTATTCACTAGTATTGCACTTAATTCTTATTACTCATGGACACCAGCACTTCAAACATTATGCATACTTAACCGAATGAACCGGCTCCACTACTATGTACATACATGACAAAATGAATGGGTCACATAACCGAATGTACGGGTATTATGACCGAATGAACGGGTCACATGACGAATGAACTGGTCACACAACCGAATGAATTGGTCACATCATCGAATGTATTGATCAACCAAATGTACTGTGAATCTTGTGGTCCACATATTACTTTTATTCACCAAACCAAAACTCATTTGGCAGTGGGTTGTAAACACACAGGTTGCAAGTCTTGTTATGGCCAAGGCTTGGGACTGAGTGGATTTACAATGCCTTTGCTGGGAAATCATTTTTCAATGGCATTACATTTTACAACAACTCTATGAACTCACCAACCTCGTGTTGACGTTTTAGCATGTATTTTCAGGTATTTAGCAAAGGCACGCTACTGGAGGCTTTGGCAGGGCATGGCATGGTCATAGAAGACTCTGATATTTATACAGGGACCGTTTCAAACTATATTTTAAGGGCCTAATTCCGCACTACTTTTAACAATGTAATATAACATTTTTGGTAAACAATGTTATTCTAAATGAATGAAATAAAAACCGTTCTTTGCACTTGTGTTGTGATACCAATTGAGTTACACCCCAGCGACACGTAGTCTTCCGCTGGACCCGAATTTGGGGGTGTGACAGATTGATATCAGAGCCTCGGCTATAGAGAACTGAGTGTTTTTAAAACCTAGACTATAGCTACATTCACGAAAACTTAATCCTATGACCGCCACGTGCCTGCCTGCCAAGCTGATGCCTCATTTGTGGTTTGTTGCTGACATAATTGATGAGATTTGTATCTCATTATCAGATAGATTACACTCACTTATTCTAGTTGATTACCATACTTGTCTTCCATATTAGTATGCTTACATATCATATGCGTTTCATTGTTACGCCTTTTTCCTTGCGTAGTTTCATTATTCGACCTCGAGATTGGTCATTTGCATTAGTCTTTCAGAACATCTTTTCATATGTAAAGGACATGGTATTAGTATAACTGGGCTGAGTATTTCAAAATTCATGGAACCTCGGTAAAATATAGACTGGTCATCTATATTCGACCCGGGATAGTGGGACATAGGCTGACCACCTATATCCGACTCAGAGATGAATTTTGCAATACTGAGAATGGTTATAATAAAATTTTGTCCAGATCAATTCTCTACCCAACTTCCAAATGTTTCATTCAGGTGTGCGTACTCAAACGTTGCAAGAACATTTCACACCTACACCACTTCGGTTACCACTGAGTGGAAGTGCGCCGATAAATCATTGCATCTCATGGACATTCCCATTGTGCACCATACATTTACATCACCGTACTCTCTTTCATCATTGTTATGTGAATTCCTCATCATTGTTATTTGACTTCCTCACCATTGTTCATATAGCGACTGTTACAGTCATTTCCCTTCTCACCATCACTATCATTTCCTTTCCCCAGTCCCATATACAAGGATTAGACGACACTCTAGGGATTCCTAGGTTACTCATCACTCCCTACTCCCAATGTTAATAAGTGGATATTATCAAAGACCTTCTTAGGAAAGGCTTTCCATACCATCTATGAGGAGGATCCCTCGGTACATTAAGACCATTCAAAACTCAACAGAAATCTCAAAGTATCACTAAACCATCCGAACCGCTATCACTGGCCTGATCGCCGAAATTCTATAATCTAGAAAGCATTGGCTTGACCGAATTACAAGATCCGTTATGGTACGAATGCTCACCAAGAAACATTTATAGGGATGAATCCAACCTCCTAACCAAGATTATAGAACATTCATGCCTTCATTTCCCTCGTGAACCACCGCCTAGAAGCATGTCAACTAATCATAACGACTTCAAGTTTTCATTTTATGACAAGCCACTCAGAACATCTACTTCTAGAAAACGTCTTATTTACGTTTCACCCTTCTTTTCTTGTTTTGAAGAGTTATGCCGCCAAAGAAAGCTACTTCAACTATGACACCAGCTGCTATTCGGAAGCTTGTTGCGGATAGTATAGAGGCAGCACTAGTAGTTGGAAAGGGAGGCCGTAGCTGCACGGGCTGCTGAAGCCGCTTCTCGGGCAGAAACCGCAGGAGTTGCCGGAATGGCTGCTAATGGTACTAATGGTCGTAAATGTACATACAAGGACTTTAAGAGTGGAGATCCCCCAAAATTCAAGGGCACTGAAGGAGCCACTGCTATGATCCGTTGGTATGAAGGGATAGAATCTGTGTTTCTTCTATGTAACTGTCCAGAGGAGTACAAGGTAAAGTTTGCTGCTAGTACACTTGTTGAAGAAGCTATGTCGTGGTGGAATTCTTACGCAAAACCCATGGGAATGGAAAATGCTCACAAGCTTACGTGGGATGAATTCAAGAAGTTGCTGACTAAGAAGTTCTGTCCACGCACTGAAATAAAGAAGCTGGAAACAGAGTTTTACGAGCTAGTGACAACAGGTAATGATATCGAAACATACATCAGGAGATTTCAAGAATTGGCTGTGCTATGTCCAACTATGGTTCCAGATAATGAAAAGCTGCTAGAAAATTTCACTGGTGGACTACCTCACAACATCCAAGGAGATGTGATTTCCTCTGAACCACACACACTGGACGAGGCTATCAGAATGTCTCAAAAGCTTATGGCTCAAGTAGTGAAGCAAGAAACTACTGTCAACAACAACAACCACAACAACAACGAAAACAAGAGGAAAAGGGATGGCAACCAACGAGATGATCAAGTATGGCAGCCAAACAAAGGACATGAAATGGTTAAGGCCTACGTTGCAGGACCAAGTAAAAGGAAAGGATATGCCGGGACTTTGCCCAAGTGCCACAAGTGCCGGTTTCACCACGAGGGACCTTGCCCCACTCAATGTGGAAACTGCCAAAAGGTCGGACACAAAGCCAAGGATTGCAAGGCTCCCACCCTCGTAATGCATCAGAAAGTCACGGTAACCTGCCATGAGTGTGGAGTAATTGGACACTTCAAGAGTGAATGTCCAGAGCTGAGAAACCAGAATGGAGGAAGAGTTCGTTGAAGTGCGAAGCTCGTCAGGACAACAACAACAATGACAATGGTTAAGAAGAGAACTTCTGCCTTATCTATTTAAACGGAAGCGTAAACCCTCTAGTGTTGTATTTCTTTTGTGTCCACTTCGTGTTCTATCGTACGAACTTCATGTACTATTACGATTCCGATCTAATGAATGTTTTATCTTTTATCACCGCAATGTGACTCATATATCCACGTCTCTTCACCGAGTACCCTCCAGAGACCAACGCTAACTGAATTCAGGGACTGAATTCCTTTAACGGGTGGAGACTGTCACAACCCGCATTTTCAGGATATTTTCCATATTCACTATTCATCTCGGGAAATTACTATTCATCATTTACTATTCACCGATCACTATTCATCATTTTACTATTCATCGTTTTTGGAGTCAATTTGAGATTCTGAGAAGCGTTCGGAAATTTTACTATTCACATGACACTATTCATTCCCGGAAGAATTCACTATTCATGGTTATCGTTCATCACTTCGTAAACTAGGTTTACGGGTATTCAAATACGCGTAACCGGTAAGGTTTAGCGGCATATTCATGCATCATCATTAAGGACCCGTCATATAGACTAGAAGTAGTCTACACATCATCAGTATCCTAGGTCATGCACGGATATGCATTATTTCTATTTACGTATGCTTAATTTGTAATTAACGTTACCACTCAGTTTTTACTACTAACAATATACCCGATACTCCCGACAATGATCCTAATACATTTTCAAACTAATTATAATGATATAGAGATTATATTATTAATTTACCCGGTGTTTTTAAACCAATCGCTAAAATATTCGTCAGGAGCTTATAACTTCGTCGGTTTACGAAATTTCAATCCGATTATCATTTTAACACCCGATTCATATCAGTAACATAATTTTACAATTTTTACAACTTCGTCGTATCTCATTTCACCTCGTCGCGAGTTATTTCTAGTTAACTCGGTACCCGATAACACTCAATGTATACTCAAAACAACTAATACTTCTAAATGGGGGAGACAAGTTCATTTAATAGCACATTTTTCTCTTTTCTTCCATGTGATGCCGCCCCCCCCCTCATCCCCTAATTCTCTATAACACTTGATTTCTAGTACATGCATTTAATGTAAATGTTTCCTTGTCTTTTTATTTATTTTACATAACACATACAAACACCACATTCACTAGCAATAATCAAGATCAAACTCTCCTCCCTCTTTCCCCATCCAAACCCACGGCTCAAGAACAAGGACCATCAAGAATCCATCAATTTTTGAAGATCAAGTATTAATCTTACTCCATTTGCTATCCTAGTTAAGGATTTGTGATCAAAACACTAAGTTATTACACATTTCTCATCAAATCACTCCAATATTGCAAGTAAGCTTCAAGAACATCTCTTTGATCATTTCATACTTTTATTTACTTCATAAGTTTATATACTTTCAAGATATATTGGTTAATAATGCAAGTTACATATGTTCTTGATACCACTTTATTTAATTTTCATCATAAACTATAGATCTAAAGGTTTTATTAGTATCTTCAAGAGATCCACCATTTTTGGTGATGTTTAGGACCCCATGACACCCTAAGAAGGTGTATGGTAGGATTTGCGAACTTGTGGTGTTGATTTGAGGTGATATGATTAAGTTTAGAACACTAGAAACGGATTTTTAAACACCATAGTTAAGGGTCTGTCCTAAATCGGCAGATCTGGAAAACTCAGTAATTTTTGGGCTATTTTGGCCTTCATATTCAGAAAGTTCTTTCAAAAACGAAACCGTGGGCGCCGGAATCACTAAAATCCGACTTATAACGAAGAAGTTATGAATTATTAAAGTTACGCGACGAAAACTATTTTTCAGAAAATACCTTGCTGTTTGGCCGAACTTTAAGGGGCAAAACGAGGCGTTAGCCGTAGTCTAGATGAGCCGAGCCACTGAAATTATGTTAGTTCATGTTATGACGGAACCGTGGATATAAAGAACGTAGAAAACGAGCTTATAACGACCGAGATATACACGTTTAAAGCCCGACAATTCATCACTTATTTTGACAGCCCACTTTTATAAAGTGTTTTAAGTATGAAAACTAGTATTTTTACAAGTCACTAAGTTGATAGCCGATTATCTAATTGATCGAGACATAATTGGTCAAAAGTTGAATATAACGATACTTAGATATTGTTACAAGGTTTACAAAAACATCGAGTTTTGTCACTAACACTTATCGAGCTATATTTCACGACTAGTTTTACGAGGCCGTTTTGGCATATTTTCACGAGTTGTAAAAAGAGTTATTTTGCGACGAAAACATTATATTAACCAATATAACACCAAACAAGGATCGTGGAGTACCGTTTCAACATATTTACACGAAAAGTAGTATTTAACTTAACGAGACGTCAAAAATGTATTTTTCGACGATAAACGTTATTTTCCAAAATCATCGAGTGGTATCGATAACATACGTATTTGCATGTGCAGCATCATTTCATTTCTTACATTAGATTCCATCATTCATATTAGGTCGCGGTTAGAGATCGTGCCTCATTTCAGTGTATTCACTTTTATCATCGTAGCTATCGTACCAGGTGAGTTTCATAGCCCCTACTTTCGTACGTTTTGAATAACTGTTTTGGGGGAGAATACATGCTCATTTTCATCCAAATGTATACATGATTTACTTGATTATGCCACTTGTTTCATCAAAGCATTACTTGCTCCACTTATGAATTTGTTATTCATCCGAATGTATTCACTAGTATTGCACTTAATTCTTATTACTCATGGACACCAGCACTTCAAACATTATGCATACTTAACCGAATGAACCGGCTCCACTACTATGTACATACATGACAAAATGAATGGGTCACATAACCGAATGTACGGGTATTATGACCGAATGAACGGGTCACATGACGAATGAACTGGTCACACAACCGAATGAATTGGTCACATCATCGAATGTATTGATCAACCAAATGTACTGTGAATCTTGTGGTCCACATATTACTTTTATTCACCAAACCAAAACTCATTTGGCAGTGGGTTGTAAACACACAGGTTGCAAGTCTTGTTATGGCCAAGGCTTGGGACTGAGTGGATTTACAATGCCTTTGCTGGGAAATCATTTTTCAATGGCATTACATTTTACAACAACTCTATGAACTCACCAACCTCGTGTTGACGTTTTAGCATGTATTTTCAGGTATTTAGCAAAGGCACGCTACTGGAGGCTTTGGCAGGGCATGGCATGGTCATAGAAGACTCTGATATTTATACAGGGACCGTTTCAAACTATATTTTAAGGGCCTAATTCCGCACTACTTTTAACAATGTAATATAACATTTTTGGTAAACAATGTTATTCTAAATGAATGAAATAAAAACCGTTCTTTGCACTTGTGTTGTGATACCAATTGAGTTACACCCCAGCGACACGTAGTCTTCCGCTGGACCCGAATTTGGGGGTGTGACAACTAGGAGACAGCATGCTGAGGAAACCTTTCATGTTACCTTTCATGAGAGCACTGATGCAATCAGTGTCTCTAACAACTCAGTGGAAGAGATAGGTATTGATGAATCATTAAGATACCCTGCTGATGAACATCATGCTGATAATGGTTCTTCCACTCAGTACCATGCAAATGCTAACATATCCTATTACATCATTCCCCACAACCTTCCTTACCCAACCATCACTGAGTTTATTGAAGCACAAAATACTGATGAATTCATTCAGTCAGTACAAAGTGCTCGATTCTAAACAATCACAGTGACGAGTCAACCCACTCAGACACTCATGAGGCTGAAGAACATCATGTGTCTGATCCTGATCCTACCTATCAGGCCTCTATAAGTTCTAATCAGTTTCCAAGACCTCATGACAGTTGGACTAGGTCTCAGGATATAGAACTTGTCAATATAATTGGTGAGCCTACTGAAGGCATGCTCACAAGAAGCATGGCTGCTGAACTGAGAGCAGCCTCAGTCAATGAATGCCTATTTTTGGACTTCATTTCCACAATTGAACCCAAAAGTATTAAGGAAGCACTAAAACATCCAAGTTGGGTTCAAGCCATGAATGAAGAACTGGAACAATTTGACAGAAACAAGGTAATGACCTTGGTCAAATGTCCTGAAGATGTTTCAGTCATTGGCATGAAATGGGTATTTAAAAACAAATATGGTGAAAATGGCATAGTTATTAAAAACAAAGCCAGCCTTGTAGCCAAAGGCTATAATCAACAAGAAGGCATTGATTATGAAGAAACATTTGCACCAGTAGCAAGGATGGAAGCCACCAGGATCTTCCTTGCTTTTGCTACATACATGAATTTCAAGGTGTACCAAATGGATGTTAAAAGTGCATTCTTAAATGGCTCACTGAAAGAAGAAGTTTATGTTCAACAACCTCCTGGATTTGAAAGCCATGAGTTTCCTGATCATGTCTGCAAGCTTAACAAAGCCCTTTATGGACTGAAACAAGCTCCTAGGGCATGGTATGAGACTCTTTCAGCCTTCCTGATCCAAAACAAATATGCCAGAGGCAAGATAGACAACACATTGTTTATCTACAAGATAAATAATGATGTCATACTTGTACAAGTGTATGTTGATGACATCATTTTTGGCTCAACAAATTATAAACTTTGCAAACAGTTTGAAAAGCTAATGACAAAGAAATTTGAAATGAGCATGATGAGAGAACTGACTTACTTCCTTGGTCTACAAATCAAGCAGACTGATAATGTAACCTCTATCAGTCAAGAGAAATATGTCAAAAACCTACTGAAGAAGTATGAGCTCAGTGACTGTGCTTCAGTCAAGACTCCCATGGTACGCCCAAACAACCTTGGTCCTGATCTTACTGGAAAACCAGTGAATCAAACTCTTTTTGGAGGAATGATAGGATCACTGATGTATTTACTTGCATCAAGGCCTGATATCCAATTCTCAGTCTGCTTATGTGCCAGATATCAATCTGACCCAAGAGAAACTCATATCACTGCTGTGAAAAGGATATTCCGGTACCTGAAAGGTACTCCAAACCTTGGATTATATTATCCAAAATGTTCAGGCCTTGATCTTAAAGGATACTCAGATTCTGACTATGCTGGATGCAACATGGACAGAAAAAGCACCTCATGCTCTTGCCAAATTCTTGGTGGAAAACTAGTCTGTTGGAGTGATAAGAAGCAACAATCAGTTGCCATGTCCTCAGCTGAAGCTGAATATGTTACAGCAGCAAGTTGTTGTACGAATGTACTCTGGATGAAAAGTCAACTCAGTGACTATGGAATTCAGTACAAGATGGTTCCCATCTTTTGTGATAACACAAGTGCAATTGCCATCTCAAATAACCGAGTTCTTCATCAGAGAACAAAACACATTGATATTAGATATCACTTCATCAGGGACCATGTCATGAATGGTGACATAGAATTACACTTTATTCCTACTGAATATCAGCTAGCTGATATATTCACCAAGCCATTGGATGAACTAACTTTCACCAGACTGAAAGCTGAACTAGGAATGTTGGATATTGAGAATCAGTCCACTGATTGACTCCATCCAAATATGTGTAAATTCTGATAAACCCAAATCCCTGACTCAATGTGTTCTTCAGTGAGAAAGGACACTGAACTTCAGGAACTAAACCCAAGTTCCTGAACCCTTAATCCTCAGGAATTAAACCCAAGTTCCTGAATTCTTGGTCCTCAGGAACTAAACCCAAGTTCCTGAACCCTTTGAACCTCAGGAATTAGACCCAAATTCCTGAACACTAGAACCATCAGTGACTAAACCTAAGTCGTGACAATCAGGTTCACTGAATGAAAAGTCATTCAGGGTCCTCAAGAGACATTAAATACTAACTTAAATGCTCTAAGTATCTAGTTAGTAAATGTCCGAGGTTGGTAACTGAATTCTTATTTAATATAAGAATATTTGTTCTTGTTAGGAATTAAACTTTGAGTTGATATTGACAAAAATATGAAAGATGGAGGGAACTTATGAAGACAAAGATGAAGGACCTAATATGTGTTATTTAATTTTCTTTGTAACCCTAATCTCTAGTTTATAAAGAGATGGGGCATAGGTTTTCTGTACAGGAATTAGAGATGTAATTCAAGAAAAAGGTGTGTGTGTGTAACCTAGGCGCCAAGTCTTTGTTTAGACACCTAGGGTTAGGGTTAGGGTTTGTAATCGTTCGACAAACCTTGTGCAATGATAATGATTTGTTTATGGTATTCCGCTGCGTACAACTTGTTTTATTCATTATTATTGTTGTTATCCTAGATATGAGGTCTAACAAACCTCGAGCAAACGATCTCCACAAGTGGTATCAGAGACAGGTTGCTCATGATATCTAGGATGTTACAAGGTTTTTACTGTCGAAGAGAAGTAGTTTTGATGAAGGTACGATCTGTTTTTAATGTTTATATGGTAATCGCTATTTTTTCTTTGTATCAGATCATACAATGGTGTCAGTTGTCGTCTAGTGGTTGATATTGATTGTGATTGGTTGTATGACGGGTCGGTGAGTTAATTGTACTACCGATATTTTTTTTCTGTTCAAGATGATGACAAGTGCACAAGTAGGATGGTGATAAAATAGTATAATCAATCAGATCATGGATTATTTAATTGCTTCTTAATGCTCAGTATGGACAAATTCGAGAATTTGACAAACCCACATATTCGGTAAGTAGGGTCAGTTATTAAATTCTGTTTTGACGATTCATAAATTGGTCAAATAATTCATGGGTCTGCTGTTGGTCGTATTCTGCAAGAGAGCTATTGAATGTTCGTTTGTGTGGTAATCAATTAGATCATGGGTTTGTCGCCTACTGGTATTTAAATTTCAAGAACATGGGTCTTGGATTGGTCAGAGGTAATCACGTTGGACAGTATCATTAAATTGGTCGCTTGTGTACGTATAATTCAAGACAGTGTTCAAATTGATTGGTATCTTTATTCATTCTGTCGAGGTCTGATGGTAACTACTGCTCTTGATACGTGCTACTAGCAGTTGGTACTGCTATGACTAACAGTTAGTACTGCTCGACAATAGTTAGTACTGTTCATTGATTTATATGTAGCAGTTTGTACTGCTGGCTTCACCAGTTAGTACTGCTTGGTCTTCGGAATTAGTACTGTTCGTTGAACAGTTTGTACTGCTAGCTTTGGAGGATGAACAATTTATACTGCTGGTTGGTACTGCTAGAGCATGGGCTTCTCAAAGTGAGGGGAAGTATATCTATTTGGAACACATTGGTTCCATAACACACACACCAAGGGATGAAACACACATAGAGTTTTGGATCTCGGACAGAACTGAATTTATTTCAGTTTATTCTTATTGTTTTATGGCTCGTTGTGGAGATATTTGGTGCAATGGCTTTTTAATCAATTATGTGACAAGGGTATCCTTGGTGTTCATAGATCGCCAAAGTGAGGCAACGATACAGATGAGGAATACAAGTAGATCGCCGGCTGAGGCAACAGTTACATAAGAGAGGATGATATTATTGCACTTAGATGTTTTTCACGGATTATTTGAAGAATTGATTACGAAGAAGGTTGAATATTATTTATTTGATGTTGTAGTTGAGTTTCACAGGTTTTCATTCTTATCATATCTCAAAGTGGGTGTTACACTTTGGAGATAACTTGTTTGGGCGTTAATGCGGTGACAAGGACTTGTCAAATCTAATTTTCATAGGTCAAGGGGTGGATGGACGAAGACCTAGTTAACTATCACTTAAATGAGTTACATTGTAGTGCTCAGTGTCTCATATAATTGAGGATTTGTCAAGAGATTTCGGTCTACTTATATTTCTAGTTTCATATAAGTTTGGAGTCACGTGGATAGTGCAAGATATAAGACGCAAGTTTGGGAAATTCAACTTCTTCATCAAGTTTGTTATACTCGGTTTTCTTCATCAGTGATTGTTCCATAAAGCCTACAAAGTTCGTGATTCAAGAGATGGTTATTGGTTTCAAGGGAAGCGTTTGATTCAAGTTGCATTGAAGACCCCTATTTGATGATGACAAAAAGGGGAAGAAGGTTTATTTGCAGCTTGAAGATCATCTTTCATATCGTTGGTTTTGTCATATCAACTAGGGGAAGATTGTTAGGAATTAAACTTTGAGTTGATATTGACAAAAATATTAAAGATGGAGGGAACTTATGAAGACAAAGATGAAGGACCTAATATGTGTTATTTAATTGTCTTTGTAACCCTAATCTCTAGTTTATAAAGAGATGGGGCATAGGTTTTCTGTACAGGAATTAGAGATTTAATTCCAGAAAAAAGTGTGTGTGTGTAACCTAGGCGCCAAGTCTTTGTTTAGACGCCTAGGGTTAGGGTTAGGGTTTGTAATCGTTCGAAAAACCTTGTGCAATGATAATGATTTGTTTATGGTATTCCGCTGCGTACAACTTGTTTTATTCATTATTATTGTTTTTATCCTAGATATGAGGTCTAACAAACCTCGAGCAAATGATCTCCACATTTCTTTTGCCTTTCTGGCTTCCACCTCTAGGCCACCACATTCCTACTTTGCATTAAATGCCTCTCCAATCACATTACAGATATGTGATGACTCATCTTTGTAAATCACACTTTTGCAGAACTGCTCAACTGTTCACCTTGACTGTTGCGCCAAACCAGGGAAAGTGGAGTGTTGGCATTAAATGCGGATCCCAAAACAATTTATTCAAAACAGTTTCCAAAAATTCTTTTTGAATAAATAAAATCTGCTTAATGCCTAAAATACCCTCCACTTCACTTCCCTATAAATACCCCAACCAAAATAACAACACACACGTCTATTAGAAATCTTAAGCAAATTCTGCCCATTTTTCTCTCAAAACTAATAGTGTGAGTGTTCATAGGCTTTAGAAACCCAGAATCATTTGTTAACCCAGACCTACCAATACAAATGGCTTCTTCTAATGCTATCACATACGCCCCTAATGTGGATTTCATATTAGAGGGCGTAGACTTCACAAAGAACAATGTAGTGGGAAACTTTTCCTATCGACAAAAGTTCCATGCTTACAAGAATGTGATGAAATATCTTCAAAACTGTTTTCTTGCTAAAGCATTTACCAAGACCCCCTCAGTCATCTACCATGACTAATTGAGGGAATTCTGGTGTACTACTATGGCTACTAGCCCAAATGACACCAAAGAATTCATCATCACTTTCACAGTGATGAATAGGAGAAGGACCCTCTCCCTGGGTTACAATGACTTCATCAAGGCCACTGGTCTTGATTTTGCTGAGGCTTTTGAGCCCAATCCAACTGACCAAGAGGTCAAGGGAGAGTTGATCTTCTTATGACCTCATGACCCTAAACGTCCTAAGGAGTCCGCTGGAGCCTTATTAGAAAAGGCTCCAATTTTCAAAACCTGGTTCCACCCAGTCTGGAGGATCCTGATGACATTCGTCATTCAGGTCCTTGTGGGGAATAAATCGTCCACTGAGCAATTGAACTCATCACAACAATTGAAGTTGTTCAGTCTCTTGGAGGGTAGAAAAATAGATATCGGAGGTATTATCTTCCGTGACCTTGTTGCTAAGCTCTCAGGAAAATCTAGGCAAAAACACTTGTCTTATCCTAGGTTTATTTCCTGTGTGCTTCAGGACCATCTTGGTTCTGACTATGTGAGGCCTGACGTCGTAGGTATGAAACCTGACATCTTACATAAGACCAATTTCACTAGTGGCATCACTGAGGTACAACCCATTGCCCTGACTAACTACATGATGGAGGTTATTCAGGGGGAGAACGCTGTTTCTCCAGTACCTTCACCTACAAAGAAGGTGAAGAAGACAAAGAAGGGTCAGTCCAGTAAGGTGGTTAAACCCAAACCACTCGCCACTAAGACTGATGCCCAGAATCAACTCAACCTTAAAAAGGGGTTGAATGTGGCCCAGACCTCTGAGACACCAACTACAAAGACCCTACTGACCACAAAACAAAGGCCAACGGAGGGCACTGAGCAATCATCCTCAGTGTCCTCGGGAAAACCTCCTCTTCCTCACGATTCCACTGACATAAACAAGTCATTGGAGTCAGGAACCTCAACCCATTCACATCCTGATAAAGGAACTGATAAATCACAATCAGAGCCTGAGGGAGGAAAGGGTCCTATATCCTCGGTTGGACAGCACTACTCAACTGAGAAGGCGACCCACACCCAATCACATCCCGATGAAGGTACTGACAAATCACAGTCAGGACCCAAGGGAGTCAAGGACCCTAAATCCCCAAAAGGGCAGTACAACCCTGATGGGAAGGGGGACCAGCAAACATCACAAAAAGTGCCTAGTGATACTACTGGAAAACACCCGTCAGTAGTTGAAGGCGCTCAGGGGGACAAAGACTCAGAAGGATATCAACCACCCGCTGATACAGAACCCACAACCACCTCAGGCGGATCCAGTCTCTCAGGAACTGCCCCCAAAAGTCAGGCTGAGAAATCAGTTATTATGACTAGCCAGGCTGATAAAACCAAATCAGTTATTATGGCGGGGTCAGGACCTGGCCAAAACCAAGGAAAGTCCTTTTATGAGGAGGAGCCGGTTAACCTTTTGGAGTTCGAGTCTATGGGGGATGTTCAGGCTCTTCTTGATTATGAAGATTCTGATAATGAGCTCAAGGAAGAGAGTGAGGAAGAAATCTTTGAGGCTGGTGAGGATATGGAAACTGATGTACAACCTGAACAATCACATCAGTCATCTCCACATCCAAGTGAAGAATCAGAATCTCAAGCTGCTGGTTCTTCGGATACTGACAACATCCTCAGCAAGTATGACAACATTCTTCCTCTCACTGAGAGACAATTGGTCAAGTTCCTGCTAAAGACCAACAAGGCTCTCTTCCAAGGTCTGACTAAAGAAATGTTTGACCAGCACACTGAAGCAGCTGTTCATTATGTCAATCTGAAGGAATCAGTGGAATCCTATCATGATGATGTAAATGCGCACAAGTCATCTATCTCCTTCTCCCTGACAAATCTTGATTACAACTTTAAAATGTTCAACGAGTCTCTCACCAACTTACAAAAGAGCGCTGACACTATTCAAGAGTCAGTGAAAGATGACCCTGAGCTAAACAAGAAAATTCTTCAGGCTTCAGAAACTTACCAGCAACAAACTTCTCAGTTGGCTGAGCTGGGAATTGTGCTGAGATCCTCCAATCTTCAGGGACTCAACTCTTCAGTGGAATCCATCCGATCTTCCCTGGGTCTTATGGAGTCCCACATGGCATCTTTGGCATCTTCTTCTTCCTCCCTGGCTTGGACTCTTAGGCCAAGGATGATAGCATTCGAGGCTTCTCAGGCTTCTCTTGAGACTCAGGTCTCAACTCTTCAGAAGGACACCTCAGACATCAAGTCCATGATGACTGAGATCTATCAGGCCTTCAAAGGTCAAGCTCCCTCAACTTCAGTGAGTGAACCAACTCTTGCTCTTACTATGGGTTAAGCAACAGATAAGGGGGAGAAAGTCACTGAAGACGAACCTCCACAACCTGAACAAGAACAACCTCCTTCTCACACTGAGGGGGAGAATCCTGAAGCCACCTCATCTTCATCCCACCAAGACAAAGGCAAGGGCATTCTCACAACCATTGAGCCTGAGCCCACAATCTTGGTACCTGCCTCCAAGGAAAGAAGACGAGACCCTGATGAACCAGTCAGGGTTCCTTATGAAATCAATGGGGTGATGGAACTTGTTGGTCCACAAATTGTATATGGATCACTAAGTAGTTTTGAATACCTAGTAGATGGTTAGAATAAATCCGAACCAATCTAAGTGAGAAACCCTAAGTGATTGTTAATGTTAATGCGGAATCTTAACAAGAACAATTAAGAACACAAGCAGGGATATCACTAACTTCGTATATTGATATTCACTATTATCAATTCGTACAACTCACACACGTTTACTAACAAACTTTAGGGATCCTTTTATAACACAAGGAAACCCTAGACGACACAGAAGATATACACAAATCTTCTATAAAGATACATACACGCATTGTATCTTTTCCTAATATAAACTCTAACAAACTTTCCTATCTTCACGACCAGACCAGACTTTATAAGTCAACCAGACTTAACATGTACTACCAGACTTAACTTTACATAACCAGACCTAAATCACAAATAGACCTAACTCAGTAAACGACCAGACCTAAGTAGTAAACTACCAGACCTAAGTAGTCTGTTCTTGATATGCATCATAATTCCCAAACAATCCTCCCCTAACTTGATCTTCATGCTTCATGAACTTCAAGTTCTTCTGATTTAGCCTTCTGAGGATTGAATCTTGAACACTTTGAAATGTATTTAGGTCTTGTTCCTTTCTAGCAGCTTGAATCTTGATAAGCTCTTCTGATATGGACTTGGCAGCAACAATGACTATATGTACATCAATTCATATTAAGTTTCATAGCTATTCTCATCACTTCCAGGTGTGTTAACACCTGTGAGAGGTGAATCATTGAAATTTAATGGATTTGATGTCTCTTTACCAATAGCCATTACTACTGGAGTAGCCAAATTTGTTTTGGTGTGTAAGACCATGGTACACTGATAACCATATGATTTTAAGCAAATCATCAGCTTATCAACGGATTTGTTAAGTCTTTACCAAAAGCCGTTTGCTTCTGGACTAGTCAATTCTTTGATGGAAAAGCACCTCATCATGATGAATTGATTACCATTTATGGTTTTCCACAGCCTTTACCACAAGCCATAACCTTGTGGGCTAGCCAACTCTTCACTTATCTTAGATATGGTGAGTTGAATACCATACAATTTTTGGCAAATTGTCAGCCATAAACGGATTTGAGCAATCTTTACCTGTTAGCCATTTGCTCAGGATTAGCCAGTCCTTGTGTTGATGAGACAAGGTGGACTGATAACCTTTTGATGTGTTAGTGCAAAGCACCTCCACCAAGTGAGAAGTTCCAATAATCTCACTCAACAACTTTGTGAAAATTCTTTCAAACACCCTTAGGCTACATCCTTCAAAGACTGCTTCTTAATCAAATCCAATAACATCTCATATCCTTCATCCTTTTTACTAGCATACAACTTTTTGTTCATCATTTCCTTGCAGACACTTGATGATAAAGGATATTCCACCTCTGCAAGCATATAAATATCAGCATTCTTTAATGACACACAATGTACCTTGCAGGTATGAAAGTATCTCCAGCTGACAATGTTCTGTTCTTCAGGAAGTTTCCACACTATATCAGACTCAGTTGGAGGCTCAAACATCACCTTCAAATTTCCCCAGAAGACTCTTTCAAACTCATCTTCAGGAGGATGATCTCCATATTTAATATTCACCAACTGATAAAGTTCTTGAAGATCCTCCCTATTCACATCAATCAAAATGCCAGCAAAATTCATATAAACAATGTCAGAATTATCTTCCCTTATTATTTGATATGCAGCCCTTCCACCAGTCATGATAAGTTGATACTTGACAACCTTAGCAGGTTCCTTAGTGCTTTCAATAGTCCCCATTGTGGCTCCTTCAGATGAAGGTTCTTCATCTAATTCCTCTTCAACAACTACTTTCTTGGATTTACTCTTCCTTTCCAAACCTTTTCTTCTTTGAAACACAATAGGCTTAATCACTTCATCTTTCACTTCTTCTGTTGACTTACCAGCCTCAGGTTGTGTATCAATCACTTTATCAGGTTCAATGACTAGTTCAGTCTCTTTAGCCTTTCTACCTTGAAAGCAATATTTCTGCACATCATCATAATCAGTAGCTTTGTAACCTTGATCTCTCTCAAATGCCTTGAGATATGCTACTTGTATTTCTTCATATGACTTCTTTTTCATCTGATCCAAAGAAAGATGCATTTGATTCTTAAGATACATCTTCATATCATACTTCTTTTCTGCCATAGACATCTTCTTAGGAATCTTAGATTTCTGATGAAGCTTGAACTTTTCCAAGAATCCACCCAATGTATCATCATTACTCCTTGCATTAATGAAGTCAGCTAACTGTTTGGCTCGTTCATCAGCAGTTAAACCTTCAATAGTTAGCAGCTCTTCATACTTTGCTCTCACTTCATCATCAACATTGAGTAGTTTTGTAAAATCATCAGATTCTTCAGCCAACTGTCTTGCATAGACTGCATCTAACATCTTTTGTCTTTCTTCATCAGCAATATCTTGAGCCTTAATCCTCTCAATTTCAGCCTCAGATGCAAGTTCTTCTCTTGTTTTTCTCTTAGACTTCTTTGGCAATGAAGTTTCTTCCATGACCTGCTTTCCCTTTCTTAGTGCAGATTGTTGTTCTTCATTACCAGAACTAAGTTCATTACCAGACTTTCCACCAGATATAGTCCCAAACTTTTCAACTTCTTCCTCAACAGACAAAATTAACCTTCTTCTTTTCCTATCCTGTTTGATTTTGCCCATTGATTGAGCCAAAGTCTCTGCAACTTCCAATGTCTCTGGACTAATTGTGGTGACATTATCTTGAACAAGTGGTTCTTGAACTGGTGTTTGAAGAATATTTTCTTGTTCTTCCTCCAAATTCCTCCCCTGTTTGGAAGAATTTTCAGCTTCATCTTCCTCATCATCAAAAGAGACACCCTTTTTCTTCATTGCTACTCCCATTTTCTTTACTTTCTTCACCAAAGTCACATAAGCTTTTCTGAGTGCCTCATTAGTCTTTTCCAATATGTCAATCTTCTTTTGTAGTTGAGGAACAATGACAAGGAGATCTTCCACAGTTATGGGATTATGTGCCTCCTCCATTTCAGGACTTGGAACATGTGGTTGTGGAGGTGAAGATTGTTGGACGGGTGTAGATGATCTTTCAGCTGATGGTGAGGGACCTGGTTGAGGTGATGGAATTGGAGAAGACCTAGGTGTAGCAGACCTAGATGAGGCTTGGTCTTGAGCTTCATCAGGGTTCACTTGTGCAGCTCCAGAAGTACCTGCATTGTTAGTACCAAGCATAGCAGCAAGCAAAGGTTTGTCTGTCCCTTGAAAACTCCTTTTTAGATTTGCAAAGAGTTTAGAAGTAAAGGCCACACTGATGTAAGGCACTTTATCCCTAGTTTCAAAATTCAAGATCATTTGCAAAAATCTTGGATACATTAAAAATTTTGGGTTCTTAGCATTTTTCACCATTCCTTCAAAAATTAATTTTGAAAAGTTAAATTTCCTTCCAGATAATAAACAGACCAATGCAGAAGCAATTCTGCTCCCAAATTGATCCCATCCACCACTTTTGGGACTTAAGCTCTGAAGTAAATGATGTACTAAGAACCTCCACTGAGGTGAAAAATGACTTTTCCAAAAGGTAAAGCTTCCATCTGTAGGGTACCCAATGCTATTCAAACCCTCAAAAATATCCTCATTAGACAAATCAAATTCTCCTAAAGCATCATCCAATTTGAGACTGTCCCTAATGGATGCTTCAGAAATGGTAAAACCATTTTTGTCTATGACAACTCTTAAGCATGGTGTCCCATCATCAAGAGTCTCAGAGGTAACCGACCTCCAGAACTGCTTGACAAGGGACTGATAAATAGTAGGATTATGAGTTAAAGAATAACAAATATAAGAACCTTTTAGAAAATCCACAATCTGCTCAAAACCTGCACTTTGATCAGGCTTCTTCAAGAACCCGACTTGATTATGTTTGTCCACAAACTTGAGATTAGCCATGGATGAGTTAATGAGTTAGGTCTGGTTGACAAGAGAGGTAGGGTTTTGAAAAATATTTGCGTAGAAACAGAGTCGTGAGTAATAAAGATTATTTAAATTTGGAAGCAAATAAAGAATAAAAGAAGATAAATAATATCAAATTTTAAGCTTATATACTTCATAAATATCTTGTTTTACCGAAAATAGTGCAACGGTAATATATTAGTAAAATCTTTAGTTACTCTGACCAGATCTAACGGTCATAAAATTAACACTACCCGACCTAAAAAGTCAACCAGGCCGAATCATACACTTACCAGACCTAACTAAGAGAGTGGACTTACACAATTTCTAAAGCGAAGGCAAAGCTTTGCAATACCTCATTCCATTCTTCTCTGCAAGAATTAGTTGAAACAACAAGAAAGAGGAGACTAAAACCAATTTTTGCAAGACACATGAGCTACCAGATTTAACACTTAAGATTACCCGATTTAAAAATATTTAAAAACTTGTACATTTGCCTCCCCTTAAATGTACATTACCTCCCCTTAAGTGTAAATTCCCCCTTTTTTTTTTTTTTTTTTTTTTTTTTTTTATCACTAGAAAATACTTAACCAAAATAAAAACGAAGGTCAACTTTCCAAAAACACAATTAATAACTCTTTCCCTGCAAGTATTAACTCATACACCAACCAAGCATTAAAAGACATTAAACCTTGATTTTCCCTATAAAACCACCCATAGTTTTATCACAAATACCATCACAAACCAGAAGAAAACCTTACAAGCATAATGGATCCATCCAACTTAAACACCATAGAGATTTCATCCGATTCCTGGGATCCAAATGACTCATCCTCTGATACATCCTCAGGAGGATGGGGTGGATACTTCCCACCAGGGTATTCATCCATCACAAGAAGCAAGACATTGAGAGAAGCAACTCTGAAACAATGGCTAGCTGCTTATGATCTGTCTGAAAAGGAACCAGACAATGAAACACCAAAAACTTCAAGACCAACTCCTCCTTCTGATGTAGATGATAAAAGTGCCAAAGAAGAAGACCCCTCCAAGAATGATGAAGAGACCTTTCCTTCGAAGACTGTGCCTTCCCTGAGTAGTGCTTCTGTGCCACGTCCTCCACCAAGCAGTGTGATTCTTGCACTTCCATGCCCAAAAGCATGGAATCAATTTGGTGGCAGAGGAGCCAAGAAGACCATTCCTGACTTCATGGGTAAAGGGAAGCAGAAGGTGTAGGTTGTGATGTTTAGCTGGTTTGGGAAAAATCTTTTGTCTTAAGAAGCTTTGTAATTTGCATCCTAGAATGCAATTTCTTGTTATTAAATAAAAAACTCTTTGGTTCTGATGTTTTAATTTTCCACATATGAATAACTTGCAAATAGAAAGGAGCTAACAACTGCAAAACAAAGTTAAGCACAAAATACCAAACACACATACTATAGAAGACAAAATAAGTACTGAAAATAAGAATAACCAAGAAGAATAGCAGGATAAGAAACAAACAAATATACAAACTATACAAAGTTAAGAAGGAAGATCAGTTTTTCTTAACAACCCAAGCCTGAGTGGGCTTGTGTCCATCCTGTGGAGCAACATACTTATAGGTTTTGTATGAACTTGCTCCAGTGAAACCATGTTTGGACTTATAGGTAAATTCATTTTTAAATGGATTCCAAGTCCAGCAATCAGAGAAATTATCAGTAGAACCCCCAGTTGTTTGTGTCCTTACAGGTGAATGAGCTTTGTAAAAATTATTTCTTTTAAAATTTTCATTCACCTGAGGTTTTTGAAAAGGTTGCTTGGGTCTTACAAAACCAGTGTTAACATTTGGTCTCACAGAGTTGACATAACCAGTATTCACTTTAGGCCTCATAAAATTAACATTTTGCCTATTCACATTAAAGTTTCTGTAGCCAGACCCAAAATTTGGTCTACCAGAACTAACAAAGGAGTTAGGTCTGGTAGTGTTATTTAGTTGAACAGGTCTGGGAACAAACTGGTTAGCACGATTAACTCTACTAGCATTGTTCCAAACTGGTTTATTTAACCCTTGAACCTTATTAACGTTCATTCTCTTTTGCTCAGCCTCTCTTTTCATTCTCTTTTCATGGAAGTCACAATCTCTTATTAAATGACTCAAACTTCCACACACAAAACATCTTTTAGGAGCATAATTGTAACTACTCCTACTCTCTCTGTGAACACTATTGCTTCTAGGTGACTCATTCAATTTAACAGATTCCCTAGAAGTTTTTATGTGATTGACACAACTAGGTTTAACTGTCTCAGCCTTTTGTTCAGTCACTAAAGGTTTAGTAACAACAGGTTCACACTTCTTAACACTCTTAGGTTCAGGATTCTCTTTTTCCTCACTGATTGACTCAGACTTAGAGTGATCAGAGGAACCATCAATAGATCCTTCAGAGTCATTGGATTGACAAGAAGAATATCTACTAGATTTGTCCTCTGAGGTAGTTGGTTCAGGCACTTGAGGACCTTTCTTACCATACACAAAGAGTGAATCATCTAACTCCTCTTTTTCAAGAGGAGTATAGTCATCACTCAAAGGTGGTGGTACTCCCTTAAAGTCACCAGTCTTAACAAACCTATTATACAAAGGCTTACCAGCATAGTCCTCTTCTTTAGTCTTAAATATATCCCTATTCTCATTTTCCTCATATCCTAAGCCACATTTTTTATTTGACTTAATTTGAGAATCCCAACACTTAAACAGGTTTTTATTTGAATTGTTCCATTGATCTACCCTTTTTCTCAGCTCATCCCTCTCCTTCTGAATTTTAAGCCCTAATTGTCTATACCTTTTAAGCTTCTCATCTTGTTCATATATCTTATTAGCTTGAAAGTATAGTTTTTCATTTAAAGCAGCATGTTGATTTTGAAGGGTGACCTTTTGTGCCTCTAAAGTTTTTACAGCATTTTTATGTGCTAATAAATTTACTTCTAGATCACCTATTTGTTCTTGCTGCTCATCACATAAAGCCTTAACATGATTATATGAGTCAGTACATAATTTAGAGCATAATGATACCTCATTACCAATGGCCATGAGAGCATGATCAGACTCCTCATTTACTCTTGGATGCTCACCCCAATTGACTCCTCCAGCTTCCATTGTCAGCAGACTCATCTGATTCTTTTCCATCTTCCCATCTTCAACTCTTTTCTCATCAGCAGACTTCTTCTCTGGACAATCTCTTGAAAAATGCCCATGTTTGTGACAGTTGTAGCATTCAACAGTCCTCTTTGTGTATCCCACTGGTGATTTGTTGTTGAAGTTGATAGTCCTACCATATTGCTTCTGAAATCGTTTGACCCTTAAAGCAAAACCATGGCAATGTGCCATTTTATATCCATCTCCTCAACTTCAGCATCATTAATTTGTTCAAGGTCTTCACTAATAAAGCTTTCATCTTCCGTTTGATTGGCAAAGAAAGAATGTATCACCTCATCAGTGAAACTTGAAGCAGACCTTTCACTTGAAGGAGTTTCATAGTTACCAGACCTAACACCAGATCTAACCTTGTAAGTACTGCTTTTGTTTTGAGATACAAAAGCAACATTTGATGAACTGGTTGAACCCTGAGTGTTGTTACTGATGTCCCTTTCAAACATCCTGAGATTATTGTAAAGGTCATCAGGTGTCATAGAGTCTACTTCCTCCTTAATCCTCATTGCCACAGATACATTGCCCCATTCTGATGGTAAAGATCTAAGGAATTTGTGATTTGCATCCTCATTCGAGACTGCTGCACCATGAACTTCCAATTGTGTTAACAGATGTTGAAATCTGTCATAGCCCTTCTCCAAACCTTCAGTCTTTGAAACACTAAATGTTTCAAATTGCTGTTTAAGAACAGCCTTTTGCATCTTTTTGGAGTTAGCATTACCTCCAAATCGTTTCTTGATAGCTTCCCACATCTCCTTAGCATCAAGAATGCCATGAAACCTTTGTAGATGCTCCTTAGGAATAGCCATAAGAAGCAAGGTTCTGGCCTTCTTTTCCTTCTCCACAGCCCTAATCTCCTCAGCAGATACTGGTGGCATTATTCTGAGTTGCCCATCATTCCCTTGTGAAATTCTCTTCTTAGAATTTCCCTTTTGAATCACCTTCCATACATCACTATCAATGTATTCCAGATAATGTTCCATCTCCATGGCCCATATATCATACTCTTCTCTCTTCAGTAGTGGAAGTTTTATGTTTGAGATTGTGGTTGTGGAAGGGATGGGTTGTTGTTGTGTTTGGGAGTTACTGGTTTCGGTTTTTCCTTCATCTTCATGGTTTGATTGCTCATCCTCACTGTTATGGATTGAGAAAGTTTCAGGCTTATCGAGTTCAGACATTGTTAAGGGTGATTTGAGTGAGAATTAGGTTTTAGGGATTTAGTGTTCTACGAATTCAGAGTCTCTCTCCTTGCTCTGATACCACTTGTTGGTCCACAAATTGTATATGGATCACTAAGTAGTTTTGAATACCTAGTAGATGGTTAGAATAAATCCGAACCAATCTAAGTGAGAAACCCTAAGTGATTGTTAATGTTAATGCGGAATCTTAACAAGAACAATTAAGAACACAAGCAGGGATATCACTAACTTCGTATATTGATATTCACTATTATCAATTCGTACAACTCACACACGTTTACTAACAAACTTTAGGGATCCTTTTATAACACAAGGAAACCCTAGACGACACAGAAGATATACACAAATCTTCTATAAAGATACATACACGCATTGTATCTTTTCCTAATATAACTCTAACAAACTTTCCTATCTTCACGACCAGACCAGACTTTATAAGTCAACCAGACTTAACATGTACTACCAGACTTAACTTTACATAACCAGACCTAAATCACAAACAGACCTAACTCAGTAAACGACCAGACCTAAGTAGTAAACTACCAGACCTAAGTAGTCTGTTCTTGATATGCATCATAATTCCCAACAATGGGGTGATGGAACTTCTCACCGAAAAGGAAATTCAGGATCATATGGAGAAAGAGGAGGCAGTGAAGAAAGCTGCTGAAGATGAAAGGCAAAACAAGCTTGCTCTCATTCAGGTTGCAAGAGAAGAGGCTAAGAAGATTGGGATTGAGGCAAAAGACCTTGCTAAAAGGGAAGGTGGTAAGAGCTTTGTGGAAGCTCAGAATGCTGAAATGACTGCCCTCAGGCAGAGAAGGGAAGAAAGAATGAAAAGGACTGAAGAGATTAGGCAGAACAGGATTGCAAGATATCAGTGGGTCATGACAAACAGGTTAAAGCCAGAACCAATCACTGATGTCAAGATTCATAAAAACTCCAAGCCTGCAATTCTAACTGTCTACAGAAGCAATGACAAGAGAGTCTTCAGATTCGCAGACTTTGGGATCTCAGAACTGGATGAACTGGGTCCACTAATTGAGAAGAAGCAAAATGTTGTTGTGCCAAACCTGATGAAATCCCTCAGTCTGAGGTATAAAAAGTTGGCTGCAACACCTCAGGAACTTGGCATTCCCTCTCTTCTTCCTGCTTCAGCCGAACAGCCTGCCCCTTCTCAGTCTTCTTCAAGAAAAAGAAAGAAGGTTGAAACAGAGCCTGAGATCAAGGTCCCTGGTCTGGACTGCAATAGAGCTCTCCCTGAAGGTGTTCCATTCAGGAGGAATGTGGTCATCGAACAACCTGAAAGAGGGTTGTTCTTCACTGATGAGTTCGGAGACCCAGCCTTCCAGAGGTGGAATGATATTGATCTATCAGGGATCAAGGCAATGATGGGTTTCCTCATGATGGCCTCTCCAATCAAGAGTCCTGAGAATGTGAGGTTTTGTCAAGATCTAAAAAGAAAAATCCAAGAGCACCCTGACCAACATGAGCTGCAATCAAAGAAGCCTAAGCTTGAAGCCCTTGGTATTAAGTTGAACTGATGAATCTGCCTGAATACCACCACTACCTTTTTGTACTTAGTTTTGATAGGACTTGTAATGATATTAATAAGATGATGTTTTTATTATTTCAGTGTCCTTATTTACATTCTAGTACATTCAGTATGAGTAGAAGTCATTAGCTCACTCATAACTGATCAAAACACTTAGGAATAATTTATATCCAAATAGGGGGAGATTTTTGGGTCCATTAGTACCCAAGAATACTTAAAACAAGATTTGGACAAAAATTAACTAAGTGTTAACTTAAACCGAGAACAATTCAAGTCACGGAGTGAACAGTCACTCAGTGAGTCATCTTCAGGATGCTTAAGGCGAATTCAAGAAGAAGGATTCACTACTCAGGAAGGTGGCACTCCCTGAGTAGGACTTAAGCCAAAGAAGAAGATGATGGTTCAGTGAGTGTTGGACAAGAACTCACTGAACCCCTGTCTCCTCAACAACATTAAGTGATTGAAGACTGAAGAACTCAACGCCTGAAAGAAAGGCAGGAAGATGTGGGAAGAGTTTAAGATAAGATCAAATCTTATCTTGTCAGGAAGAAACTTTCCCTAAGACGGCTAAAAGTCATGGAGTGTCAGACCAACCACTCCTAAAGACCTTATAGTCCATTCCCATTGGTTCTTGGAAATGACAATTACTGTTGTAATTGTCAGACACGCTTGCTTCAACAAGTTGTAGTTTTTTAATCACTTTTACTCTTTTATACTTGTGTATAAATAGGTTCAAAAGGAGAGAAGTTGAGTGTGTTTTTGTACATTGAAAGCTTAGACTTTTACAAAGCAACTTCTCTCCTACAAAGAGTAACCAGTCCTTGAGATAGCTCAGTGAGGCATATTGTTACCACTCAAAGCAAAGCTTGAGTTTAGATAGGAGACACCACCATACCTTGTCTGTTCCATCCCAAGTTTTTGTTCCGCAAAACACTTGGGTAATAGATTCTTTGATTCATTTCTAATAAGAATTTAAACGTTGAAAAATACTTGTGTGTTTTTACTTTTACGTTTTCATTAATCTGTTAGAATTAATCATAACATTGTATTAGTCATAAATACGAATAGGTTAACTTTCTAGTTAACTCTAAGCGTGTTAAGGGAACAACACATCTTAATATCATTAGCAACTTCCTCACAAACACCAGCTTTCGCTTGATAAAACAAATCATTTAACTTTCCAAGCAATACCCGATGCCTCTCTTGAGTCTTTCTTAAAGCATTTAGCGAGTCCAAAGCAACACCACGAGCACCTAAAGCTTCCATGTTCGCCATCATGGTATGGTTCTTCGCCATTACCCGCCTCAAATGCTGACAACAAGCAAAAATAAATTTGGAAAGTGCATCATCTTCACCTGCCTGTCGCACAAACCATAAACGCATACAATCATGCAATTTAGAAGAACCAGCCACGTTCATTAAGTTCATTAACATTTGGAATTCTGCCATTGAAAAAAAACATATATCAAAGTAGAAATGGTCTTATATCTCGCTATGACAAAAGTGCAAAATATATAGCCAAAAAATAATTTATGTAACTTATTCGTATTAAAAGATTACATCTGAAGAGACTCTTTTAATTGTAACATCTTGGAAAAAATCTCTTCACATATACTCTTTTAATGTGAAAAACCTTTTTTAAATACTATAATTTGTAATACCATCACAAACAACTAATATGAAAAGATAACTTGGAACCCGAAAAATAAAAATACAACATCCAAAATCATATCCAAATTTTCTAATATTACTTCAGATAATAAACTATAGATTCAATAACAAAATGGATGTTTGATGCGAGTTTTGTAAGCCCTCGAAACGAAGTTTTACAATCCTCCAGGTAGTGTACCTGATCGCAGTAGTGTAGTATAGGTAAATCCGGGGGATTGATTGTTCTCTTGGGGAATAGTGTCGTTAGGTCAAGATGTATGACGAAATAGGTCTAGAGGTGAGGGATGATTCTTTTTGAATTTTTATAATTTTATGAAAGCAGTAAAAATCTTGGGTTTTTTAAGAATGGGCGGAATTAGTTGCTAATCAACTAACCAAAAACTAATAATTCAATTAAAAATAAACTAATTAAAAAAGAAAGAAAATACAATTGGTGACTTTTTATGATAGGGAAGGCGTATTTACTTAGATTTAATTACTCCCTAGTTACCTCCTATTGATCTGTCGAATTGTCACGTCCTTGTTTTAGTTGAAGAGATGTATTCCTTAATATCGATCGTGGGGAAGTGCCGAAGTCCCCAACTCTATGAATCTTAGTCTCTCCTAAACACCTTAAAGTCTATTAAGTTCTCTAGGATCTACAAGCCGCAATTCATGCAATAAATAGAACAAGAAAAACCAATAGTGCACTCTACGGTTGCGTTTCTAAGACGTTCAAGCCACTTACATATAAGAGATCGGCCAGTTTTCTTAGCCTAACGCGAAGCAATCACCTAAACAATAGACGAAAAATCATTATTCAACAACTAGGTTTCACTAGATCTAAGAAAACACAAGTAAATTTAATCTAGCATGATAGATAGAAGAAAAGATAAACAAGTAATCAAACAACACATAAACATATTGAATGATTGAACAAGTAACTTATCTTCAATGAGACATAAGTTTTGAAGGTTGAAAAACCCTTACAAAGCTGCTAAAATTCGTCCTTAAACCATAATCCAAGATGTACCCAAAGATGTCACTCTCCATAATGAAAAACAAAGGAAAATATATATATGAATACAACTCGGACGGCGTCAGCTTATGGGTCCTGACACCGTCAGCTCGCTGTGTTTAGGGTTTCGTCTTGTGCAAGTCGCCGTTATGAGGGCGTCACTTAGTAAGTCCTGACGCCGTCCTCTTGTAAAGTGTCTGGGACATCTCTTGTTAAATTAACACGTGACTCTCATCTTCAGCTAACATCTGACGTCATCAGGTTGTGGATCTCTAGAATTAGACAGAGGCATCTCTTGTTAAACTTGAACCAAAAAATCTACCATAATCAACAAGTGACGGCGTCACGTTCGTCAGAGCTCCAGGTCTGACAGGTTTTTCGCGACTTCGTCATTTTCTTCACTTTTTCATCCAAATACGTCCAAAAAGTGCCGATTTCCAGATATCTTGTCACAAGTACATAAAATGCAAAAAGAAATGATTTGAGGCAATATTTGATCATATTAATGCGATTTTGGGGTTAAATGGCCCTTTAAAAAGGCACCAAATAAATCCTTATCAAATATCCCTACACTTGGGATTTGCTTTCCTCAAGCAAACATGCTTTTATTCTAATCAATTTACAAGTTAGGGGTCATTTCACATTAATATAAAAGTAATTACAACACATGATCGTTCCATGTTAGTCAAAACAAGCACGGAAATTATATACTAGCATCTCACAAAAAGTGTATGGATTCTCACATATCTCGGGTGTATAAAGTTATATAACATATGGAAACAGGAAAATATAACACTCTCTACTTGTTATAGCACATAGATTACCATAGGCTTGAGAACGGATCAAACCTCCACCACTTTGGCGTAAGAACCTAGGGTAAACTATCAAAGAGGTCTTTTAAAGGGTTGTAACGTTAGGGTATGGAAACACACGGTTTTGTTGGATAGGGAAAATTTACTAGTGGCAAGTCAATCATCTTAGTTAATTACATGTACAATGGGGCGTTGCTAAGCCAAGACTCGACTCGCTAACTACTAACTCTTTTTTTGACTTAAACAAAAATGAAAGACGGGATTGTAGTCCGTATGCTTTTTTTTCTCTTGTCTTTTTCTAATTTTTTTCTATATATATATATATATATATATACTAGTTGTCGAAGCCCGCCCGATGGGCGGCATGCTTTGTGATTTTTTCTTTTGTAATTTTCACGGTCTTTATTATAATTGTTAACAACCGAGACACATAAAACACGAATCTTGGATTATTTAGCGATTAACAATTGCCTACGTTGTTTTTATTTTGTTTTGTTGTCTTTTACATACTCAGTAATAGTGTATTTTTAGTTTTTGGTCAAACTATTATTTTGAAGATACTGCTTAATAAGTGTACATTGGTTTATGTTTGTATAGAAATGCCTTTGGATTTTCAATGCATGTTAAATATTCATAGAGTGTTGCAGTAACAAAATAGGTAATTATTAAATCTATTTTTATGTTGACTTAATTTGTAACCATTTAATAAGGTAATGTATTGTTTGTATCTTTCAATCTTCCTGTAACTAAACAAACAAACACACTTATCACCATCATCCGATTTTTTCCTACGACCATAAAAGGTTTTTTTTTGTTTTTGTTTCTGTTATTAGTTTTTTTTTCCTAAAACATTTATAAACCCAATATGAATATTGAGTTAGTTTAAGTGTATGTGTTGATATATTATTTAGTTACATTTTAAGTTCTTAGTTAATATAGTATAATAATGTCATTAAAAGAAGGTGTTTCACCAGATCAGGGATTGGTTGTAATTAGATTTATTGTTTAATTGTAAGATTTTGCTATTGCATGTTGGATATGTTGGTTTCCTTAAGAAACCCCAAATGTTGTATTTAGGTTTTTTTTTATACATGGTAAGTGTCTTTTTATGCAGTTAAGTAATATTTTTATGTGTGTAACATTATGGTGTATTACGTGAATGGTTTTTGTATATTACAATTATGTTTCCTTTTCTATTTATATTGATTATAGATTGTGATTGGCATGATTTTATTACTGGTATTTTATTTGGCTTTTTTATATCTCAAATTACATATAATGTTTGTTTAGTTGTATTTCATTTTGCCCTAATGAGGAATTTTAGTGCTTTTTAGGTGTGGTATATTAGACTTGATTAGTCTGTTAGCTGTTAGAGTGCTTATTCAGTTGCTAAAAATCTTTAGCAGTACTAAAGTTAAAGGAGTAGTGTTAACTTGAAAGTTAGTACTGCTGGAATGTGAGTGGTGATAAAAGATTTAGCAATACTAAGTTTAAAGTAGCAGTACTAAGTCCAAAGTTATGTTATTTTAGAAAAGGTTTTATTGTGTTTAAGTTTGTTAATAATATAATATGGTTTATTTCTACAAATTATGTACTTAAATAGCATTATATGTTACTAACATTAAATTTGTTAAATCTTAAAGATGGCATTTTTAGTTAAGTTTGAAAATGGAGATGAGTGTGGTTTCAAAATTCCAATGAAATTGTTTGAACTAACTGATAGTAAAGATTGTGAATGGTTAAATGCAAAGATCGTGGATAAAGTTTATGAGTTTATGATCCGCGTCGTTGATGGTAATGTTGGACTAATATATGGAGAGGAATGGAAACGATATGTAGAAGAGAGTGGGCTTAAGCAGGAATGGTTTATTTTATTTGACATTAGGAATGCTCAATATGTTCTTGTTAGCCATTTCGATGAACATGGTAATAGTGGTAATGGATTTGTCAAGATAGCGGATGGAATAAAAATGTCTACTTGTGTTGCACAGATGTCAAAGACGAGTTCTTTAAGACTGGTACACTATAAAGTCCCTGTTTGTATGTTTGAGAGTTAAGAAACTATGTATTTCCAATTTTTATTAGTCTAATTAGATAATTTTGTATTATTCGTCTGTAGTTGCTTCCAAAAAGTTTTTTAAAGGATATGAATTTAAAAAACAGATGTTGTATTGTGTTAGAACTTGCGATGGGTGGATGAGGGTGTATTTGGATTTTGATGAGAACAAACCGACTGCTTTTTGTGGGTCTGAATGGGAGAAATATTGCGAAAAATATATGATTGACGGTAGTCAAACTTTTGTTGTGTATTTTATCGTTAGGCATCATTTTATCATAACCATCCATGATGCTTGTGAGTTTTTTCAGGACCCTGAATTTCGACGTAAGTTATCATATATATATATATATATATATATATATATATATATATATTATATATATTATTATATAATATATATATATATATATATATGTATATATATATATATATATATATATATATATATATATATATATATTATATATATATTATATATATTTGTATATATATTTGTAATTTGTTTTGTTCTGATGGTGTATATGTACCATTTTTGTTCGCTGACATACAAATGTTTTTTAGATTATGCGTTTTGGAAAAATGCTTATCCATGGTCATTGACTTCTTCGGATAGTCGTTTAAAATGTCCTCCATTTGAGCTGGTTGGTATAATTAAACAGTTTTTAACTTTTTACATGTTAAGTTTTTGTTATGTTTTTTGATAATCAATATATTGTCATGATACTCAACTGTAGGGAGTGAGTGTGGAAAAAGTTATAAAGGTTGAAGAAGGTGATGCTTTTGGATCTGATAAGATTGTTGAAGCTGATAATAATTGTGAATCTGTGAAGAGAAGAAAAGGACCTTGTCGTGACAAGAAACGTTTTACAGTAATAAAATTTGTTTCAACTACGTTGTACTCGAATTATTCAATATATTTGTTTTGGTTTTTGATATAGTAAGATATTTCACGAGTGTGGCAGTTCAAGCCATAAAAATACTGGCGTGTTAAATAAAACAATTGATGATGGCTGTAGTTTTGTTAAGGAGCTTGGTCGTACTGTTATGAAGGGTTATATTGTAAGTGCATACCACATTGATATAGTAGTTCTTATATACTTTGTTTTGGTTTAAATTCTAAATGTGAGTTTAATACATTTGAACAGACAATACCAGCTGGTTTTGTTCGAAAACACAAGTTATACAATTATTTTGGTTCTAATGATACAACCAAGGTCAGACTGTGTTACTTGCATTCATCCTCTGAGAAGGATCTTGTGTTAAGAAAATACAGTGGTAAATCAAAAGTGAAGGAGTTTGATGACCATGTTGTTATGCTTGGAGAATGGAAATACATTATGAATGAAGTTGGATTCGTTGAAAAGCAAGCAGTCAAGTTCACTCTTGATGTTGGAGTGTTGTCAAGCAAGGGTGATGTTGTGCTTTTAATGGAATGAGTTTCTGGTAGTTTAAGGTGTATCTAAATATAGAGAACGAAGTTTAGCTTGTTTAATGCTTATTTATAAGGTTGTATTTTGGTTTTGGTAGCTTGTTTTTGTATATATCAAGTGTGGTATTTTATTACAATGTATCTGTGCTGGTAGGTTTAGGATTAGTTGAATTCGTATATAAGTATAGAAAATGGTGCTTAGTTAGTTTGACACTTATTTATAAGGATGTATTTTGGATTGAATGTTAAGAAAGGTATAAGTTGATTTATACTGCTACTGGTATGGTAATATTGATATTCAGGAAAGTTAGTACTGCCTATAGTAGTTAATATTGCTATTGATACGTTTGTACTGCTGTTATGCATTGATGTTAGTACTAATCGTTTATTTTTAGAATTGCTACTTAGTACTGCAAGGAAATTGTTTGTACTGATTTCATTGAGCGTTAATACTGCTCATGAAGTTTTTTTATGTTCATTTATGGTAAGAATAATCTTGCATATCTTCTGAAAAATCCAAAAAAACCAAGGGTAGCCAACGTGGTATCTTCAATATGTGTTTGAGCATACGATGTCGTGTGTTGGCCAATTTAATGGTTAACATTAGTATATGAATTCATGTAATGTTTTGGTGTGTAACATGTGTATGAGACACAAGTGTAAGTTTCATTTTTTGTCTTTGTTAACGTTGTTTGATTCTATTGTAATTGTAGATACGTTTAATCATTATGAACGGGAACTTCATATATGATAAACACTATTAAGTGTAATAGAACAAATTAAAAGTTTTATTAAGTTAGAATGTTATTTAATTTTGAACATTATTTTTTTGTGATGACATTAAAATGTTATCAAGAGGGATTATAAGTGTGATATAAAAAAAAAACATTAAATAAGGTCCACTCACATTAACTTATCTTAACAATTAACATATTGGATTTGTTAGTAGTACAATATTAACAACATGAAATCTCTTATAGCCCAACAATTAAAGATTCTTTAGTTTGAATGTTTATAGCTTTTTAGTAGTTTGTAAATGATTATCGGCTACATAAGGAAATTTGCACCCTATTAGGTATTTTCTATTGAAGTTCCAATTGACTTGTTTCGCCTTGTTATTTTTTTTATTTATTTTTTATTTTTTTATTTGATTTGTTTTGTATTTGTTTGATAATATATATATATATATATATATATATATATATATATATATATATATATATATATATATATATATATATATATATATATATATATATATATAGTACTGTTATTTAACAAAAAAAGGTTAAGTATTCACATAAATTTCTATTATAACTGGAGCGGCTAAATGTATAATTATGAATAACCGCCACTGATATAATAGAACTTCATACTAAGCCCAACACATACATGTCATGGACATCAAGTTTTACAAAGTAGGTTCAAGTTTACTATTTCATCTATGTGGGAAATCATGTAGTTAGTTACATAAAGCTTATAAACTCAATAATGTTGTACAATGTTTTGTTTTAGCTTTCTTACTTTTATTGTGTTTTTTGTATAATACACAGGAAGGCTACATTTTTAATATCATTGCATATAAATAAGTAAGATCCCTATATATTATAAAGTTGTAGTGCGTATGACCGTCTATCACGTTGCATTAGATTATCAATAAAGCTTCTTTATACACAACATTTTTACTTGATTTACCGTAGTTTCCATATTCGTCACAACATAAGAATTCATTCGTTTCTTGCTTTTAAATTTTCATACGGCTATGTATAGTTGTCCATATACTGGTATAAAAAAACATTAAATAATGTCCATCCATGTTAAAGTATCTTAAGAATTATCATATAATGGCCATGATTTCTACAAATAAATCGTACATGATTATAGCATGTTAGTAGTTTGTAAATGATTATCGGCTATATAAGGCAACGTGAACCCTATTAGGTATTTTATATTAAATTTCCATTTGTATTAGAGGTTTGAGGCAAATATAAAGGTTTTTCCTTTACATATATATCAGTAACAAATGCATGAAGTACATGCAAATATATAGATGTAAAAATTGATGTTTTATTAAATCTACATATTGTTGTATATTACACATGATATAAATTTTATTTGCATGTTAAATACATAGTCCATTAAATTAGCAAAATTGGTAATCATTACATATTTATTATTATTAAACAAATTTTATGCTGTATATAAATTATTAATTAATCATTAGTTACTTTATTTTCTACTGAAAATTCAATCCGATAAGCAAAAAGGGGGCATCCGATCAAATTCAAGACGTTGCTAAGGTGCTGAATCAATGATCAGTATTATTCAATTAAAAACTTAATACGAACTTGGTTTAGCAGAATACTATTTTCTGATATATATTGTATGTTGTTTTTTCCCCAGTACTACATATGAAGTTAATTAAGATTGGGGTTTTCCATAGATTAAGTAGTTATTTTGATAATAACATGTGTTTAGTTATAAGTTTGTTATATTGCATGTTTGTTGGTTTGCTTAGATAATAAACCCCCAATTATTTATTAGGGAAACCGAATATTGTTATTAGTTATTATTATAATGATTTTTTATTAAAGTAAGATAAATGTGTTTGTATGTAACCACAATCTTCATGTGACACAACCCAATTTGAAATAGAGATGTCATTTGCCTAATAAAGCATCAGATGCAGTTTTTATTAAAACATATGTTCTTCTGTGTGGACCGGTTTATATTGTGTTTTAATCTCTTGCTGTTTGTTTATAGGAAAATGGCTATCGAATTTATTGCCTGGGTGGATGAATTTTTTTTTCCAGATACTCAGGTAGCATAATGGTTAAGATTGCAATAATGTTAGTGATTCTTGATTGTTTATTGTTAAATAAGCTACTAATATTGAAATATTTTTTTGGAAGGTGTTACCGGTTGTTTAAAATTTAGAAGCATGCAACGGTAATAACCATATATACATAATAAGTTCAGACGGGTATCGATACAAAGTAGAATTAAACACACCAAGATACGGCCTCTGGTATTTATCAGGGGAAAGATGGAGACAATTTTGCAACCGTCACCTGAATGATCATGTGCAAGTGTTGCATTTCATTGAAGAAGGTAATGACTGTTTCTATGTGACTGCGTACAATAACAATGGTAAAGAGGTCGCCGGTTATGAAGGTTTTAATTCTTACTTTTCAAGGTTCAAGACAATTGTTTACCCCGACCAATGTTTGCCTCAGGTACTTAGAGTTTAAAGTGATTATTTTCAATTTATTAAAGTTTTCCATTTTAAAACATTACAATGTTAGACTGGAAACAATATATTGTACTCTTCCATTTTGTTTGACATCGTTATATATAAAACATATTTGATTTTCACCGCTTTGGTGTTATTTCTTATGCAGTCAATTCCTGCCGAGCTTCTACCGGGATTAGATGTGCTCGATGAAATACATATCCAGGTTAACGGAGTTTCTTTTCCTTTTCATGTGCGACGTATAATGGGATCAGAGGAGGGCGGGAGTGATGTGTATCAGTTGCTGGGTGATGCGTGGGATACGATGGTAGAAGGGGTTGGTCTTGAAGCTGGGACAATGTGTGTATTGACCAAAAACAGGGGTAACATACTCTGGCTTGATGCATTCAACGATAACGAAAACATGATTACGGAGGTTCTCTTCAAAGGAGCAGCAACCTTGAGGAAGCAACCACTACAGTTAGACATCAATGAAAAGTATACGTATAAATTTAAAAAAAAATTGTAAACCAAATATGATTGACTGTCTTCTGCATGTACATCTGAATATATAAAATATGGTTATGTGATTTGTAGTGGACGATAGAATGACTCATATATGCTACTGGCCATTCCACACGGATCATTTTGGAGAAGGATATCATAGTTTCTATAAGAGATACACACATATCCAGTCCAATAACAGATTGGTAATTGCGTCATATATTTTGTAAACAGTTTATATGAGTGTTTAAGATATAGTCGTATTATTAATTGTTGGTTAATCGAATTACACGCAATTCCTTCTAAATTCCTTGCTGTTCACCCAGTGCACACCTATAGTAAGACTCTGATCGTACACCAAGAGTATAGAGACGAAATGATAATCATAATGGAATCACACAAAGAAAAGCCTAATAGGACTAATCATGTGAATATCCATGGCCAGTGGAGGGTGTTAGCAGATATATGTGGATTTGAATATTCACAAATGATAAATTTCAAGTATGTACGCAATGGTGAAGATTTGGATGCCCCAGAAGGTGAAAATCCTATGTTCCCGATATTCCATATCTGCAAAGCTTATCACCCTTTATGTTATCCTGTGTTATATGTTTATGTCGCATGATGGTATGTATGCTAGTTGATGTTAGACAATGTCAGTATTATGGACATATAATTGTGTTTGAATGTGTAGGATTTGGTAACCATTTTATGGTTTGTTTGAAAATAGCTACTGTAAATCTTTAGGTTATGGTAAACATTATGGTAGTTTAAATGATTGGTCTATCGACCAAGTTTTGATTTCGACTACTGATGTTAAATGTTTTTCTGGTGTTGTTTGTGTTTTTATATTGTTAATAACAGTTCTATGGCGTGTCTGAATGACTTTTATGGCTTTCAATTATTTGTTTGTAAACCTATTTATTCTGGTTTGATTTATTAGAACAGAGTATATGTGGTAAATAATTATTTTTCTAGTGTAATTGGCATATAGGAAAGTTTATTTAAATCAAATACGAAATAAAGCTTCTTTATATACAACGTTTGTTGTTGAGTTGGTGTATTTCCCTTCTTCGTCACAACAGATGATTTTCAATCCCTTTCGATTCTTGACTCTAGAAACCGCCACATAAAGTTGACCGTGTGAGAAAACTGGTCGCTTTAGGAACAACCTGACTTGTGTCAATGTTTGGCCTTGACTTTTGTTAATAGTCATTGCGAAAAACAAAGCAACTGGGAATTGCCGGCGGTTAAATTTAAATGGCATCTTGTTATCTGATGGGCTAAGAATCATACGTGGTATTGCATAAATAGCACCAACACTTCCTCCAGGTATAATCTTTGCTTCAATTATATTTATACCCATTCGTAGAACCTGAAGCCTTGTTCCATTGCATAAGCTAGTTGTTTGGTCAATGTTCCTCATGCACATAACCGGAGTGCCTACCTTTAACTTTAATATGTGATGAGGAATACCGGCAATCCGAATGTTGTTAAGGAAATCGCACGTGTATATTGACTCATTGAAATTTGTGTCTTGATCAGCAATACCGACTGTGTCGGTACTTTGGTATGTATGTTGTTCTCTGGAAAGTAGTTGTAGCATTCGATCGTTCACCATATCCACAAGCTCGTGTGTTGGTGCAAGGATTGCTTTTTCATGGAAAAATGTTGGATTGTAAAGTTTGTCTTTTAAGTTTGGGTATGTTTCTTTTATTATTGATCCGATATGTTCATCTGAGTCCGGAATCAACATATCCTTTGGGAATTCGACAGTTGCTTGCCCATCATTTTTACCACCAATTGTATCGTTTCCAATCGATAAAATCCAATCAGCGAAGTCTTGTATTTCTTTTTGTTCGGTACTATCTGAACCTGTTTTTAAACTCATGTTAAAGGTCAGCTGCAATACACTACAATGTTGCCATATATATGAAGAGTTTAGAGCTGCGTGCACAACATTGTGCTTGGTATCGTTTGTGATAACTGGTAGGATTTGTCTACAGTCTCCGCCAAACAAAACTACTTTCCCTCCAAAAACATATGAAGAAGGTTCGAATGGATCTGTTCTGCATATATCCCTAAGCGTTCTATCCAATGCCTCATAGCAATGTCTATGAGTCATTGGAGCTTCATCCCATATTATTAGTTTACACATCCTTATCAAGTCAGCCAGATTGCTGTCAGCTGAAATATGGCACATAGAATCCTCTACTATATTGATTGGGATAGCAAACTGATAATGGGCAGTCCTGCCACCTTCCAACAAAAGTGCTGCGATCCCACTTGATGCGACATTTAACACTATCTCTCCTCTTGACCTTAGTGCAACAGACAATGTCTTGTAAACATATGTCTTTCCAGTCCCTCCATACCCGTACACGAAGAACATACCTCCATTTTCAGAATGAACAACGTCCATTATTGTCCCGTATATCTTTTTTTGCTCATCTGTCAATGAACTATACATTCTTTTGTGTTGATGGCATAACTCATATTTATTGTATGCCTACTCAGTCGACACCAGCCTGTTGTAATTTGCCATTGTGAACATTTCATTCGGCAATGTCATGTTTGGTATATTTCTTAAACTTTTGTTGTTAGAAAGTAGCATGTGTTCTATATATGTCAGACAAATGTTTTTCCTTTGAATATCTGATAGCTCCAAATCTGTAAATAAAAAATAACCGTTAGCTTCTGTGTTGTTATTTTTTCCCTTTGAATACTTATATTGTGCATTTGTTATTTTTGACAGTTTTTGTTTCTTTTTTTGGAAAATAAGTGTTTTAAAATTTTAATAAACTTTGTACTTAATATATATGATGTTTTAAAGTATGTAGATAGGTTGTAATTAATATATGGTTATGATTGAAAACATTTCTCACCTGGGTCGTTCCTCTTAACTCGCTCGATATGCGTGACATCAGCTGCGATTACTTCCCAAGTTTTTTCGTAAACAACATCTGGTCAAGACATGCTATCTTTCATAAGTAGCATGACATAAAATGTGAGCAAATATGTTCCTGTTCCCCAATGGTTGGCTTCCAACAATCCATCGATGTATTCCTTGTCGTCCACCAACAGCCGTGGCACCTCTAACTTAGTTGAGTAATACTCCGAAATAGAACAATTCGCCCATAGATGGAGGAACATCTTGCACACGTCCAATACACGTCCCTTTTTGCCTTTTAACCATTTCCTTTCTTCTTGTCTCCATACAGTGTTCCGGAATCTCATGGTAGAGTAGTTTTTTAGCATCTTCGTCTGTCTTGTTTGTTTCCATCCATGCAACAAACTTTGTTTCTGTTGGGAATTAAATGTTCTGAAGATTAGTACTGCTGAGAAGAATACACTAACAGTACTAACTGCTAGTGTATAATTGAAGACTGCTCAAGATATAACTAACAGTACTAACTGCTAGGTTAGTACTGCTAGTTCAACTAAAGGTACTGCTTAATGGATAACAGTCTCATACGACTTTGTAGAGGATAAGTATGAAATAGATCTTTTTTGTATAAAAGTTAAATATATACGGTAGATACTTATCTTGTAAAGATCTCCTTTGGACTATAAAAAGGAGATCTTAGCTTAGATATTATTACAACAAGTTGAAGTGTCAGAACAAGTAAGTAGAAACACAAGTGGGAAAAACATTAGTCATTAGTTTTTTCAGAGAGATTCAAGGTTTTGTAACCCTAGTGATAGCGAAGATGACTCGTATTATTCTCAATAATATTGAATCATTTGATGTTAACATTGTGTGTTCATTGTTCATTACTAAAACCATTACTGTTCCATTAATCAAACAAATATCCTTCTATTTGTGGTTAAGTAGATTCCGCATACTTAATCATATTCACTCAAAGTATCATATACACATTATATGGGACTAACATCCTAAGAGTGTATTCAATGAATCAATCCTCACAAGTCGTATCAGAGCTCAGGTTGATACTATTGATTTAGAAGAAGTAATGGACATGGAGACAACTCAAACAAATGTGGCTGCTAAATTGCCAATGCTCAAGCAGAATGAGTTTGATATGTGGAGGTTCTGGATAGAACAGTACTTCCAGGTGCAAGACTATACACTCTGGGAAATCATTGAAGAAGGAAACTCTTACAAGCCCTCAACTTCTACATCAGTTGAGGGTAAGGTAGTGACAACTGTGCAGACCAATCCAGTGACTGCAGAAGAGAGATTTAAAAGGAAGAATGACATCAAGGCCTCAACTTAGAAGTATGTTGATGATGACAATTCCAAATGATCAACTTTTGAATTTCAGCAAGTTCAAAGATGCTAAGACATTGTTTGAGGCTATTGTTGCTAGGTATGGTGGGAATGAAGCAACCAAGAAGACCCAGAAGACTCTTCTCAAGCAGAACTTTGAAAACTTCTCTTCAACAAGTAAAGAATCATTGGATCACACGTTTAATAGGCTTCAGAAGATTGTGAGCCAACTTGCTGTTCATGGTGTGGATATACCTCAAGAATATTTGAACTCCAAATTTCTTAGAATTTTACCTGAAGAGTGGGCTATGCATGTTGTTGTCTGGAAGAACAAGCCAGACGTTGACACTATGAACTTAATGGATTTGTATAGCAACTTCAAGATTGTGTAGCAGGATGTCAAGAAGTCTGGAGGATCTAGTTCAAGCAATGGGAACATGGCCTTTGTGTCATCTCCTAGTAACTTAAATCCAGTTGAAGATGTGAAGATTGATGTGGGAGTTAGTACTTCTAGCTCAAATATTGGTACTGCTTGTTCATCAAGCAGTACTATTGGTATTCTAGATGAGAAAACATGTTGTGCCTTCCTGACAAGCCAGAATGATGGGTCTATGCTTACTCATGAAGACCTCCAGGAAATCAGTGATGATGATTTGGAGGAGATGGACCTCAAATGGCAAATTTCTCTTCTTAGCATGAGGGCTAAGAAATTTTATCAAAGAACAGGAAAGAAGATCACTATTAGCAGCAATGATACTGCTAGTTTTGAGAAATCAAATATAGAATGCTACAATTGCCACAAGATGGGGCACTTCTCAAAGGAATGTAGAAGACCTAGGCAGCACGATGGCAAGAGCAAAGGTTATGGAAGCAAGTCCAAGGCTGTGGAGACCGCTGAGCCAAATTCAAAAGCTATGGTAGCTATTGATGGCTTAGGGTTTGATTGGAGTTTTATGGCAGCAGAGGAGGAAGAATCTACTGAGATGGCACTTATGGTCTTCACTGATACTGAGGTACAATCTGCTAATGTTTGTTCTAACTCTTGCACTGCACTTAAAGACCTAGAAACTTTGAGAAAACATTATGATGATCAAAGGATAGAACTAAACAAAACTCATTATAACTTGTCAAATCATAAGAGAGGTTTAGCTGTTCTAGAGGAGCAAATAGTACATTATAAGAACAATGAATCTAGTTTTGCTGATGATATAGGAGTCCTTAAAAGGGATTTAACTTTTAAAAATGCTGAAATTAGTCTTTTGAGAACTGAGTTGGATAGGATTAAAAAGACAAATGAAAACATTCAGTTAAGTGTAGAAACATTAGAATATGCTTCTAAGGGTGTAAACAAATTAATTGAATGTCAATTAATCAACAAGGCTAAGTCTGGGTTAGGATATAAGTCTGTTCCACCTCCTCACAGAGGAATCCCTGCACCCCTAGGGATAGACCTAGAGCATACAGGCTTGCCTGAATTTCAACAACCTGAGTTAGAATATGATGTTAAGCCAAAGGAAAATGTAGTTGTTGATAAGCCTATAAAAGTAAGTTTAAGTGATACTTCACTCCCTGAGGACAAGGTGTCCTCTGGTAGGAAATCAAATGGTCCAATCATTGAGGACTGGACATCTGATGATGATAGGGAAGATTAGGTTGTGGCTAAACCTGATGTTGTTAAGATAAAAGGAACAAGTGTTCCTAAGCTGGTCAAGAATGATACTGTTAGGCCTAAAACTAATGTTAAACACGTTAGGCAGCCAGTAAAATATTGTAAAAAGTATAGAACCACAGACAAGCCCAGAGGTAACAAGTCTCACCAACTTGGTGATGACTTTGTTCTATATAAGAAAGCTTGTTACACTTGTGGAGGTTTTGACCATCTCGCAGCATTCTGCAACAAAAGGGTAATTGGGTATTCAAACCATAGGGTAAACTTAGAAAGGCCTCAAATTAACTCTAATATTGCTAGAATGACACCCAAAAGTAGTTTTATTGAAGTCTGGCCCAAAACAAATTCATACTGCTAGATCAGCAGTTAGTACTGCCAGACCATTTAAGACTGTTTACCCAAAACCAGCAGTTCAAAGTGCAAAAACTACTTTCAAATATGCACCAACAATTGATAAAAGGCCTTTTCAATCAAAAGCATTGGTACAAAAACAAATTTGGAAACCAAAGGGTACAACTGCAAAGTCAGTTGTTCATACTGCTAGCCAAGCAGTTAGTACAGGCAAATTTAAAAGCACTGCTAGGGAAAAGTGGGCTAATGTTGTTAAGGCCTCAGCTTGTTGGATTTGGAGATCTCTTCAATCCAATGGTGCATCAACTGTTCTAAAAAGATTTAACTATATTGATGCACGAGGCACACCCAAGTCAGTGATGGCTTGGGTACCCCAAGGAAACTAATTTCCTTTTTTCATGAGCAGGGTCATTCACAAGCAGATGATGAAGATCAAGGATATGCAGATAGTGGGTGTTCCAGGTATATGACAGGCAACATGTCCTATCTTTCAGACTTTCAACCATTGGATGGAGGATATGTTACCTTTAGGGGAGGAATAGGAGGACGAATTACTGGTAAAGGTACTCTTAAAAATGGTAAATTAGATTTTGAAGATGTATACTATGTGCAAGAGCTTAATTATAACCTGTTTAGTGCCTCACAAATGTGTGAAAAAAAGAACAAGGTTCTTTTTACTGACACTGAATGTCTTGTGCCTTCTCCTGATTTTAGGCTACCTGATAAAAGTCAGGTATTGCTTAAAATTCCAAGAAAGGGAAACATGTACAGTGTTGATATGAAGAAGATTGTTCCTAAAGAGGCCCTTACTTGTCTTGTTACAAAGGCCTCATTGGATGAATCTATGTTATGGCATAGGAGACTTGGTCAGATTAATTTCAAAACTACTAATAAAATTGTAAAAGATGGTTTGGTAAGAGGCTTGCCTCAGAAAAGATTTGAAAATGACCAAACTTGTGTTGCCTGTCTTAAGGGTAAACAACACAAGGCTTCTTGTAAGCCCAAGTTTTTTAACCCTATTGATCAACCATTATTTATGCTTCATATGGACTTATTTGGACCTACTTCTGTTTGTAGTATTAAGCATAAGAGATTTTGTCTTGTTGTTACTGATGACTATAGCAGGTTTACATGGGTTTTCTTTTTAGGTTATAAGGATGAGACATGTAGCATTCTTAGGACATTCATTACAGAGATAGAAAACTTAGTGGATAAGAAGGTGAAAGTCATTAGATGTGATAATGGGAAAAAGTTTAAGAATAGAGTTATGGATGATTTCTGCAAAGAAAAGGGTATTAGAAGGGAATTTAGTGTTGCTAGAACTCCTCAGTAGAATGGAGTTGCTGAGAGAAGAAATAGGACACTGATAGAAGCTGCTAGAACCATGTTAGCTGACTCTAAGTTGCCTATCACTTTTTGGGCTGAAGCACTTAATACTGCTTGTTATGTCCAGAACAGGGTTTTGGTAGTTAAGTCTCACAATAAGACACCTTATGAGCTTTTTAGAGGTAGAACTCCTGCTCTAGGATTTCTAAGACCTTTTGGGTGTCATGTGACCATTCTGAATACCTTAGACCATCTAGGCAAATTTGATGGTAAAGCAGATGAAGGATTCTTGGTTGGATATTCTCTCAATAACAAACCATTTAGAGTTTACAAGACAAGAACTAGGAGAGTTGAGGAAAAACTGCATGTGGAATTTTTGGAGAAAAAATTGAATGTTGTAGGTGAAGGTCCAAAATGGTTGTTTGATCTTGAGACTCTAACCCAATCAATGAACTATGTGCCAGTTGTTGCAGGAACTAATGATTATGCAGGTTCAGAAGCTGTTGATGCAACAAATGAGGAAGGTTTGGAAAGGAGAAAGATCAAGATCATGTGTTGATGTCAATATGGACAAGTGTGGATTCAACTTCAATGAATAGAAAACCTTCTGCTGATGATGCTAAAGAAGGGCTTGAAGGTGAAAAAATGTAGATGGGATTGAGGAACAAGAGAATCAAGTTAACGGTACTAATGATGATAGTACTGCTGAGCCCCAACTTGATACTGCTGAGCTCCAACTTGATACTGCTAGGCCAAATATTGATACTGCTAGTCCAAGTATTCATACTGCTGGCTCATCAGACTCTTATGCAGTGGATTTCTCAGAAGATGAGGTGGACTTCAACAATCTACTATCATCATATCAAGTTCCTACTACACCATATACAAGGTTTCACAAAGTTCACTCCCTGGATAATGTGATTGGTGATGTCCTATCTGGAGTGAAGACAAGGAAGCAACTTCTAACTTCAGACCAACAAGGGCTTCTTAATGCTCTTTATGCATCAAAGCCACATGAAGAATCAAACTCTTGTTTATTTGTATGCTTCCTCTCACAAATAGAACCCAAAAATGTGATCAAAGCCTTAGATGATTCAAGTTGGGTAGAAGCTATGCAAGAGGAGCTTCTCCAATTTAAGATTCAGAGGGTTTGGATGCTAGTGGATTTACCCAAAGGTGTAAGGGTAATTGGAACTAAATGGGTTTTTAGGAACAAAAGGGATGAAATGGGCATTATGATTAGAAACAAGGCTAGACTTGTAGCACAAGGAGACACACAAGAGGAAGGTATAGACTATGAAGAGGTTTTTGATCCAGTAGCAAGGATTGAAGCAATTAGACAATTATTTGCCTATGCTTCATTCATGGGTTTCACAGTTTATCAAATGGATGTCAAGAGTGCCTTCTTATATGGTACTATTGAAGAGGAGGTTTATGCCTCACAACCCCCAGGTTTTACTGATCCAAATAATCCTAATAAGGTGTACAAGGTTATAAAGGCTTTCTATGGTCTACATCAAGCACTAAGAGCATGGTGTGAAACATTGGCTTCCTATTTGATAGATAATGGATTCCAAAGAGGCAAGATTGATCAGACATTATTCATCAAGAAGCACAAGAAGGATCTTTTGCTAGTTCAGGTGTATGTGGATGATATCATCTTTGGATCCACAAGGAAGAAAATGTGTGTAGAGTTTGAGAAACTTATGCATGACAAGCTTCAGATGAGTTCCATGGGGGAACCTACTTTCTTCTTGGGTTTGCAAGTTAAGCAATCTATTGAAGGCATATTTATCAGCCAAGATAAATATGTTGTGGAGATTCTAAGGAAATTTCAGTTTGCAGATTCAAAAGTGGCAAGTACACCAACAGATCCTGAGAAGCCTCTTCTTAAAGATGTAGATGGAGAAAATGTGGATGTTCACACATACAGATCTATGATAGGATCCTTGATGTATCTTACATCATCAAGAGCAGATATCTTGTTTTCTGTTTGTGCCTGTGCAAGATTCCAAGTGACTCCTAAAGTTTCTTACTTAACTGCAGTCAAAAGGATCTTTAGATATCTCAAGGGTCAACCTAGGTTGGGTCTATGGTATTCTAGGGACTCACCTTTTGACCTGGTAGCATATTCAGACAGTGATTATGCTGGTGCAAGCTTGGACACAAAGTCAATAACTGGAGGATGTCAATTCCTTGGATGCAAACTCATATCATGGCGGTGTAAGAAGCAAACAATTATGGCAACTTCAACAACTGAAGCTGAATATGTAGCTGCTGCAAGTTGCTGTGGTCAAGTTGTCACACCCCCAAATTTCTTGACTTGCAGCGGAATGAAGCATTCGAGGGCATGACTGGTCATAGCACCAAAGTTGTAGTTATATTGAATGAACTAAAGTGTCGTTTAGAAAATACATTGTTTGATTAATTAAAAACATTCAGAGTTACAAAGCTAGGTCCCAAAAGGTGAAACAAGTTTTTAGAAAAACAAGTTCATACAATTCAAACGATGGATAAGTGCATAAAATATAAAGTGAGACGCGTCGACCTCGCGACTCCATGATATTTCCTTATGCAAGCCAACATGCGATACGTTAATTACCTTAAAATACATTGCTAAAAATGGTCAATAAAAATGTTGGTGAGATCATAGGTTTATGTAAATGAAATGTTGTACGGATACCACAAGTATAAAGTGTATGACAAAACCATGCCACATAAAAATGATACATTAGCTCTTAAGTACATGAACCCAAAGCTAGACTGAATGAAATGCCCCAACTGAGTGTTTGCCAATCACTCTAATATGAAAGAAATGAAATGCGTTCGTTTGACCAGTTGGTGCTACCAACCCGAACGGAGGAGTCACCCTCAATAGATCTATTCACTCACTCTCGCTTGCTAACAATTAACGGTTCATGATAATAAAGGGGACTTTAATCTAGGCAATGATGTAACTTAAGCAATGTAATGAGTTTGGATACTTTGCTCCGCATGAAAAATGGTGCAATGTATTCTCCCCCGAGAATTTAGAAATCAATAAACAATTTAAAACGGGGCTAGGAAAACTCACCTGATATGATATAGCAACAATGACAATGATGGATGTGATAAAATAAAGCTTGGTCTCTAACCGCGACCTATTATGAATGATGTAATCCAATGTAAGCAATGATACAATGCAACACATGAAAATACGTATGTTAATGATACCACTTATTAGTTTTGAAAATAACGTTTATCGACGAAAAATACACTTTTGACGTCTCGTTAAGTTATAAACTACTTTTCGTATAAATATGTTGAAACGGTACTCCACAATCCTCGTTTGGTGTTCTATCGGCAAAATATAGCGTTTTCATCGCAATTTAATATTTTCCTTAACTTGTGAAAATATGTCCAAAATGGCCTCGTAAAACTAGTCGTGAAATATTGCACGTTAAGTGTTAGTGATCAAACTCGACGTTTTGAAAACCTTGTAACAATGTATTAATTTCGTTTCATTTAACTTTTGATTATACACGCCTCGATAAATTAGAAAATCGGCTATCAATGTTATGTCTCGCAAAAACACTAGTTTTTATACTTAGAACACTTTCTATTAGTGGGCTGTCAAAATAAACATGGTACGTCGGGCTTCGAACGTGAATATCTCGGTCGTTATAAGCTTGTTTTCTACGTTCTTTATATCCACGGCTTCGTATAAACATGAACTAACATAATATCAGTAGATCGGGTCGTCTAGATCACCTCTAATGCCTTGTTTTGTCCCTTGAATCTGGGCGATCAGCAACTAAATTTTCAGAATTTTAGTTTTCGTCGTCTAACTTTGAAAAATCATATCTCCTTCGTTATAAGTCGGTTTTTAGTGATTCAAGCGGCCACGGTTTCCTTTTTGAAAGAAATTTTTGAATATAAATTCCAAAATAGTTCAACATTTTCTGAGTTTTCCATACTTTGCATTTTTGGACAGAACCTTATCTACTTTGCTAAAAACTCATTTTCTTGGTTCTAAACTTGATCATACCACTTCAAATCAACTACACAAGTTCGCAAATCCTGCCATACACCTTCTTAGGGTGTCATGGGGTCCTAAAAATCACCAACCTTTTTTGGATTTCGTGAGATCACTAGTGAAACTTATAGATCTAGTGTTAAAGATAGTTTATGTGCAAAGTGGTATCTAAAACATAAATATGTTGCATGATTAACTATATAACTTGAAAATACATAAACATATGAATCAAATGAAAGTATAAGATGATCAAAATGTGTTCTTGAAACTTACTTGAATATTTGATGAGTTTTGATGAGAAATGTGTAAGAAACTTTGAGGTTTAACCACAAAACCTTAACAAGGAAGGTAAATGAAGCTTGATTATAACTTTAACTTGAAAATTTGATGGATTGTTCTTGATGTTCTTGGTTGGGCCGAATGGGGAAGAAGAAAAGGAAGAGAGAAAATCTCTTGGTTTAGCTAAATGTTTATGTGTTATGTGATGTTAATGTAGTGGGATGGAAATAAAAGACTAGAAATTCATTAATTGTTTTTGTCCTACTAATCAAGTGCTAATGAGAAATGGGAGAGCTAGGGGGGGGGGGGGCGGCACATGTGGGCAAATATGGAAGGATTTGATGTTTAAATGAGTGCTTATGTACTAATATGTATGAATTAGTTAGTTTAGTGTATACATTAGGTATTATCGGGTACCGAGTTAACTAGAAATAAATTGTGACGATGTAAAATAAAGTACGACAAAGTTGTAAAAATTGTAAAACCATAATCCTTGCAAGAATCGGGTGTTAGAATGATTATTGGATTGAAATTTCGTAAACCAACGGAGTTATAAGCGTCAAACGAAAAATATAGCGATTGGTTTAAAAACACCGGGTAAAGTAATAGTATAATCTCTATATATCATTATAATTTGTTTGAAAATGTATTAGGATCATAGTCGGGAGTATTGGGTATACTGTTAGTAGAAATGACTGAGTGGTAACGTTAATTAAACAATTAAGCATACGTTAATGAAAATCACACAAACCCATGCATTAACTGATATGATAGTGATGTTACTGATGATATGCAGACTTCTCTAGTCTGTATGACGTGCCTTTACTGATGATGCATGAATACGCAACTAAACCTAACTGGTTACGCGCATTTGAATACCCGTAAACTAGGTTTACAACATGATGAATGATGCCTATGAATAGTGATTTCCCTCCGGGAATGAATAGTGTCACGTGAATAGTAAATTTTTTTACGACTTCTCAAAGTCTCAAACCGACTTCAAAAATGATGAAAAGTGAAATGATGAATAGTGATTGGTGAATAGTGAATGATGAATAGTAACTCATGAATAGTAATTTGTCAAGGTTTGGAAAATGACCTGAAATTACGAGTTGTGACACAAGTGCTTTGGATTCAAAATCAACTTCTTGACTATGGGTACAATTTCATGAACACTGTCATATATATTGATAATAGCAATACCATTTGTATAATTAAAAATCCAATGCAACACTCTAGAACAAAACACATAGAAATTAGACATCATTTCATTAGAGACTACAATGAGAAAAAGTTGATTCAAGTTGTTAAAATTGATTCTGATCAAAACTTTGCAGATCTTCTCACAAAAGCCTTTGATGTAGGAAGTCAATACTTGGTAGCAAGTATTGGGTTCCTTAATCCTTAATGTTTTCAAACTGTGTGGTTTTGTATATAAAATGGATTTGTACTGCTAGCATTGTCAATTGGTACTGGTATTGTAAAGTTTGTACTATTAGTACAAATTTTGATTGTTTTATGCATACTGTTAGTCATATGATTATATTGCTATGAGACAAGTGCTTTGCACTTTGTTTTCTTGGTTTCGGACTAACATTTGCAGGTATGGAAATTTGAGCACAAAGGAAATTACAAGTGCATTGTATGAGCAAAAATTGGTGGTTCAAGTTGCTGACATAATTGGTTAATGATGGACAGAGTTTGGGAATTCATTAACAAAGGTTTATACCTAAGTTAATCAATTCTTTAAAACTTCTCTCTTGAAACTTATTATAAAGTTTCCTATTGTATTTATGACTTTGTTGATCAGATAATCACTGACTCAACTCACTTTCTATCATTTTATACTTTAATTCGTATAATGGGCTAGTCTAAGGACATCTGATAGAAAGAACAACGAGCAAAAGTGAATCTAACACTTGTGTTAGAGGCAACAATTGCCACGAGCTGGAAACCCTATCAAGAAAGCCCTTTGAATGGGTTTATCTGTACAAAGGCAGTTATTTATAACTGAATACATTGGTTCTCACACAACCATAGGTTAACTTAAACCGAAATCTTGATTAAGTGTCTGTCATTACACTTAATCCCTTCAAAATGGTTGTTAGCAATATGATTTTTCATTAAAATCAAGTTCATACTGCTAAGTAAAAAGTTTCTTAAAAAGTTTGTACTGCCAGGCTTAATGTTAGTACTAGTAGGCTAAAATGGTACTGTTGGATAGACGTTAGTAATGTGCGAAATAACCACTTTTTGAAACTAGCTATTGAAAGTCAATTGGGATTTTTACTAACAATTTTCTTGTTTCAAAAGTTTCATTTTTGTATATTTTTACCATTAATATATTTTATTACCCTTATCTTCGATTAAAAGTTATATTTTAATCCAAGTCGGTCCAATCAAAAACCCTAACGAGCAAATCATCATTTTTTATCTCAATTCACTTTCTAGTTCTACTTTCTACCCAAATTTTTCACTATTCACAGCAGTCAAATCACCTTTTTACTGAAATTAACATGGCCACTTTATCCTTTGTTGAAAGACACAATCAAGTTGCCTTTTTGGAAAAGTCAGAGGATAAACCAACCTTTCATGAGATAGTGGATTTTCTGAACAACACTTACATAAGGTATTCTTTACTTTTAAATCCCACTATCTATTTCACTCACATCAAGTAGTTTTGGCACACTGCTAGTGTCAAAACCTTTGAAATTAGTGACAAAGAAATTAAAGCTAAAGTGGATGGCTATTCAATCACTATTACTGAATCCTCACTCAGGAGGCATCTCCATCTGAGTGATGAAGATGGTATTAGTGCTATGCCAAACACAAAAAAATTTGAAAATTTGTCCAGAATGGGGTACAATACTGAGTCTCAAAATTTGACTTTTCAAAAAAGTCATTTTTCCCCACAATGGAGATTTTTCATTCACACCATTCTTCATTGTCTTAGCCCCAAGAAAACCGCATGGGAACAGTTCAATAGTAATATTGCTACTGCTCTCATTTGTTTGGCTACAGACAGAATTTTTAACTTTTCAAAACTAATTTTTGAAGGTATGGTGAAGAATGTTGATATTAAATCAAAATTTTTGATGTATCCAAGATTTATTCAATCTATTTTGAACAAACATGCATTGCCTCCACACAAAACAATCTATCCAACCCCCAGGCTTACTCAAAAACTTTTTAGCAATATGAAAATTGCTTCAAGGGGTTATGGTGGGGAGGCAGTACCTCTTTTTGATACAATGCTACAACATCAGGGTGAAGGAGCAACAACCCCAGTTGGCTCCCATCACACACTTACACAATCTGAAAGTTCATGATCACAACCATCCTCATCAATACATAGGTCTGATTCCAGGCAGGACTATGATATTCCTCAGCATAGAGTTCCTTCTCCAACAAATGATGCAGATGAGGCTGACAATGTCAGAATGGAAAGGGTTGCTTCTACTGTCTCTGGCTTAGTAGCTGAGCAGGACAGAAGTACCATAAATAAGACCCTAACCATGGCAACACCAGCAGTACCTAGTACTTTTGGTGGAATCCCTAGCCACATGGATACTCAGGGTGGCTCAGAAACCCATCTTAGGATGGATTATGAGTCTTTGCCCCATGATTCACCTCTCCCAGGAGGTAACACACCTGGAAGTGATGAGGGCAGTATGCAACTTAAGGAATTGATGGCTTTATGTACAAAATTGTCTAAAAAGGTGTCCAAATTGGAAGATGATCTCAGGAGCCATAAAGATGAACTCATAAGTCATAAGAAGAATTTTGCAGTTGTCTACACTAAAATGGTTATGATAGTGAAGAAGTTAGAGACTACTGTTAAGAAACTCAAAGGGAAAATATCAGCCAAGATGGTAATTTCAAGCAGTTCTTCTTCTAGTTCATCAAAAGGTCCAAGTTCAGATGATGGTGAGGGATCTTCCAAACAGGGGAGGAAGATTACCCAAATTGATCAAGTCCCAGATGTTCACTTGGTTCAAGAGGAGCATGAGACTCAGGGGAGGCAAGAAGATCAGTTTCATGATGATACTGCTACTTTTGATGAAGATACTGGTGGTTTTGGAGAAGGCACTGCTGGGACAGAGCATGGTACTGCTAGTGTTGAAGGAACTGCTAGTCTTCAAGATTTGATTGCTCAAGGGTATCAAGGTACTGCTAGTGTGGCTTGCATAAGGAAACCAAAGAGATCAAGGGTAGACAAGGGAAAGAGTATAATAGTTGAACAAGAAGCATCAAGGAAGTTGTCTAAGAAGGAGTTAGCACAGTTAGCTCTTGATGAACAATTAGCTCAGGAAATGGCTCAGAAATTTCATGAGGAAGAGTTAGATAGGATTGCAGAAGAAGAAAGACAAGCTAAATAAACAAGATTAGTTGCACATATGATGGAAAGAAAGGTTCAAACAGAAGCCGAAGAGTAAGCTACTCAGATTCTTGCAAATCAAAAAATGGCTGAAGAGTTACAAGATGATGAGAGAGCAAAATATACTCCAGAAGAACAACAAAATGCAATTACTAACTTATTGGAGGAGTTCAGAAGTAAGCAGAGTAAAAAGAAAGTTTATAAGAAAAAGATGCCTTCAAAAAGTGAGCAATTAAGTTTCATGAGAGGCTACTTGAAGAATCAAGCTTACTGGAAGCAAAGCTACTTCAAAGGTATGTCAAATGAAGAAATTGAGAAGGCTTACTTTGAAGCTTATGCAAGAATTCATAATCCTGTTCCAAAAGAGTTTATCATTGAGACTGAGTATAGTAAAGATAAGAAGAGAGGAGTAGAGTTATTGGAGTCTGAGGAGGCTAAGAAACACAGGACTGATGAGAAATTAGTTCAAGAAGAGCCTGCAAAGGAAGAAGCAGAAAAAGAAAAGGAAACATTGACTGATGAATAGGTTCATAGCATGATTCTAGTAGTTCCTGAATATCTCAACATTAATATACTCCAAGCCAAGCATCCAATTATAGATTGGGAAGTGTATTTAGATGGGAGAATTAAGGGGTGGAAGATCATCAGGGTAGGAGGAAAGACTGAGGTGCACAAATTCTTTGAAGATATGCTTAGATCTTTTGACAGAGATGACTTGGACAAGTTATGGAGTTTAGTGCAGGAAAGGTTTAGAACCTCATATCCATCTGATGACAAAGATAAGGGAATTATGGGTACAGTTGAAGAGGATATATGAACCTGATAGAGGAGAAGCTATTTGGGGGTTTCAAGCTCCAATTAAAGAGATTACATGGAGATTGTTTGATACTTGTGGTGTACACAGGATCTCTACCATAGATGGATTAGAAATTTATATGTTGGTAGAAAAGGAGTATCCTCTCAGAGCAGCAGTTTTATTGGATTTGTTATTGATGAACTCAAATAAGTACATTTTATTATCATCATTTATCCTATTTATTTGACTTGTTTTATTATATTATATATGAGAATTGGTACGTTAATGTTTACTTTTGTAATTCTCAGGTAAAAACAAGTATTGTGTGAAACTTGGCGATTTTGGACTAATTATGGAGCAAAACAAGCAAGATGTTTAGAGTCTACTAAAATGTACAAGATCAAGATCATTTTACTCCAGATACGCCGCAACATACTTCGTACATACGGCGCATCACTATCAAGATTTCACAAGTTACGATACAAGTCAGCAAAGGACATGCGCCGTATAGAGAAATGGAGTTACGCCGCATCTTAAGGCGGTGTACGAATATTCCTGAATATATTAATCTTGGATCCCACGCGAAGTTAAGTCAATGCGCCGCATCTACTTATCCTATGCGCCGCATCTAACCCTCAGACAGAAACTATAAATACCCCAAGGCCAGACAAATTTCGAGAGACTAGACTTTAGAGACCGAAGACAGAAGAAATCCTAAAGCCGAATTCAGACGTATTAGCAGCACGAGACACACCCTAAACGAAGATACAAGAGCTGTAAGAAGGTCCTGCATGTATTCAATTCATTAAGTAGTTTTGTTTTATTGTATTAGTACACTTTAATTCATCAGGATTGATGGGCCGATTCCATGTGACTACGGAAAATCATGGGCACCCCTTAAAATTGCTTTCCCATTAATTAAAGTTTATATGTTGATGTCTTTGGTGACTTTTATTAGTGCATTGATAACCTCTGTGTCTAGCTGAGCATTGCTTGGGTTGCCATGCCCCTTCCTCGCCTATTTATTCTATCGCTTCTAGGATAGTGGGATAGACATAAGTGATCATTAAGGGTTTACTCGCCGATAAGATTAGAGCCAACGAGAAAGGGTTAATTATATACACTTCATATAAAACTAGCAATAAAACAAGTGACAAGCTACTTAATTATCAGGACAGGTCTTCTTATTGTCTCAAGTATCTATCTGTGTACGTGTGTGCTAATCGCTGATTCGTGCTCATTAGTTTAGTTTTCTATTTAATCATAACCAAACCGTGCCAGTCTCTCAGGCTGAACCCCCCTTGCGTTAGATTAGGTTGTATAGCTAACTTAAGATATTAAAATACTGATTAGAATAACTAGATAATAGTTTCCACTCTTAGTGATCGACACTCTACTTACCATTATATTCATACTGACCGGGTACACTTCTCGTTAAAGTGTGTGTTTTATTGATAAGTCGGCTAAATATAAATTTAAAACTTGAGTAGGCATTAATACTGCTAAAACCACAACGACATCACGCGCGCACCAAGTCTTTGGCGCCGCTACCGTGGATATAAAAGAATTAGAGCAATACACACGCACATCAAGTTTTTGGCGCCGTTGCCGCGGAGTGAATTGTTATTATCTGTTATTTTGATTAGTATTTTAATTAGGCTTTTCTTTTTAATTTTTAGATTCTAACCGCTAACCCCGTTGTATATTAGTTAAATTGCATTCATTGTATAGTTTGCATATTTCTGTTTTCGTGTGTTTTTGTTTTCTTTAATTTTTGTTTCTTTTTGTTTGTTTTTAGTTTTTCTTTTTCTATTTTTCTGCATTCTGCTATCGTTGTACTGTGCTAATACAAATGATACGGCGCATCTATTTTCATAGATACAGCGTATTGCGTTTAATTTTTATAAAATACAACGCGTTTATAAATTCGAGTACTACGCACCTTTCCCCAAGATACGGTGTATTCTGTTTTTAATAAGAAATTTTTCTAAACCCTAACGCCATACGACGCATCTGTTTTAACAGATACGACGTATTGTCTATTTAAATTAAAAACAGCTTTTCGAATTATTAAAGAGATACGACGCATCGATTTTTATCGATACGGCGCATCTACTAAATCAAAAATCTTGTATTTTGAAACGTAACGAAAATACGGCGCATTAGCTTTTGTTAATACGACGCATTTAATTTTTAATAAATATAATCGATTTTTGATAAATTTTAACTGATACGGCGCATTCTAATTTATAAGCGGCGTATCTATTTTCTGAATAAAAGTCTGATTAAATTTTAACGATTATAAGATACGGCGTATCCAACTTTCTGGATACGGCGCATCATCTGCAGATATCAGCAAAATTTTATTTATCCCGAACTGAGAAATTCTAATCAACTTTCCTGTCTCTTAGAAAATTTTTACTTCGAAGGCTATTTTGTTCTATGTTTCAGGAATGATGATTGATCTTTTCCCAAGGTGGTTCAGAGGATCAAGGATCAAACTTACAATAGACGAGATTATATCAAAGTTTGCCCAAGAAAGCGGAAAGGAACTATTGCTGAAAGAACAAAACAATATGATTAGAGAAGTGACGATTGAAGTGCACCATTTGTCAAGGGTGATTAAAGGAGTTTTGTTCCAAAGACACGACCTAAAGGGAAATACCTTGATAATTACATCGACAACGCTGATAACGAAGTTGTCGTGTTTGAACCAGAAGTATTGTGGAATAAGGAGTTGAACGTGAGTCTAACTTGAAGACTCTGGAATAAAGACAAGTGCTGACCGGGAGACAACCCGGAAAATTTTTATATTTTGTTATGTGTCGAGTCTGTCAGACCTGTAGAAGATACGGCGCATCTCCATCCTAAGATGCAACGCATCGCCTGCACTGGTCATATCTTATTTAATTTTCTGCATTTTTATTTTTGACTTTAAAACTTTCTGTCAGTTTATTTAATGCGGCGCATCCCTGGTTAAGAATGCGACGCATCTTTTATTCTGATTCGTATTTATTCCAGGCTCGATACGGCGTATCTTTTTCCATAAGATACGGCGTATCGACTGACCTGATGATTTTCAATTTTAATTTTTAAGTTTTATTTTTACTAACTACTAATGTATTATGCAAGTTTGAACCTTCTTAATTCAGGTGTGTTAAAGTCTAAATGGTATTATAGATTCATGCATTCTTGTGGATACATCATCTATGAAGATTAAACGTTCTCATCCAAAAGAAAGTTGATTTTTGCTCTTATACGAATAATGGAGGATCATACCGAGCAAATCTCAGGGGAGTTTTTCTGTTCTAATTCTTTTATTTTCCAGTTTTTAACCTTTGACACAAACAACGAGGACGTTGTTTAACTTAAGTGGGGGGATTGGAGAATTAGAACACTTACTTGTCCTAAACTTTTTCAAAATATGCTTAAAATGCGCTTAATATATCAAAATTTAAAATTTTTTAGCATTTTTTGTTTAAAGTCTAATTACATAGCTGTACACATAACATTATTTTCAAAAATTGTGAACTTTTAAAAATTCACAAATCTATGAGTGTGCCGGTAACTTGTAAACTTTACAACTTGGCTTGTATACTATTCGAGACCACCATAATGAGTATTATCTATATAATTGGAATGACTTGTCTAAATTGGTAAATTTTTAGGATTACACCCAAATAGCCTTTACATGTTATGTGATATTAACTAACTACATTGGTAAGTTAACCCTCGTATAAACCTTTTGTTACTCTCACTGTTAGAGTAAGATACCCCTAGAAAAACCCTCAGAGCCATTCCTTTCGTTTCTTACACCTTTGTTATAATGTTTCGTTACACCCTTACACCTTAACCTACCCTGTAGATTAAAATCCATGGTTGGTTAATTGCTTTAGGCAAAGTGTGTTTCCTTACATTACCTGTGTTCGCGTGCGTAATTCATTATCTTTGGTTAGGTCAGGAAATTGCACAATGCAATTGGTATTAAAGTAAATATTGTATATCTTTGAGTTTATTTTTCGTGTGTTTACTACTTTCGCTATTACAGTTATTTCTGAAAGTATGAAAAGTATGGAAAAATTATCCGGAAAAATAGTGGTAGAAAAGTTGTGAAATTTTACACATATGTTGATGTTAAAAAAAAAAAAAAAAAAAAAAAAAAAAAAAAAAAAATCGAAAAAATAGAAAAGAAAAAGAAAAAGAAAAAGTTGGAAGTTTGTTTTAACCAACTTATGTAAAGTTTTGTACTAAGTGGGCGATATCACCACTATTTGTTGTATATTATATTTATGGATTGAATGGGAGTTGGCCGTTATGGGAACGCCAACTAAGGTTATTCTTTGATTGAGATCTTGTTGAGTATAATTCGTGTCTACCTAAAGCGTGTGTTTCAAGTGTTAAAGCGTGAGTTATTCAATGATATGAGTCTTATTCATGGGATGGTTGGGAAAGTAATTTACCACACTTAGGATTTTAATTTATCTGTTTTGTTTATTTTTCATTTTACACCAATTTGTATCCCAAATATTATCCATACCCTGCATCATTCTTTATCCAAACCTTTGATTTATTGAGATTAGGGATTTGAGCAATCTTAAGTATCGCAGTCGTGGATTCGGCTATGTATTTATGATTTTGTTGCCCTTTTTGATATAATATTATTGGTGAAGATTACTTGGTCCTATCTTTAGCCTATTCGAGTTAAGGATTTGAGCAATTGCAAGTATCGTGGTCGTGGATTCAATCATGTATTTGTGATTTTGTCTCCTTTTCTGGAATTTGAGATCGATAGAGATTAAAAAGGATGATTGACCCTTAACCAACAAACCCTTTTTACCGCTTTAGACTTGTTATTCCTTAGCTTTAGTGGGGAGATGCGTATACTTGCCAAGCTTATGATAGAATATTCGTCACGACTAGACAGTTAAACGATTAGATTTGCTTTTATCAAAATATTTTATTTTATTTCTAATTCGTTAAGTGTTTGGTTGTGCAATTATGACAAAACGAATACATGCTTAAATATAAAAATAAATCCTAATATCTTTTAGGATACATTTTCATCAGATTAATTCTAAGGTTTACTTGTGGTTTTAGTAGTATTTGATGAACTCAAATAAGTACATTTTATTATCATCATTTATCCTATTTATTTGACTTGTTTTATTATATTATATATGAGAATTGGTACGTTAATGTTTACTTTTGTAATTCTCAGGTAAAAACCAGTATTATGTGAAACTTGGCGATTTTGGACTAATTATGGAGCAAAACAAGCAAGATGTTTAGAGTCTACTGAAATGTACAAGATCAAGATCATTCTGCTCCAGATACGCCGCAACATACTTCTTACATACGGCGCATCACTATCAAGATTTCACAAGTTACGATCCAAGTCAGCAAAGGACATGCGCCGCATAGAGAAATGGAGTTACGCCGCATCTTAAGGCGGTGTATGAATATTCCTGAATATATTAATCTTGGACCCCACGCGAAGTTAAGTCAATGCGCCGCATCTACTTATCCTATGCGCCGCATCTAACCCTCAGACAGAAACTATAAATACCCCAAGGCCAGACGAATTTTGGGAGACTAGACTTTAGAGACCGAAGACAGAAGAAATCCTAAAGCCGAATTCAGACGTATTAGCAGCACAAGACACACCTTAAACGAAGATACAAGAGCTGTAAGAAGGTCCTGCATGTATTCAATTCATTAAGTAGTTTTGTTTTATTGTATTAGTACACTTTAATTCATCAGGATTGATGGGCCGATTCCATGTGACTACGGAAAATCGTGGGAACCCCATAAAATTGCTTTCCCATTAATTAAAGTTTATATGTTGATGTCTTTGGTGAATTTTATTAGTGCATTGATAACCTCTGTGTCTAGCTGAGCATTGCTTGGGTCGCCATGCCCCCTCCTCGCCTATCTGTTCTAGCGTATAAGAAACGTGGGCATCACAAATGCTCAATATTCTAGGATAGTGGGATAGACATAAGTGATCATTAAGGGTTTACTCGCCGATAAGATTAGAGCCAACGAGAAAGGGTTAATTATATACACTTCATATAAAACTTGCAATAAAACAAGTGACAAGCTACTTAATTATCAGGACAGGTCTTCTTATTGTCTCAAGTGTCTATCTGTGTACGTGTGTGCTAATCGCTGATTCGTGCTCATTAGTTTAGTTTTCTATTTAATCATAACCAAACCGTGCCAGTCTTTCAGGCTGAACCCCCTTGCGTTAGATTAGGTTGTACAGCTAACTTAAGATATTAAAATACTGATTAGAATAACTAGATAATACGTCCCACTCTTAGTGATCGACACTCTACTTACCATTATATTCATACTGACCGGGTACACTGCTCGTTAAAGTGTGTGTTTTATTGATAAGTCGGCTAAATATAAATTTAAAACTTGAGTAGGCATTAATATTGCTAAAACCACAACGACATCACGCGCGCACCAAGTCTTTGGCGCCGCTATCGTGGATATAAAAGAATTAGAGCAATACACACGCACATCAAGTTTTTGGTGCCGCTGCCGGGGATATAAAAGAATTAGAGCAATACACACGCACATCAGTTATGTTCAACTCTCCATGTTGAGAGTGTTTAACAAATGGCAGATGAGTTGGTCAGAAAGATATTCTATCTTGCAGAACAAAGGAAACCTCATATCAAGAGACTGACTATGTAGTGTTTGGAAGATCCTCACAATACTCATTTAATTCAGAAGAAACTTGTTGATTTGGGGTAAATCACAAGTTTAGGGGAGGATTGTTGGGAATTAAATGTTCAGAAGATTAGTACTGCTGAGAAGAATACACTAATAGTACTAACTACTAGTGTATAATTGAAGACTGCTCAAGATATAACTAACAGTACTAACTGCTAGGTTAGTACTGCTAGCTCAACTAAAGGTACTGCTTAATGGATAACAGTCTTATACGACTTTGTAAAGGATAAGTATGAAATAGATCTTTTGTGTATAAAAGTCAAATATATACGGTAGATACTTATCTTGTAAAGGTCTCCTTTGGACTATAAAAATGAGATCTTAGCTTAGATATTATTACAACAAGTTGAAGTGTCAAAACAAGTACGTAGAAACACAAGTGGGAAAAACATTAGTCATTAGTTTTTTCAGAGAGATTCAAGGTTTTGTAACAATTGTGATAGCGAAGATCACTCGTATTATTCTCAATAATATTGAATCGTTTGGTGTTAACATTGTGTGTTCATTGTTCATTACTAAAACCATTACTGTTCCATTAATCAAACCAACATCCATCTAAGTGTGGTTAAGTAGATTCCGCATACTTATTCATATTCACTCAAAGTATCATATACACATTATACAGGACTAACATCCTAAGAGTGTATTCAATAAATCAATCCTCACAGTTTCATTCACCGATGGCCAGTCCAATATGAAATCAATAGATTCCGTTGCATCAAATATGACTTACTGTTCTCCTTCTAAGTGAAATGGTAATCGCTCAACAGGCGGAAACCTGTACTGTATATCGAATCCGTATATTCTCCAAGCTGCTTCACATGCAGAAAGGTATCTATAATCGAAAAAATCCTTGACATCATCGGCATCTTCGTCTTCTAGAGCTGCAGTAATTTGATCAGGTCCCTTATTTATGTATTTGAAAAGATATTTTATAGAACCAATTTGGTTGCATCATTCGACATTAATATGTGATTGGTATCGACGTAGTAGTCCTGGGTTGTATGGAACCACAAATCTGTTGTGCAAAGCCGTTTTACTTTTTGTTATAGTAGACCCGTCATTCCTTCTTTTATAAATGGCATAACCAGTCTCATCAATGAATGTCTTTTCATTAAACTCTTTTGGGAACTTCTTTGTGCATTTGTTCTTTACGGTGCAAGGACAGCTCGGTCGTAGAGGGCCATATGGACCATGCATCATGTGGTCAGTTACAATTTTGTATAGTTTCGGATCCTCATTCTTGTCTGGTATTTCAGCGGAAATGAAGCCGTCAATTTGTGATGGGGTCGTTATTTTATGTTCTTCATCCAAAAAAAGTAATATGTGAGCATGTGGAAGCCCTCTTTTTTGGAATTCGATTGTATAAACAGCTGCATTAATAACATAATATCAGATATAATATATAAAGAATTCGTTGTTAGGAGATAATGATGTTAAGAAATAAAGTTGTCAAGTAGATACCCGCTTTGAGCTTTCCAAAATACTGTCAATCTTTAAAGTCTCGCATAAGGGCGTCGAGTTTTTGTTTAAAAACTTGAGCAATTGCATCTGGTCTATCTTCTGATTTCAAGCCCGTCTCAGCCACAAAGTGTGAAATCTCTGGCCAATTCGGGTTGCACGTAAACGTAATAAAGAGGTCTGGAAATCCATACACCTTGCAAATTGTCATGACATCCAGATAATTTTGCATCATATACCTTGGGCTCCCGGTAAATGATGAAGGAAAAATTACTTTTTTCCCTCGTAGTTTCACACTAGAATTTTCATCTTCAGCCAATTTTTCTAATTTTGAGTATGTTTCACTTCTCAAGTCTTTTTGTTGCTTTCGGATGTATGACATCCTTTCAGATTCGACCATAGTGTATGCGTCCATAACGAATTGCTGAGTAAGGCTCCTTGCATTTAAACACATAGAAAAAGCACCTGGCCTTTCTTGCAAGCGGTATGAAAAATATTATTTCATTGTTACTCACGTTTTTTTGTTTGTTGGTGTGTGATCAGTAATACCAAAATGGTATATGTCTGTTCGATAACCATCTTCGACATATGGGAACAACAGAGGATACAGTAGTGCGAGATATGAAGGATGTAATTCGCTGATCCTTCTTTTACCTCCCTCCTGCATGTGCAGAATAATGTCAAATTTTATTTTTTGTTGATGAACCCAAATAAGTACATTTTACTATCATCATTTATCCTATTTATTTGACTTGTTTTATTATATTATACATGAGAATCGATACATTAATGTTTACTTTAGTAATTCTCAGGTAAAAACAAGCATTATGTGAAACTTGGCGATTTTGGACTAATTATGGAGCAAAACAAGCGAGATGTTAAAAGTCTACTGAAATCCAGAAGATGCGTCATATCTCACTCAATAGATACGACATAGTATCATACTTAGATGAATTCAAAGACCATTGCCTGACTTTGAAGAACGAGCCGCATGCAATCCTGTCATGCGCCGCATATGAAACTTTGGTCAAAAAAGAAGATCAAGCTCGTTCTACACCAGATACGCCGCAATATACTTCTAACATATGGCGTATCACTATCAAGATTTCACAAGTTACAATCCAAGACAGCTTAAGTACATGCGCCGCATACAAAGAACAAGATACGCCGCATCTAAAGACGGTGTAGGAATATTACAGAATATATTAATCTTGGATCCCATGCGAAGTTAAGTCAATGCGCCGCATCTATCAACTCTATGCGCCGTATCGATCCCTCAGACTGAAACTATAAATACCCCAAGGCTAGACGAATTTGAAAGACTCTTAGCGCTCGAAGACCGAAGCCGAATTCAGACGACCAAGCAGCACAAGACACACCTTAAACAAAGATACAAGAGCTGTAAGAAGGTCCTGCATGTATTCAATTCATTAAGTAGTTTTGTTTTATTGTTTTAGTACACTTTAATTCATCAGGATTGATGGGCTTGTGTCATGTGACTACGGAAGATCATGCACTCCCCTTAATATTGCTTTCCCATTAATTAAAGTTTATATGTTGAAGTCTTTGGTGACTTTTATTAGTGCATTGATAACCTCTGTGTCTAGCTGAGTCTTGCTTGGGTCGCCATGCCCCTTCCTCGCCTATTTGTTTTAGCGTCTCTTGAATAAATAGGATAGACATAAGTAATCATTAAGGGTTTACTCGCCGATAAGATTAGAGCCAACGAGAAAGGTTTAATTATATACACTTCATATAAAACTAGCAATAAAACAAGTGACAAGCTACTTAATTATCCGGATAGGTCTTCTTATTGTCTCGAATATCTATCTGTGTACGTGTGTGCTAATCGCTGATTCGTGCTCATTAGTTTAGTTTACTATTTAATTATAACCAAACTGTGCCAGTCTCTCATGCTGAACCCCCTTGCGTTAGATTAGGTTGTATAACTAACTTAGGATATTAAAATACTGATTAGAATAACTAGATAATACGTTCCACTCTTAGTGATTGACACTCTACTTACCATTATATTCATACTGACCGGGTACACTGCTCGTTAAGTGTGTGTGTTATTGATAATTCGGCTAAATATAAATTTAAAACATGAGTAGGCATTAATACTGCTAAACCGCAACGACACATCGCGCACTCATCAAGTTTTTGGCGCCGCGACCGGGGAACGAATTGTTATTATCTGTTAATTTGATTTAGTATTTTAATTAGGTTTTTCTTTTTAGTTTTTTTTAGATTCTAACCACTAACCCTGTTATATATTAGATAGATTGCATTCATTGTATAATTTGCATATTTTCTGTTTTTGTTTGTTTTCTGTAATTTTTGTTTCTTTTTGTTTGATTTTATGTTTGTTTTTCTTTTCTGTATTTTTTTGCATTCTGCTGTCGTTGTATTGTGCTGATACAAACGATACGGCTCATCTATTTTCACAGATACGGCGTATTGCGTTTAATTTTTATAAAATACAACGCGTTTAATAAATTCGAGTACGACGCATCTTTCCCCAAGATACGGCGTATTCTGTTTTTAATAAGAAATTTTTCTAAACCCTAACGCCATACGACGCATCTGTTTTAACAGATACGGCGTATTTTCTATTTAAATTAAAAACAGTTTTTTTTGAATTATTCAACAGAAACGACGCATCGATCTTTATCGATACGGCGCATCTGCTAAATCAAAAATCTTGTATTTTGAAACGTAACGAAAATACGGCGCATTAGCTTTTGTTAATACGACGCATTTAATTTAATTTAATAAATAGAGTTGATTTTTGATATTCACTTTGATCGTTTCACTACTCTCGTGCACAAGTTGGTTTACTTTTAGAATAAATGATGGCTTAAGCATCACTATGGAAGATTACATTCTGAACCTAACTAAGAGATGCTAGCTGGAGAGATCAACCTTCGATGACTGGAAGGCTATAATAAGACGACAAGAGTGGAGGAGAACTCAGTACTGGTAACATTGAGCATCTTAAATTCTTGAAATAGAATTCCAGGTACCCTCTACAATTATTCACCTAGCCTTAAGGAGAGTTCTCTACGAAACCTCTCCCGAATATAATCTCAATTTTGTAAGCTTAAAACAATATTTGCTCCTAACCTTGGAGTAAATCATTATCCACTAAACAATAAGATTATAATCATTAATAAAACGGATATGCTTATTGTTCTTATCTTGAATTTATTTATATCATATGGTATACCGTTTTACCCCAAAGTTGATGTATAAGGAAACGCGTTGCGGAGGCCAAGGTACGTTCCTTATTTAAATTTTGTTCACTGGCACAACAATACGGCGGATCTTAGTATTCTAAGCGCCGTATCTCTGACTAATTAAAACTTATTGACCAGTCAACGAATTTAGATAAATACGGCGCATGACAATTATGCGATACGGCGCATCGTATTTGCCCTATAAATATGAAAGAGATGCGCCGGATTTCCACGTTTTACCCAATTTACACACAGTTAAAACGCACACCACTTGACCGAATTAAATGATTCAATCTAAGTTCTTTTCTCAAATCAAACCTTCTAATCCGAATTCTCGACCGAATCCTCATCGCGACATAAGGTAATAATCTTATTTAATTTTGTTTAAATTTAAAAATTAGGGTTTATGCTATATATCGAATATGATGGAAAATTTAGGGGATTTGATTAGAACTTGGACTAGGTGATTTCCCCTATATTAATTTTGGATAGATCATTGAATTTCAAACCGATTTGATTTGACTAAAAATTAGGGTTCGGGGAGATTATTTTTGAACTTTGGAGGGAAAATGAAATGTTGTGGTAATTGGAACTTTTAGATGTTGATATATGGGTAAATGGAACCGTGATGTTAAGTGGGAGTTTACGTCACGGGGCCGGATTCTTGGAAAACGTGCCTGACCCCCTTTCTTTTATACTAATACATTGCTAGATGCGGCGCATCTAAGTTACTTGATACGGCGTAACAACCTATTTTTAATTTAAATATTTCCACCATTGTTGCAACGTATTACTTAATTTAGATACGACGCATCCTCCATACGCCGTATTATATTGCATACTCTGCATCTCTTTTATGCAACTTAGATACGCCGCATTGATTCCTCAAGGATGCGCCGTATCGACCATATTTCAGAACTGTTCTCTAACCTTAAAATTTATTTCAGATGGCATTACCAGACGTTGAACACAGGCATATGTGGCTCCGTTTCGAGACCATGGGACTTACACCTGATACTGAGGCTGATTATGTACGGAGACTTAGGGTGATTTTCTTTAGGAAAATCTTTAGGGTTCCGGTTTTGGACTTTGAGGGTGTTGGTTTGATTGACGGAGGGAATGCAGCTGGTGGTCTTCAAGATAGGTTGGAGATGGTAGTAAGGGATGATGATGATGATGTTGTGTTTAGGTCATATGCATGGGAGAGGTTGTTCGGTATTGATGAGCCTCTGATTAGGGAGCTCATGCTAGAGTTCTTTAGTACAGTTCATTACAGGGAGACCGATATGGAGATTGATACGGCTGACACTCTGGTATTCAGGTTAGGTGGGGTGCACAGGCAGATGTCGATGCGGCATTTGATTTTGGCCATGGGATTACACACTGAGGTGGAGATTGGATCCTCTGGGTTTGCCAGATACTGGGCTGAGAGCTTACGGGCAGTTCCAGATAGGATGTTGCTCGGTGATTACTAGGAGAGGATATCCTCTGGGGGTGATTCCACCACTGCCACCCTATCCTACACACTCATCAGGGAGCCTATAAGGAGATTGTGCCACCGGATGATTGCATTGACTATTGCTGGGAGAGGTCAGTCACCTGAAAAGGTGACCACTCTTGATCTCTTCCTTCTCAGGAGCATGGATGAGGGATTGGTGGTGAACATCCCTCACTTTTTGGCACATTTCCTTCATAGAGGAGCCTTAGGGAGAGACAGGAGGAGCCAGATGACCGGGGGGCATTTTGTGTCTAGATTGGCCCGACATTTTGGTGTGATTGGTGATGAGATCCCTGCTGGTTTAGAGATTGAGGTGACCAGTTTGCCGGTTATTGGGCAGGATTATTTGGTCAGGTTGGGGATTTGCGAGATGATCATGGGGGGATGCTATTGGGTGGCATTGGGCCCCGTGAGGCCAGTAGAGGATGAGCCGGAGCAGGTAGATCCCCAGGGAGCTCCAGCTGCTGCTCCAGCTCAAGAGGAGCCACAGGTACCCCCACTACCAGTTGCACGTTCTGTGGGTCAGAGAGTAGAGAGAGTTGAGGGGGAGGTGAGAGCTTTGAGGGGCGTAGTTGACGGTATGAGGGCTGACCTCATTGTTGTTAGGAGGGATTTAGGTTGGCTAGTTGGGAGTGTGAGTCAGATTTTGGAGCATCAGGGCACGAGCCATACTCGCCTTGATGGCACTTACGTTAGAGGCATGATCACATACTCCCGGCTCCCCTCACGCAGAGTCCGACCTAGGACCGATGATGCTAGCAACTCAGGGACTCACTCGGCTGCAGGAGACTACTCCCCACATCCTTGATCTCATATGTTTGAGTTTATTGACATTGTTCCTCATACATTTTTATTCTTCTTGGGATTGTACTGAATTCTATTATCGTGTATTTATTTAATTTTTCAGTTTATGCTTCTTATTATGTTTGATGAAGACTGGCATTAAGTTCAACATGAGTGAAAGAGAGAACCCGAGAGGTAAACCATGAAACGTACCCATTTTACAACAGACTGTTAACAGTCTGTTTGCTAAATACATGCGCCGCATCTAGTAAAACAGATGCGACGCATCCTATCCTTTATTTTATTTTATTTCATATTTATTCTAGGCTCGATACAGCGTATCTTCTTCCATAAGATACGGCGTATCGACTTACCTGATGATTTACAGTTTAATTTTTTAGGTTTTATTTTTACTAACTACTAATGTATTATGCAAGTTTGAACCTTCTTAACTCAGGTGTGTTAAAGTCTAAATGGTATTATAGATTCCTGCATTTTTTTGTGTGGATACATCATCTATGAAGCTTAAACGTTCTAATCCACAAGAAAGTTGATTTTTGCTCTTATACGAATAATGGAGGATCATACCGAGCAAATCTAAGGGGAGTTTTTCTGTTCTAATTCTTTTAATTTCCAGTTTTTAACCTTTGACACAAACAACGAGGACGTTGTTTAACTTAAGTGGGGGGATGGAGAATTAGAACACTTACTTGTCCTAAACTTGTTCAAAATATGCTTAAAATGCGCTTAATATATCAAAATTTAAAAAATTTTAGCATGTTTTTGTTTAAAGTCTAAATTACATAACCGCACACATAACTCTATTCTTTCAAAAATATTAAAACTTTAGTGTGCTGGTGACTTGTAAACTTTAGAACTTGGCTTGTATACTATTCGAGACCACCATAATGAGTATTATCTATATAATTGGAGTGACTTGTATAAATTGGTAAATTTCTAGGATTACACCCAAATAGCCTTTATATGTTATGTGATATTAACTAACTACACTGGTTAGTTAACCCCCGTATAAACCCTTTGTTTACTCTCACTTTTAGAGTAAGATACCCCTAGAAAAACCCTCAGAGCCATTCCTTTCGTTTCTTACACCTTTGTTATAATGTTTCGTTACACCCTTACACCTTAGCCTACCCTGTAGATTAAAATCCGTGGTTAATTGCTTTAGGCAAAGTGTGTTTCCTTACATTACCTGTGTTCGCGTGCGTAATTCATTATCTTTGGTTAGGTCGGGAAATTGCACAATGCAATTGGTATGAAAGTAAATATTGTATAACTTTTAGTTTATTTTTCGTGTGTTTGCTACTTTCACTATTACAGTTATTTCTGAAAGTATGAAGAGTATGGAAAAATTATTCCTGGAACACCAACTAAGGTTATTCTTTGATTTAGATTTTGTTGAGTATAATTCGTGTCTACCTAAAGCGTGTGTTTCAAGTGTTAAAGCGTGAGTTATTCAATGATATGAGTCTTATTCATGGGATGGTTGGGATAGTGATTAACCACACTTAGGATTTTAATTTATCTGTTTTGTTTATTTTTCATTTTACACCAATTTGTATCCCAAATATTATCCATACCCTATATCATTCTTCATCCAAACCTTTGATTTATTGAGATTAGGGATTTGAGCAATCTTAAGTATCGTAGTCGTGGATTCGGCTATGTATTTATGATTTTGTCGCCCTTTTTGATATAATATTATTGTTGAAGATTACTTGGTCCTATCTTTAGCCTATTCGAGTTAAGGATTTGAGCAATTGCAAGTATCATGGTCGTGGATTCGATCATGTATTTGTAATTTTGTCGCTTTTTCTGGAATATGAGATCGATAGAGATTAAAAAGGATGATCAACCCATAACCAACAAACCCTTTTACCGCTTTATACTTGTTACTCCTTGGCTTTAGTGGGGGAGATGCGTATACTTGCCAAGCCTATGATAGAATATTCGTCACGACTAAGCAACTAAACGATTTAGAATTGTTTTACATTAAAAATTATTTTGGTTTCTACTTCGTTAAGTGTTTGGTTGTGTGATTATGACAAAATGAATACGTGCTTAAATATAATAAGAAATCCTAATATCTTTTAGGATACATTTTCATACGATTAATTATAAGGTTTACTTGGGGTCAAGTAAAGTTCAAGTGGGGGGATATTTGATGAACTCAAATAAGTACATTTTATTATCATCATTTATCCTATTTATTTGACTTGTTTTATTATATTATACATGAGAATCGATACATTAATGTTTACTTTAGTAATTCTCAGGTAAAAACAAGCATTATGTGAAACTTGGCGATTTTGGACTAATTATGGAGCAAAACAAGCGAGATGTTAAAAGTCTACTGAAATCCAGAAGATGCGCCGTATCTCACTCAATAGATACGACGCAGTATCATACTTAGATGAATTCGAAGACCATTGCCAGACTTTGAAGAATGCGCCGCATGCAATTTTGTCATGCGCCGCATATGAAACTTTGGTCAAAGAAGAAGATCAAGATCGTTCTATTCCAGATACGCCGCAATATACTTCTAACATATGGCGTATCATTATCAAGATTTCACAAGTTACAATCCAAGACAGCTTAAGTACATGCGCCGCATACAAAGATCAAGATACGCCGCATCTAAAGACGGTGTACGAATATTCCAGAATATATTAATCTTGGACCCCACGCGAAGTTAAGTCAATGCGCCGCATCTATCAACTCTATGCGCCGCATCGATCCCTCAGAAAGAAACTATAAATACCCCAAGGCCAGACGAATTTGAAAGACTCTTAGCGCTCGAAGACCGAAGCCGAATTCAGACGACCAAGCAGCACAAGACACACCTTAAACAAAGATACAAGAGCTGTAAGAAGGTCCTGCATGTATTCAATTCATTAAGTAGTTTTGTTTTATTGTTTTAGTACACTTTAATTCATCAGGATTGATGGGCTTGTGTCATGTGACTACGGAAGATCATGCACTCCCCTTAATATTGCTTTCCCATTAATTAAAGTTTATATGTTGAAGTCTTTGGTGACTTTTATTAGTGCATTGATAACCTCTGTGTCTAGCTGAGTCTTGCTTGGGTCACCATGCCCCTTCCTCGCCTATTTGTTTTAGCGTCTCTTGAATAAATAGGATAGACGTAAGTAATCATTAAGGGTTTACTCGCCGATAAGATTAGAGCCAATGAGAAAGGTTTAATTATATACACTTCATATAAAACTAGCAATAAAACAAGTGACAAGCTACTTAATTATCAGGACAGGTCTTCTTATTGTCTCGAGTATCTATCTTTGTACATGTGTGCTAATTGCTGATTCATGCTCATTAGTTTAGTTTACTATTTAATTATAAACAAACTGTGCCAGTCTCTCAGGCTGAACCCCCTTGCGTTAGATTAGGTTGTATAACTAACTTAGGATATTAAAATACTGATTAGAATAACTAGATAATACGTTCCACTCTTAGTGATCGACACTCTACTTACCATTATATTCATACTGACCGGGTACACTTCTCGTTAAGTATGTGTGTTATTGATAAGTCGGCTAAATATAAATTTAAAACTTGAGTAGGCATTAATACTGCTAAACCGCAACGACACATCGCGCACTCATCAGTTGTGCTGTCAAAATCTCCCATAATCAGTGCTGCTACTTCAGAAGCAGTGGGTAGGTTATAATTCCTACAATCTCGTTCTCTTGTACCAATAAGACGTATTTTTAATTTATTTCTGTCCCTTTCAGAAATAAACCGTTGACTTGCCATTCGAAATTGAGCAACTAATGGGTTGATGGAATCAAGCATGTCGCGTAACTCTACTGTTTGTTGGTGATCTATGCCATGATTCTCTGCTAGTGTTGATGTGCCATTGATGAAGTCACAAATATAGTATGTTAAATAAGAATTTGTAACATAATGTATTTAATAAAAATCGTAACAGTTTTTAAAATATAATCAAAAAACATAAGTTTCTTAACATTACATTATACGATTTGACACCATACCTGAAACAATTCATCCTATTTTGGATTTCATTGTCAGCATCATAAATATATAGTTGTGCAAACATTGGAGGTTCACCTTCATTTGGCAATAACGAACCCATTAAGTGGTAATTTTCACCCTGTATTCTGTAACAATATGCACCATATCCTTGATTAACTGACATATCTTGTCTAGAACCCATTGATGTGAATGCAAACATTGAATTGTAGCGTCTGATATTTTCAATGAATGTAGTGCTTTTTGGATCGTTTCCACTGATAAGTTCCATCAACGTCTTTGGTGGATTGAGTATTTCATTTCCCAATTTCACCTTTCCTTTGCCACAACAGAGTGAAAATGAATCTGAATTTGAATGTGTATATCCTACCATACTTTCAGCTTGCCATAATAGTGCGTCACAAGAACCGCATTTCTAAGTTGGATCTCCATGGTCTATGTAATCTGTACAGCGATATAGTATTAAAGCATACATAATTTATAAATACATGCTAATAAATTGTGCTAAACAATTGTTTTGATGAAGGATATAGTTTGTGTACCGTTAGATATTCCAACGAAGGTACCTTTTTCTGTAACATGCTCGTCTGTCAAGCGTGTAGCACTAAATTGTAATCCTTGCAATGTCTTTTGTCTAACTATTTTTTTTTGCTTAAGCCTTTCAGATTTACGTTTAGAAGAATGTGCACCAGAATGGTTGTGGTCAATATTTGTAGGTGTTTCTGTTATTGATGGTATAAAACTCAATATCGAAAATATAATAAAGACAACTTAACTTACACGTGTTTATGCTGCACTAAACTTCTTACGTGGTTGAGTTGCGTTCTTGAAAGGACGTCCCCTTGGCCTAGGTACTTTATTCACGCGTTCATTGTTTGTTTCCACATTCATCCATTGTGGAAGTATTGTTGTTGGAGGCCTCCTTCTTTGGCCGAGTTGAAAATCGTTTAATTCTGTGTAAAATATAAACAACTAAACTGTTAAGCTAAACTATTATCACATAATTTTGTGAATCCCAGTATGAGTGAAATAAAGATATGTAGATTAATTAAAATGCCTAATGTGTTTCATTTTGTTGCATGCGAGGAGTTCCCCTTTGTTGATTTATCGCAGGTATTATATGTTTGTTAACAGGTGCTCCTCTGCGCGGATCAGCTTCTTCTTCAGGTATTGCATGATAAATTGGTTGTGAAGGTATGGGGTTGCTGGTGTTGAGCGTATTTTTGAACTGAGCGTTGAATGTGTTTGGTAAATATCTATACAAAATCATATCTAAATAATTCATACTCATAAACACTATTTTATTGGAATGTATAATTTATTAAAATATATGTGTAGTTTTTTTTTTTTTTTTTTTTTTTTTTTTTTTTTTTTTTTTTTTTTCAAAAAAGATATCTATTCGATATTTTCCATCTGTAATAATCTAATAATAAATAAAGTTTTTGGTCGAAATTCTAATTTAAAAACCGATACATTATTTTTTTAGTGTGTTTTACGCATTGTATCATATCTTTATATATGTTTGGTATATATCTATACGAAATCATATATAAATAATTTATACTTATAAACACTATTTTATAGGAATGTATAATTTCTTAAAATATTTGGATTTTTTTAAACAGCTATTGGATATTTTCCATTTGTACATATCTAATAATAAAAAAATCTTTTGGCCAATTTTTTTTTAAAAAACCGATTAGGAGCAGTACTAACTTAAACGTTAGTACTGCTGGCTATGTTTATGCATGTTTTCAAGTTAGTACTGCTCCTTTAAATTTAATACTGCTAAAGTTTTTTACCAACTAAATACGGAATCTAAAATCTAAGAAACTAACCATCTCTAAATAGGAGAAACAATTAAATTTATTATACTTGATAAAGGATGGTGTGCATGGTATGTTTGGGTTACTTTTAGTTTAGTACAGTGTTCTATTATAAGCTGTGTAGATATTTGGTATTATGTATACACTTTTATACACAAACTATAATGCAACTTTATATGAATGCTCAATTTTTTTAAATATAAAAATACTACATGCTATTTATACTAATTAAATACGTAAATTTGCTTACTAGTAAAACATAAATCCCGTAAACATCTTAGAAATAAAATAGTAATAGTCGCAACTCTTTAAAATAAAACAATTCAAGAAAAATAATTTTTTAAGATTCTTTGTATGCCTCATAAAAACTTGCTATATCATTAATAAAACTTGTTATATCATCATTAGAAGATACATATCTAACACTATATGCGATTGAATCGACTTCCCATGCTTCGTCATCGATTGAATCCTCACCTATTGATTTATAAAAAAATAAATAAATAAATAAATTAAAAAAAAATATATATAAACAAATAATTTAAAAAGCAAATATATAAGTTCAACTTTAAATTTTCTAAACACTACTCACAAACAAAATTGTATAAGGAATTACTTTTTAACAAATAACCTGTTGAAGATTCTTCATTGATATCTTCATCAAGAATAGTATATTTGGGTTTATAGTCAACTAAATCATAAAAAGGTTCATCCAGGTCATTGATATTAACCCACACACCCTCTTCAGATACACTGTTGTTGTTCTCATGTTCGTCATCCGTATCTTCATCATACAGCATATACTTTTGTCGGTTCGATCCTACAGAGTCTTGTTTTGTTTTTTAATACGTAAATGTATTTGGTTCTTCATCATCAGATATCTTTGATAGATCTCGGTAAGAGAATGGACCCAAGTGTTGTGACGCGTAATCTGTAAGAATCCATGGGAAAACGGGTTCTACATACCAAAACATAGTTAGTAGTTACTAACAAATTATCTGTTATGGAGACTGTTTGATTTATTTGTTTGGAATAGCTTAAATCTAACATTTACATTACTTATGAACATTGATTTTCGTACAATATATATGTTATATAAAAATTAGATGTACAATTGTAAATTATTACCATTGGGTTTTTTCCCCCAAGATGATTAGCAGTCAGAGATTTCACAACTGTTGATTGTGTCTTTTCATCATCAGATGAAGTTAGATCTACAACTTTGTTTGAGTGTGTCTTTTCATCGTCTGATGAAATCAGATCAACAACTATGTTGTTGACTAACTTGCCGTCTTTAGTCAGTCTACGGCGTTTACGTATAACTGGGAGAGGCTGCAATTATCACAAAGGTATTTAGTTTTTCTGATTGATAAGTATTACATGAAATGAATTACAATTATTTTTTATACCTCTTCATTGTCATCTGGTTTTTTCGCCTTTTCATCATCTGATGCACTAAAATCAAAATTTTTGTTGCTGACTAACTTGTTGTCTTTAGCCAGTCTACATCGTCTACGTGTAACTGGAACAACCTGCAAGTATTAGGAAGATATTTAGATTTTCTGATTTATGAGTTTAACATAATAAAATATTATCAACATTTAATAAAAATACCTCATTATCAGATTTATATTCAGAATAATCAAACTTGCATATATTTTTACCAGTTTCAGAATTCGCCTTTGACAATCTCCGAATGTTATGTGTCAAACAAACAACCTAAAGAATGAATAAAAAATTAAAAAGTAGTAAATATTTTATGTTTACTACAATGTAAAATAGTACATAATTAAAATTTTATATAATACATCATTAACAGTATCATGTAAATCAACATCATCATCAGATATGTTGTATACATATGGATTGTTTTGTTTTTGCTTATTCCAATTTGGAGTAGTTCGATAACCATTGACACCAGCAGCATAAATCTGTATATATTACGTTTATAATTAATTTTGTAAAGCTAAAACAAATAAATGTCAATAATAATAACCACATTTATGTTAAAATACCTCATCATCTGATGGAACAACCTGCAAGTATTAAAAAGATAATTAGATTTTCTTATTAATGAGTTTGACATAATACAAATTTACCCTATTAGTAATACCTCTTCATCGTCAGATATAACAATGGATGGTTTATATTTTGTGAACCTATCATTATGCTTTGCGTGGTTAAAGTGGGTTTTAGCTGCTGTTTTTTTGTTTTCCTACATACAATTAACATACAAAAGTGTTAGTATTTGATATTCTATACAGTTAGTTTAATTTAACACATAATCAATGTACTAATTTTGATTAAAACATGAATACCTTCGATCCCTTTGCTTTTACCATTGTTATTGTTTTTTGATAACAGTAATCGTATTTTAGGATTGAACAATATATATCAAATGCCGTTGTTTATATATATATATATATATATATATATATATATATATATATATATATATATATATATATATATATATATATATATATATATAACATATATAGGTGTATATATTTTAGGATTCGATTTCTCAAACATTAAATTTTTAATATAGATATAGATTACATATATATTTTAGATTACATGTATCATTTGAACATAATTATAGAATTGATTTTGTACATATTTCTAGGAAACTGGATATTTCAAGATTTTAATTTTTCTTTAATTTATCTATTCCTAATTTAGGTTAAAAGATAATACTATTTTTTAACAATATATCGATATCTTTTTAATTTGTTTAAATTATTATGATATCTTGTGAATCAATAATCCACTTGTTTGGATATATAGTTGATTAATACTGGTAGTTTGTTTTTAGTACTGCTATGATACGATTAGTACTACTACTTAAATATTTAGTGCTGCTCATTATAGAAGTTAGTACTGTTCGACGTTATCAGTTAGTGTTGCTAAGTTAAATCATTAATGTTGCTTGTGTGATTTGTGATTACTTGCGTCAGACATCGTTTGTGTATTATCAGATATCGGCTGTTGTATTCATTACTGCATGTGTAAATTTGTATTACAAAAATACTATGTTTAAAAAATAATTTTTTTTTAATAATTTTATTTATTTATTTAATTTTTTTTATGGGTCTATGATTGAAAAAAAAAAAAAAAAAAAAAAAAAAAAAAAAAAAAAAACTGTTGATAGTCCATTATTTGTGCCAACTTTTCAAGATTGCAGGGTAATAAACTAAACATTATGATATCTTGTAAATCAATGTTCCAATTGTTTGGATATATAGTTGATTAATACTGGTAGTTTGATTTTATTACTGCTATGATACGATTAGAGTTGATATTTAAATCTTTAGTGCTGCTCGTTATAGAAGTTAGTACTGTTCGTCTTTATTAGTTAGTGCTGCTAATATAAATCGTTAATGCTGCTTGTGGTTTAGTGTTGTTTGTATAATTTGTGATTACTTGTGTCAGACATCTTTTGTGTATTATCAGATATCGGATGTTGTATTCATTACTACATATGTACATTTGTAATAGGAAAATCCTATGTTTAAAAAATAAAAACCTATTCAACAAATAAACAAACTTATGGTATAAACTGTTTAACAAAAGTCATAATAAAAAACATTATTCAATGCAAATAAAGTGTTCAAAGAAAATATATTTCAAATAATATCAATCGCATTCAGTTTTTGCCTTTTTCATTCATCCTTCTCCATATTTACTGTCACCACCCTCTTTGAGGGGTTGTTTTCTTCTGCTTCATTATCTCCTACATTAATCATTTCACGCTGTCTCTTCTTATCTCTTCCAGATGGTTGACCAATTATAGTAGTATTACCATTAGGTGACATTGTTTGGGTTTCCAGCATTGGTGAAATATTAGCTGCTGCATCATATAAAAAAAGTTTAAAAGTAAGTACAATAATTTACTTTTTTGATTGGTATATGTCTTCAAGAGACTAATGATTAGTACCTTAGTGTTTCCAGGTGTGGGGCAAAGACTATCTTGTTCATAATGCTATAATATAAAACCAAAAGAAAGTTATATGACTTATGTTTCTAATTTAGATACTCGTACAATGTATATAGAAAACCTGCATGTCATACCTCATTCTCAACAATGGATGGAATTGCAGTGTCAGTTGACGCAACCTATGATGTTCAAGCAATTTAAATAACAATTTTTAAGTTCTTTATTTCAAATACGAATTGTGGTTAGACGTATATCAAAGTATAATAAACAATACCTTATTCACTTTAGCTGATGCCGGTTTAAGCACCCCTCTTGAATTCTGTAAGTCATGTGAATCATCATGTAGATCATCTTCGGAATCCTGCAGCTAATCGCCAATAATATGCTGTTCATCTTCAGTACCATGTAGGTCTTCATCAATTTCTTCTTTATCAGCTTCGGAAACATCCAGGTCTTCTCCATGTTCTTGTTCATCAACTTCAGAATCATTCAGGTCTTCTACAATTTCTTCTTTATCGGCTTCAGAACCATCCATATCTTCTCCCGGTACTTCATCATCAGCGTCAGAATCATCAAGGTCTTCCCGCATTTCTTGTAGTTCATTTTCAGAATCATGCACGCCTTTCTCAACATCTTGATCTTCATTTTCGGATTCATGTAGGTCATCTGCCTCCTCGTCTATCACATCTTCGGAACCCTGTTTTTTAATTGTGTATTCCATGTATATTTTAAAAAAACTATATAAAATTATATGAATCGTATTATGAACTCTTTACATAATTTTGAATTTTATGTTACTAAAAAACTTTAACGGTAGTACTAAGTTGAAATTTAGTAATGCTATTATGAGTTTAAAGAAGCAGTAGTAACTTAAAAGTTAGTACTGCTGGAATCTAATTGTTATAGTATGTATGATTAGGCTTTCAGATACAATTAAGAATTGTTTATGTACTAATTTTCAGCAGCAAATGAGGAATTATATTATAGCATACTTGATTGTTTAATTTTTAAATAACGTAATGTATCAAACCTCGTCGTCTAGGAAACCATTCTTGAAGTAGTTAATTGTATCAACATCTTCAGTGACCTTTTCAGCTCGATAAATATGACTGTTATTTTTATGGTTAAACTCAGTATATTTCACTTTGAATAGATATTGTTTTCCGATAATCTGGTTAAGCTCATCTGGAAAGTATTCATCTGTATCCATGCCTTGTTCTTGCATGATCTCCCATGCTGATAACTTTGTCATCTTATGCACATTGTTATCAAATAGAATAACCTGGGCAGAACCACTATCATCGAATATACGAACAATGATCTTGAACCTACAAATGTAAGTAAATGTAATTTAGTATTGAGTAATACTTTTTGGTACAACAGATTGAAGCATTTATGTTAATAGAGGTTTTTTTTTTGTACCTAGATGCAACGGAATATGTTTCTCCATGTTTCTTGCAATACCACAATTGATTCTTGTTTTTCGAAGTTGTCATTCCTTTAGATGCAATTGGTATGACTCTAGTGCTGCATTATCTGCATCCTGTATAAGCCCAACCACCATCATATTGTATGCTATGCACTGTTGCATACACAACACAACATGTATCCTACAATTTAATATAAATTTAGTTAGGAAAATGTCTTAATTTATTGTACAAAATTATTTAATATACTGTATGAAAACATTGATAACGCTTTCAGGCCGGATCAATGCTACGAATCATTCCAACCAATCTTTTTACACAACCGTGCATAAACTCGGTAGGGGTAACAACATGCATTGCCTGATTGTAGGCTTCAATTTTGAATCCAGTTGCATCATATCCCTCTTGTTCTTCATAACTGTGCCATGTAAACATTAAATTCTGAAGAAAAAAAAATGGCACCAAATTCATTTATTTGTTATTTGCACTTATATTAGTTATTACCTTTTCCGAAAAGCCAATAACTGAGGTATATCTCTGTTTATAAATATCCTTGAACCGAATAAAGCATTATGAATTTGAGGGCTTGTCTGCATTATGTGCAAGAGAAAGTACATTTCATTATACAATATCATTTAAGTATTGCTGTAATTGTACAACAAAAAGAATTAAAGTGTCAAAAAACTTACTATCCCAGTATTTTACTTTCCCCATCATCAACAGAAAGTCTATATGACCAATTTTATCAAGTTTGTCTTGATATTCATTCCACAGCAACGCCCATTTGTCCCAAAAGGTAACATCAAGCCTCAAAGATCTGCATATTGTGTTATCAACATATGATTACAGTTGTACATTTTCTTATGTTAATTATAATTAAATTTAAGATAACGAACTCACTCCGCATCTTCTATGACAACTGTCCTCCGATTCTTTCGGCCGCCTACACTATTGACGGATACAATATTTCCAATTGCTACGACAGTTCCGATAACATCTGCATCAAAAAAATGGATAATTACATTAAAATAAATTATATTTATACATTTACAATACATATGTTTATTAGATGTACATTCCAACATAGTCATGCTTATGGTACTCATAGTCTCTGTCCAATATACGGCCGAATAGTTCATTAATGAAGCCAAGAAAGTTATCATCTATGTGTTCAATTAACATCCGTCCCTTTATAAAATGAAATTTTATACATGTGAGGTAACAGTGGCAACCTTCCACCGTTTTTTGCTACTCCAAAGTTGGAGGTTATATAGCATTGACCCTCTTGCAACAGTGGTTCAAATTTAAACATCAATTCTTTTTTGATGTAAACTTGAATACGGTTAGACTGTTACAACGCTTGTTATTATTAGTGTCTTTATTAATTATGTAAAACCATATATAATTAGCAAGTAAATTAAATATACCTCTTCATCTTGAAAAACACAATCAAGACTGTATGGATCGTGTTCTTCATTTAGTTTGTGAGAATGCCAAACAGAGATGCACCTTCCTTTTATTGCAATATTAACAACCATAGGACTGATATCTTTAATTGGTTTTATTGTGCGATCCTTTATGTTAAGTCCTATCAAATTGTACACATCGTCTTCATATGAACTGAACTAAAAACATATATATTTTGAATAATAAATTCTAACCAAACCTTGTGAATGACTCACAAAACTGGACATATTGCTTCCAGTGCTTTTCCTTTGGCGGGAAGTCATCCCTAAATATATTCAAATATAATATCAGTTAGCAATTTATCAAATCATGTAAAATAAAAATTGTAAATTTTTTATTTCATTAACAAAATACCTGAAGAAGCAGTTCCACTAGTAGATGTATGAATCTATGTGGATTTCTTTCTATATCCATTAACATCTGTCAAATGATCAATATATTGTTATGATATAATGAAATTTAACAAAAACATACACGCAATAATTTATAACAAAATTACCTGTTGAGGAGCTACTTAAATTGGATGAATGAGCTTTTGAAGTCTTTCCACCCCGTGTCATTAACCCTATATAATTTTTAAAATTTTTATTAGGTAAAATTTAAAAATAAGTTACAGACACTTAATAATAATAAAACTAATCGATGGTAGAGAAACAAAGTTGGAATTACCAATTTTGGCATTCTCCCAATCTGAATGCGTATCCAAAGACGTTGTCTGGTATCCAAAATTATCTTTTCGACGTGGATTAATGGCTCCTGTAAGTTAATTAGCACATTATTCTTAAACTATTATATTTTCAATTTTATAACCATTGGAAACTAAATCAATTAATAACAATAATACCTGATGGTGGACTTCTCAAATCTTTTTGTTGGTTTATGATGTATGCCATCCTATTTGATTCAGTCATTGAGGTTGATTTCCCTAATAACATTTACAAAACATTTTATCGTATCATTAAAGTGGTGTCATTCAAACATTAACATAACAAAGTTTGATATAATGTATAGTAAGTAAATCAATTACACAATTTACATACAGTGTACACAAATTTTTTGAATTAATCGCAAACTATAATACATTGTGGTTTGCTACCTGGTGTGTCATCTCTAAACATGTTTGTCACTGTTTTAGTTGTTCTATTATTGGAAAGTTCAGAACCTGAGTATTCAATAAACATATATGTAAATAAACTATATAATTATTCATATTCTCATTCAATACTTTTAAACCATAATACCTTTGACGATGTGTTTTTTATGTTCCACCCTCAATCATGCTTGCAACCACAGCAGTTGGTTTCTTTATAGGACCTTTAACTGATACAAATATTAAAGTATAAATGTGTTTACTCATTGTACTTAAACTTTTACACATATGGACCAAAATAATTTTAAACCAAATACCTTGTTTCTGATTTACTGGTGTATCACTTTCAATGTAAAACCCGACATTTCTGAACTATAATTTTTGCACCGTTTTGAATTTATCCTAAGTTTGAATTATTAATAATATGGCATTAAAGCTATACATTATAATTAATATACACATTTTAAAATTAATCCTAAAACTAAATAAATAATATCCTAACTAAACTAAATCCTATCCTAAGCATGAACCGACATTGTTTCCCTAGCCCATTCTTTCCTTAGTCGTGTGATGACGAGATAAGAACAACAAGAGTAAACTTCACATTTTAAGAGATTTACATGCCCTTTTACCTTATCTTCTATACACGGCAATACCAAAATATATACAACACGCCTTTCCTTTTTCTTTATTAAACTGTATATCACCTCTTGTATCTCTCATTTGCACCAATCCCAAAAACTAGAAAACATACATCATTTGTCCCTTGTTTTGCTGCCAAGAAAGAAGAAGAGGAAGGCTCGTGGTGATCAAGATTAAGAGTGCTACACGTTGGAAGTTTCTTGGTGTATTCGAACCCTAGTTCCTTTTTCCATTCGGTTCTGTTTTAGGTCGACACACATGTTCTTTTTCCTTCTTTTGTTCTCTTTCAGTCGACCTAACATATGTGTAATCAAGGCTTATAAACAAGTTAAGAAACTATAAGAAACATGCTCATAAATATGTTGTTATCTCGTTAATGAAACTATATGAAAGCACAAAGACCTACACGCCAAGTTATGTTGTTGTGTCGCATGTTGTGGACTGTTTTAGTGTTGGTTTTGTGGTCTGTTAGATGTCCTCGTTTCAGCCCTCAGTCGACCTAAGTTTTACTACTAAACAAGTCCTAAGAACCTGTTAATAATGATAATTAGTTGGCGCATAAAAAATAGAAAACCCTAGGCTATTTTAGTTATGCAAATTATATGACTTTTGTGAAGGTTTTTGACATGTGTTGAACCGTTAAAACTGGTAGTATGTGGGTGGAATCTGAGTGTCGTTGTGTGTATAAAACTTGAATTAAAAACATGTTGCTAATATGTTAAGAGTAGTGTTGGTTTGTGTCTTGTTGTGTCTCGCTAAGCCTGCCTTGCCAAGACCTTCTTGACTCGCGAAACCGTGGGCAGTTTGTGTGTCACCCGTGTGAGTTTTCAATGAGTCTTTATCATGTTGCCTAAATCGTGTTTGCATGGTGTTGGGTTGCATTTGTTTGCCGCTCGTTTGAAACCCTCTCGCACCACTTTTGAAATCGCCTTACCACATGTCCTTTTGCCCTAGTTTTGCCTCGCTAATGTCCTGGTTTCGTTGGAGTTGTTTGCCGAGAGTGATATTGGTTTTGTCCTTGTTTGCCGAGAGTGATATTGGTTTTGTCCTTGTCTCGTTAAAATATGGTGCGAGTCGATTTCGGTTAAATTTCTTACGAAGGAGATGATTAACGTGCATGAATACTTAGATTTGATATATACATGTTCAAATAGACTATAAGATAAGCAAATCTACTCATTTAACCTTTAACTTTGATTATTATCGCAATAAACCCTAGACCTTGCTAGAATGGCATATAAAGACTTAAACCATAATAGTTGTCATATTAAACCTCTAAGTTAACCAATTATCTTTTGTAAACCCTAAGTTTGGCTAATTAACGGATATTACCATAAAGTTACTAAATAGGAAAAGTTACTAAATATGAAAAGTTATTAAATATGGAAAGTTTCTAAAAAATAGAAAGAAACCTAAATTATGTAATCTGATTAAAATGAGCTTATAAGTAATACGTGGTTATTAATTCGTATAGGTTCCGTGAAGAGGGAGTAGCTTCTGTTCCGTGTGCTTCTTTGTTATTTCATTCATTTGTCATTTGCATAGGGTACAGATATTCTAACCTTTCTTATAAGGTTTCTCATGATCCTTTCACATCTTTTGATTGCTTAGCTTCTGATTTTGATGCCTTTGCTATGAGCCTTTCTGTTTAGGGCACTATGATATAAGCCTTTGATATTAGCCTTTGCTATGCACCCTCTGATATGAACCTATGATTATGATATTTATGATGACCTTAGATTCTGTGTCATTACTATGGCATTCTGTTTGACCTTCAGTTTGATACCTAAGCTTTCACTAGTCATGGGGGTTCCATGACCATGTCATTGATGCACCAATGGCACGACTTTAGGGTGGTCGAGTGATTATCCATCCCGTCCCTTGTATGTTATATGTTTATGAGCTCAAGGATATATGTTTGGCCAATATGATTTATGCAGGGGCGTATGGATGCATCCTAGATATGATATGTTATGTTATTATGATATATTTCTGGTGATTGGTACTGTGTGCACTACATGCCCTTCACAATTCTGGGAGCTGATCACTCGATTATGTTACTTATGATTACTTATGGAGATTATGATATGATGTTATGATATGATAATGTTTCTAGGCTCGTGGTAGACTTCTGACAACCTTTACACCTTTGATACATTTTGATATACCTTCTATTATTTCCTCAATGCGCCATATTCTGTTTTCTCATTTCAGTTTCATTACTTTGCTTTGTATATCTGTTCACTGAGCTTTTTAAGCTCAGCCGCATTTCTTTTCTCCGCGGCAGGTTATTAAGCTAGGAGCTGGGTCTATCTTTTGGGATGAGAGTAGGAGCTGAGTGTAGACTTACCCTAGACATCTTAGCTTTGATACCATGTTATTTCATTGTTTTGAGACTCAAATTATGATGTTTCCTTCATTTGGATTTCTTGTGGAACTTATGTATTTCCTTTAAGTCATGTTGACTTACATTTTGATATTTATGATTAGACTTCCGCTTGCGTTTTTATATGTATGTTCTGATATGCCACCATAATGTGATACTTCTACCCTTGTCGGGTTGGGGTGTTACAAATATGGTATCAAACTTCGAGGCAATGGAGGCAGAGTATTGGATAACCCAAACTTCGAGGCAATGATTGCCAATGCCCTCAATACCATTCTTCTTGATTTGACTACTGAGTTGACTACCCGGATCACCAACGACATCCGCAATGGTGCTGGTTCATCTGGTGGAGGTGGTGGTAATCCTCCTACAGACATTCATGTTTGGCTCGAGTGGTTTGGTAAGCTCAAGCCACTATCCTTTAGCTCTGCTTCCACTCCTACGGAGGCAGAGGATTGGATAACCCATGTGGAAAAGTTGTTCGAGGTCTTAAATTGTGCTGATATTTTCAAGACCAGATTGGCTACTTTCAAACTTGAGGGGGATGCCCTTAATTGGTGGAAGGCTTACAAGTAGGCCAAAGGAGGAGAGGCTTTTGTTGATACTTGTACTTGGAGTAACTTCCGCGATATATTTTATCAACAGTATTTCCCTTTATCAGAGCAGTAGAGATTCGAGCGTGATTACAGCTCGATTTATCAGTTTGAGAGTGAGTCCTCTGGAGAGTATATGCAGCGGTTTTTGCGGTTGATTAGTTTTGTGGGGCCAGTTGCTGGAGATGCTCGTCGACAAGCGAGGCATCTCAAATGGGGTCTGAAGAAGTAGGTACTTGATCACATCATCAACACTAATTTTGTAGATGTGGCATTAGTTGCCAATGCCGCCCGTAATATCGAGATTCTTCTTGAGGGTGGTGGTTTCAACAAGAGAAACTGAGATGGTGATCGCATTCTGTCGAGGGGTCAGGGTAACAGTCACAGGATTCACGAGCAGAGAAGTTAGACTGACAGGGGTTTTGAGCACAGAGGTCAGACGGATAGGGGTCACGATCAGAGGCGACATGCGCTAAGGGTTCAAGACCAGAGACTTGCAGTTAGGCCTGGGAATGAAAAACAACACAACAGCAACCATAGGTCGTGGAGAGATCAGTCGGTGCGTGGTAATCAGCCGAGCCGTTCTTCAGGGTCTACTAGTCAGAGGAAGCCTACAGATCCTTCGTCTTCTGCTCCTATTTGTACTACATGCAGAAAAGCTCATGGGGTCCATGTTATATAGCTTTAGGTGGTTGCTTTTCATGCGGGTCTACACATCACAAGATTAAGGATTGTCCCAAGAGGGGTCATATTACGCCTAGTAAATACATCAAACCACCCCCAACCACAGGTCGCGTGTACTCTGTTACTAGAGATCAGGCGGCTAACAAGTCAGGTACTATTACAGGCATTCTATTTATTGACAACCGTACTGTTTTCGTATTATTTGATAGTGGTGCTACACACTCCATCATATCCGTCACATTTGCTAAGAAACTAAACATGAATCCAACACCATAAACTAACCTCTTATCCATCTCAACACCCATGAAGAACCACATACTTATTGACCATGAATATTTAAACTGCCCTTTACGTTTTGATGACCGCATTCGTTCTGCGAATCTGCTTCCTCTTGATATGGTTGATTTTGATATTATTCTGGGTATGGGTTGGTTGGCTTCTCACCGAGCTACCATAGACTGCCATACTAGACGTGTGATCTTTGGCAACCTACATCGATCTGATTTTATTTATCACGGTTCTCAGCCTCTTAAGTCTGTTAAGATCATTTCTGCTATAAAGGCACGAACTCTGATTTCACATGGTTGTCAAGGTTTTCTGGCATCTATGAAAGATACATCTCTGGAAAGTCCTAGCATTGAAAGTCTTTCTGTTGTACGAAATTTTCCCGATGTGTTTACCGATGAAATTCCTGGTATTGCTGCTGCACGAGAAGTCGAGTTTGGAATCGAATTGATCCCAGGTGCCGAACCCATTTCCAAAGCTCCTTACCGTATGGCACCTATAGAGTTGAAAGAGTTGAAGGAACAGTTGCAAGAACTGTTGGAGAATGGTTTCATCCAACCTAGTGTTTCGCCTTGGGGTGCTCCTGTTTTGTTTGTGAAGAAGAAGGATGGAAGTATGAGATTGTGTATCCATCAGGCTCATTGTATCAATGTTTGGCTTGTTATTCCAGACCACTACATACATAGCCCATTCTGTAGGTAAACTCCTTAAGAACTTGGAGTTTAGATCTTCTTGAGGTATATCCACACCAAGAACAGCCAGTTGGCTTACAATCTTTTGAAGCCTGTTGAACATGTGATCCAGTGACTCATTGCTGGTAGCAGTGAAGTTCTCAAAGTTCTGTTTCAAGAGAGTCTTAAGGCTTAAACGAATCCCCTTGTTCAATAATTTCCCAGAGTGCATAGTCTTGCACCTGGAAGTATTGCTCTATTCTTAACCTCCACACGTCAAATTTATTCTGCTTGAGCATTGGCAATTTGGTAGCCTTGTTTGTTTGGGTAGTCTCCATGTCCATTACTTCTTCTAAATCAATAGTATCAACCTGTCTCTGATACCACTTGAGAGGATTATAATAAACTTAGGGTGTTGCTCATATATAATGTGTATGAGATACTTTGAGTGAATGCAGTTAAGTATGCAGAATATACTTAACCACACTTAGAAGGATTATGGTTTGTTTAATGGAACAGTGATGTATATATGAACAATGAACACAATGAGAATAACACCAAATGATTCAATATTATTACTTGAATAATACGAGTGATCTTGCTATCACTAGGGTTACAAAGACCTTGAATCTAAACAAAACTCTATGACTGATATATATTAATCGTATAACCTAGGATCTCCTTTTATAGACTTAAGGAGTCCTTTAAAAGATAAGTATTCTACCGTATAATTCTAACTAAATAAGATATACATAAAATCCTTTCCATACTTATCCTTAATACAAACGTTCAATCATACAGCAGTACCTTCTGATATACTAACAGTACTAACCTAGCAGTTTGTACTGTTAGTTATATCTCAGCAGTCTTCATTCCTACACTAGCAGTTTGTACTGTTAGTGTATTCTTCAGCAGTACTAACTTCAGAACATTTAATTCCCAACACTAACTAATGACCCAAATTAAGAAAATCAAAACACTTGCAGTACTTTAGATATTAACGCACAAATGGGGGTAGTAGTTCTTCCCCATTACTCCATAACAAACTGGTACTTTTACCAATGAGTCACAATCGTCCCAAAACTGTATTTACAAGATATGACTCGACTTAGCAACCACGTAATCAATTAGATAATTAACAAAGGGTTTAACACAAATGTTGTAACAATAATGCACTAAAGGTAAGTGCATACAAGGAAGGCTAAGGCAATTTGGTTGTACATTTGGAGGTGGATTGTAAATAATGTTCTTCATTAATATTTCGAAATCCACCGAACCATCACGAGAACCGCAAACATGATAGGATCTGAGGGGTGTACTAGGGGTATTGTGTACTAAATATAAGTACATCGCAAAGGTGTGGGAAAATTATTTGACTTTGTTAGTCAAGTAATTTGGCTCATTGGTCAAGTAATTATAAAACAGGTTTAACACAAGAGTTATCCTAATGCCTCTTATCATTTAGTAAATCCTAACTACATGAATATAGTTTCACTAGCGATCTCGGAATGCATCACAAACGCAAGTTTTAGAATCTATATACTGTCGGTACACTCATAAGCATTAAAGGTGAATGCTTTTTCCTAAAGAAATAAAGGCGAACCTCACATTTTTTGGGGTGGAAATTTTTGAGTGGAAGGGTTTTTGTGCTAGCTATATAATTCCTACCCATGAGACGCTTATTAAGACTAAAGTTTCACTCCTACATGTTGTAAAAAAATTTAAATTTGGTGCCAAAATTGCCCTAACAAGTATTTCTTTTAGTTTTATTACACATTTACTTTAAGACAAAACAAACATCAAGCGAAGTTATGGTTTCTAAGGTATCCCATTTTACCCTCCCTACACTTAAATTGAACATTGTCCCCAATGTTCTTGAAAAGTATCAAAGTTATGATATAGGGAAAAATAAAATAGATGAAGGAAACTAATACTCCCCTGATTTGCTCGGCATGGACGATGTGAAAACATGGTTAAATACTCCTCCAAGAAAATAAATGCAATAAACGCTCATCATACTTCATCATTATCTTCTTGTCCAATATAACCTGTAATTCACTAAGAAAACAAACACAAAACCTCGCATAAAATTGGCGGTAAACACTATATATATATATATAAACTAATTCCTAGAAAACACTTAAGATATAATACTTGCAAAATAAATGTCTACAAATTCTTGGAAATTTACAATTCTGAAGATTTGCAAAAATTAAGTTCCAGCAGAAAAAAAATGGAAAATTGTGCTGCTACAGTGCCTGACGTCGTCAGGTTATAGACCCTGACGCCGTCAGGTATGACCTGAAAGTATTTTTGCGTTTTTTTTCTGGAAAATTTCAGGAAAAATCTGATTAATAAAACCTGAAAAACTGCAGAACATTCATTGTGACTCAATACAAGCATTTGACTCTAACAAACACACAAATATATATGCTAATCAATAATTGTTAACTTTCATGTTCGAATTCGTTCTTATAAACGAATGTGATCTTCCCTACACTTATCTTTTTTGTTAAATACTTTTATATGTGATTAAGACGAGGTTAAAACAAAATAAAGCATTTTCACAAATTAAAATCTAAATGAACGATAAACAATTATGATGGAGCATATATATGAAATCAAACAAAATAAAAACAAACAATCAAGCAATAAAACATAGGTTGCCGCCCAAGAAGCGCTTTTCTTTATTAACGAGTTTTGTAGATAGACTTAAAGTCATGACCTATTACGTGACTCCACCCTCCATCACGTTCTCATCATCCTCAATCTTAGTCTTATATCCTGGCCCTAATTGTAGACATTCTTTGTAAAAACCAAGTATCTTTTTCATCCCATAGTCTACACCTCTTCTTTTATCCTCATCATTCCTACAGTAAACCGATTGCTTATATTCATTCTCTAAACTTGACAATCGTCTAAATTGTTCAATCTTTTGCGGCATTTGGTAGGCGATCTCATCCGGTTCATCTTTAAACTTAACTATCCCAAAGGATGGGTCATGATTCATCTTAGAAGTTTCCACAAAGGACATTCCTAACACTACATTAGAAAAATTAATATCGACCGCCGGGCTAACATCCTCCGCAATCACAAAATCTAACACGTAACTGAAATTTCCTACGTAAACGGGTAACCCCTTAACTCTCCCCACAAAATTACTTATCTTACCCGTTTTGGGACCTCTCCTAGGAGCTAATTGCTTTTTCATAATCCAATTGTAGAATACGCTGGACAAGATATTTATGGGGGACTTTTGGTCAATGTAGGCCTTCCACACATGCAAATGTCTAATATTGCATGGTATGTTTATGTTGGTTGGGTCACCCGCTTGAATGATCGGTAAATTTTCGTAATACAGTGGGTTAGGATCATCCAATAGATTCTTGTAGTATGCATGTCACAAATCATAAATTCAGGTCATTTTCCAAATCTCTGCAATTTACTATTCATGGATTACTATTCATTATTTACTATTCACCGATCACTATTCATCATTTCACTATTCATCATTTTCGGAGTCAGTTTGAGAATTTGAGAAGTCGTCAAAAATTTTACTATTCATGTGAGACTATTCATTCCCGGAGGGAAATATCTATTCATGGTCATCATTCATCATTTTGTAAATTAGATTTACGGGTATTCAAAAGCGCGTAACCAGTAAGGTTTAGCTGCGTATTCATGCATCATCAGTAAGGACACATCATATAGAATAGAATAGTCTACATATCATCAGCAGCATCATTATCATGTTAGGTCATGCACGGGTTTGTGTGATATTCATTAACATATGTTCATTTATTCAATAAACGTTACCACTCAGTCATTACTACTAACATTATACCCAATACTCCCGACTATGATCCTAATATATTTTCATGCTAATTTTAATGATATAAAGATTATATTATTATTTTACCTGGTGTTTTTAAACCAATTGCTATAATTTCCATTAGGAGCTTATAACTCCGTCGGTTTGTGATATTTCAATCCGATAATTATTTTAACACCCGATTCTTGCAAGGAATATGATTTTACAATTTTTACAACTTCGTCGTATTTTATTTCAACTCGTCACAATTTATTTCTAGTTAACCCGGTACCCGATAACACCTAATGTATGCACAAAAATACACTAACACTTATCTTAGTGGGACAATTTCTTTAATTAACATCAAATCTCTTCCATATTCTTGCCAAGTGCCGCCCCCTAACCCATCCCATATGCCTAATACACCAAAAACCATTAATGCCCATGTTTACTTAAACTTGATTTTATTTCACTAACATCTCATAACACAAATTCAACTAGCTAAATAAAGAGATTTTCTCTCTTCTTTTTCTCCTTCCTTGCTCGGCCCAACCAATAACACAAGAGAAGATCCATCAAATTTTCAAGTTAAAGTGATAATCAAGTCTCATTTACCTTCCTAGTTAGGGTTTTGTGATAAAAACCCCAATGTTCTAAGCATTTTCATCCAAAACTCTTCCATAATTCAAGTAAGGTCAAGAACATTTTTTTTATCATCTCATACTTTCATTTTATCTATATAATGTTGTATTATCAAATTTTATTAGTAGCTAGTATGCAAAGTTTATGTTATACATACCACTTGTTACATATTTTCCTTATAAACGTAGATCTATCATTTTTAGTAACATCCTCATGAGATCCACCATTTTTGGTGATGTTTAGGACCCCATGACACTTTGATAAGGTGTATGGTAGGATTAGAGTACTTGTGGTGTTGATTGGAAGTGGTATGATCTAGTCTTGAACCTTAAACATTGATTTTTCAACAATAGAAATAGGTGCTGTCCATTTTTGTGAAATCTTGAAATATTAGTAAACATTGAGTCATTTTGGCCTTCATAATTAGAAAATACTTTCAAAAACGAAACCGTGGCCGCCAAAATGAACGAAAACCGACTTATAATCAAGGAGATATGATTTTTCTAAGTTAGACGACGAAAAACTATTTTCTGAAAATAGCTTGCTGTTTTTCCGAACTTCAAGGGACAAAAAGAGACGTTAGACGTGATCTAGACGAGCTGACCTATTTAAAATATGTTAGTTCATATTTGTACGAACCCGTGGATATAAAGAACGTAGAAAACGAGCTTATAACGACCGAGATATACACGTTTAAAGCCCGACGATTCACAATCTATTTTGACAGCCCACTAATAGAAAATGTTCTAAGTATAAAAACTAGCATTATAGACATTGTCACAAGGTTTTTAAAAACGTCGAGTTTGATCACTAACACTTAACGTATAATATTTCGCGACTAGTTTCACGAAGCCATTTTGGACATATTTTCACAAGTAATGAAAAGTGCTATTTTTGCGACGAAAACATTATATTTGCCGATAGAACATCAAACGAGGATCATGGAGTATCATTCCAACATAATTACACGAAAAATAGTTTATACTTAACGAGACGTCAAAAATGTATTTTTCGTCGATAAACGTTAATTCCAAAACTAACAAGTGGTATCGTTAACATACGTATTTGCATGTGTTGCATTGTATCGTTGCTTACCTTAGATCATATCATTCATGATTAGTCGCGGTTAGAGACCGAGTCTCATTTTCATCATATCCATTGTTGCCATTGCTACTATCATATCAGGTGAGTTTTCATAGCCCCGCTTTCAATTGTTTACATAATTTTCTAAATTCTCGGGGGATAATACATTGCACCATTTTTATGCGGACCAAAGTATCAACTCATTACATTGCTTAAGTTACATCATTTGCCTAGATTAAAGTCCCATTTATTATCATGAACCGTTAATTGTGAGCAAGCGAGAATGAGTGAATAGATCTATTGAGGGTGACTCCTCCGTTCGGGTTGGTAGCGCCAACTTGTCAAACGAATGCATTTCATTTCTGTCATATTAGAGTGAATGGCAAACACTCAGTTGGGGCATTTCATTCAGTCTAGCTTTGGGGTCATGAGCTTAAGAGCTAATGTATCATTTTTATGTGGCATTGTTTTGTCATACACTTTATAATTGTGGTATCCGTATAACATTTCATTTACATAAACCTATGAACTCACCAACATTATTGTTGACCATTTTTAGCAATGTATTTTCAGGTAATTAAGGTATCGCTTGTTGGCTTACATATGGACATATCATGGAGTCGCGGAGTCGATGCGTTTCACTTTATATTTTATGCACTTATCCATCGTTTGAATTGTATGAACTTGATTTCTGAAAACTTGTTTCACCTTTTGGGACCTTGTTTTGTAAACTCTGAGTATTTTAAATGATCAAACGATGTATTGTCTAAACAAGACTTTAGGTCGTTCAATATAACTGTACTATGGTGCTATAATCAGTCACGCCCTTGAATGCTTCATTCCGCTGCAAGTCACGTAATTTGAGGGTGTGACAGATTGGTACCAGAGCAAAGGTTACACCATCATAGCATCTCATCATGGTAGCATAAGTGCATATTCATTATATCGCATGTAGTGATTGCGATTTCATATATATGTCATTTCATCATAACTTGCATTATGTGAATGGTTATTTACTTTTATTTCACATCGATTGTCATAGAGATGTCTTCAGATTCGCACCCTATTGTTATCTCGTCGGACTCTGAGTCAGCAGAGATTTCCTCACTACCCTCCATCATACTAGAGTCGGTTACATCACCCTTACTACCCACTATCATTCTGTCATATGTGGAGCCTACTCCACAGTCATCACCTGTGATGTCAGAAGCTGAGACAGAACCCGTTGAGGAGGGGGAAGTCGCACCTATCCCACCACTGTCACCTGTGATCCGCCGTGGTCCCAGAATTGTCCCAGTGATCCAGCCAGGGGAGTTTATACCCTATGGTCGAGTTTACCTTACATATCCAGGTGGGCCGCGCATGAAGCGCACTGCTGCTAAGTGTGTTCGCCGTCCTGTGGTCAGATCACTAGCTGCTTTTGTACCCTTACCACCACCATCATCACTTACTTCATCTCATCCACTCCGTCGCCGCTTGACTGCGAGGAGGAGTGTGGCATTCCGTACTCCATCACCATTATCACCCTTACCATCCCTATCATCATTATCACCACCTTTACCACCCCTACTAGATTGTGCTCCAGGTGATGCACCATCAACACCAGTTCATCCCAGGGATCCTACTCCTATGTCCGACCTACTGCTCAAGAAGCGGGCGCGGCTCGATATCCCATCACCAGATACTTCAGATACATCAGAGGATGCATCGCCCAGCAGATTCGAGGTTGGTGAGAGCTCGAGGGCTGCTGCTGACAGACTACTTATTGCCGCTACACTTGGCTCGCGACTAGATCATCTGCAGGGACAGATCGACCGGGCAGTAGGTTATGTGGAGGAGATACCAGTGAGCCGGATTGAGAATATAAAGGAGGAGGTCGAGGGACTAGTCTTAGGCAGAGTTGCTATAGATGCTTCATATCAGGGATTGGAGGCCCGTCAGCTAGAGAGTTCTGAGCGTATTACCCGGTTGAGGCAGGAGATGCCTTAGTTATTTGATAGGCCACAGATGTCTCAGGATGAGCACCACCCTCAGGCCAGTGAGTTAGCTTCAGTTCAGGCTAGGATGTCTGCATCAGAGAGTAGGGAGACCAATCTTCAGCTTCGAGTTCAGCACTTAGAGGAGATTGTTGTTTCTATGACTAGAGATCTTCAGAGGATTATCCATAGGCTAGGTGGAGCACCAGGAGGAGATGCCTAGTGTTAGACTTTTATCATGTAGCTTGTACATTATTATCCTAGTCCCGGGGTGTGGGACATAGTTTAGAACTTGTTGTCTTTTGCATGTAGTACAAACAAATATATCAAGTGTGACTCTACTATGCAGGATTTTCGTTGTGCTATTTTGTGATATCGGTCCACACAGACCAAAATTTTCATGTATTATATTCATGTCGTTGTGATTATTCTTTTGATATTTCGTGATTATTTCTCATTGTGATTCATTGTATTTATACATGTTGTGGTTGTATTTATACATGTTGTGGTTATATATACATGTTGTGGTTGTATATATTGTGTATGATGATCGTTTCTATTGTGAGTTCTCATTGTGTTATCTTTTGTGATTGTGAAGAATCATGCCACCCAAAAGAGCCACTACTGCTATGACACCAGCCGAGATCAGAAAGCTTGTTGTCGGCAGTATAGAGGCAGCATTGGTTACAGAAAGAGTTGCCGTAGCTGCAGCTGCTGTTGAAGACACTTTGCGGGCAGAAACCGCGGAAGCCGCAGGAACAAACACTAATGAAACTAACGGAAGTAAATGTACGTACAAAGATTTCAAGAGTGGAGATCCACCAAAATTCAAAGGCACTGAGGGAGCCACTGCCATAATTCGTTGGTTTGAGAAGATTGAGTCTGTGTTTCTCTTATGCAACTGTCCAGAGGAGTACAAAGTGAAGTTTGCTAGTAGTACGCTTATTGAGGATGCTATGCCATGGTGGAATTCGTATGCAAAACACATGGGAATGGAAAACGCTCAAAAGCTTACTTGGGACGAATTCAAGAAATTGCTGACAAAGAAGTTTTGTCCACGAACAGAGGTAAAGAAAATGGAAACAGAGTTTTATGAGCTAGTGATAGCAGGTAATGATATTGAGGCATATATCACGAGGTTTTAGGAATTGGAAGCATCATGTCCGACAATGGTTCTGGACACTGAGAATCTATTAGAGAATTTCATTAGAGGATTACCTCACAGCATCCGTGGAGATGTGATTTCTTTTGACCCGCAAATATTGGATGAGGCAATCAGAATGTCTCAGAAACTCATGGCTCAGATAGTGAAGCATGAAACTACTTCAAACAGCTACAACAGCAACACCAACAGTAACCGTAACTACAACAACCGTAACTCTAACAACAACTACCGAAACAACAACAATAACAACAACCGAAATAATTCCAATAACAACAACAACAAAAGAAATCGGGACAACAACCAGAGTGGCAATACTACTCAACCACCACCCAAGAGACAAGAAACTGCAAAGGCCTATGTTGTAGGTCCAGCTGAGAAAATAGGTTACAATGATACTTTACCCAAGTGCAACAAATATCAAACCCACCATAACCCTGGAAATTGTCCGAATCCATGTAGGAACTGTAAGAAAGTTGGTTATTCGACTAAGGATTGCAAAGCTTCGATTGTGGTTGATAATCAGCAACCCCCGGTAACATGCTTTGGTTATGGAGAAGTCGGACACTTCAAAAATAAATGTCCAAAAGGAAAGAATCAGGGAAACAATAACCAAGGTAGAACAGCTGGAGGAAGAGCTTATGTCCTTGGAGATGAAGATGTCAGGGAGGACCCGAATGTCGTTACGGGTACGCTCCTCATTAATAATCGTTATGCATCCATACTATTTGATTCAGGAGCAGATAGAAGTTTTGTGTCTACTGCATTTGCACTGTTACTCAACATTGAACGAACCACATTAGACACTCCTTATCACATCGAACTATCTAATGGTTCTTTAGTTGGCACCGACACGATCATTCGTGGTTGCACTCTCAATTTCCTAAATCACCCATTCAATATAGATCTCATGCCCATAGAACTTAGAAGTTTCGACATTGTTATCGGTATGGATTGGTTATCTCGACACCATGCAAAAATCATTTGTGATGAAAAAGTTGTTCATCTTCCTTACGATGGTGAAACATTGGTCATTCGTGGAGAACGAAGTGGAACCAGACTCAGTATAATTTCATGCATCAAAACTGAGAAGTACATAAAGAAAGGTTGTTATGCATTCTTGGCTCATATCAGAGAAAAGAAGTCGAATGAGAAACGACTTGAAGATGTACCAACAGTTAAAGATTTTTCCAGAAGTCATTCCAGAAGAGTTGCTTGGATTACCACCTACTCGCCAAGTGAAATTTCAGATTGATTTAGTGCCAGGAGCTGCACCAGTTGCGCGAGCACCTTATCGACTTGCACCTTCAGAAATGCAAGAGTTGTCGAACCAATTGGAAGAACTTTTAGAAAAAGGTTTCATTAGACCAAGTTCCTCACCGTGGGGAGCACCGGTCTTGTTTGTGAAGAAGAAAGATGGATCTTTCAGAATGTGCATTGACTATCGAGAGTTAAACAAGTTAATGGTGAAGAATCGTTATCCACTTCCCAGGATCGACGGTTTGTTTGATCAGTTGCAAGGTTCCAGTTATTACTCCAAGATCGAATTAATGTCAGGTTACCATCAGCTTAGAGTTCGGGAGGAGGACATCCCGAAGACTGCATTTAGAACTCGTTATGGTCATTTGAGTTTCAGGTAATGTCGTTCGGACTGACCAACGCACCAGCTGTGTTCATGGACCTCATGAACAGGGTGTGCAAGCCATATTTGGATAAGTTTGTGATTGTATTCATTGACGATATCTTGATTTACTCGAGGAGTGAAGAAGAGCACCAAGAAAACCTTAGAACAATCTTAGAACTGCTCAAGAAAGAGAAACTGTACGCCAAATTCTCAAAGTGTGATTTTTGGATCCGCAGAGTACAATTTCTTGGTCATGTCATTGATAGTCAGGGACTACAGGTTGATCTAGCAAAGATTGAGGTAGTAAAAGATTGGGCAACACCAAAGACTCCCACAGAAATTCATCAATTCTTAGGACTTGCCGGATATTACAGTAGGTTCATTAAAGGGTTTTCTAAGATAGCTAAGCCGCTGACCAAGTTGACACAAAAGAACCAGAAGTACGAATGGGGAACGAAACAGGAGTCTGCTTTACAGTTATTGAAGCAGAAGCTTTGCAGCGCGCCGATTTTTGCACTACCAGAAGGGATTGAAAACTTTGTGGTATATTGTGACGCATCACACAAAGGACTTGGAGCAGTATTAATGCAGAACGAGAAAGTGATAGCTTACGCATCTCGACAGCTTAAGAAGCATGAGAAGAATTACACTACTCACGACTTAGAGTTGGGTGCCGTGGTTTTTGCACTCAAGATTTGGAGGCACTATATTTATGGAACTAAGTGTGTAGTATTCACAGACCATAAGAGCTTACAGTATATAATTGATCAGAAGGAACTCAATATGAGGCAACGTCATTGGTTGGAATTGCTTAGTGATTACGACTGTGTGATTCGATATCACCCAGGAAAAGCCAATGTTATGGCAGATGCACTCAGTCGGAAGGAACGACTCAAACATTTGAGAGTCAGATCATTGGGAATGACAATCATTTTGCCACTACCATCAAAAATTCTCGAGGATCAGATTGAGGCACTCAAGGAAGAAAACCTACCAAGTGAGACACTTAAGGGGATGCAAGATAATGCAACCGGTTTAGTAAGGAGATCAGACGGAGTACTATGCTTCAAGGATAGAAGTTGGATACCTCTTTATGGTGGAATACGAGAGTTGATTATGCACGAGTCGTACTAGTCGAAGTACTCTATTCACCCAGGTTCTGATAAGATGTATCAGGATCTCAAGAAACTTTATTGGTGGCCCAATATGAAAGCAGAGATAGCTACGTATGTTAGCAAATGTCTTACTTGTGCTAAAGTAAAAGCCGAGTACCAGAAACCATCAGGATTACTTCAACAACCAGAAACCATCAGGATTACCACAGTGAAAGCAGAGATAGGCACGGTTCACCAATTTCCATCATTTCTGACAGAGACAGTCGCTTTACTTCAAACTTTTGGCAATCATTGCAAGATTCATTTGGAACTAAATTAGACATGAGCACTGCCTATCATCCTCAGACCGATGGTCAGAGCGAGAGAACGATTCAGACATTGGAAGACATGCTCAGGGCGTGTGTGATTGATTTCGGAAATGGTTGGGCTAAACATTTGCCATTGATCGAGTTCTCTTACAATAACAATTATCACTCGAGCATAAAGGCAGCACCATTCGAGGCACTCTATGGTCGAAAGTGCCGGTCCCCAGTTTGTTGGGCCGAAGTTGGTGATGTACAACTTACTGGTCCAGAGTTGGTCAAAGAAACAACAGAAAAGATAGTCCAGATTCGAGAAAGACTCAAAACAGCTTGAAGCTGACAGAAAAGTTACGCCGATGTTAGACGCAAACCATTAGAGTTTTAGGTTGGAGACAAAGTCATGTTAAAAGTCTCGCCTTGGAAGGGCGTGATACGATTCGGGAAACGCGGGAAGTTGAACCCGAGATACATAGGGCCATTTAAGATTCTGGAAAGGATTGGTCCAGTAGCATACAGACTTGAGCTTCCGTCAGAGTTCAGCAGTGTCCATAATACGTTTCATGTCTCAAACCTCAAGAAATATCTTTCAGACGAAACGCTCATAATCTCATTGGAAGAAGTTCAGCTAGATGATAAGCTTAACTTTGTGGAAGAACAAGCAGAAATTATGGATCGTGAGGTCAAATAGTTGAAGCAAAGTCAAATTCCTATCGTGAAAGTTCGCTGGAATTCTCGTAGAGGTCCTGAATTTACTTGGGAACGAGAAGACCAAATGCGGCTCAAATACCCACATCTTTTCACCGAGTCCACTCCAGAGACCAACACCAGCTGAATTCAGGGACTGAATTCCTTTTTGGGTGGGAGACTGTCACAAATCACAATTTCAGGTCATTTTCCAAACCTCGACAATTTACTATTCACGGATTACTATTCATATTTACTATTCATTGTTCACTATTCATCATTTTCGGAGTCAGTTTGAGAATTTGAGAAGTCGTCAAAAAATTTACTATTTATATGACACTATTCATTCCCGGAGGGAAATTTCTATTAATGTTCATCATTCATCATTTCGTAAACTAGATTTACTGGTATTCAAAAGCGCGTAACCAGTAAGGTTTAGCTGCATATTCATGCATCATCAGTAAGGACACATCATATAGACTAGAATAGTCTACATATCATCAGTAGCATCATTATCATGTTAGGTCATGCACGGGTTTGTGTGATTTTCATTAACGTATGTTCATTTATTAATTAAAAGTTACCACTCAGTCATTACTACTAACATTATACCCAATACTCCCAACTATGATCCTAATATATTTTCATGCTAATTTTAATGATATAAAGATTATATTATTATTTAACCCGGTGTTTTTAAACCAATTGCTATAATTTCCATTAGGAGCTTATAACTATGTCAGTTTGCGATATTTCAATCCGATAATTATTTTAACACCCGATTCTTGCAAGGAATATGATTTTACAATTTTTATAACTTCGTCGTATTTTATTTCAACTCGTCACAATTTATTTCTAGTTAACATCAAAAATAAATGCACAAAAATACACTAACACTTATCTTAGTGGGACAATTTCTTTAATTAACATCAAATCTCTTCCATATTCTTGCAAAGTACCGCCCCCTAACCCATCCCATATGCCTAATACACCAAAAACCATTAATGCCCATGTTTACTTAAACTTGATTTTATTTCACTAACATCTCATAACATAAATTCAACTAGCTAAATCAAGAGATTTTCTCTCTTCTTTTTCTCCTTCCTTGCTCGGCCCAACCAAGAACACAAGAGAAGATCCATCAAATTTTCAAGTTAAAGTGATAATCAAGTATCATTTACCTTCCTTGTTAGGGTTTTGTGATAAAAACCCCAATGTTCTAAGCATTTTCATCTAAAACTCTTCCATAATTCAAGTAAGCTCAAGAACATTTTTTTTGATCATCTCATACTTTCATTTTATTTATATAATCTTGTATTATCAAGTTTTATTAGTAGCTAGTATGCAAAGTTTATGTTATACATACCACTTGTTACATATTTTCCTTATAAACATGTCTATCATTTTTAGTAACATCCTCATGAGATCCACAATTGTTGGTGATGTTTAGGACCCCATGACACCTTGAGAAGGTGTATGGTAGGATTAGAGTACTTGTGGTGTTGATTGGAAGTGGTATGATCAAGTCTTGAACCTTAAACATTGATTTTTCAACAATAGAAATAGGTGCTGTCCATTTTTGTGAAATCTGGAAATATCTGTAAACATTGAGTCATTTTGGCCTTCATATTTAGAAAATAAATACTCTCAAAAACAAAACCGTGGCCGCCGAAATGAACGAAAACCGATTTATAACGAAGGAGATATGATTTTTCTAAGTTAGACGACGAAAAACTATTTTCTGAAAATAGCTTGCTGTTTTTCCGAACTTCAAGGGACAAAACGAGATGTTAGACGTGATCTAGACCTATTGAAAATATGTTAGTTCATATTTGTACGAACCCGTGGATATAAAGAACGTAGAAAACGAGCTTATAACGACCAAGATATACACGTTTAAAGCCCAACGATTCACAATCTATTTTGACAGCCCACTAATAGAAAATGTTCTAAGTATAAAAATTAGTAATTTTACAAGTCACTAAGTTGATAGCCGATTTTCTATATGATCAAGGCGCGGTTGATCAAAAGTTAAATGTAACGACATTAAGACATTGTCACAAGGTTTACAAAAACGTCGAGTTTGATCACTATCACTTAACGTACAATATTTCGCGACTAGTTTCACGAAGTTATTTTAGACATATTTTCACAAGTAATGAAAAGTGCCATTTTTGCGACGAAAACATCATATTTGCCGATAGAACATCAAACGAGGATCATGGAGTATCATTCCAACATAATTACACGAAAAATAGTTTATAACTTAACGAGACGTCAAAAATGTATTTTTCATCGATAAACGTTAATTCTAAAACTAACAAGTGGTATCGTTAACATACGTATTTGCATGTGTTGCATTGTATCATTGCTTATCTTAGATCATATCATTCATGATAGGTCGCGGTTAGAGACCGAGTCTCATTTTCATCATATCCATTGTTGTCATTGCTACTATCATATCAGGTGAGTTTTCATAGCCCCGCTTTCAATTGTTTACATAATTTTCTAAATTCTCGGGGGAGAATACCTTGCACCATTTTTATGCACACCAAAGTATCAACTCATTACATTGCTTAAGTTACATCATTTGCCCAGATTAAAGTCCCCCTTTGTTAGCATGAACCATTAATTTTGAGCAAGCGAGAGTGAGTGAATAGATCTATTGAGGGTGACTCCTCCGTTCGGGTTGGTAGCGCCAACTTTTCAAACGAACGCATTTCATTTCTGCCATATTAGAGTGAATGGCAAACACTCAGTTGGGGCATTTCATTCAGTCTAGCTTCGGGGTCATGAGCTTAAGAGCTAATGTATCATTTTTATGTGGCATTGTTTTGTCATACACTTTATACTTGTGGTATCCGTATAACATTTCATTTACATAAACCTATGAACTCACCAACATTATTGTTGACCATTTTTAGCAATGTATTTTCAGGTAATTAAGGTATCGCTTGTTGGCTTGCATATGGACATATCATGGAGTCGCGGAGTCGACGCGTCTCACTTTATATTTTATGCACTTATCCATCGTTTGAATTGTATGAACTTGATTTCTGAAAACTTGTTTCACCTTTTGGGACCTTGTTTTGTAAACTATGAGTATTTTAAATGATCAAATGATGTATTTTCTAAACGACACTTTAGGTCTTTCAATATAACTGTACTATGGTGCTATGATCAGTCATGCCCTTGAATGCTTCATTCCGCTGCAAGTCACGTAATTTGGGGGTGTGACAATGCAAGCTCATCCTTAGTAGGGAACCTATTAAAATATTCATCACCTGCTTCTCCCTCCTTCTTACATTCATCATCCTTGGTTTCCTTATTGAGATCACTACTTCCTTTCGTCTCAACTTTTTGATCTTCTTTCTCACTAATCTTATTTGGTGGTAGTAAAGTGATGACGTTAGCAAAGTGAACATGTTTTGATGATAATGAGAAGAGTTTGCTAGGATCCTTAATCTTCACGAAGTGGGGTGTTTCACTATTGGCCAAAGTGGGTGGAGTAATACTAGCCTCTTCATTCTCGGTGATACAATTAGTTGAAGCACTGACAACTTGATTGTTGATAGCTTTCAAGAGGTTGCCAATTTTATTATTCATCTCTACTAGTTTTTATCTAAATTGAGTTCAAAGTTTAGACAATTGAGCTTCTTGAGATGTCATAAAATTGTGTATCAATCCTTCTAAGCTACGTTGATTACGAGGTGCACGGTAGGCGTTTTTGTTGGATGAATCATAATGTTGAGACCAAGTGAGTGGCGGGGAGTCATTAGTTGAGATAGTTTGAGTACGAATCCATTTGAAGTTCGGTTTGTCCTTCCATGCTTTATAGGCCTCATCAAAACTTCTAGGTCCAGGGTTTTTAGTGAACCACTTGTCTCCAGATCTGTCGGTACGTGAGGATGCATAATCCGTAAAAGCTTGTTTGGGGAGTTTCATGCAATCACGAGGGTCATGGGGACCACTACGTAATTCACATGAAGAAGTGATTTTGTTCACTAGACTTGAAGGTTTAGGAGCTTCATAGGATTTCATGAGAAACTTGACTTGGTCTTCAAGTTCCATGATCCTACGGTTTGGGAATGCTTGAGTTATTCGAAGACAAGGATATTCCCTTGACCGTTTTTCTCAACTCGCGAGGGTCATTCCAACATTCGTTGTCATAGAGAGCAAGATCTTCTATGATTCACCACGATTCTTCCGCATTCTTGTCACGTAGCTTGCCACCTGCCGCTTGGTCAATGGTTTACCTTGTGGATTGATTGACATGATCATAGAAAATTTGGATTTGATGCCAGAGATCAATGCCATGATGAGGGACTTTTCGGTGTAAGTCCTTCAAACGAGTCCACACTTCGTAAAGAGTTTCACATTGACGTTGTTAGAACATCAAGATGTCATTCCTTAGCTTTGTAGTTCTCCCCGGTGGGAAAAATTGAGCAAGGAAACGAGAAGTGAGATCATCCCAAGATGTGATAGATCCCGTGGGTAAACGCTCAAGCCATTGACTAGCTTGGTCACGTAGAGAGAATTAGAAGAGATGCAATCACGTTGTCTCTTGAGTGGCAACATCAAGGTTTATAGAATCTAGGATTTTAAGGAAATCCTTAAGATGTTGATTTGGATCTTTAGAACGAAGTCCATGGAATGCACATCCACTTTGCACCAACCGGATGGTGTCGGATCGCAAGGGAGACACATTGGCTCTTTGGGGGAACTCCATGGTGTTCCGATAGCCTTGGTGGCTTCGTTTGGAATACTCACCTAGAGTACGGGCTCGAGGTGGGTCCTGGTTAATTGGTTTTTCTTTGGGGGGTTGTTCTTGGGTGTTTGGTGGGGCTTGGTGTTGTTGTAGTGGTGCTCGGTGTGCTTGGTGTAGGTCGAAGATGTCTTCATTCACCATGATGGAAAATGAAGAGAATTACAAAACAAAGGGCACGAAGAAAAGATAGAGTAAAGAACGCTAATAAAAAGAAAATAAGAATCTCACTTGATAGGAATCTAGTGAGTATACCTAAATGAGATAGAAATTGAACCTAAACAATAACTATTCCCCGACAGCGACGCCAAAAACTTGATGTGAGATTTGTAAGGCCTCGAAATGAAGTTTTACAATCCTCCAGGCATTGTACCTGCTCACTGTAGAGTAGTATAGGTAAATCCGGGGATTGATCATTCTATAGGGGAATAGTGTCGTTAGGTCAAGATGTATGACGAAATAGGTCTAGAGGTGAGGGATGATTCTTTTTGTATTTTTATAATTTTATGAAAGTAGTATAAATCTCGGGTTTTAGAAGAGTGGGTGGAATTAGTTGCTAATCAACTAACCCAAAACTAATAATTTAATTAAAAATAAACTAGTAAAAAAGAAAGATAATACAATTGGTGACTTTTTATTATAGGGAAAGGCGTATTTAGTTAGATTTAATTAATCCCTAGTTATCTCCTATTGATCTGTCGAATTGTCACATCCTTGTTTTAGTTGAAGCGCTGTATTACTTAATATCGGTCGTGGGGAGGTGCCGAAGTCCCCAACTCTATGAATCTTAGTCTCCCCTAAAAACCTTAAAGTCTATTAAGTTCTCTAGGATCTACAAGCCGCAATTCATGCAAAAAATACAACGAGAAAAACCAATAGTGCACCCTATGATTGCGTTTCTAAGACGTTCAAGCCAGTTACATATAAGAGATTGGCCAGTTTTCTGAGCCTAACGCGAAGCAATCAACTAAACAATAGATGACATATCAATATTCAACAACTAGATTTCACTAGATCTAAGCAAACACAAGTAAATTTAAGCTAGCATGATAGATAGAAGAAAAGATAATCAAGTAATCAAAAAACACATAAACATATTGAATGATGGAACAATTAACTTATCTTCAATGAGACATAAGTTTTGAGGGTTGAAAAACCCTTACAAACCTGCTAAAATTTGTCCTTAAACCCTAGTCCAAGGTTGTGGATCTCCAGAATTTACCAGAGGCATCTCTTTTTAAACTTGAACCAAAAAATCAGCATAATCAACAACTGACGGCGTCACGTTGTAACCTGTGACACCGTCAGAGCTCCAGGTCTGACAGGTTTTTTGCGACTTCATCATTTTCTTCACTTTTCCATTCAAATACGTACAAAAAGTGCCTATTTCCATATTTCTCGTCCCAAGTACCTAAAATGCAAAAAGAAATGATTTGAGGAAATATTTGATCATATTAATACGATTTTGGGCTTAAATGACCCCTTAAAAAGGTACTAAATAAATCCTTATCAATGTTTATATTTATTCTCAATATCATAAACACCAGAACAAAAAAAACATTAAAAATCCCAAAACCAACAAAAGGATCTAATTGTTTTCAGCCATTTTTTCCAAATAATTTTGCTGCTTGCGAATACCAGCTTCAGTTTCAACCAAAATTTGATCCAAACGAGTAAGCACGTCCCTTTGCCCAAATTAAGTACATTCTTTAATGCATGCATGGAGAAAATAGAAAACGTAAAGTTATACATTTTTTTATAAGATACCCCTCAAATAAACAACCCATTCATTATCATAGCAACAAATAACAAATATATAAATAGACCAATTCGATAAAAATAACGTAAATATTTACGTAACAAGCATTACCTACGACACATCGCCTAATAAAACTGCGGCAACAAAAATTTGTAAAAACCAAACTGCATCGCACAGGTCTGAATGCATCGTTTATAATAAAATTGTGTTTCCTTATTAGATAAGGATCGACTTTATTATAAATATAAAACTAAAACTTGTTTAGTTTAAAGATTCACTTTTATTTGATAAAAACCTAAAATCCCTCCCTACTCCCTTGCTTACTTTGACCGTCGATCACCAAGGACACACGAGCACATTGTGTGTTCGAGTTAGGGTTTTACTTATCGTACTTTATCATTATTTTAAGCCTAATAGCTATAGGTGGTCGATGGATAGTTTGTGTGGATACTGGATTCGGCCTGATCTACTTTGAATCAAATAAATTGTATTTGCATGAAAGTAGGGGGATCAAATAAAATGTGGTCATGAAAACACCCATAAGGTGTTCAATGAAATGTCTCAATAAGAAATTTTGTGATTTTAGAGTTTCAAAGTGTTAATTATAATATAAATGTTTTAGTAATTCATAAAAACTTCAATATTTCCTTAGAAAATCAAAATTGTGATGAATAAAAATTTCGAATTTGCAATACGTGTTCATCAGTTCACTAGTTTTTTTATTAACAACATCACTGTTGGGAATACGTGTAACTATTAGCAAGTCTTGGTCATTATGTTATGTAATAGGTTGCTTAGTTAAGGCCTTTATGTTTGTTATTTATGGTTCGGCCCTATTAGAAGGCCCATGGGCCGTTCCTTTTATTTAGTTTCTAGAAGGATGCATAAGAGTGTTGCCCTAACACTCTTGTCCTATAAATAATACTTGTATACCTCACTTTGAGGTGTTGTTTATTTCATTAATGCTACTAAACCTTTGTCATTTTTATTCTTGAAGTAATCGACCACTATCATCTCTCTATCTCTTATTTGTCTCATATCTATACTTGTGTTACAACAATCAAGGTAACCTAACAAGTGGTATCAATCGACAAAAGATCATTGAGTAGTTTGTTTATGAGTAGTTTGTAGTTTTTCCTTATTGTACGATTTGGTTTGTGACAAAATCTCATTTCTAGCACTTCTCCTTTGCGCTTGTAAAGTGTTAAGGATTCTATAGTGTTTAGGAGTTTGATTTAGAGTCAACAGTTAAATTCTTTTCGATCGACACTAGTTTTTATCATCGTTTTGCATATTTACACCTTATCGAAATTGCTCAAATTTCCTTTAAAACATTAAAGCTTTAAAGTTTCTTATTATTTTGGAGTTTTTAAAGGTTATTGATCAATAGTAACTGTTTTAAAAGTTGTTTTTCATTGAAAAAACGAGTCTTTTGAAAACTGTGCTATTATTGCAATTAAATTTAAGGGTTCATCGAACATTGATGACATCAAATAAGTACATTTTATTAGCATCATGTATCCTATGTATATTGCTTGTTTTTGTATTATTTTATATGGGAATTGATACTTAATCGCCTACTTTTGTAATTCTCAGTTATAAACAAGCATTTGGTGAAAGTTAGCTATTATGGGCATAAAATGGAGCAAAATGACCAAGATTGGAAAAGTCTGCTGAATTGAAGAGATTAAAGACCATTTCCTGACTTTGAAGCATGCGCCGCATCTGATTTTATCATGCGTCGCATATGAAACTTTGGTCAACGAAGAAGAACCAACTTGTTCTACTCCAAATACGCTGCATCGGACCAATCCGATGCGCCGTATCGGCCATACACAATCCTTACCAAGAAATCAAGTGGAGATTAGAAGCTTAATGAAGAAGTCAAGATTACAAGTCGACACTTGAAGATGCTTTCGTATTTTGGCCATAAAATCTTCATCCGGACTCCGTTTTAGTTGATTCAAGCGGCCACGGAAAGAGAAAAAGGAGATCTACCTATATCTGAAGGAGATGCGGCACATCAGGTCTTTAGATGCGCCGTATTGGGAGATACTCCATATCAGATTTATAGATGCGCCATATCGGGTCAGTTTCAGACTTGGAGGCTACGTTTACTTATAGATGCGGCGCATCTAACTCTCTAGATGCGCCGTATCGACCCAGATTTCAGAATCTATAAATACCGAACTCATTAACGAATTAGGGCATCATTGGGGACCCTCAGGATCATTCGCAGGCGTCTGTAAACGTCCCAAAACAGCAGAAGACTATATTGAAGATCCATTCCATCCACGAAGAACATCTCAAGCCAATTTACTTTGTTTAATCATTCGGTTAGCGTGTAGTTTTCATTATGATTTCTATCTTTTATGCTATGATTCAAACATTGTGTATTGTTACTGAGATTATGGGCTAACACCTTTAGGTGTTAGCCAAGTTTATGAAGTCTATTTAGTTTATTTGTGTTCTTGATTACGTGTTTGCTTTGTTCTTGGATTGGGTGCTTATCGTTAAAAACTCGTTTATTGCTTATCACTAGTAGAAGTCGATGTAACTAGATTATGATCTTATTGGTTTAATTGGTGTAATTTAACTATCTGAAACTGTGGTTACTTTAATTGAATCATAAGTGTAGTAATCCGAATCCTATATAGACGGGCTTAGATGGAACACATCGGAACCGTGCCTTATGCCACTATTAGGACTAGTAGAGCGTAATGCCAAACTAGGTTAGATGGTGATTATGCAATAAGTTAGTATTGATGCTAGATAGGTCACTATGATCTTGGCCAATTTCCCGCTCCGTATAGCAAGTTATTAAATCGTGACAGGGTTTAGTGATTGGATCTTCGCCTTAACTTTTGAATGAAGTAAAACAAGTAGACATTAGCACAATATATAACTATAAGATGGATTAGACTTGGCTAGCATGTTCTTCTATCATTGAATTCACCTTTACTTTAATTTAGTTTAGTTATTTATTTTCTCGCATTTAGGTTAATTAAACAAAACAAAACTTGTGCTAGTCTTTGAGACTAAACCCCCCTTAAACTTTAAATTGATTTATAGGTTAGGATAGTTTAGTTAGTTTAGATTAGTACAAATACCTTTAGATCATTTTAGCTTCGCTCCTAGTGAACGACCCTTGCTTACCTAGAAACTATCTACATTGATCGGGTACACTGCTCGTGAGTGTTTAGAGTCTATAGGTTAGTTCGGCAATAAATAAATATAAAACTTGGTTGATTTTTATAGACCTAAAAAAACACATCAAGTTTTTGGCGCCGCTGCCGGGGAGTGATTGTTTTAATTTGATTTATTGGTATTTTAGTTTAGTTAGTTTTATTTGTTTCTGTGTGTTTGTTTCTGTGTTTCTGTCTCAGAAAGGCAATACGGCCTATCCTTGTCTGTGGATGCGGCGTATCTGTCTTACATCAATACGGCGTATACAGGTCAATTGTATACGGCGTATTGACGTTCTGTGACCAATTTTTTTTTTATCGTTTTTCTTTATTTTTGTTTATTCATTTTTATTTTTCATTTTAGTTTTTATTGTTTTTGTTTCGGTTACTGCTATTCTTGGTTGTTTATCTTTCAGGTAATAATGATGATGGATAATCCGGACATAACTATGGAAGAATATCTTAGGCTTAACAATGAAAGATCCTTGAGCAATAAAAAGGTTTACGATTGGGAAAGAGCAAGATATGGTGCACAAGTCATCAATGATAAAGAACCCACGATGGAAGAGTACTTATTATCAAAGCAGGAAGAGTCAGGGAAAGAAAGAAAGACATTGCCATTTAGACACACTTGGACTTTATCCAATGATGATGATGAAGAAGAATCATACGATTTTGGTGCAATTAGGTTTCCGGCAATAGTTATTGATGATGTTATTTCTCCGGAAGTTGCCCAAGATGAAGAAGAGTCACAAGTGTTTGATTTGAATGAAAATCCGGCAATTGTTTACAAAGAAGCTTATTCATCCGAAAGTGCTTATGATGAAAATGAAGATGAATGTGGAACAATGGTGTATGGTGCTATTACTTTCTCATCATATCAAAAACACCATGATGATATTCCATCGGATGAAGATAATGAGTATTCTAATATTGAAAGTTTTGATTGTATTGTGTACGATGCCATACCGCAATTGCCACAACAAAATGAAATATTCATGCGTGGAACAAATGAGCCAGATTATGACCCCACAAAGGATTTTGAAGAAATGTGGGATGACTTATTTGAGGCGGCTATTCGGGAAAAGGATGAAATTACAAGACCACTAGTTGAAGATGGAGACTCACAAGATGAATTGGAGTCACTTACAACAAAAAGTGGTACTAATTTATTTAATATTATTAATCCCGTTACTAATAATCTTGCTAGTTTTCCTAAACAGGTTGCAAAACGAAAGAATGATGAGGTGGAATTTATTACACCAACTAATGATGAATATAAAGCACCTGTTATCAACCCATTTTTGGTGGAGCTCGAGAAAGAATTCAAGGATGAGCTGATGGACACGACCATGATTGAAGAGGATGATTTCAATCCTATGAAGGATATAGAGGAACCCGAACTTTTACTCGCCAAAGACCCTTTCTCATCTTTTATGGAAGTCAAGGGACGCCTTACTACCAATAGAACAAACGAAGAAGAAGGAGATTCATTGATCCTCAACATACTACTCTCTCACATGTAATGTTCATGTCATCCAATTTAACAACCAAACCGGGTAAGGTAATGAACGAAGTACACATATTGCCAAGGTATTATCTTTACATATTCTATCCATCTCTAGTAGCAAATTTACACCGTTATGGTGCTTATTGCTACTATCACCCGCACTTGACCGCAAGTGGGGGGAAAACACCCTATTGCCTAGTAAATAAGGGTGGAGTCAGGCTCGTGACTCTAACAAAAACAAGCGCTTCTTGGGAGGCAACCCATGCTTGTCTTTTATTTTGTTTTTAGTTTATTTTTATTTTCGTATTTCTGTCAGTTGGTCAATACGGCGCATGTACTTTTAGTGGATGTGGCGTATTAGTTACAGGAAGTTGATGCGGCGTATCCAATATTCCATGGATACAGCGCATCGACACTCTGGCCTGTAATTTCCCGTATTTTTATTTTCCTAACCAATGATTAACGAGATGCTCTCGAGATTCTTTTTCTGTGGTCTCTATATTTTTACAGGTCTGGACAATTGAAGAGGTTGATGGACTCCCGCATTATATACGCTAGCACGTTTACATTGGAAGATCATACCGAGCAAATCTCAGGGGAGTTCTCCGTTCTAATTCTTTCTATCTCTTGTTTTTAATTTTAAATACAAACAACGAGGACGTTGTTTAACTTAAGTGGGGGGATGGAGAATTAGAACGTTACTTGTCTTAATTTTTTAAAAATATGCTTTAATCTATGCTTAATTATAAAAATTTAAAATTTTTTTAGCATGTTTTTGTTTAATCTAAGTTGCATAGCTGCACACATAACCTTATTTTCAAAAATTGTGAACTTATCAAAATTCACAAATCTATGAGTGTGCCGGTGACTTGTAAACTTTAGAACTTGGCTTGTATACTATTTGAGACCACCATAATGAGTATTATTGATATAATTGGAGTGACTTGTCTAACAAGGTAAATTTCTAGGATTACACCCAAAAAGCCTATTATATGTTTTGTGTTATTAACTAACTACACTGGTTAGTTAACCCCCGTATAAACCCTTTGTTTACTCTCATTTTTAGAGTAAGATACCCCTAGAAAAACCCTCAGAGCCATTCCTTTCGTTTCTTACACCAATGTTTATAATGTTTCGTTACACCCTTACACCTTAGCCTACCCTGTAGATTAAAGTCCGTGGTTAGTTACTTTAGGCAAAGTGTGTTTCCTTACAATTAACTGTGTTCGCGTGCGTAATTCATTATCTATGGTTAGGTCGGGAAATTGCACAATGCAATTGGAGTGAAAGTAGATATTGTATATTTTGAGTCTTATTTTTCGTGTGTTTACTACTTTCACTATTACTGTTATTTCTGAAGTCATGAAAAGTATGGAAAAATTATCCAGAGTTATCGTTATAGTGATGTGGTGAAATTTTACACATCTATGTTTATGTTAGTAATTCGGAAAAAAAAAATCGAAAAAATGAGAAAAGAAAAAGAAATAAGAAGTTGGAAGTTTGTTTTTGCCAACATTGTAAAGTTATGTAAAGTTATCATTATTGTTGTTGTACTATATTTATGGATTGAATGGGAGTTGGCCGTTATGGGAACGCCAACTAAGGTTATTCTTTGATTGAGATTTTATTGAGTATAATTCGTGTCTACCTAAAGCGTGTGTTTCAAGTGTTAAAGCGTGAGTTATTCAATGATATGAGTCTTATTCATGGGATGGTTGGGAAAGTAATTAACCACACTTAGGATTTTAATCTATTTGTTTTGTTTATTTTTCATTTTACACCAATTTATATCTCAAATATTATCCATACCTTATATCATTCTTCATCCAAACCTTTGATTTATTGAGATTAGGGATTTGAGCAATCTTAAGTATCGTAGTCGTGGATTCGACTATGTATTTATGATTTTGTCGCCCTTTTTGATATAATATTATTGGTGAAGATTACTTGGTCCTATCTTTAGCCTATTCGAGTTAAGGAATTGAGCAATTGCGAGTATCATGGTCGTGGATTCGATCATGTATTTGTAATTTTGTTGACTTTTCTGGAATATGAGATCGATAGAGATTAAAAAGGATGATCAACCCTTAACCAAAAAAAAAAAAAAAAAAAAAAAAAAAAAAAAAAAAACCCTTTTTACCGCTTTAGACTTGTTACTCCTTAGCTTTAGTGGGGGAGATGTGTATCATTGCCAAGCTTATGATAGAATATTCGTCACGACTGGATAGTTAAACGATTAAATTTGCTTTTATCGAAATATTTTATTTTGTTTCTAATTCGTTAAGTGTTTGGTTGTGCAATTATGATAAAACGAATAAATGCTTAATTGTAAAAATACATCCTATTTAGGATACATTTTCATAAGTTTAATCTAAGGTTTACTTGAGGACAAGTAAAGTTCAAGTGGGGGGATATTTGATGACATCAAATAAGTACATTTTATTAGCATCATGTATCCTATGTATATTGCTTGTTTTTGTATTATTTTATATTGTAATTGATACTTAATCGCCTACTTTTGTAATTCTCAGTTATAAACAAGCATTTGGTGAAAGTTAGCTATTATGGGCATAAAATGGAGAAAAATGATCAAGATTGGAAAAGTCTGCTGAATTGAAGAGATTAAAGACCATTGCCTGACTTTGAAGCATGCGCCGCATCTGATTTTATCATGCGTCGCATATGAAACTTTGGTCAACGAAGAAGAACCAACTTGTTCTACTCCAGATACGCCGTATCGGACCAATCTGATGCGCCGTATCGGCCATACACAATCCTTACCAAGAAATCAAGTGGAGATTAGAAGCTTAATGAAGAAGTCAAGATTACAAGTTGACACTTGAAGATGCTTTCGTATTTTGGCCATAAAATCTTCATCCGGACTCCGTTTTAGTTGATTCAAGCGGCCACGGAAAGAGAAAAAGGAGATCTACCTGTATCTGAAGGAGATGCGGCGCATCAGGTCTTTAGATGCGCCGTATTGGGAGATGCTCCATATCAGATTTATAGATGCGCCATATCGGGTCAGTTTCAGACTTGGAGGCTACGTTTACTTATAGATGCGGCGCATCTAACTCTCTAGATGCGCCGTATGACCCAGATTTTAGAATCTATAAATACCGAACTCATTAACGAATTAGGGCATCATTGGGGACCCTCGGGATCATTCGCAGGCGTCTGTAAACGTCCCAAAACAGCAGAAGACTATATTGAAGATCCATTCCATCCACGAAGAACATCTCAAACCAATTTACTTTGTTTAATCATTCGGTTAGCGTGTAGTTTTCATTATGATTTCTATCTTTTATGCTATGATTCAAACATTGTGTATTGTTACTGAGATTATGGGCTAACACCCTTAGGTGTTAGCCAAGTTTATGAAGTCTATTTTGTTTATTTGTGTTCTTGATTACGTGTTTGCTTTGTTATTGGATTGGGTGCTTATCGTTAAAAATTCGTTTATTGCTTATCACTAGTAGAAGTCTATGTAACTAGATTATGATCTTATTGGTTTAATTGGTGTAATTTAACTATCTGAAACTGTGGTTACTTTAATTGAATCATAAGTGTAGTAATCCGAATCCTATATAGACGGGCTTAGATGGAACACATCGGAACCGTGCCTTATGCCACTATTAGGACTAGTAGCGCGTAATGCCAAACTAGGTTAGATGGTGATTATGCAATAAGTTAGTATTGATGCTAGATTGGTCACTATGATCTTTGCTAATTTCCTGCTCCGTATAGCAAGTTATTAAATCGTGACAGGGTTTAGTGATTGGATCTTCGCCTTAACTTTTGAATGAAGTAAAACAAGTAGACATTAGCACATATATAACTATAAGATGGATTAGACTTGGCTAGCATGTTCTTCTATCATTGAATTCACCTTTACTTTAATTTAGTTTAGTTATTTATTTTCTCGCATTTAGGTTAATTAAACAAAACAAAACTTGTGCTAGTCTTTCAGACTAAACCCCCCTTAAACTTTAAATCGCTTTCTAGGTTAGGATAGTTTAGTTAGTTTAGATTAGTACAAATACCTTTAGATCATTTTAGCTTCGCTCCTAGTGAACGACCCTTGCTTACCTAAAAACTATCTACATTGATCGGGTACACTGCTCGTGAGTGTTTAGAGTCTATAGGTTAGTTCGGCAATAAATAAATTTAAAACTTGGTTAATTTTTATAGACCTAAAAAAACACATCAAACATCACACTTAAGGGTTCATCGCAATTCACACTTGAGGGTTTATCGCAATTCACATCAAGGGTTTATCGTGATTCGTCTAAAGATCTTCTTCACGATTCACGGTTTAATCAGTATATTCCTAGCTTGTATAAGCTTGTGAAAATACATCGACTCAGTGGAAATCTCCTATCTTGTATAACTTAGTGAGATATTATCGGAATTGCAAATTGTTATCCCAATTGCAAAACTTATCAAAATTCAAATTTTCATTGAAATTGGACTAAGTTTTTTCGAAATTCAAGCTTCATCGCAATTGGTCAAAGTTATAATAGTTGTTCAAAGTTCCATCGCAATTGGCCAAACTTATCGCAATTGAACAAATCTATCGTAATTGGAAAACAATCATCACAATTCATCAGCCAGTGAACTGTGTTTATTGCAATTGGACTATCAGTGAACAGTGCTTATCAAAATTGAAATTGAGCTGTGTTTATCGCAATTGGACTCTTAGTGAATAGTAATTATCGAAATTGAAAGTGAACAATACTTACCTAAATTCCTAATCAACCAAAACCAAACTTTATCTACCACAACACATTTCTCAATTGGCTTCAAGAGATCCATTTTAACATAACACAAGTTAAACAATCACAATCATGTCTCAACCACCTTATTTCAACTTCTATCCTCAGCAACAGCAGTATTCTCAGCAACATCAATATCCTCAGCAACAGCTGTATCCTCAAAAACAACCATATCCTCTGCAACTGCAACTCATGCAACCACAACCATTCTTTCCACAACAACAATTCCCTCAACAACAATCATACCTTCCACCATAATTTGCAATACAATCATTAACTACATTTCCTCCTCCATCTAAAGAACCACGTTGGTTTGCTCAAATGTGTGCAACAATCAGTAGCCAACAATCAATTCATGAAGCTGGATCACTTGAAAGACCTCCAATGCTCACTCCTGGAAATTATGTTCAATGGGAAAGTCGATTCTTTAGGTTCATCGAACTCCGAAAGCTCATGGCAAATATCTGAAGAAGGTTATACTTGAAGGTCCTTTCCAAATGCCAACAACAACTGTTCCTAGAGATCCACAAGCTATTCCTCCAAGACCTAAAACTTTTACCACCCTTCCTGAGAATCAACTAACAGTAGAACAAATACTTCACCGAGAATCTGATGAACTTGTAATGGAGTATATTGCTCTGGGTATACCTAATCCAATTATCCAAAGCGTTGATACTCAGAAAACTGCAAAGGACATGTGGGAACATATACATATCTTGATGGAAGGCACTTAACTTAACCAAGAAGACACATAATCCAAACTTTATCTCGAATATGAAATGTTCATGCTTGATCCAGGGGAGACACTTGTGTCTTATTATCATTGATTCACAAACATCATTAATGACTTGGACAGACACAACATCATCTTGCCAAAGATTGTAATCAACACGAAGTTTCTCAATTGTCTAGGTCTTGAATGGAAAAAGTATGTCACATTTGTTCGTCAAGCCAAAAATCTTCATAATGCGAAGTATCGATTGTTGCATGATTATTTGAAGCACCATCAACCTAAGGTTTACAAAGATCGAGCTATGCGTGGCATGCTTACACCTTCAAATCCATTACCACTTATGGCTCAATCTTATTGTGCTCCATATCTACCACCTAATCACTCTGCTTACCCTCAACAATCACCTTCAACCCAAATCGTTCCATATGATTCATCACATCAATCAACTGACACTCAACTAGTTCCATACAACTACTCAGATTACATGTTCTACACACAAACAAATGATCAGGACGATGATGCATTCAACTCATTGAATCAATGATTTGCCTCATTGCTTGAGCCTTCAGCAAATTCTTAAAAAAATCCAACAATTATCTTCGTACTTCATCTAAAACAAGGAATCAAGCTGTTATACAAGATGGGCGGGTGGAAGTACAGAATCGTACTTATGGACGTTAGATGGGCTCTGGAGGTTACGCGGGTAATTCATAAAATGGACAAGTGTTTAATACAGCTGGTGGAAATAGGAACAATGCAGGTGCTCCTCAAAGAAGGGTTGAAATTATTAAAACTGGAAATTCATCACATACGAATACGGGAATCAGGTGCTACAACTGTAATGGCAAGGGTCGTCTGGCTAATGCATGTCCAAAACCAAGAACCAGAGGCAGTGACTTTCATAAACAAGCTTTACTTCTTGCACTTAAGAATAAAGCTGGTGGAAATCTCACTGGCAAAGAAAACAGTATCATGGCAAATGCTTATTCAGATGATGATATGGAAGACTTGGAAGCTAATGTAGTAGTTATGTTGATGGAAAACATGCAGGAACTTCACATGAGTGACACATGCCCAGTCTATGATACTGATGGCTTGTCTCAGGTACCCGAATCAAATACATGTCTCATACATGAACTGGTATCTCTATCTGCATCTGCGTCAGACAAGCGGCAATTTATTCAAGATGATTCATTGCCAACTCTTCAAGAATTTGATCAAATTAACCCTGTTGTTACATTTGATGATCCAATTGAGGACTTTAACAATGATAAACTTGAACAGATTGAAACTTTGTCTGATCCAGATCCAGAACTTATAACCTTGCTTATGACCACCCAATCCCAAGTTGAGAAATGTAATGAAATCAACCATAAGTTAAAAGCCACAATTGCATCATTAACTGCGGATCTTGAGCGCTCCAAAACACAACTCTCGAATTTTGAAACACAAGTTAAACGAGAACAAAGTTTTGAAGTTGCTTTTCAAAATGCGAACGTCGAAGAACAAGAGTTACAACATCAACTACGAGAGTTAGTCGTTTCTGAAAATAACTTGGTTTCTCAAATGGAACAAGAAAAATTTAAATTCAAACAACAAATTGAACACCTCAATTCTGAACTTTCAAAAACAAAAACGGAGTTGTCAACTTGTCAATCTATTTTTTCTGAACAAAAACAAGTGTCTAGAAAACGAATTGATTCTTATCTTGATGAAATCATAGATTTGGAAAGTAAATTAAAAGAGTTTCAAAAAGTTATTTACAAAACTGGTGAGTCTGTAACAACAATTCAAAAGTTTACTTTAAAGAAAAATCCTCAAGGTTATGGTTTTTCTCTTGGTGACGATAAACCACGTTTTCTAAACAAAGTACTCAAGAAAAATCTGAAGTTGTATAGTGCAGAACATTTCTTTGATGATTCAATTATGCGTGTTGTTGTATATAACTGTGAGGAAGAACAAGAACAGGAAGACGAGAGTCGATCAAAAATGAGAAATGTTAAGTTTAATAAACCATTTGATTACTCAAAATAGCCTCATATTTTTGACACTTTTGTTCCTCAAAAAGAAAAAACATAACAACCTTGGTTTATCACTCAAATTCATGAATCAACTTCTGATGTTGGTCTCGTTAAATCAGTTGCACAAATAAATGGCCCTTTACCATCCTTTGGTGAAATTAAACCATTACCAAAACGTTGCATTGTACTTCGGTATTTTGACACGTTTATGGAAGACATCAAATTTTTGATCAACCAATTGATCGTAATTTTGAGATAACTGTTTCAACTTTTCAATCTGCTTACGCAAAAGAACAGAGAAAAAATTTTCAAACACAATTTTTACCTCATGTCCAACATTTGCGTCTTTGTGCAACACACTGGGAACGGGAGCTACAAAATGAAGTGTCATCTATGATGAACATTTTCAATGCAACTGAAAATTCAATTTCCAAACGAAAACGTCAAAACAAAATTCTTCAAAATGAAGCAGATCGACTCTTGGAAGATGTTCTCAGTTCTGACATTATCTCGGTGTTCATGAATTCTATTTCTGTGTCTTGTAATTCTTTGCTTATTGCTGACCATAATTCTGAGGATGAAAAGTTGAGAAACGAGATTGAGATTTTAAAAGCTGAAAATATGAGAATCATTAAGCAAAATGATGATGTTCAAAGTAAAGTTTCAAAAGAGATTTTTCAACTAAAACATAAACTTCAATGGTGTAAGGCTCAAAGCATTGATTTTGAATTATCTGTACAACACTAAAAAGAAAATCTGGGTTTTGAAAACAATTTGTCCTTAAAAGTAGAAAATCTTCATGATGAGAAAGCAGTCTTACAGTGTGAATTGCTCAAATATGAAAAAGAAATTGAGAACTTAAAAAATGAGTACAAAATAATTTATGACACTTTGAAAAAGACTCGGTCTCAACTTTTGATAGAAAACGCTGACTGTAGGAAAGACCGTGAAGCCACTGTTCACTTAAATAGAGAACTTGATAGGAGACTACAGGATCAGCAACACATCATCATTGAATAAAAAGAGAAACTCCAATTAAAAGAAAAAGGAAAATCTGTTAACACAAATGTGATTACACCAGGAATGTTCAAGCTAGACACCACATCTAGGCAGAACGTTACTAACACAAATCAGACTACTAATTTGATTCCTTCCACTTCTACGGGAATAGTCACCACTACTAGCGTTAGCAGATCAAAGCGTAAGAGCAACAAATGGAAGAATAGGATCTTACAATGTAGAAATGGGAAACTAGAAGCCCTAGAAGTAAAAGATCAACTTAGGAATTTGAATAAAATGGATGTTTCTTCTGATTTAGATTCGAACTTAAAAACTTGTAATTCTAATATCGATGTAACGAATGCTCAGACTTTGATTGTTTTAAACGTTAATGCTTCTTGTGTTTTATGTCGTAAAAGCATGTTATCTGGTGATCATACGAAATGTGTTGCAAAATCTCTTTTATCTCGTAATAGGAAAGTTACAGCTGGCAATACCTATAGGCCCACTAATGTTTCTAAGTCTGTGCTAGGAAAACCGTCAGTTGTAGTTTCTCAAAATGCCTTAGATACTCCCATCGTTGCAAATACAAATCCTAAGATAGTGCAATCACCTAGCGAATTCACTAAGACAAAAGCACGAAATAGTTCGACATGGCAACGTTGGTTACACAGGACACCTAGTTTTAAATGGATACCTAAAATTGTTAATGTGTGTTCTTCTAACCCAACTGAACCCACAAACTCTTTGGGTTCCAACCTTCGCATTATTCCATGTTTCTCGTCTTCGTGTGATGTAGGTGATCCAATTCCTTCTATGGATTGTTGATAGCGGCTGTACCCGACATATGACAGGCAATCTCAAACTCTTCAAAAAGAACCCATGAGGTTCAACTCTAGATGGAAATCTTCTTCTTTAGATTTTAAAACTCAAAGAGAGACACCGGGTTTCTCAAACAACTTTTAACAGAAAAGGAATTTTAAATTTCCATTGATTCCACGAGTGTCATTTCAAAATGAAACAAAAGCTTTCAGTCCTCGTTGGAATTCAACATCTTTAACTCGGATTGACACAACCTACAAATGAATTTCAAATTTTGGTAAACCTGTTGGCGCCGTGCTTAAATGGGTTCCCGAGGTTGTTGTCTAATCTGATAGTCAAGCATTCTTTGTTGTATAATACTCGATTGTGTTTTCTAAAACCTTGAGCATAATCATCTCACAAATTTTCAAAAAGTATTTTTTTAAAATACGATTCAAAATTCCGCTCAAGAAGACTATCTCTCGAATAAACTTCATTATTTGAGGGGGAGTATTTTGTTAAAAGAAAATAAATTTTGTATTAAAACGATGGCTTGTGCACAACCTGTTCTTTGTAAAGAAAGCACCCTGAGGTACGCTTCAGTGCCTCAATCCTAATTTAAGGAGCGAAAGCTTCTTACTTTCAGTAGAATTAATCAAATTTCTTATGTTTTTCATAATTCTGCTCAAAAGAACAAGTATTCCCTCTCGTAATCAAAACCTCAAAAAGTTATTTCACTTATTGAGGGGGAGTATTTGAAACAATCTTTGTTCAAAATTATAAGTTCTTGTTGGTTTCTTCCCACAAACCTCAAAAAGCATATTTTAATCAAAATGTTCTTCAAAAACAACATAGATATGCTATTTTTGAGGGGAGAAAAACAGAAGTGATTAAAATATGGTAACAAATGTGGAATCTCATATGAGCTCAACTCAGATTTGGCCAATGAATTGACAAAACTTAACTGTCAGTAATCGAAAGGACTTGTCCTTGATGGGTAATAATTTCAAGTTGGTCTAACCAGTGATGTAAGCGTGTCTCGAATAGGACTTGTCTAAGTAGAATGTACCGTTTTGAGAGATTTTCATTGAATATAACCATGATGGGTAATAATTTCAAGCTAGTTTAACTAGTGATGTAAGCGTGTCTCAAATCGGTCATGTTCACTGAGAATCAATCAATTCAAAAGTGCGAACTCCAACCAATATGTGTAAATTTCTATTTACAACTTATGAGCACATGTGAAAGGGGAATATTTGTGAAAAATCCAAAACTCTGTAAGTGTTAAAAAATCATATCTTATATTCATAAACACTTTGAGAAAGTTTTAAATGCATGGTTTTATTGCAACATAGGATAGTCATGGAGTTATAAGGTCACTAAGGTTAGGAAATACGTCTTATGATCCGCCAAAGCCGGAGGAATCTACCCAAGGACAACACCAAATAGTTTAGTACTAGAAAGTCCTTAGGTATGATTGAAAAAAAGGAGAAATATGATAAAGGAGAACGAAGGGGTTGAAGAATTAAAAAGAAAAGCTATGAAAAAGGGTGAAAATAAATAGCCCTCCAAATGTTCAACCTTAGGGCAGAAAACGGATTCAATTCATATGCTACTGGTTGTTACTAAGGTGACATCGGTATTGAAGACAAAGACGTCATGGACCCAGTGACGCACTGCACTTAAACTTCTAGCCACTCAAGTTCTCTCAAAAGGACTTGTTTCATTTCTCATGGGGAACCCTGCATAATTTATCGACCTCTCACTACGAGTTGTGTTGATATTGAAACAAGAGACACCGCTCCAGTCTCCGACTACTAAAATCAAAATGCACTTATCGAGTCTAAAGCCACGAGATTCATCAAAAGATTTCTTAGGAACACTTGAACATTTCTAAAATTGTTGTTCAACAACAAGAACACTAGTTGTAAATATTTGAGTCCTACGCAGATCTTAGCAATCTGACAGAACATTTATGAGAGGTTTTACAAATGTAATTCTCAGTGATTGAATAGAAATTCCTGCCAGGGTCAATATCAAACAGCCCTGACAGCAGGTCACTTCGGTAATCCCTTGTGGGTTACGCTTAGTGTTCACGGTGGTTTCAAACGGTCTACAGTCGTAAAGTGATACTTTGATATACTTCAGCGACTCACCTGAATCGTTGATATACTTCGGTATATCTGTGTATGCCCTCTTGAGGGTATCCGATTCAGGAACAGCCTTTGTAAGTCCAAACTTGTAAGTGTTGGACAATTTATTGCTAACTATTTTCATGCAGGTACTCATGGAGACCCGGAGTTCCAGCTAGCTGTAACCTTCACTACCACCATTATCATCAACTACACTCTATCTCCACATGCTCATAACAACATCAGAAAGTCATTCAAAGTTCAAGGGAAGTTCTCATCAAATATCAAAGCAAAAGTTCAAAAGACAAAGATTGAAGTTAAAGAATGAGAATCACAGAATGCACAAAGTTTCAATGTCAAAGAAGTATGAGCATAGTGAAAAAGACGTAAAGACACTGGAGTTAAAGACGTTGATGAAAGGCAGATCACAACATTATCCTATCACACAGAACAAGAACAAAGAACAAAGATACAAAAGACGTCAAAGCCAATGAAGCAAAGAAGACGTCAAGCAAACTTTGATGACCAACCCTTAGAGGGAGATTGTTGGGAATACGTGTAACTATTAGCAAGTCTTCGTCATTATGTTATCTAATAGGTTGCTTAGTTAAGGCCTTTATGTTTGTTATTTATGGTCCAGCCCTATTAGAAGGCCCATGGGTCGTGCCTTTTATTTAGTTTCTAAAAGGATGCATAAGAGTGTTGCCCTAACACTCTTGTCCTATAAATACTACTTGTATACCTCACTTTGAGGTGATGGTTATTTCATTAATGCAACTAAACCTTTGTCATTTCTATTCTTGAAGTAATCGACCACTATCATCTCTCTATCTCTTATTTCTCTTATATCTATACTTGTGTTCAGTGTTGCAAAAAAAGTTCTACAAGGCTGATTAATCACCGATTAGGTGCTACAAGGCCACTGACCTTGCCAATTTATGTAACTGGGTCAAACAAATAGATCAACCGTGGTCAACGACGATCAACGGTGGTCAATGGTGGTCAAACTTTCCGGAAACCTATAGTAACTGTTTAATTCTATTACAAGTTGTTTTTTAGAAAATACCTTGCCGAAAATACCTAAAACTCACCAAAAATACACAAAACTTTTTGGAAATCACTAAAATTTGTCAGTAATGCCAATCCGATTAATCACCGATTAATCCCGCCTAGACCGATTACAAGCTACAAGGTGGTCGACCGCCCGACTACCGATTCACGATTTTTGCAACCTTGCTTGTGTTACAACAATCAAGGTGACCTAACAATCACAATATTCATCAGTTAGATCACATTATTTATCAATTTTCATAGTGAACATTTTTTTATCACAATGTTTCTCATTTTTCTTTGATGTTGTTCACCAGTTACATTACAATGTTCATCAGTTATATCACGTTAGTCATCTATTTTCTTTTTAAAGAACTTTTTCCTATTTTTATCTCAATATTCTTCAGTTTTCTTTGATGAGCAATATCACAATGTTCATTAGTTAGATCACGTTGTTCATCATTCTTTTTTGTCATAATGTTCGTCAGTTTTCTTAAAAAAATCACTTTGTTCACCAGTTTTCTAAAAAAAATCACAATGTTCTTCAATTAATAGTGAAAATAACAAAAAAAGGAGTTGACAAAAGTAAAAGGGGACATTGTCACCATGTGGTGACTTTTTTTTTTTTTTTTTTTTTTTTTTTAAAATTTTCTTCACATTCTAGAGGATCACAACCCTTGCATGGAAAACATAATTAGCAATTTTTGAGGTTTAAGTAAAATGCACTCAAGGTAGGAATATTAGTACTTTAGTTCAGCCATTTTTCAAGATATCAATAAAGATGAAATATATCAAACAACACATGAATAACCCTATAAAACGGGTATGAAAAAAGGCCTCAACAAAGGCGACGAATTCAACAGAAAGACGGATCTCTTGAACAGATCCGTATCTCTTAGAGATCCATACCCTATGAAGTCTCAACCAAGTTTGCCTATTTAAGCCACCCTTTTGCATAACACTTTTCTCACCCTTTGCAATAATTTTTCACTATTATCTTTTTGATTCATACATTCATACCCATCTCTTTGATTAGTATCTTGTTTTATATTCATTTAAGTGATTTATACAAATAACCCATCTTTCTAGCAAGGAAAGAACACAAAGAAGATCTTCAAAGTCTTATGTTTTGTAGTTATTAGTTTTTGTATTTACAATATTGTTGTGTTATCATATTTCACCTACTATACGCCAAAGTTCATAAACACCCCCATATACCAAACATTGTGAGATAGGTCAGTATTTTAGTCCTAAAATACATATAGATAAAGGTTGGGTCTACCTTGATTAGGACTCGATATCTAGCTTAGTATTGGTAAAAAGTATAAGCGACATTGTACGGTTTTTCTCCACCAAGTAAGAGAGTTTGTTGACACAGTAAAGTGAACTCTCGAGTTGGAAACTCTGAAAGTGGATTAAGATTTTAAAATGCTTGTGTTGTGATTTGATCTTTCATTTATTTAGTAATTGTCTTTGTGGAAAACGTAGAGGGGGGGGGTGAATACGTTTATGATTAAAAACTTAAATCTTTTGTATCAAACAACCGATCAAGTGTGACATAATATGAAAAGTGGCAATGATAGAACTATGACTACAACGATAACATATCACAACAACACAATCATAATCACATCACAAAGCCAAAGCAAAAACATAAAAAACATTCGAGTATAAATGAAAGCGATAAATGCAAATATAAAGGTAAGGCGATAAGTAAAAGAAAATGAAAACCGGACACCGATGATTTATAGTGGTTCGGTCATGAAGCTCCTCTTTGCCCTACTCCACTCCCAGAGTACATAACTCGAGAGTTACTTCACTAGATCAACAAGCTCCATTTCTCACCGGAGAAAACCTTACAACCGTCGCTTACAATATTTACCGATACTAAGCTAGGTATCGAGTCCTTCTGCGGGTACAACCAAACCCAATATGTTTATGGCCCAACATAACAAACCTTGTGTTTTATGGCCTAAACACATAAACCTCCTAACCTCTAGTTTATTGTATAATAATGATACAAGGTGGTGTACAATGATGATCTAAGACATGAATGTCTAGTGGATGTGAATTCCTAAACTAAATGAACTTCTTGTCATAAGAAGCCTTCAATGAATGAAGATCACAAGTGCCCCAATCTTGTTGTGATAGATCTTTATATGTGTGTGTTTGTGATGGAGGAGGATGACAAGATCTCTAGCTTGGATGAATTATCAAGTGGAGGATCAAAGAACACATGGTCTTTTAAAGGGTGTGTGTGGCATAGGTTTTTCATCATCATAGAAGGGTGGAAGTAACTTGCTATTTATAGGCAACGATTACTTGGAGAGAAAGGGTCTTTGCTTGCTCACCAAGTCTTGTGTAATAAGATTTTCCCTTTGCTTGCTCACCAAGTGTTGTGTCATAGGAGGCTTCATTTGCTTGCTCATCAAGTGTTGTGTAATAGAAAGTCCCCTTTACTTGCGCATCAAGTAGTATGCAATAGAGAAATACTTCTGCCCAAAATAGCCTGTCCAGTGGATCTGCGGATCCGTATATTTTGGATCCGTCCATTATAAATACGGATCCGCAGGGCATCATAAGACACACTTTAGTGTTGATGAATTTATGCTTGATGATTTGTGTCAACGAGTAACTTGCACATTTTACATTATGTATTACAAGTTATATGTTTGTCATCATTCAAACATAAGAGACCGTTTAGATTAAATATCGTAATATTTGCACTAACAATCTCCCCTTTTTTGATGATGAAAAATTATGTAAACCATAACACATAGTAAAATGTAAAGTTACTTGTTTAAACTTCCTTCTCCCCCTTTTTTGAAGCAAAAAGGTGGGTACCCCAAAATGTCCTTTACAAGTTGCTTGTTTTAACTTGTTTACACTCCCCAAAAAGGCGAGCTTACATCATCCCTGTGAAGTGATATCTCAATCCATTTAGCTTCCCCTAGCTCATTGTATCCCTATGATAATTGTATCCCCTTGTTTATTGACCCTCGTTGTTAGTGAATCTATGGATCAAATTACTTACAAGGAGTTTCTACATCAAGTGTTAGTTTTCGTGCAACATAATATGTAATAATAAGAGCAATATCATATGAAGAAGAGGCATATAGCAAACATATGAAGTTATAAAATGCATAGGAGATGATGAGAGCTGCAATATATGATGAAGATACACATAGCAAGATACTATTGGGGAATAATCTAAGCTAATCTTAACTTCTTAGGAAGCATGACTAGAAAGGAGAGATATAAGAGCTTACTGAAGAGACCCTATGATCCAAAAAATTAGACTTTATAATCCTAAACAAAGTTGACATTTTTCACTTTTCACCACCTGCGGATCCGTATTTTCTACTGACGGATCCTAGAATACGGATACGCAGATCCGTGATGACCTGAGAAGTGGGCAGAACTGATGTGCAGTTAGACTTAGCCCGAAAATGACCAAAATAAAATCCTAAAATGAGTTCTCATGCAATGTATGACCTCAGCAACACATAATAACACTTAAGTAACATATACGAGATAAGTTGAATGAAAGAGGACGAGTTTTTGTTATTCAAAATTACTTAATGGTCACGACACGACCGACATTCTTGATATGATTGTATGATGTGTCTCGAAAGTTTTAAATTTATATAACTAGTTCTACTGATTTCTCTTAGTTCAAAACACACGGGTAAAAGTACAACCCTCGTTTATGGTAAAGAGTTTTGGTAAGACCAGGTCGTTCCACAGGGACTGAGATTGCTCTATGTATCAATTAACTACTTAAGATGATTTAGAAAGCCTTTTAGACAATTATGCAAAAACTAAATGAGATTCAAATATGGGACAAATATGATTACTTGGATAGTTACTATAACTCAGTGAATGATTAATGATGATGATCTCAATGATGGAGTAAGTTCAACCAATGAATAGTTGTTTTCGTCAAAATAACATGTTCACGGATTAACAAGTTGATTCAAGACTTATGCTTGCTAGTACTAGAACGAGTGGTTAACATGCTCAAGAACTAATTGCAATGCAGGAAACTTTGTTGTTTATAATTTAACAAGAGCGGATTTCTCCAACCAATTGATCAAGATACATAGACATATTTCGAAAATTATATAATACCAATTGGTTCTTTCGACCTTTTCCAATTGGCAAGTATAATCAAAAGTGATAAACAATGGATAAAGAGTTTAGAACACAGCAATGATTGCGTGGTTTTGTAACCTTACAACAGGTTTTACCTCTCGAGGGATCTCAAGAGGCTTACAACCCCACCAGGCAGTGTACCTGACCGATGTAGTATAGTGTAGTGGTAAGTACGGGGGATTGATCGTTCTCCACAGGGAATAGTGTTCGTTAGGTGTGAAAGGCTACTCTAATTAGGTCTAAGGGTTGAGGAAGATTCTTTTTTTGTGTTTTTATATTTTTATGAAAGCAAGTAAAATCTCGGTTTTGAAGGAGTGGGCGGAATTAGTTGCTAGTCAACTAACCCAAATTACTACGAATGCAAATAAAATAAAATAACAAAAATGAAATGTGGTGAGAAACTTATGTGTAGAGAAATGTGTTTACTTAGATTTCCTTACTCCCTAACTATCTTTTACCGGTTAATTAGTGTGTATTAGTTGTGTGGATGACGGGTGTATTCCTTAATACCAATCGTGGGGTGGCGTACTTACTTCCCCAACTCTACAAGCTCCTACTTCACTCCTATGTCGAGCCGGCTAGGAAGCTCCTAACATGGGATCACTAGAATTCGCTTGTGCATTAAATACAACCATAAAAACCTTTAGTACGCGTTTGGTTCATGTTTCTTAAGACGTTCAAGCAAGTTACCGAATAGGAAGTTAGCCAGTTTTCTTAAGCCTAACATAGATAAACAATCATCCAATACAACTAACAACACACTAACAACCAATAATCAATAGCTAAGTTTCATTAGATCTAAGCAAACACAAGATAAATTTAGCCTAACATGTTAAACAAAAGACAAGAATAAGATAGAATCAAACAACACATAGACATATTGAATGATTAATTGATAACTTATCTTTCAATGAAACATGGAAGATCTTAAGGCAAAAAGCCCTGAAAAAGTAGCTAAAATCGTCTTAGGGTTTTATCCCAAAATTCCACACACTAAGCTCTCCCTAATGACAAAAGATTAGAAAACTATATATAGATTTTTGGATCTGACGGCGTCACCTTATGGAGTGTGACGCCGTCACCTCGCCGCTTTTAGGGTTTCCGGATGACCTTCTTGACGCCATCCCTCTTTAGCTCTTCAAAAATCCATTCTGGCTTATCAAGGCTTGACGCCGTCTAACCATGAACGTGACGCCGTCCCCTTATGATTTAAGCCGTGACGCCCTCGATCAAGTTAAAGCGTGACGCCGTCAGAATTCACATGCCATTTTCACTGGCTTATCATGAGTAAATTTCACGTCCACTTTTTCTTGCCAAAGCATGACGCCGTCTAGAGTAAATCTTGACGCCGTCAAGAGTAACTTTTAGCCGATTTTTGAGACTTTGTCGTTTTCTTCACTTTAATGCTCCAAAAACGTCCAAAATGCCTCCTTTTCCAGATTTCTCCTCAAAAGTACCTAAAATGACAAAAGGAACGATTTAGGGCAATATTTGATCAAATAAATACGATTTAAGGCTTAAATGACCCCTTAAAAGCGGTACACTTTTCGCCTCATCAAATACCCTTACACTTGAGATTTGCTTGTCCTCAAGCAAATGCGCTTTTATTCTAATCAAAATACAAGTTAGGGGTCATTTAATGCTAACATAAAAGTAATTACAACAAATATTCGTTCCACTTCAATCATAATCAGCACGGAGATTACATACTAGCACCTCACAAGTAGTGTTTAGATACTCACATCTCTCAAGTGTCATCAAAATAAATCTCATAAATGAAAACGGAAAATATTCTCTCACTACCTGTCATAGCAAATAGATTACCATAGGTTTGGGAAAGGATCGAAAACCTCCTCCACTAGGCGTAAGCACCTAAGATAAACTATCAAAGAGGGCTTTTAAATGGGTTATAACGTTAGGTGTAGGGAAAAGGAAAACACGGTTTTGTTGGATAAGGGATATTTTACTGGTGGCGAGTTAAAAATCTTGATCAATTACATGTACTATACAATGTTGCTAAGCCAAGACTAGACTCGATCTTAAGCTAATGATAAAATAACAAAAACATAAAATAAACATAAAATAAAACGGGATGGTAGTCCGTATGTTTTTTCTACTTTTCTTTTTCTCATTTTTTTTTGTATTTTTCTTGATTTTTTCGATTTTTTTTTTTTTTTTTTTTTTTTTTTTTTTTTTTTTTTTTTTTTTGCATACACTATTACCCTACCATCCAAAATAATACATCATAGGGGCATTGCATTCCCCTTACACTTGAATTTTTACATAACTTTACAAATACTAATCTAATGACTCGAATTAAGATAATTGAAAAACTTGGAGTACTTTTAAAACATTTAGCACATATGGGGGTAATAAATGATGTTCTTCCCCATTACTCCATTACACTAGTACTTTACCCATGAGTCCCAATCGTCCCAAAACAATATGTACAAGGATATGACTCGACTTAGCAACCATGTAATCAACTAGATAATTAACTTGGGTTTAAACAAATGTTGTCACAATAATGCACTAAAAATGAGTGCATACAAGGTAGGCTAAGGCGATTTGGGTGTACATTTTAGTGGGGTGTAACAAATTCTTCCTTTAAGTAAAATGCTTAAAGGTCGAAACGAAAAGATAGGCTCTGAGGGGTGTACTAGGGGTATCGTGTACTAAAAATGAGTACAACGCAAAGGGTGTGGGAGAATTACTTGACCAATGTAGCCAACGTAATTATAACAAAAACACAGGTGTAAAACAATGGGTTAATCCTAATGCCTCTTATCATGTAGTAAATCTAACTACACGAATGTAGTCTCACTTGTGGCCTTGGAATGGTCCTAACGCAAGTTCTAGAATCTAAGTGCTACCGGTACACACATCATAGCATAAATGCTTTTCCTACCAATTCTAGGGGCGAACCTCACATATTTGGGGTGAAATTTTTATTAGTGGTACGGTTTTTGTGCTAGTCATATAACTCCTATCCGTGAGACGCTCATTAAGATCAAAGTTTCACTCCTATATGTTGTAAAAAATTTTAAATTTGGCACTAAAATTACCTTAACAAGTATTCCTCTCAGTTTTATTACACATCTACTATTAAACAAACAAAAATCAAGCGTAATTGTATTCTCTAAAATCGTACTTTTACCCTCCCCTTACACTTAAGATGAACATTTTCCCCAATGTTCAAATAATAAGATGTACAAGCAAAAAGTAAAAGAATGAAATCAAATACTCCCCTGATTCGCTCGGTGGATAATGAAATTACACGGTTAAATCTTCCTCCAAAGAGAATGTTGAAGCTCCATGACTAATGCATCGCCATAAGCTTGATTCCAAAAACATCTCCTTGTCCAAAATAACCTGTTAAACCTGAGAAAACAAACACGAAAACCTGCATAACATCGGCGGGATAAAATCTATATATAAGGATATAATGCTTGTGGAATGATAATTTTGCAGATTCCTGGAGATTATAAGTTGGAGATTTAATAAAAACTTTTTATGAAAACAAAACTTTCAAAAATTTCTGGAAATTAAATCTGACGCCGTCAGGTTATAAAACTTGACGCCGTCAGAAATGACCTGACAAAAATTTTCATTTTAAGTTTCCGGAAAATTTCTGGAAAAACCTTTACCTTACTTCCTGGAAATCCTGCAAAACATCATTATGACTCGATACAAGCATTTGACTCAAACAAACACTAATATGTATGCTAATTTATTATTATTACAATTCATGTTAATTTGTGTTCTAATAAACCGATTTAGATTTCCCTTACACTTATCTTTTGCAAAATACCTTTATATGTAGTTAAGACGAAGTTAAAAACAACATAAAGCATTTTCACAAATTAGTTTTTAACATGAACCAATAATAATAAAAATTAAACACACATACGGAAAATAAAATCAAACAAGCAAATAAATAAACACACAAAGCAAATAAAACAAATAAAGCTTGGGTTGCCTCCCAAGAAGCGCTTTTCTTTATTAACGAGTCTTGTAGCTAGACTCAAAGTCAAGCTACCCTATGTAAGTAAGCTCGTCATCAAGGACGTCTTTAGGGTTAAGCTTGGATTGAAGTTTCCTATTGGTTCGCTTAGTACGATATATCTTTTCAAACTTCTCTCCATCCGGGTCATACAACGTCATCTTAATATGCCATGACCCATCTCCATCTTTGGGTGGTTTATATCCCAATTCCACTTATGATCATCTTCCTCACAAATCCACTTATTCATTTCTAGGTTAATTGGCAGAACTCCTAGGAAATCAATCATCTTTCTAAAAACTAGAGGGTCTTCAAATGGATCCAATTCGGTGTCCCTAGCCAAGAGTTGCTCCCACGAATGCGTTCGGTTAACAAAGTCCTCTTCTAGGTAAAATGGGCGTTGGGGTCCTATGAAGTCTCTATCAATCCAAGGTCCATATCTAGATGGTCTCCTATTTGATTCTAGCCAATGTGGTGTTGGTTCCTCACTAGTATCATAGGCATGTTTCTTAACATCATAGACTGACCAAGTATCTCCTTCTCCTACCGCTATCTTGGATTCCTTACAATCAATCATAGCACTAGCGGTCGCCAAAAATCCTCTACCTATCAACAAGGGGCATGTAGGGTCGCTAACCATATCAAGGACGTGGAAATCGGCTAAAATGGTTAGTTTTCCAATGTGCACTAACACGTCCTTAACTACTCCAACCGGGTAAGCAACACTTCCATCCGCTAAGCCTATTATCACCTCGGTTTCTTCAAGTTTTCCAAGTTTTAGAGAGGTGTAGAGAGGTAACGGAAGTAGGTTAAGGCTTGATCCAAGATCGGCTAATGTGTCATAAGCCTCCGAATTACCGACCTTGCAAGGTAGAACAAATAAGCCCGGATCATCTAACTTCTTAGGTAGTTTGTTTTGAACGAAGGCGGTCCCTTTTTCGCCTAATTTGAGCTTCTTCTCATCCAACACATCAACAACCGGACTTTCAAGGTGGAGCTCCTTGAATTCTTCGTCAAGGTTTTGAGTGGGAGGTGTTTCAACTATGTTGTTGACCAATTTGGATGTCATAACTTCTTGGTCATTTGGAACGACTTGGGTTTGTTTGAAACACGTGCTCATGGAATTGACCGAATAATATTGTGGACACGAACTAGGGGACGAAACCGATGAAATAGCGTTGACGTTCAGTTTCGGGTTCTTGACCGTGTTGCTAGGGAGTGCTCCCATTTCTCGGTCATTGAGGGCTTTCAACAAGGTGTCAATCTTATCGGTCATCTCGCTTTGTTTTTGTTTGAAATCGGCTTCAAACTTGGCTAAACGAGCTTCTTGAGATGCCATAAATTGAGACATCAATCCTTCAAAGTTATCGGTACTACCATTGCCGGAAGGATTGTTGTTGAAAGTACGGTTCGAGTAGGAACCGCTTGATTGGAAACGATTAGGTGGGTTGGAAGAATTGGTTTGTTGAGAGTTTTGGTTTTGTTTCCACCTAAGGTTCGGGTGATTTTTCCATGAGGGGTTGTATGAATCACCATAATGGTTTGGCTCGGGTTTGAAAGTGTACCACTTGTCTCCCGCTCCGTCGGTACGCGAGGATGCGTAGTCCACAAAAGCTTGTTCGGGGAGTTCCATGCAATCACGAGTGTCGTGGGGACCACTACATAATTCACATGAAGAAGTGATTTTGTTCACTTGGTTTGAAAGTTTAGGAGCCTCGTAGGATTTCATGAGAAACTTGACTTGGTCTTCAAGTTCTATGATCCTACGGTCGGAAGTGCTTGAATTGTTAGAAGGCAAAGATATTGCCTTGACCGTTTTATTCAAATCACGGGGATCACTCCAACTTTCGTTGTCATAAAGAGCAAGATCCTCTAGGAGAGCCCATGATTGTTCCGCACTTAGATCACGTAGCTTGCCACCGGCCGATTGGTCAATGGTTTGCCTCGTGGAGAGATTGATATGATCATAGAAGATTTGGACTTGGAGCCAAAGTTCTATGCCATGGTGAGGGACTTTTTGGAGTAAGTCCTTGAATCGAGTCCATGCCTCGTAGAGAGTTTCGCCTTGACGTTGTTGGAACATCAATATATCATTCCTTAGCTTGGTAGTTCTTCCCGGTGGGAAAAACTGAGCAAGGAAACGAGTGGTGAGATCATCCCAAGAGGTAATGGATCCTGCGGGTTGACGTTCTAGCCACTGACTAGCTTGGTCCCGCAAAGAGAATTGGAAGAGACGCAATCGGGTCGTCTCTCGAGTGGCAACATCAAGGTCTATAGAATCAACAATTTTAAAAAAGTCCTTGAGATGTTGATTAGGATCTTCAGAACGAAGTCCATGGAATGCGCATCCACTTTGCACCAACCGGATGGTGTCGGATCGCAAGGGTGTGATATTGGCTCCTTGAGTGAGCTCAATGGTGTTTCGATAGCCATGTTGGCTAGGACGGGAATACTCTCCTAAAGTACGGGCTCTAGGAGGTGGTTGTGGTTGTTGTGGTGGTGGGTTGTGGGGGTTAAGGATATTACCATCTTCCATGATGTCGGACGGTAATGGTTACGAACAAAGACACGAAGAAAATAGATAGACTAAAGAAAATCTAGAAAAATAAAATAAAAATCTCACTAGAAGGGAATCTAGTGAGTAGACCTTAATAGAAATAAAAATTCAACCTAAACAATAACTATTCCCCGGCAGCGGCGCCAAAAACTTGATTGCGTGGTTTTGTAACCTTACAACAGGTTTTACCTCTCGAGGGATCTCAAGAGGCTTACAACCCCACCAGGCAGTGTACCTGACCGATGTAGTATAGTGTAGTGGTAAGTACGGGGGATTGATCGTTCTCCACAGGAATAGTGTTCGTTAGGTGTGAAAGGCTACTCTAATTAGGTCTAAGGGTTGAGGAAGATTCTTTTTTTGTGTTTTATATTTTTATGAAAGCAAGTAAAATCTCGGTTTTGAAGGAGTGGGCGGAATTAGTTGCTAGTCAACTAACCCAAATTACTACGAATGCAAATAAAATAAAATAACAAAAATGAAATGTGGTGAGAAACTTATGTGTAGAGAAATGTGTTTACTTAGATTTCCTTACTCCCTAACTATCTTTTACCGGTTAATTAGTGTGTATTAGTTGCGTGGATGACGGGTGTATTCCTTAATACCAATCTTGGGGTGGCGTACTTACTTCCCCAACTCTACAAGCTCCTACTTCACTCCTATGTCGAGCCGGCTAGGAAGCTCCTAACATGGGATCACTAGAATTCGCTTGTGCATTAAATACAACCATAAAAACCTTTAGTACGCGTTTGGTTCATGTTTCTTAAGACGTTCAAGCAAGTTACCGAATAGGAAGTTAGCCAGTTTTCTTAAGCCTAACATAGATAAACAATCATCCAATACAACTAACAACACACTAACAACCAATAATCAATAGCTAAGTTTCATTAGATCTAAGCAAACACAAGATAAATTTAGCCTAACATGTTAAACAAAAGACAAGAATAAGATAGAATCAAACAACACATAGACATATTGAATGATTAATTGATAACTTATCTTTCAATGAAACATGGAAGATCTCAAGGCAAAAAGCCCTGAAAAAGTAGCTAAAATCGTCTTAGGGTTTTATCCCAAAATTCCACACACTAAGCTCTCCCTAATGACAAAAGATTAGAAAACTATATATAGATTTTTGGATCTGACGGCGTCACCTTATGGAGTGTGACGCCGTCACCTCGCCGCTTTTAGGGTTTCCGGATGACCTTCTTGACGCCGTCCCTCTTTAGCTCTTCAAAAATCCATTCTGGCTTATCAAGGCTTGACGCCGTCTAACCATGAACGTGACGCCGTCCCCTTATGATTTAAGCCGTGACGCCCTCGATCAAGTTAAAGCGTGACGCCGTCAGAATTCACATGCCATTTTCACTGGCTTATCATGAGTAAATTTCACGTCCACTTTTTCTTGCCAAAGCATGACGCCGTCTAGAGTAAATCTTGACGCCGTCAAGAGTAACTTTTAGCCGATTTTTGAGACTTTGTCGTTTTCTTCACTTTAATGCTCCAAAAACGTCTAAAATGCCTCCTTTTCCAGATTTCTCCTCAAAAGTACCTAAAATGACAAAAGGAACGATTTAGGGCAATATTTGATCAAATAAATACGATTTAAGGCTTAAATGACCCCTTAAAAGCGGTACACTTTTCGCCTCATCACACAGCAAGGTTTCAACATAAACAAGAAATCAAATGAGATCATATCACAACCAATCACTATATTAAATTAACATATCCAAGCAACCATAAGGATGTTAGCCTAACATGGCTTTAGTAATCATGCTTATAGTGATTGATTCATTTTCAATGAGAGACATACTTCCTAAATTAGTTACAATGATTGAGCTACCGTCACTAGCGATCACTATAACAATACCAAGATAGTACTTCAACGTATTTGGAACTTTAGCTTCACTTGATTACTCCAATTGATGTAATTCGAATGGTAAAGAGTTAGCAGAGCTTTTGTAATAGTTGGGATGAGAGATGTGTTGATTGAGAAGGATTGAGGCTCTATTTATAAGCTAACTATGACTGATCATATTCTGAATTACGCCGCACTTGAGGTAAGATCGGCGGGCTTCACTTGCGATACCGGCAGACATAGTTAGTAACACCGGCGGGCTTCAATAGTTTTCTTGGCGCCACAGGGTCATTAATTGAACTGAATACCGGTGCACTTTATTGTTGGGTCTAAAGATGCTGCTGTTCGTGAAATATGCTAAGTGTTACTCTGCTGTTAGGCCAAAACACTCTGCTGATAGGCCAAAACACTCTGCTGTTAAGCTTGGTAACTCTGCTTCTGTGCCCAAGGACTCTACTGCTGATAAAGGTGGTGATTCTTATGATGATTCTTCTAATGAGATGCCTGAATTAGAAGAAGTGTATGTGGACACTGATGATGAAGTTGTTGATGTCTTTGGTGCTGAAGCTGATTTATCCAATTTGGAGACTGATATACCTGTTAGTCCCACTCCAACAACCAGAATCCACAAAACTCATCCAAAGGAGCAAATTATTGGTGATGTTCACTCTGCTGTACAGACCAGAAGTAAATCAAAAGGTTTGAGTGATTTGCTTGATCAGGGATTGTTTGCTCAAACTCTTAAAAAGAGGAATAGCCACAAGGATTTACAAAATTGTATGTTTGCCTGTTTCTTATCTCAAGAAGAACCCAAAACCATTCACAAGGCTATGAAAGATGAAAGTTGGGTTGAAGCTATGCAAGAGGAGTTGCTGCAGTTCAAGCTTCAAGAAGTCTGGACATTGGTGGATTTGCCTAATGGAAAAAGAGCAATTGGTACTAAATGGGTGTTCAGATGCAAAAGAGATGAAAGAGGCATTGTTATTCGAAACAAGGCTAGATTGGTGGCGCAGGGATACACTCAGGAAGAAGGAATACATTATGATGAGGTATTTGCCCCAGTTGCAAGAATTGAGGCTATCAGACTATTCTTGGCATATGCCTCATACAAGAATTTTCCTGTGTATCAAATGGATGTGAAAAGTGCTTTCTTGTATGGAAAGATTCCTGAAGAGGTATATGTGATGCAACCACCTGGTTTTGAAGATCCTAAGTATCCTGATAGGGTTTACAAGGTGAAGAAAGCACTATATGGACTACATCAAGCTCTTAGAGCTTGGTATGACACCTTATCCAAGTATTTGTTGAACAATGGTTTTTGCAGAGGAACCATTGACAAAACATTGTTCATTAAGAAAGACAAAAAGGATATCCTACTTGTTCAGGTTTATGTAGATGATATCATTTTTGGGTCCACAAATAAGGTGTTATGTGAAGGATTTGAAAAGCTTATGCACAACAGGTTTGAGATGAGTTCTATGGGGGAACTCACTTTCTTTTTGGGGCTTCAAGTCCAGCAAAAATCAGATGGGATTTTTATTAGCCAAGACAAGTATGTGGCTGATATGTTAAAGAAATTTGGTTTCAATGATGTGAAGGCAGCTAAGACACCAATGGATAAAAACAAACCTTTGCTCAAGGATGAAGATGGGGAAGAGGTTGATGTACATCTTTATAGATCAATGATTGGTTCATTGATGTATCTGACTACTTCATTGCCAGATATTATGTTTTCTGTGTGTGCATGTGCCAGATTTCAAGTGTCCCCAAAAGTTTCACACTTGGAAATGGTCAAAAGAATTTTTAGGTACATAAAGGGTCAACCTAAATTGGGCCTTTGGTATCCTAATAATTCACCCTTTGACTTGATAGCATACTCAGACAGTGACTATGCTGGAGCTAGTTTGGATAGAAAGTCAACCACTGGAGGCTGTCAATACCTTGGTCATAGGCTAATCTCATGGCAATGCAAGAAACAGACTGTGGTGGCTAACTCAACAACTGAAGCAGAATATGTAGCTACTTCTAGCTGCTGTGGACAAGTGCTCTGGATTCAGAATCAACTGCTGGATTATGGGTACAATTTCATGAACACCAAAATTTATATTGACAACAACAGCACAATGTGTATTATCAAGAATCCTGTTTTTCATTCTAAAACAAAACACGTAGAGATAAGACATCATTTTATTAGAGATTGTTATGAGAAAAAGTTAATTCATGTGATTAAAATACATACTGACATCAATGTTGCCGATCTACTTACAAAAAGTTTTGATATAAGTAGATTTCAATTTTTAGTTGCTAGTATTGGCATGATAAATCTTTAATCTTTAAACATCTTATCTCTGTATGTTTTTGTAAAATTGTGTCAGGATTTGTGCTGTTGTTAAGTCAAAGTCTGGTGTTTAGTCAAAATTTGCTGTTTCTTAAATTGTTTGCTGTTATGTTGTCTGCTGCTATGCTACTCTGCTGCTATTGTGGGATATTCTTGCTTGTGATTGTAGTTTTTTTTTACTAACCTTTTGCAGATATACATGCGTACACAATCAAGTAAAGCAAGGAAAGTTCAAGTTCATTAATCACAAAGTGGAGTACAAAATAAAGCTTCATTACATCCATAGTTCAAAAGAGATCAAGACACAAGATTCAAATACAAACAAAAGATCCTAATCAAGCTTTCCCTTTCCCTTCCCAACAAAGTCAGGCATGACTTTGCTGCGGGGTCCTCTGCTACCCATGTGTTCAGACACCTGCTTGCAGGGAAGTGCCAGTATCACTGGTCTTGGAGATGGACTTTGCTGTTGACTTGAGGATAGAACTTGTTTCTTCTCCTGCTTCTTCTTTGTAACAGGGAGTTCCTGCTCCATCGTACGTGTCCTTGGATGAGGCGGATCGACACTCTTTCCAAAGGCGGCAACAGCTTTCTCCATTTTTCTTGTGAGCTCGACAATCAAGGGATGATGAGGAGGATCTATTTCCCAAGAACCTTGATAATACGTCAAGGATTTTGGCCATGATGCTGTTTCTTCATCACAGCTGGAGTCTTCAAAGGAAGATGGAGTAGATGGAAGCGGGTCAGACACTTCTTCTTCAACAATAGCTTTGCCTTTGCGTTGTGCAGAAGATGCAATTGGGGGTAAATCATTTTCCCATCTAGTGATGTATCGGAAGAGGAATCAGAGGAAATTTCGATGATCGGTGTTTTTGATGCACTCATGGTTATTTGATTTTTGTGTTAGGGTTGTAAAATTGGGGATTTACTATGAGATTGAGGGATTTATAGACTTAAATGAGGAGTTGGTATCGCATTTAATCTGATTGAGGGATTAAATTTGGAAGATTTTGGGAAAGTTGACTTTTAGTCAAACTTTTCATAACTCTGTTGCTGAGTTTGAAAGTAAAGGGGTCAAATTGAAAATTTTGGCGCTGCTTAAACCCTAATTAGATTAAAACGGTCTCAAACACCAATTCGATCTCATTACATTTTCACTGCTCAAAATTACATTCAATTCTCACCCAAGAACACTAATTCATCTCATTAAATCCAAAACCCCCAAATCATAATGGCTAGAAGAAAGTTTCCTGATGAGCACAATCAGATTGCTTTTCTTAGCAAGGTTTCGGCTGCTGAAGGTTTTCATGAAGTCATGGATTTTCTCAGTGCATCTCGCTTAAGGTATGCTTTAACAGTTGATCCTCCCATATTTAAATCTCATATGCACCAGTTTTGGTCAACTGTTAAGCTTGATACTCTAGACGGGGAGGAAAGGTTGATTGGTAGTGTGGATGGAGAGAGTATTGTTGTTAGTGAAACATCTATTAAGAGAAGTCTTCGTCTATTAGGTGTTCCAACACCCCCTAATCTTACCACAGATGTTATTTTGACTGAGCTAGAGAAAATTGGGTATGAGAGGCCTGAGGCTAGTGGAACATTTTATAAAGGTCTTCTTTGCCCACATTGGAAGTTTCTTTTGCATACTCTTCAGCATTGTTTGTTTCCTAAAGTAGGTGGATGGAATGAATTTAGTGCTTTTCAACCTACAGCCTTGGTTTGTTTGGCCACAGCACAACCGTTTGATTTTTCATCCATGATTTTTGAAGGTATGAAGAAGTATGTCAAAAAGCAGTTTTATTTGTATCCAAGGTTTTTACAACTCATTATAAACCATCAACTAAAAGAACCTTTGGAACATACAAATATTGAGCCAAGTAGCAAAATGGCAATCAAAATGTTTGCTTTTCTGAAGAAAAATGGGAAAGGTTTTTCTGGTACCATCACTCCCCTATCTCAATACATTTTGGACATTGTGGCTACTGTCAATGAGGATGAAGAAGCTAGAACTCCCACAGCTTCCCATCACACATCCTCATCTTCAAGTTTGAATGAATCATCCTCTAATGAACCTCAAAATACCCATTCACCTAGGACTTCACAAGAACAGGGCACTATGTTACCTCAGACTAGTGCTGGTATGGTAGCAGATGAGGCTGCCATAGGTGATGGAGATGGCATGAAGGAAGGGGCTGACACTACTGTCTCTGGTTTAGTAACTGAGCAGGTCAGTGTCAACATAAGTAAGACCCCAACCTTGGCAACATCTACTGCTGAAGGTTCTCTTGAACTTGATGCACAAGATGGTAACCCCAGCCAACTGGCTAATATGGGGGGCTCAGATGTTCAACCTAGGGTTGAGACTGAGTTTTTGTCCCAAGATTCACCTCTCAGGTAAGTTTACACATCCCAAAGTGATGAGGACAGTCATGAAACTACTCATGAATTGATAGATGATACTGTACATGTTGTCAATGTCTATGATACACCTCTCGGATCAGGTCACACAGGTCGAAGTGTTGAGACTAGTCTTGAACATCCACATATTGAATTGATGGCTACTCTACTTGTACAAAATGTCAATGTCAATGATCCACCTCTCGGGTCAGGTAACACAGACCGAAGTGGTGAGACTATTCTGAAACAACTTCATGAATTGACGGATAAATGTACCAAATTGTCAACAGAAGTTCTTGCTCTTACTGAAGAGTTGTAGGTTATGAAGAATACTCAACACTCTCAAGATGCAATCATTCACAGACTGAAGTTAAGGGTTAAGCATTTGGAGAGTGTTCGATGGAAAAGAGCAAGATTTCCTCACATTCTGAAGTCCAAGAAGAGGAAGAGTTCCAAACCATGTTTGGAGGAAGATGCTTCCAAACAGGGGAGGAATGATCAGGCTGATATAATAGGTTCAGGGGAGGTTGTAAAAGAAACAAGTGAAAATGTTGCTGATATTGGTGATAAAAATGCACAGATTGACTTTGCTGCTGGAGCAGAACACTCTGCTGGGGTAAGTTGCGGTTAAAGGACTCTGCTGCAAATACAGAGAAGAGTACAGGAGAAAAGGATTCTGCTGAACCAAATGATGATACACTACCCTTAGCCCAAGTATTGCTAAACCTTGGAACCAAAACACCTACACCAAAACAGATTTCACCTAAACCTGCACCACAGCCTACAAGACCAAAAGCCAAAGGAGTTACCATAAGAGAACCTGAACCAGTGTCTAAACCTACACAACCAACATACACTGGTAAAGGTAAAGGCAAATTAGATGACTCTTTCCCATGGCATATTCCTTTTGAATTCTGGTCAAAAGAGGATCAATCTAGGTATGATTCAGATGCTGCAAGAAAATTGGTAGAAGAAGATGAGCAAAAAGAGCTTGAAAGACAACGGCAGCTGGCTGAGAATGAGGCAAAACCCAGAGGATTACTTGAAAACTGGGAAGATGAACAAGCAAGTAATGAGGCTGCTATCAAATGGGTTAAGGTGAAAGAAGAGTTAAAAGATGATTTTGCTGCTATAAATGAGTTTGACTTCTTGGAAGAGTTTAAAGCAAAACAGAAGAAGAAGTTGGTCAATCAGAGGAAGAAAAAGAAAGTGCTTAAACCTCCTATAAGAAGGGAACTCAGAACTCATCAAGAATATTATCTGAGACATATGAAGAATTGGAAATTAAAAGATTTGAAGCTTTTGTCATATGAAGATGTTGAAAAGAAGTATGAAGCAGCAAGGAAGGAGATAGAAAGCAAAATTGATCCACTAAATGATGATGAGGTTGCTAAGCTTACAAGAATAAATGTAGCACCAAATGCTTACATGAATCCTGAGTCAAGTGTTAAAAAGCCCATAGTGTCTGATGCTGAAAAGGAGAAAGAGGTTATTGTTGAAGCTGAAATAAAGACTGAGTCCTCTGTTGGTATAAAAAGATATGGGAGGAGAGTAAAGCAGGTGGCTAGGAAGAAGAGAAGAACTCAGTCAGTATTGATGAGTGATTCAGAGAAAGAGGATAGTGATGAGCATAATTTTGAAGAAGTGACTGCAGATGATATGAAAAGGATTATGGATTTCACAGTTCATAAACCTCAAGAAGAACCTGAGTTACTTAATGTAGTTCTTTGGTCAAAAAAATACCTAATCATTTCCTACTCACATGATGTTCTAGATGGTAGTCAAGCATGCTGGGGGATTAAGAGATCAAATGGTTCAAGTGTGGCATATATCAGTTTTTCTCAAATGTTGCACTACATGGATAGGGATGATATTCTACAACTCTTGAAGCTTTACAAGATGAATTATGGTGATACTAGACCAGAGGTGGTGCATGAAAGACTCAACTATTACTATTTGAAGAATATGTTTGAACCTGATGAAAGAAGTCTTGATTGGAAGAATGTGATAAGTTCAAGCAAAGTTATCAGATGGTATCTATATCAATCATGTGGAGTACATGCATTGACTGAAAGTAATGGTTTGTATTTATACATGTTAACAGAGAAAGATTATCCTGTGTTCAAGAATACTGCTCTTCTGACTAATATGCTACAACCTGGAATGCTGAGTTTGCAAAGACCATTTTTATCAGATCATCAAGCTTTTGAGTTAGTGGAGAGGTATAGAAAAGTGCTGGAATCAAAGACCTCAAAACAGTAAAGTGTTTGGAAGCATCCTCCTGGTGATTAGCTGGATTTAAAGGAAACTTTATGATTTTTGGAGAAAAATATCAAGTTTAGGGGAGGATTGTTGGGTCTAAAGATGCTGTTGTTCGTGAAATATGCTAAGTGTTACTCTGCTGATTAGTTAAGTAACTCTGCTGATTAGACTATTACTCTGCTGTTTGGTAACTCTGCTGGATTGGGATAATAAGCTTAGTATAACTCTGCTGCTAGCCACGAAGACTCTGCTGCTAGGAAGATTATGCTGCTGCTTATTGGATATGTATAGTATGTTGAGGATATGTATAGAAAAGATATGTAAAGATATTTTTCGTGTATAGAATGTTTTTAACTGACTAGGACTCCTTAGTCTATAAAAGGAGGGTCTAGGGTTAGGTTTTAGATACATATCATTATTGTTTTACACTTCAAGGTTTCTTGTAACCCTATTGCTATCGAGCAATCGTATTAATATATTGAAGTGTTGTTTGAGAATTCGTTTGTGTTTTATTCTTCTTAAGATCAAATATTAAATTCCGCATAATATTTGATATACAATTCAAGATCAGTTTCTATACCGATTGCTTTAGGTTTATATCTAAAGTAATTAATAAGATCGTGAAGTTCAACTGGGATCAACATTTATTCTTGAGATCATCGTACTTTACGATGCTGACTCAGATTGTATAAGACTTATTACGCCTCATATAAGACCATAAATATCACCTCTATCACGTATATTAAGCTCGTATTAGGTGACAACATGAGAGATGTATGTGAAATTAGAGAGACAAAGTAGAGAGAAGAATGAGAGAAATATTATTAATAAAACACACACAGTACACCTTGAAGCACACCTCACAAATGAGGTGTGATGTTCCTTTTATAGCTCAAAACAAGCCATACGAGTGGGCCTTTTGCGGACTTGGGCTTTGTTTAGTTTGTGAAGTTGGATTTACATTTAATAAGAAACTTACATGCTTAACTAAAAGTATACTAGCTTATCCAAGTCCCCGAGCCCTTTGACTATTCTAATACATATTCTAAGACACATTACAAAGTTCTAATAAACGCGAATGACCATCACTTTTCTTTAATGCTAACAATCTCCCCCTAAGGGGTGGTCATACAAAAGATGCTCCATGTGATTAGGTCTTCGGTCTTCTGGGTCTTGAACTTTGTGTGTTGTTATTGAATAGTCTTGATTCTTTGTTCCTCCATGCTTTGTGATCTTTGATTAATGACTTTTGATCATTCTTTCCTTTGATCAACATCTTTAATGGTTTTTTGTGTCGTCTTCTCCAATGTATGCATACGTCTTGAGAATACTATGAACTTCATACTTATGTCTTCCTTACTTGATCCTTGAACTTGTTCTTGACTTTCTTGATTAGCTCTTGACTTTGACGTAACTTTTTGTCTTAAACTTGATCTTTTTGTCATGAACGTTCTTTTCTAGAGCTTGTGGAGGATGAACTTCATAAGTATGAGTTTGCGGAGGTGGTGATGTTGATGTATATGAAGGTATACGGACTTTCCTCCTAGGGACTATCATCAGTAGCTGCATGGTAAACGTTAGTAATATTCTCCAATCGATCATGGTGGACTTTTCTTAGAGATCAGACAACTATGATTGTTTTACTGATGAATGTCTTGATTCCATTCACCTGGTTGGGCACATCGGCCGTCCGATCTCGTTGAGGGTCAATTATCAATACTATGGATAAAATCCAAGTAAAGACCCACGTCTTAAGGACTCGATTCTTGAAAGGAATCTCCTTGGCGGGATTTCCATCACTTACATGCTCAGACATCGAGAGTATTAACAGCATAGTGTGAAAACTGTGGAAAACTAGAAGGGGGGTTGAATAGTTTTTACCGTTTTAAATTTAATTCGCTTTGTGACTTAACGTGATTTCAAAGTAAATACTCACAAACAAACAATATAAGTAAAGTAATTAAAGATAGGAACAATCAAACCACAACACGGAGATTTATAGTGGTTTGGCTACAAGGACTCTCTTCCTTGCCCTATTGCACTCCTCGAGCCTCTAACTTGAGAGTTTTTCTTCACTAAGAAACAAACTCCCTTCTCGGCGGAGAAAACCTTTATACACGTCGCTTACACTTTATCCGGTACTAAGCTAAACACCGGGTTCTTTACAAGGGTAAAAACCACTCCCGTTGGTTCTTTAACAAGGGTACAACCACTCCCGTTGGTTCTTTCACACCGGTACAACCACTCCCGACACTCTTTGTGTTTTAAGAACTAAAACACTAACCAAACAATACTGAATGAAATGTATAAACATTGATGTGTGAACACTAACCAATCATACAGTATCTAACTAGTAAAACTTGCAACAGTATGTATGTTGAAGCTTGTATGCTCGATCTTCTTTGCTACAAAAGTGAGATCAATGAAATGAAAGAATGATATGGGTTAGTAATGTACAAATGAATGAATATCTAATTTAGGCTATATGAGTGATGGTTGTGCCTGAATGATCAGCTTTCTATTTATAGGCAAAGCTGATCAACAGGGCTCGAATTTGGCAGATCCCAAAAGTTGGATCCGCCTTTGTACTGGTTTGGTTCCGTTGGGACCAGGCCAGCTAAGATATTCTCATATCTTGAAAAATCTTTCTATATCTTTCAAGGTCAACTCTTTAGCTTGAAGATCTATACAAGATATCACCTAAATCCTCAAGATATCCTAAAGATATCAAAATGAGGTATGCCATGATGTCATGTTTAATATTTCTAATTTAAGAAATAAAAGTAAAACATGTAAATGTAAAATGTATATATGCAATGTGATTCCTAGTGATCATGTAATGTGTAAATAAGTTTTAAAAGACTTGTTACTATAAATGTAAAAGACTTTATATTTATGCTTTACTTAATGATAAACTTTGTAATTGTCATTAACAAAATTAAGCAAAGATCGTAAAATATAAATAACATTTTTAGGACGATATTTATATTAACAATCTCTCCCTTTTTGTTGATGACAAGACATAAAGTGTATTTTTAAGCAAAGAACTAAATAAAGTATGAGTCTTTTAAAAATATAGATTAAGTTGGTTTTATGCAATTTTTAAAAACTATTTTAAGCATAAAAGTATGTACTGTGATGTTTCATAGTGATGTAAACTGAATCCTATCTCCCCCTTTTTATCAAAACAAAAAGAAGATACGCGTAGCGGAATGTGATGAATGTTTCTTGGTTATTACTCCCCCTAAATTGGAGTACCAAAAGTGTTTCAATTATTTTGAGAACTTTAAAGTTCCCCCTTGGATTTTACTCCCCCTAAATGGAGTACCAAGGTCATGATGCAAGATCCTACAAAACAAATGGTTAGAATATGATATGCTCCCCCTCGATGTATACTCTACATTGCTAGGGTACCAACGTATACTTTTCAAGGATGAGAAATGCTATAAAATGATGAGTTAGTACATGATATACTCCCCCATGATCTATACTCCCCGTTGCTAGGGTACCATCGTATATGATTTAAAGTTAAGAACAGCTACAAAACAAAGGTTAGTTGTGAATCAATCCAACCAAGTAGCATAATGCATATGTATAAGTCAAACAAAGATAAGATTTCAACCCATTTGACTTTAAAAAGTAAAAAATATGTGTCTGATAAAAAATGCACCTAAGTAGAAGTGGTCCATGCATTACTTATTGCTTCCTTGTTCGTAGACAAAGCAGATTCGAAATTGTCCACCATACAATCAAGTCAGTAAATTAATCAAACCAATATATTATGCCAAATAGTGATCACCCATAAGCATAAATATAACATCCATTACTTGAAAATTTGTTTGTGACATAAGTCACAAAACATGATGTTACAATAAAAAGAAAAAAATAAAAAGTTCCTAAAAATAGAAAATTCCTAAAACAATCCTACGAAATCTTATAAAAGGAGACTAGAAGGAAACTAAAAAGTGCCTATTGCGAATGTAACACCCCGACCCGACAAGGCCAAGATATCACATTATGGTGTCATACAAAGCATACATAACGCAAGCGGAAGTCTTTTAAATAAATAACCAAGTCTCGAACATCAAGACTAGTATCAAAAGATAATCCCAAATGCATAGTGGGTTAACCAAACCAAAACCAAAGTAAAGAAATAATATTCAAAGTACTGAAACAAATGAAAGTCTGAAACAATGGACAATGAAATGATCAATAAATAGGTCTCTCAGTCCTAAGCTCTCTCATTCCCAAGCCCGTCGCCCAGCTTATTACCTGCCGCATAAGAAAAGAAAACATGCGGCTGAGCTTAAAAATCCCAGTGAACAGATATACACATAACATAACATAACGGTAAATAAGCATAAGCAATGAAGGAACAAAAATACGAAACAAAACATAATCATGAAAGTCATACGAAATTCAAAGATAACTAAGAATCAAGAGTGCATGAGAACTGAATAATAAATGAATCGAGAGAAATAATGAAATAATGGAAAAGTTCATATAAGGATGTGCCATAGGAACTCCATACACACATAATCCGTCAAATCATACTAAAGCCATACAAGTATACGAAGAGGGAAGACCTCTTAGTAATAAGGGTTGTGAGAAGGAGTGTAAGGCATACACCACCTGGTCACCATACATACACATACATAAACCTAGGATATATCCATACGCTCCCAAACAAAATATGGATGCCAGTACTAGACTTGTCACACATATATAAAATTGGCCAATAGTGCACGCAAAATAAATCATATCATAAGGGGAACGCCGTAGATCTATCACACCTCTACGGGAGTGTCATGTCTAGGGTGCCATCAAAGACATGGTCATAGTACCTCCACAACTAGTTAAGCTCAGGCACGGATCTATCATAGCATACACAATAACAAAATAGTATGGCAAGAGAAACAAGATAGTAACTTAATAGGCATGGCAAAACATAAGCATAGCATAGCAGAGACATTTAAATAAATGTCAGAATGAATCAAATAGAATGACAATCATACAATGAATGTCATGAGTCAAATAAGGGAATCATATCAGGCATAGGATCGATAGAAATATCCCTACTGAAAAGGGAAAGAATATTTGTACCTTATCAAAGTACACAAATCAAAGCAATAGAAATGAATGGAAGCAGTGGATCACTCCCTCTTCACCCGATCTACAATAATCATAAGTTTACTTATAAGCTTCATGGTTTCATAATCATAATGGTTTCCTTTTAGTTCTCTTTCCATTTTAGGTAACTTTTCATATTTAGCAGGTTTCTTAAAATAGTAAGTTTTCGTAATTAGTAACTTTCTAAAAACAGTAACTCTCCATATTTAGTAACTTTAGTTATTAACATTCAAGTTTATCATTTTGTCAATTTAAGGTATTAACGGTGACTATATTAGTAGCTTAAGGTTCATAATGCCATTTATATAAGTTTAGGGTTCATAGTGTAGTTTTCATAAGTTTTAGGGTTTATTATGCAAATATAACAAGTTTAGGGATTATAGTGACATTATTGTAAGATTAGGGTATGAAATGTAAATATTATTAAGTTACATGGTTTCACAAATTAAGTCCTTTAGTTTAGAAAAATGACAATTAAACCCTTTAGTTAATTATTACACAAGTAATCCTTTTAAAAACTTTTTTGATCCATTTTAAACACTTTACAGTTTATATATATGAACTGGTCACGCTTTGACAAATTTATGAATCACATTAGAACTCAGAAATAAAATCCACAAAAATTCACACACGTACTTCAATGTCTTTAGAACTCACACTAATTTTTCCAGAATTTATTAGCTAGTATATCTATAGTCTAAAAATCCCTTAAGCCAACTCGTCCAGATTCATGATCAGATTTGACACCCAAAAAGTTTGTAATTATTTACCCTAGTTCAACATCTCATAAAAATCTACAAAAATTATACAACGTATCTCCTATACTAACTATCATTCTGTAAAAATATCAGGTCTTAATTCGTTATAGATATTAAATGAAAAATCGTGAACCCCGACTGAATTTTCATACCCTGAAATACAGTTTTGATACATGAATTTGTAAAATCAAAAAGTGTATCTTCCCGACCTCTAAAAATTACTAGGCTTATATATTCAGAAAGCTCTTTTCTTAAAATTACTTTTAGACTCCAGAAACACTCAAAAACGCTTTACCATCATCAAGATACAATCGAATCGAATTGACTAAATTTTCTGATCAGTAACCAGTTTTATTCTTTTATGTGATCTTTTAGGTTTTCCATTCCCATGACTTACATATTGTTACAAATCAATTATGTATGATACAAAACACATATTAGGTCAACTCTTACATAGCATAAACACGTTCATAACAATCGAATTCATAATACTTTACATATGTGGATTCATATATTAGGGTTTTAAAGAATTGTTATTTCATGTACTAGTTATCATTTTATGTTACTTGTTCTATTATCATATGTGGTTAATATATCGACAAGAACATCAAACAAAACGTGCAAGAATCAAACAATCAAGATCGTATTGAACAAGGATAGATACGGTTACCCTTGTAGCGTGATCAAAGAACAAGAATACCACAAGATCGAATCACCAACACGTCTCTTCTCCTCCTCTTGATCAATAGAATAGAAGAACAAAGAAAATAATATGGATCGATTATGGTTTTGTTCAAATAATTCGATTGGATTAACAAAATGTATATTCAATTACCTTTGTGTGATACAAATGAAAGTAGATCAAAAGGTTTGCTTCTTCTCTTCTCTTTCTTGTGTCGACTAGAACAAAATTTGGTTTAGGGTTTTTGGTTTCTTTTCTTTTGCCGTAGAAATGAAGTAGAGAGGGGAGGGTTTGCACGGTTCTGGAATAGAGGAAATAGGGGGGAGATTAGCCGAAAATTAGGGAATTGTGATTAGAGCCTTCCAAGTTTAGGTCAATTATGTATTTGGTCTAGTTTTTGGTTCTAGTTCGTTTGTGCACACATATATATTCGGCCATATGATTATTTTGGGCGTGACATATGTTAACAAAATGTGACATAGCTGGAAAATGTAAGACATAACGTATAGTCTTATTTATCTTGAGTTTGTAGGTTCCAAATGCCGCGTACATTCAAGTATTATCATTTCAATACTTAGGGTATAATTATTATTCGTTCTTCAAAAGTTTAAAATCGTAGGGGTATTTTGGGTATTTTAGATGTTCAAATTTTCCGGGTTTTACAACTCTTCCCCTCTAAAAAGAAAATTTCGTCCGCGAAATTGAAATACAAAATCGAAATAGAAATACGAAATCGAAAAGAGAATCAAAATGAATACGTACCAAGTCACAAAGAGAAATGTGAATAACTGGATCGTATCGATTCTTCGGTTTCCCAAGTAGCCTCGCTCTCAGGATGATTCTTCCAAAGAATCTTTACGAATGGAATGGTTTTAGTTCTCATGACTCTTTCCTGACGCTCCAAAACGGCCTCAGGTTCTTCACTATACAAAAGATCTTCCCGAATTTGATCGAATGGGCAAGACACAACATGAAGCGGATGATAATTATACCCACGAAGAAGTGACACATGAAAAACATCATGCACATGCGATAATTGGGGAGGTAGCGCCAAGCGATAAGATACCTCACCAACCTGATCAAGAATCTCAAACGGACCGATATAACGTGGACTAAGCTTCCCTTTCATACCGAAACGCTAAATCCCTCGAAAAGGAGAAACCTTCAAGAAAACACGATCACCAGAGTTAAACACAACATCACGACGATGACGGTCGGCATAGCTCTTCTGTCTAGTACGAGCTTCCTTCAACTTCTCTCTGGACACATCCACCTTCTCATTAGTAATCCTAATTAATTTAGGTCCCTCAATGAGTCATTCCCCGACCTCATTCCAACAAACCGGCGCTCTACACTTACGTCCATATACCTTCTCAAATGGTGCCATTCTGATACTAGCGTGCCAACTGTTATTATAAACAAACTCCACCAAACATAAGTAATCATCCCAGTGGCCTGTCCACTCTAAAGAACATGACCTCAACATATCCTCCAAAGTCGAAATTGTCCGCTCCGACTGTCCATCAGTTTGGGGATGAAATGCCGTACTGAATCTAAGCCGTGTACCCCAAGCTTTGTTTAACCCTTTCCAGAAATGAGACGTATAACGAGGATCAGGATCGGACAAAATAGAAGACGGCGTACCATGCAAACGAAAATTTCCTGTTGGAAAATCTGAGCCAAACTACCTACAGAATAATCAATACGAATGGGTAGAAAATGCGCAGATTTGGTCAGACGATCAACAACGACCCAAATCGCGTCATGCTTCCGAAGAGTACGAGGTAAATCGGTAATGAAGTCCATAGATATCTGGTCCCATTTCCATGTAGGAATGTCGAGAGGTTGTAAGAGAACACTCACACGTTGATGTTCAATCTTAACCTGCTGACAGGTCATACATCTAGCCACATGCAAAGTTACATCCTGCTTCATCCCATTCCACCAAAAATGTTGCTTAAGGTCATGGTACATCTTAGTCGAACCTGGATGAATAGAGAACGGTGAACTATGTGCCTCAGAAAGCACAGCTTCACGAAGAGTAGGATTATCCAGAACACATAGACGATCAACAAACCAAACGATACCATCCACATCCACATGAAATTCTGACTATTTACCATCCTCAACATTCTGTACAATAGCCCATAACTCACCATCGTCTTTTTGAGCTTCCTCAATCCTCAACATCAAATCAGACTCCACCTTCAAGCTAGCCCAAAAACTATCATGACCCCGAACACACAGCTCAACCTCCATAAGCTCTAAGTCATTAAGAATCCTCGGTTCAAAGTCAAGACTAGCAATCATTCTCGACTTACGACTCAAGGCATCAGCCACAACATTGGTTTTTCCAGGGTGATACTGAATATTAGTGTCATAGTCCTTCAACAACTCCAACCAACGTCTCTGTCGCATGTTCAATTCCTTCTAGGTAAAGATATACTTCAGGCTCTTATGGTCAGTGAATATATCACAACTCTCACCATAAAGATAATGCCTCCAGATTTTTAAAGCAAAGACAACTGCAGCTAATTCAAGATCATGAGTAGGATAGTTTGCCTCATACGGTTTCAACTGTCTAGAAGCATATGCAATCACTTTACCATGCTGCATCAAAACACAACCCAAACCCTTCTTCGAAGCATCGCTATAGATCAGATAACCTCCTAAGCCTGATGGTAGAGTAAGAATCGGCGCAAAAACAGGTCTCTTCTTCAACTCTTCAAAACTAGCTTCTCTCTCATCGGTCCAAACAAACTTCTCTCCCTTGCGCATAAGCTGAGTCAACGGTAACGGCAAACGAGAAATACCCTCAACAAATCTCCTGTAATAACCAGCCAATCCAAGAAAACTCCTGACTTCAGTCACATTGGTCGGTCTTGGCCACTTGATAATAGCCTCAACCTTAGCCGGATCCATGGTGATACCATCTGCAGAAACGACATGACCTAAGAATGCAACTTGTCCTAACCAGAACTCGCATTTGAAAAACTTGGCATACAACTTCTTCTGCCTCAAAGTCTCCAAAACAACACGGAGATGGTGCTCATGCTCCTCCTTAGTCTTAGAGTAAACCAAGATGTCGTCAATGAACACGATTACGAACTTATCTAAGTATTCGTGAAAAATCCGATTCATCAAATCCATGAAAACAGCTGGAGCATTCGTCAACCCAGACGGCATAACCAAGAACTCATAGTGGCCATATCTAGTACGGAACGCGGTCTAGGAATATCCTGCTCCTTCACACGAAGCTGGTGATATCCAGACCTCAAATCGATCTTGGAAAAGAATTTCGCTCCCTGAAGTTGATCAAACAAATCATCGATGCGGGGAAGCGGATAACGATTACGAATGGTGATACGGTTAAGTTCATGGTAGTCGATACATAATCTCATGCTACCATCCTTCTTCTTAACAAATAACACCAGAGCACCCCATGGAGAAACACTGGGACGGATAGAACCAGATTCAAGCAATTCCTGTAACTGCTCTTTCAATTCCTTCAATTCAACAGGAGCCATATGATAAGGAGCCTTAGAGATGGGTTCTGCACCCAGAATTAAATCAATCGAGAATTCATTCTCACGCTCAGGCGGTATGCCTGGGAGTTCATCAGGAAATACATCTGGGAATTCATGAACAACCGAAAGGCTCCCCATACTAGGAATCTCCGATGATGAATCCTTAATCGAAGCTAGAAACCTTCACAACCATGTGTCAGTAACGAACGAGCTTTCATAGCGGATATAATCTTAATAGGTTTACCAAGCCGAGAACCTTCGTAGACAAATTCAGGATTACAAGGATCACCAAAAATCATACGTCTGGTATGGCAGTCAATCGTAGCTCGATGCTCCGACAACCAATCCATACCCAAAATTACATCAAAGTCATACATATCTAGAGGAAGAAGATTTGTAGAGCGAAGTCTATCGTTGAAACGAAGAGGACAATTCACGTATTCATGAGTAATGGTCAAGGAATTTTTCATTGGTGTTGAGATAGATAAAGCGTAGTTTAATGGTATTGCGGTCGTATTGATGTGTTTAGCAGATGTAGAAGATATCACAGAATGTGTGGCACCAGTATCAAATAAAACGAAAATTAGACGATCAAATAAATATAGCATACCCGAGACAGTTCCAGAAGTACCCGCAGCCTGATCCATGGTTAGTGCAAAAACTCAACCCTTAGACGCCTGCTGCCCACCATTTCCATTCCCACGGTTGGTGCCAGTCGCCTTCGGACATTACCTAGCCCGATGTCCAATCTCACCACAATTAAAACAGGCACCAGTAGCCCTATAACAAGTACGACCAGGATGAGTTTTCCCACACTCAACACAAATAGGAGAAGGTGGAAGCTGTTCCCCCACATTCCTCTGCCCTGCTAAAGAAGTAGCACCACAATTACCCTGCTGAAAACCACGACTCTGTTGACCCCTGAACTGTTCGTCACGGCCTGACCGCTGATTCTGCCCACTGTTGTTGTTACTAAGCCTGTCATTACCCCGAAACTCATTACCCCTTGAAGTAGCATTCCTCTGACTATTACCCTGAACCTGCTGATGATCACTCTCATGAGCCCTCTTCACTCCACGTCTAGACCTTTCTTGCATTAACTCCTTATTACGTACCGCATTGACAACTTGTGCCACATCACCAAAATCAGTATTTAGAACACCTTCAAGCAACTCATCATGTAACCCCCACTTAAAATGCATAGCCTGCCTCCTTCGGAGTCCCAGTCTTCGCACCCAATAAACCCGCAAGTCTCACAAACCTCTTCATATACTCCGCACTCGACTCCCTATCCAACTGGAAAATATGATGATAGTCACACTCAAACTTCTGTTTCTCTGACCTAGGGAAGTACTGAAGAAAGAATATCTCCCGAAACTCAGCCCATTATAACCCAGCAACAAACTCATCACCTCCCTTAGCCATCCGATACGCCTTCCACCAACTGAGGGCATCTCCCTCAAATTTGTAACTAGCCAAACGTGCCTTAAACCCATTGTCACAACCAAGTACCTCAAATATATTCTCAATGTGAGATATCCAATTCTCCACCTCCACAGGAGAAGTAGCAGCACTGAACGAACATGGTTTCTGCTTAACAAAATGCTCCAACCACACATGAATCGACACTCGTGGAGCATCACCACCACCACCGCCATTACCACTACCACCGCCATTACTACTACCACTAGCGGTGTTCCTCCTAATCTCGTCCGTGATGCGTGTAGTCAACCTGGGAAGTAATGCATCAATAGCTTGCTTCACTGCTGCATGAACATCAGCACCAGAGGGTCCATCATTCCGACGAGTATTCACCATTTGAAAGGTCATAAACGAGACAAAGGACAAAACAAGCGTAAGGGTCAAAATGTGAAGAAAGAGATCGCGTCAAACGGAAAGCCTAGTGTCTACCCAATATCCTCACAGGTCATTTCTAGGGTTCTACAGGTCAAACCTTGTCTCTGATACCATAACTGTAACACCCCAACCCGACAAGGCCAAGATATTACATTATGGTGTCATACAAAGCATACATAACGCAAGCGGAAGTCTTTTAAATAAATAACCAAGTCTCGAACATCAAGACTAGTATCAAAAGATAATCCCAAATGCATAGTGGGTTAACCAAACAAAACCAAAGTAAAGAAATAATATTCAAAGTACTGAAACAAATGAAAGTCCGAAACAATGAACAACGAAATGATCAATAAATAGGTCTCTCAGTCCAAAGCTCTCTCATTCCCAAGCCCGTCGCCTCGCTTATTACCTGCCGCATAAGAAAAGAAAACATGCGGCTGAGCTTAAAAATCCCAGTGAACAGATATATACATAACATAACATAACGGTAAATAAGCATAAGCAACGAAGGAATAAGAATACGAAATGAAACATAATCATGAAAGTCATACGAAATTCAAAGATAACTAAGAGTCAAGAGTGCATGAGAACTGAATAATAAATGAATCGAGAGAAATAATGAAATAATGGAAAAGTTCATATAAGGATGTGCCATAGGAACTCCATACATACATAATCCGTCAAATCATACTAAAGCGATACAAGTATACGAAAAGGGGAGACCTCTAAGTAATATAGGTTGTGAGAAGGAGTGTAAGGCACACACCACCTAGTCACCATACATACACATACATAAACCTAGGATATATCCATACGCTCCAAAACAAAATATGGATGCCAGTACTAGACTGGTCACACATATATAAAATTGGCCAATAGTGCATGCAAAATAAATCGTATCATAAGTGGAACGCCGTAGATCTATCACACCTCTACGGGAGTGTCATGTCTAGAGTGCCATCAAAGACATGGTCATGGTACCTCCACAACTAGTTAAGCTCAGGCACGGATCTATCATAGCATACACAATAACAAAATAGCATGGCAAAAGAAACAAGATAGTAACTCAATAAGCATGGCAAAACATAAGCATAACATAGCAGAGACATTTAAATAAATGTCAGAATGAATCAAATAGAATGACAATCATACAATAAAAGTCATGAGTCAAATAAGGGAATCATATCAGGCACAGGATCGATAGAAATATCCTTACTGAAAAGGGAAAGAATATCTGTACCTTATCAAAGCACACAAATCAAAGCAATAGAAATGAATGGAAGCAGTGGACCACTCCCTCTTCACCCGATCTACAATAATCATAAGTTTACTTATAAGCTTCATGGTTTCATAATCATCAAGGTTTCCTTTATGTTCTCTTTCCATTTTAGGTAACTTTCCATATTTAGCAGGTTTCCAAGAATAGTAAGTTTCCGTAATTAGTAACTTTCCAAAAATAGTAACTCTCCATATTTAGTAACTTTAGTTATTAACATTCAAGTTTATCATTTAATCAATTTAAGGTATTAACGGTGACTATATTAGTAGCTTAAGGTTCATAATGCCTTTTATATAAGTTTAGGGTTCATAGTGTAGTTTTCATAAGTTTTAGGGTTTATTATGCAAATAAAACAAGTTTAGGGATTATAGTGACATTATGGTAACATTAGGGTATGAAATGTAAATATTATAAAGTTACATGGTTTCACAAATTAAGCCCTCTAGTTTAGAAAAATGACAATTAAACCCTTTAGTTAATTATTACACAAGTAATCCTTTTAAAAACCTTTTTGAACCTTTTTAAACCCTTTACAGTTTATATATATGAACTGGTCACGCTTTGACAAATTTATGAATCACATTAGAACTCAGAAATAAAATCCACAAAAATTCACACACGTACTTCAATGTCTTTAGAACTCACACTAATTTTTCCAGAATTTATTAGCTAGTATATCTATAGTCTAAAAATCCCTTAAGCCAACTCGTCTAGATTTATGATCAGATTTGACACCCGAAAAGTTTATAATTATTTACCCCAGTTCAACATCTCATAAAAATCTAAAAAAATTATGCAACGTATCTCCTATACTAAATATCATTCTGTAAAAATCTCAGGTCTTAACACGTTATAGATATTAAATGAAAAATCGTGAACCCCGACTGAATTTTCATACCCCGAAATACAGTTTTGATACATGAATTTGTAAAATCAGAAAGTGTATCTTCCCGACCTCTAAAAATTACAAGGCTTATATATTAAGGAAGCTCTTTTCTTAAAATTACTTTTAGATTCCAGAAACACTCAAAAACGCTTTACCATCATCAAGATACAATCGAATCGAATTGACTAAATTTTTTTATCAGTAACCAGTTTTATTATTTTATTTGATCTTTTAGGTTTTCCATTCCCATGACTTACATATTGTTACAAATCAATTATGTATGATACAAAACACATATTAGGTAAACTCTTACATAGCATAAACATGTTCATAACAATCGAATTCATAATACTTTACATATGTCGATTCATATATTAGGGTTTTAAAGAATTGTTATATCATGTACTAGTTATCATTTTATGTTACTTGTTATATTATCATATGTGGTTAATATATTGACAAGAACATCAAACAAAACGTGCAAGAATCAAACAATCATGATCATATTGAACAAGGATAGATACGGTTACCCTTGTAGCGTGATCAAAGAACAAGAATACCACAAGATCGAATCACCAACACGTCTCTTCTCCTCCTCTTGATCAATCGAATGGAAGAACAAAGAAAATAATATGGATCGATTATGGTTTTGTTCAAACAATTCGAATGGATTAACAAAATTTATATTCAATTACCTTTGTGTGATACGAATGAAAGTAGATCAAAAGGTTTGCTTCTTCTCTTCTCCTTCTTGTGTCGACTAGAACAAAATTTGGTTTAGGGTTTTTGGTTGCTTTTCTTTTGCCGTACAAATGAAGTAGAGAGGGGCGGGTTTACACGGTTTTGGAATGGAGGAAATAGAGGGGAGATTAGCCGAAAATTAGGGAAATGTGATTAGAGCCTTCCAAGTTTAGGTCAATTATGTATTTGGTCTAGTTTTTGGTTATAGTTCGTTTGTGCACACATATATATTTGGCCATATGATTATTTTGGGCGTGACATATGTTAACAAAATGTGACATAGCTTGAAAATATATGACATAACGTATAGTCTTATTTATCTTGAGTTTGTAGGTTCCAAATGCCGCGTACGTTCAAGTATTATCATTTTAATACTTAGGGTATAATTATTATTTGTTCTTCAAATGTTTAAAATCGTAGGGGTATTTAGGGTATTTTAGATGTTCAAATTTTCCGGGTTTTACAGCGAAGGATGAGAGATTGAATTTAGGCGTTCGAGAATATGGTTCAAAATGAACCTCATCTCGTTTTAAAGCTCATGGACCAAGATGTTGGTCCTTTGGGCCAAGTGAGCGGTCCTCTCGCATTTTGAGCAATCATGCCTTGGAAAGTTGGGAGGAAGGGTGGGCTCAACGGCTTGTGGTGGTAGTGGTGGTTGGTTGTTTGATGGTGGAGGTGGTGGAATGTAGGTTGGTTGTTGGGTGGTAGTTGTTTGTGGAGTTGTGATGGAGGCCAGCAAAATGGATTGAAGATCCATGGCTTCACTAAGGTGGGAATCCACCATATTTGAGAAAGCATAGAGACGATCTAGCTCCTCATTGATCTCTTGTTGGGATTAAGTTTGATTTATCCACATTTTCACATCTATGGCTTGGAGGGTGGATCTTAGTGATAGTTGTTGAGTTTGTGGTTGTGGTGGTGGTGCATCATGGTAAAGTGGACCATGGATATCCCGATAAATGGGATGGAAGGGCATAGGTGTTTGACCTTCAAAGGTCATGGGAGGGGGATTGGTTGACCTTGGTGGAAGGTCTTCCAAATCATCCAAGTATGGATGAGGTGATGAAGGTGGAGTTCTAAACAACTCTAGGGGCTGAAGTTGTGGTGAATGTTGTGATGAAGGTGATCTATTAGGTTGTGATGGAGCGGGTGGTAGTGTGGTTGCTACAGGAGTGATTGTTGGAGGTGGTGTGTTGATGGTGGTGTTAGATGGTGTTGGAGTAGCAAGATTGAGAAAATTCTCATTGGCTATTGGTGAGGATATGTTAAGTGGAGATGACTCCTCTAATGATGAGTTAGCTAAGTTCACGAAGCAACAAGGACGGACACTTATTTGAGCTGTCCTTCTTGCGGGTCTGCTTGTGGATGAGTTACTTGATTTTGTCATTTGAAATGTGAGAATAGTTGCTCTAAGGTACAGGAATGATAGTTAGTTAGTGATGTTTGTTGTGTGATTTGTGATGATCCTGAGGTTCTAATTTATAGACAAAAAATGTGTTGATCTTTGTGTTTGGATTTGATGTGAATCCAATGAGGAATGTTGGTTCCTAATAATTTGGAACAAAAATTTGTGCTAGTCACATCATTTAAGTCAAACCATAGAGCTTAAGTTGAGTGAATTTTAGAAGATTTGCAGTAAATGCAAGGAGTGAGTGGAAATTCTTTTGATGTGATGTTCCCACGGATTTCAAGGAACCAATTTGAGGGTTCCTTTCTTGTTACAGAAAGGTAACTCACATGGAAAATTTGAATTTTCAAATTTTGGTGGAAAATTGATTTCTTATGATTCTAAGTGTGCCTAAATGATCCTAACAAGCTTAATGATCAGTAGAAGAATTCTAAAAACTAGAATCAATAATCTATGGATCGGGATTAGTCGGGAATTTTTGAAAAAGTTACTGTTTGATTCGGCAGATCCAATCGATAACAAGTGCGGATCCCTTATTTGGGTTTCGCCGAATCCGCAGGCTGAGAGATGGCGGAGCCAACGTGCATAATAGGCAGAACCAAAATTTGGGTTCCGCCAAATCCGTCGATCAGAAATGCTAATTCTAACAGAGAGCATGTCATATTTTGCGTTTCTCTTTCAAATCCTGAAAATTCTCGTAAAACATATGTAACTACTAATATGTGATAGAATAAAACTAAAAACACGGGTTATAACACACGTTTGCGCATAGATTAATTTGATGATAATAACTTACCCTAAAAGTGGTTAAGCGAAATGGTGGCTTAATTTCCAAAAATCGATAACAATAGATGTTATCATCCTGCAATGTTAAGTTAGTTCATATACAAGTTAAGTACAAGCATAATATCCTAAGAAACACATAAGTTCAACACATCATTGTTTGAAAATATTTAATGCCAAACACTCCCAACACTTCACTTCTTGCTCATTTTCTTGTAAAGCTTCATGATCCAACAGCCCAAATTCTTCACCATTCCTTTGATTTGTTTAAACTCCGCTGATTTGTTCGGGATTGGAGGAAGTTGACTCAAGTACTCGGGTGGTGAGATCCTAGACTTTGGCAAACCATCCTCTTCACTTATGGATGATGATGATGATGATGATGTAGGAGGATGAGCTCGTTTTCCCTTTCCTACGGCTACCCGATGATCACTAAGTGGAACAAAAGTGTGCTTAATCTCGGTGTAGTCGGGAACGAATCCTAAAGCGTTTCCTGGAATGGGCTCAAAGGCTCTATAGAGACGGGTCAAAAGAATCCTATAAGGCATTGCAGTGGTACCTAGAACTGGAATATCGGCCATTCTTTTGGCGATATAATAAGCGAGGTTGAAGGGTTGATGGTTTGACACGCAATACATCATATAGCAAAGACTTGCGTTAACATGATCTCTATTCCCTATGGTGCTTATGACATTATCCCTTAGAACTTCTTCTAGTTTCTTAAATTGGGGCCTAAGTTCATTTAGCTCCATGGCAAATGGATCCCTATCCACTTGACGACCTCGACTTAACCTAGTTTGGTTGTTCCTAGGCACAAAGAGATGCTCACGAATGGTTTCTTTTGCGGTTAATGGTGTGGCGTATGGTGTCGTATGATCAAGGCCGGACTCTAGAATTGTTAACGACCACTTGTCCGAATAGAAACAAGCTCCTTGATTTGGAACTCCTAAAACATCTCCAAATTGATCTAACGAAATGTTGAATTGAAACCCGTTGACTTTGAAATGGACATTCATGTATCCATAGTCATTTGAACTAAGTCCTACACTAGCATAAAACTCGAGAATGAACCTAGGGATGATGGGCTCATCGATGTCTAGAAGGCTATCGAAATGAATCATGGCTAATTGTTCTCGGAGAATGCTACCTTCATAGAATGAGGGTTCTACGGTTCTACCCTCGTGTTTGTACCATTTTTCTAAGGCATTGAATATCTCAACTTGTTCCTCACTAAGTCCTTTGGTTTTGTGATGTTTAGGTAGGTATTTAACGGTTTCTTTGTGATCATAAAAATTTACGGGAGGCATGTTTATCCTAGACACGAAAATATATAGTTTAGTTACAATTAACAAAAATTTGCATATATATATTTCTAGTGTGTGCCTATATGGAGACAATGTGGAGGTCGGTTATCTCGACTTCTTTTGATGCATGAAAATTTTGTTTATGCAAGTTTTATGATAAAACAAGAGATAACCCAAACGCTACATCAATGTAGCTTCGATTGAATGTACCCGAAAATATATATTAGTTATGTATTCTCTTTAGCATTCAAGAGACATTGTGCTAGTGATGTTCAAAACATAACATTTTTGTATTTGTATGAACAATGTCCAAAAACAGTTTTTCCTAGTCGTGAGAATATTTTAGCAAAAATTTCTCATGGGGTTTTTTATGAATTATGATAATGCCTTATGATGTGCAATTCCTAACTATGAAAAACATGATTTGTTATGCAATTCAGTAAATATGCTTCATGATTTTACAAGAATTTTGCATAAACCCCAAGTTTTGATTTTGTGCATGAAATAGAAATCCTAGACGCAGATAAGGAATGTAGACATGATAAGGATACTTACATTGATGATTAGACCACAAATTGGTTGTGAAACATGGCCTAAATTGTGAATTTGGTGTGATAATGGTCGAGTTCCAGTAGCTAGTATGTTTTTGAGAAGTGTGATGAATAGTATAGGAAGTTTATTTAATATACAGAAAATTGGCTCAGCATGCCATGGATCCCGCGGATCCAAAACAAGGGATCCGCCCTTGTTTTCGTTTGGATCCGCAGCATCAGAACACAAAATTGGGTTATTGACGTGTTTGGTTAATCTAAGTTTTGAGCTAACGTTTTATCTACTCACTAGGTTCCATTAATGCTAAACCTAGTCTAAGATAGTTGAAAGGTTCTCTCTTAAGGGGTTTTGTGAGGATGTCAGTAATGTTGTCCTCTGAGGATACTTTCTCTATTGAGATGTTTCCCTTCTAAACATTGTCGCGTAGGAAGTGGTGTCATATTTCTATGTGTTTGGTTCTAGCGTGTTGAACTGGATTTTTGCTGAGGTCGATAGCACCTTTGTTGTCGCAAAGAATGGGAATTTCATTGAGTTCAATTCCGTAGTCGATGAGAGCTTGTTTCATCTACAGTGCTTGTTGGCAAGCTTTTCCTGCTGATACGTACTCGGCTTCAGTTGTTGATATTGTGAGGGCTGTTTGTTTCTTAGAAAACCATGAGGTTAGACAATGTCCTACAAAAGTACAAATACCGCTTGTACTTTTTCTATCAACATAATCACCGACATGGTCTGAGTCGGCATACACTATGGTTTCCATTCCCGTTCCTTTAGGATACCATAATCCTAAATGTGTAGTGCCTTTTATGTACCTAAAGATCCGTTTAACAGCTTCCAGATGAGATATTTTAGGATCTTCTTGAAAGCGTACACATAGACAAACACTAAACATAATGTCTGGTCTACTAGCCGTTATGTAAAGTAAACTACCAATCATTCCCCTATATTTAGTGCTATCTACGGATTCACTTTCTTCATCCTTAGTGAGTTTAGTTTCCGAGGACATTGGTGTTTTAATAGGTTTTGAATCTTCAAGACCAAACTTCTTAAGCATATCCTTGATACACTTAGATTGGTTGAAGAATATCCCATCTTCTAATTGTTTTATTTGGAGACCTAAGAAAAAGTTTAGTTCACCCATCATACTCATTTCAAACTCATCATGCATGGTTTTTGAGAATTCATCGCATAACTCTTGACAAGTTGAACTGAATATAATGTCATCCACATATATCTGGACTATGTTAATATGTGATCCCTTTTTCTTGGTTAATAGAGTATTGTCTACTAGGCCCATGGTATACTTATGATCAACTAGGAAAGTCTTAAGTCGATCATACCAAGCTTTTGGTGCTTGCTTAAGTCCGTATAAAGCTTTCTTAAGTTTGTAGACATGATTTGGTTTTTCAAAATCGGCAAAGCCGGGAGTTGTACTACATACACTTCCTCATTTATAAAACCATTTAGAAATGCACTTTTGACATCCATTTGAAATAGTTTAAAGTCATGTGCACATGCATATGCAAGTAGTATCCTAATTGACTCAAGTCTAGCAACGGGTGAAAATGTTTCAACGTAATCTATACCTTCTTGTTGATTGTAGCCTTGTGCTACTAGCCAACCTTTGTTTCTAGATACTACGCAATTTTCATCTATTTTGTTTCTAAAAACCTATTTTGTAACTATTATGGTTTGATTTTTAGGTTGTGGGACTAATGTCCAAACGTCATTCCTAACAAACTGATTTAATTCCTCTTGCATCGCAATGACTTAAGATTCATCTTTTATGGCTCCATTAACATTTTTAGGTTCAATTGTTGAAACAAAACAAAAAAAATTACTTTCGTTTTGAGCTTTAGACCTTAATGTTCTTTCATTGATTTTTCCTATGACATTTTCTAATGGATGACTTTTGGTTTCTTTGATATTAACTATTTCTCTTTTTACCGGTTCATCTTCTTTGTCACTTTGAATATTTTCCTGATTTTCAACCATTTGACTTTCAACTAAGTCATCATCTACCAAAGGTGATGTCTTAGAGGGAGGTGGACTTTCATCGAATGTTACGTTCAATGATTCCTCGACTCTTGAGGTTTCTTTGTTCAAAGCAATATATGCTTTGCTATTTTGTGAATGTACTAGAAATACACCTTCATACGACTTTGGGTTGAACTTGGTGAGATAATCCTTTGTTTTTAAAATGAAGCACTTGCTTCCAAATACTCTAAAATATCCTAAAGTAGGCTTTTTGCCTCTGTATAACTCATATGGAGTCTTTTTCAAGAATGGTATAATTAGAACTCGATTTAGGATATATGTGGATGTATCTACAGCGTGACACCAAAACTTTTGAGATATGTTTTGTTCATTTAACATAGTTCTACTCATTTCTTGAATTGTCCTATTTTTGCGTTCTACTACACCGCTAGATTGAGGAGTTCGAGGAGCTGAGAAATTATGTGTTATGCCCTTAGTATCACAAAAAGCTCCGAATTGGATTTGGTTGTCAAATTCACGACCATGGTCGGTTCTTATTGACACTATGTTACTTCCTATTTGATTTTGAATTTTCTTACTTAAGATTTCAAATTTATCAAATGCCTCATTTTTAGTTTTCAAAAACTTAGTCCATGTATACCTAGAGTAATCATCTACTATTACCAAAGTATAGAAGTTTCCTCTGTAACTTTGTATAGCGGATTGACTAAACAAATCCATATGTAATAATTCTAGACACCTAGATGTAGACACCATGTTTTTAGCCTTATGGCTATTATGAACTTGTTTTCCTATTTTGCAAGCATCACAAAAGTGTTGATCATATTTCAACTTGGGCAGGTTCCTAACGAGTTCCTTAGATGATAAGGATTGAATTAACCTCATATTGGCGTGACCTAAGCGTCGATGCCATAGTGTTGAGTTTTCATCCAGAGAGGTGAGACAAAGTTTGTCTTTATGTGTTTTGTCTAATTTCATAACGTAAACGTTATTCTTCAAAACACCTTTTCCTACGGTTATGTCATCCTAAAGTATTTTACTTCCATTTTCACTGAAAAGGACGTTATACTTTTTGCGGCATAATTGACTAATACTAAGTAAGTTAAATCCTAAGTTCTCTACATGAGCAACATCATCAATAGTGAGAGATTCATGAGAAATCGTACGTTTTTTGATGATTTTACTTTTAAGCTTGCTACCGAATGTGACATTACCTCCGTCGTACACTTGGTAGGTTGAGAAAAGGCTTTTGTTTCCCGTCATATGTCTAGAACATCCACTATCTTTGATCCACTCGTCAGGTTCTAACTCTACCTTTTAGCACACCTAAGTTCAAGAAAAACTCAAGCGTTTGGTCCCCAATATCTCATGGGTCCGTTTGGGTTAAACATAACATTATCATGGTTCTTGTACGAAAATGGTGTACAGGTGTTCCATGGCATGTGGTTTGGACCTTGAAAGTTCCTAGACATGTTTTGGTTCCAATTAATTTGATAATAATTCTGTGAGTTGAAGTTACTCCTTGGAAAGGGGTGTTTGGGAAAACTGGATTTAGGTCTCTGTTGAACCGTCTTAGTCCTAAACTCATTTTTAACTTGACCTTTTCCTATAGAAACTGATGGTTTTTGTTTGTTAATGGTTGTACTAGTGCTAGGTTTTCTAGTGACCTTAACGAATTCAGTACGATCCGAATTACAAACCTTCTGTTCATCAACTCTACCTACGGATCCTTTTAGTACAACAGGCGGAACCACATTTTTGGATCCGCCAGATCCATGGGTATCTGACTCAGTTGGAACAGGTTCTTGTACTTTCACTTTTTGTTTCGTAAAGTCATTTAAGTTTCCTGATTTCATAAATCCTAGTCTAGTTTTATCATGAGGTAACTTTTGAATTTGCATTAACTTATCTGCTAAACACATGTTTTTATCAAACCTCTTAAACTTAGAGTTTTATTTAATAAGATCTTCCTGTGTGACTTTAAGTTTTTCTATTTCTAGTTTAAGTTCCTGACATGAGACACATGTTTCTTTAACACTTTTACTCTTATCTGATCGTGTCTCTTTTTCTTTTAACCAATAGACTTCGTTTTCTAAAAGTGTCATTTTGGTTTTTAAGAACTTATTTTTGTTTATAATTTTTAGAGTAATATCACACAGTTTGTTATATTCTATTTCTAAGGTTTCATTATCAATAGAAGAGTATGATGAGTCAGAATGTACCTCTTCAGATTTATGAGCCATGAGAGCAACTTCGTCGTTCTTTGGCTCGTCGTCATCACCATCACTGTCACTCCAAGCAACACTAACAAATGCTTTCTGAGACTTGTTCTTTGGAGGCTTTGGAAAATCTCCTATTAGGTGACCGGAATCCCCGCACCTAAAACACTTTCTATCTATTTTTCCTTTCCTATCATCACGGTCTTTCCAGAAGTATTTATTTTCTTCACGAGGTTGTTTTACGAACCTTCCTTGTCTCTTAAAGAACTCATTGAAATCTCTAATGGCCATGGCATATTCTTCATCTTCACTACCTGAACTAGACTCTTCATCACTTGATTATACTTTAGCTTTTAAGGCAATGGAGTTCATCTTCTCCTTTTTGCTTTTAACTATTTCTGAGTCTTTTTCCATTACCATTTCGTGAACTTTGAGATTTCCGATGAGCTCGTCAAGTGTCATGCTTGAGAGATCCTTATATTCTTCAATAGCCGTCACCTTTGCTCTCCACTTCGGATGAAGTGCTCAAAGAAATTTCCTGACAAAGTTCTTACAAGAAAAAGATTCATCAAGTGTTTTAAGAGAAGTAATTGTTGTATTAAACCTAGCAAAAGCACTATCAATGGTCTCATCTTCAAAGATAACAAATTGTTCATATGGTTAAACAAGAAGATCAATTTTGTTATATTTGACTTGTAAGTTCCCTTGATGAGTGATAATCAATGATTGCCAAATATCCTTAGCTGTTTTACACATAAAAACTCTTTCATATTATTTCTTAGGTAAGGCATTATAAAGCATCATTTTGGCTTCATTATTTTTGGTAATTAACTTCTTTTGCTCATCAATGTGACGAGTAAGAGAAGTACCTTCATCCCGACCACCTAATACATTTGATATAGGTTTATAATCACCTTCTACTATAATATACCATAGATCTATGTCCTTTGACTTCACATATGTCTCAAAGCGGTTTTTCCAGTATATGAAACAATTTGGTTCAAATAGTTGTGGTCTTTGCATAGATTGCCCTTCTTTAAATTTTTCAAAATCCATTGATTGTTTCAAGTTTTTAAAATACAATATATTTTGAAAATATTGAGTAATGTAGCTCTGATGCCAATTGTGGAAAACTAGAAGAGGGGTTGAATAATTTTTACCGTTTTAAATTTAATTCGCTCTGTGACTTAATGTGATTTCAAAGTAAATACTCACAAACAAACAATATAAGTAAAGTAAGTAAAGATAGGAACAATCAAACCACAACACGGAGATTTATAGTGGTTCGGCTACAAGGACTCTCTTCCTTGCCCTACTGCACTCCTCGAGCCTCTAACTCGAGAGTTTTTCTTCACTAAGAAACAAACTCCCTTCTCGGCGGATAAAACCTTTATACACGTCGCTTACACTTTATCCGGTACTAAGCTAAACATCGTGTTCTTTACAAGGGTACAACCACTCCCGTTGGTTGTTTAACAAGGGCACAACCACTCCCGTTGGTTCTTTCACAAGGGTACAATTACACCTGACACTCTTTGTGTTTTAAGGACTAAAACACTAACCAAACACTACTGAATGAAATGTATAAACAATGATGTGTGAACGCTAACAAATGACACAGTATCTAACTAGTAAAACTTGTAGGAGTATGTATGTTGAAGCTTGTATGCTCGATCTTCTTTGCTACAAAAGTGAGATCAATGAAATGAAAGAATGATATGGGTTAGTAATGTACAAATGAATGAATATCTAATTTAGGCTATATCAGTGATAGTTGTGCCTGAATGATCAGCTTGCTATTTATAGGCAAAGCTAATCAATAGGGCACGAATTTGGCGGATCCCAAAAATTGGATCCGCCTTTGTACTGGTTTGGTTCCGCGGGGACCAGGCCAGCTAAGATATTCTCATATCTTACCATATCTTGCACAATCTTTCCATATCTTCCAAGTTCAACTCTTTAGCTTGAAGATCTATACAAGATATCACCTAAATCCTCAAGATATCCTAAAGATATCAAAATGAGGTATGCCATGATGTCATGTTTAATATTTCTAATTTAAGAAATAAAAGTAAAACATGTAAATGTAAAATGTATATATATGCAATGTGATTCCTAGTGATCATGTAATGTGAAAATATGTTTTAAAAGACTTGTTACTATAAATGTAAAAGACTTTATATTTATGCTTTACTTAAAGATAAACTTTGTAATTGTCATTAACAAAATTAAGCAAAGATCCTAAAATATAAATAACGTTTTTAGGATGATATTTGTATTAACAAAAACACATCTCTAATCCTTACAAAGGTTGTTCCTGAATTGGATACCATCAAGATGGCTTACACAGATATACCGAAGTATACCAACAATTCATGTAAGCCACTCAAGTATACCGAAGTATCACTCCACGACTGTAAACAGTTTGAAACATAGTAACAACCATGATGTAAGCGGCAAGATCTGAAGATCTCATGAAAGACTCTTATACAACTTGTGTCCTTTTTTGGCGAACACAAGTGTATGCATAGTAAGTGTATCCTAAGAGATTTTTTGATGAATCTCATGGCTCTAGACTCAATAAATGCGTTTTAGTTTTAGTAGTCGGAGGCATGGAGCAGACTGTCACCTTTTCAATATCAGCACATCTCGAAGTGAGAGGCTGTTGGGAATTAAATGATCAAACACTTTCTACTGTCAAGACTAAATAGTTGGCACTGCTGGTAGAAAGTTAGTTCTGCTGAAGACTGCTGATGAAGAAGGCAATGTTGCAAAAATCATGAATCGGTAGCGTGGCGGTCGACCACCCTGCAGCGATTAATCGGCCAAGGCGGTATTAATCGATGATTAATCGGATTGGCATTTTTTGCATGTTTTGGGTATTTCTGGAGACCAAACTAAAGATCATAACTGATTTCAAGCCTACTATGTTTTCAAACCTCAATAAAAGGCTCCAATTCTGATTATGAGGCTCATTGTGTGTTATAAGTGAAATAAACGATCCCCAAATTAAGTAGAATGCCTAAATTTTTATTTTTTTAAAGCTGACCGATACGGCCGATTTCTGGCCGATAGGGCCGATTTCTGGCCTTTTTTTTCCCCGACCAATTTTTTTACCGATATGCAAAATTCTACAAGGTCGAAGGCCGATAAGCGATATATCGGCGATTAATCAGCCGATACGGCTGATTTTTGCAACATTGGAAGAAGGTACTACCAGAGATGAAAACGCGTAATGTGATATGTATTGAAGATATTTAGTATATATCTTATATGTTTAGAAAGATACGAATATTGTATATTGATAGTTATCTTGTAAAGGACTCCTTGTGCCTATATAAGGAGGTCCTAGGTTAAGCTGTATATTACCTCTTAGATCACATCTCTCACACATCTCTAGAATATGTTTTTGTAAAACTTCAAGGTTGTAAACCCTAGTACTAAGCAAGAGTACTCTCATTATTGAGCTAATAATATTGAAGTGTTTTGGTGAATTGTTCTTGTTAATATAACACAGTTTACTGTTTCATTCTTTACTATTATATTATAATTCTTTTAAGTATTAAAGAGTAGATTCTGCATACTCGTTGATATCATTCAAAGTTTCTAATACAAGATCAAGTGTTTGGGATCAACAAGTGGTATTAGAGCTTAGGTTCTTAAACTTTGATCTAGAAGAAACATACTAGAAGAATTCTTTATTCTTACTGAAGCAATGGATCTCGAAACTACTCAGACAACTACCACTGCTAAATTGCCTATTCTAAAGCAGGGTGACTAGGAGATGTGGAGGCTCAGAATTGAGCAATACTTTCAAGTGCAGGATTTTACTATATGGGACATCATATAGAATGGCAACTCGTTCAAATCTACAATCAAACCATCAACAAGTGAAGGTGGTACCCCAAGTGTATCAGGTCTTGTTACTACAGAAGAGAAGCTTCAGAAGAACAACGATGTCAAGGCTAGAAGTATGTTGCTGATGGCTCTCCCTAATGAGAAACTATTGCCTTTTAGCAAGCACAAGGATGCAAAGACCTTGTTTGAGGCCATAAAAACAAGGTTTGGAGGCAATGAAGCAACTAAGAAGACACAAAAGACTCTTCTTAAACAAATGTATGTGAATTTTAGTGCCTCAAGCACTGAGTCTCTTGATTTTAACTTCAATAAGCTTTAGAAGATTGTGAGCCAACTGGCTGTTTTGGGTGTAGAGATTTCTCAAGAAGATCTCAATTTAAAATTCTTGAGAAGTCTACCTGCTGAGTGGAACACTCATGTAGTAGTCTGGAGAAACAAGCCTGATCTAGAAACTATGAGTGTTGATGACCTCTACAACAACTTCAAGATTATAGAACAAGAGATGAAAAGGCCTGCAGGATCAAGTTCAAGCTCTCAGAATATGGCTTTTGTGTCATCTCCAAGCACAAGCAGTACCGAGGAGGTTAATACTGTTTTTGGAGTTAGTACTGCTAACCCTAAAGTTAGTACTGCTAGCCCAAAAGATAGTACTGTTGCCTTAAGTGATGCTACTATTTATGCTTTTCTGGCCAATCAACCTAATGGGTCCCAGCTTGTACATGAGGACCTAGTTCAAATTCATGAAGATGATCTAAAAGAGATGGATTTGAAGTGGCAGCTAGCATTGCTAAGTATGAGGGCAAAGAGGTTTTTCTAAAAGACAGGAAAGAAAATCACTATCAATGGAAGTGATACTACTGGTTATGACAAGTCAAAGGTAGAGTGTTACAACTGTCATAAGTTGGGACACTTTGCTAGAGAGTGCAGAGGGCCAAGGAACCAGGACAACAAGGGTAGGAATCAAGATAGCAGAGGTTCCAGGAATGAAGAAAGCACCAGGAAGGCTGTGAGTGAGGAAGAGACTTCTTCAAAAGCTATGGTGGCAATAGATGGACTTGGATTTGACTGGAGCTTTATGGCTGAAGAGGAAGCTTGGCACTGATGGCTTTCTCGGATTCTGAGGTATATACTGATAATGCTTGTTCAAACTCTTGTGTAGCTTCAAAAAGCTATGAATCTCTTAAAAAGCATTATGATGACGTAAGAATAGAGCTTAACCAATCTGAATTCAATTTAGGAAATCATAAGAGAGGTTTAGCTGTTGTAGAAGAACAACTTGTTTTCTACAAAAAGAATGAAACTGTATTCAATGAGGATATTGCTGTTTTGAAAAGAGACATTATGTTTAAAGACTTAGAAATTAATGAGCTTAAAAGTGAGTTAGAAAAGATTAAGCCAGATAAGGACATCATTGAAGTGAATATAGAGAAATTTGCAGGGGCATCTAAGAGCATAGATAGGATTGTTCAGTGTCAGATTATTGATAAATTTAAGACAGGTATAGGATATAAGGCTGTTGCACCTCCACATACAGGTTTATTTCCACCCCCAGGTATTGATTTGTCACATACTGGTATGGAGGAATTTCAAGAGCCTAAGTTTAAATATGGACCTAAGGCCAGTGAGAGTACTAGTATAAATAAGCCTGAAGAGGTTAAGGAATCTTTTGAAAGAGCTAGTGACACCTCATTGGTTGAGGAAAGTATATATCAGAAGTTAAAGAAGAAAAGAAAACTGATGTTCCTAATGTGGCTAAAATAAAAGTTGAAAAACCAGTTAGGAAACAAGTTAGATATGCAGAGATGTGTAGGTTACAAATAGGTCACAAAGTCCTAGAGGAAACCAGAGAAATTGGAATAATCTGAAGTCCAAACAGCTAGGAAGTGATTTTTTCATGTATAATAAAGCATGTTACACTTGTGGAAGTTTTTATCATGTTCAGGCTAACTGCAATTACCACCAAAGGGAAAGGGAGGTATATGGGAATGTAAATTCTAGGGTGAATAACAATTGTTTTATTAAAAAGGATCACCCTAATGCTTAAAGAAACATGGCTCCCAGAGCAGTGTTAATGAGAACTGGCCTTAGACCATTTAATACTATTAGGCCTATTAGTACTGCTCACCCCAAATCAACAGTTTTTGGTGCTAAAACAACATCATGTTTTTCTAAATCTGCACAACAAACTGCTAGGCCAGTATTAACTTAGCCAAATTCTCATGTGGTAAATGCTGTCAAGGAAAATGGGGCTAATGCCGCTAAGGCCTCAGCATGTTGGGTTTGGAGACCTACCAAACCTGATAGTGCATCAATCATATTGAATAAACATAACTATATTGATGCACGAGGCAGATCCAAGTCAGTGATGGCTTGGGTCCCCAAAGAAATCTAATTTCCTTATTTTTATGTGCTGGAACATCCACAAGAAGAAGAAGAATATCAAGGATATGTTGAAAGCGAATGCTCTAGGCACATAACAGGGAACATGTCTTACCTCTTAGATTTCAAAGCTTTTGATAGAGGATATGTTGCCTTTGGGGGAGGAGCAAGAGGAGTTAGGATTACTAGTAAAGGTAAAATCAAAACTGGTAAACTTGATTTTGAAGATGTGTACTTTGTGTAAGAACTTAAGTTTAATCTTTTTAGTGTCTCACAGATGTGTGACAAAAAAGAACAGTGTTCTTTTTACTGACATTGAATGTCTTGTTCTGTCTCCCGACTATAAGTTACTAGATGAAAGTCAAGTATTACTTAAAGTTCCTAGAAAGGGCAACATGTACAGTGTTGATATGAAGAAGATTGTTCCTAAAGAGAGTCTGACTTGTCTTGTTGCAAAGGCCACACATGATGAATCAATGCTTTGGCATAGGAGGCTTGGTCACATAAATTTTAAAAACATTAACAAAATTGTTAAGGATAATCTTGTCAGAGGTTTACCTCAAAAACGTTTTAAAAATGACCAAACTTGTGTTGCATGTTTAAAGGGAAAGCAACATATAGCCACTTGTAAGTCCAAGATTCAAAACTCTATTACTCAGCCATTATTCAGGTTGCATATGGACCTGTTTGGTCCTACTTCTATGAGTAGTTTAATGAATAAGAGGTACTGTATTGTCGTCACTGATGATTATAGCAGGTTTACTTGGGTTTTCTTCTTAGCTACCAAGGATGAGACTAGTAGCATCCTTAAGAGTTTTATTACTAAGATAATAAACCTAGCTGATAAGAAAGTCAAAAATAATCAGATGTCATAATGGAACAGAATTTAAGAATAGAGTGATGAATGAATTTTGTGATCAAAAAGGTATTAAGAGGGAATTTAGTGTAGCTAGAACTCCTTAACAGAATGGTGTTGCTGAAAGGAGGAATAGAACACTGATTGAGGCAGCTAGAACCGTGTTAGCAGACTCTAAGTTACCTACCACATTTTGGGCTGAAGCAATTAATACTGCTTGCTATGTGTAGAATAGGGTATTAGTAATCAAACCTCATAACAAGACACCTTATGAACTTTTTAGAGGTAGAAAACCAGCTCTAAGCTTCATGAGACCATTTGGATGTCATGTTACCATACTTAATACTTTAGATCATTTAGGCAAATTTGATGGAAAGTCTGATGATTGTTTTCTTGTTGGGTACTCTATGAATAGTAAGGCATTTAGGGTATACAACATTAGAACCAGGAAAGTTGAAGAAAATTTGCATGTGGAATTTTTGGAGAATAAGCCTAGTGTTGCAGGAGAAGGTCCTAAGTGGTTGTTTGATATTGATGTGCTAACAGAGTCAATGAATTATGTACCAGTTGTTGCAGGTACAAACTCTAATGATTTTGTAGATACGGAAGATAGTTTTGATGTAGGAAAATCTAGTATGGAGAAAGGATCTTGTCAAGACTACATGTTTATGCCATTGTGGAAGGATGGTTCTATATTAACTTCATCTTCAAAGGGTGATGAACCTTCTAATGATGCGGAAAAGAAGGGTTCTGATGATGGAAACAAAGAAAGTGGAGTGCAAGAACCAGAGAATACTGATGATAGTACTAATAATGTTAGTACTGCTGAGCCAAAAGATAGTACTGCTAGGCCAAATGATCATACTGCTAGCCCAACAGTTACCACTGATGCTGATTCTTCAGATGTTGAAGTGGAGCTGAATAACATGCCTAACACATATCAAGCTCCTACAACTCAAAATACAAGAATTCACAAAGATCATTCACTTGATCTTATAATTGGTGATGTACAGTCTGGTGTAAAGACAAGAAGAATGACAATGACAAAGGATTCAAATTAACAAGGTTTTATCAGTGCTGTTTATGAAGGGAAAACACATGATGACCTTCATACTTGTTTGTTTGCTTGTTTCCTATCTCAGGACGAACCCAAGAAAATTGTTAAAGCTCTAAGTGATCCATGTTGGGTAGAAGCAATGCAAGATGAGCTTTTACAGTTTAAGCTTCAAAAGGTTTGGGTTCTAGTAGATTTGCCTAAGGGAAAGTGGACAATTGCCACAAAATGGATGTTCAGAAACAAGAAGGATAAGAGAGGCATTGTCATTAGAAATAAAGCAAGGCTGGTTGCACAGGGCTACACTTAAGAAGAAAGAATAAACTATGATGAGGTTTTTGTCCCTGTTGCAAGAATTGAGAGAATAAGGCTGTTTTTGGCTTATTCTTCTTTCATGGGATTTATGGTATACCAAATGGATGTGAAGAGAGCCTTTCTATATGGTACTATTGATAAAGAGGTTTACGTTATGCAACCACTAGGGTTTGAAGATCCTGATCATCCTGACAAGGTCTACAAGGTGGTGAAAGCTCTCTATGGTTTGCATCAACCTCCAAAAGCCTGGTATGAAACCTTGGCCAATTACTTATTGGACAATGGGTTTCACAGAGGAAAGATTGATAAGACCTTATTTATCAAGAAGCAAAAAGGGGATATTTTGCTTGTCTAGGTCTATGTTGATGATATTATTTTTGGCTCTACATAGAGGGAGATGTGTATTGAGTTTGAGAAGCTGGTACATGACAAGTTCCAGATGAGTTCCATGGGAGTACTCAATTTCTTCTTAGGGTTGAAAGTCAAGCAAAAATAAGATGGTATATTTATCTATCAGGATAAATATGTAATTGATATCTTGAAGAAATTTGGATATACTGATTTCAAGACAGGTAGCACCCCAATGGATCCAGACAAGCCTTTGCTTAAAGATGCAGATGGTGATGAGGTTGATGTTCATCTCTACAGGTCAATGATTGGATCATTGATATATCTCACATCATCCAGACCAGATATTATGTTTGTTGTATGTGCATGTGCAAGGTTTCAAGTTACACCTAAGGTTTCACACTTACATGATGTGAAAAGGATCTTTAGGTATCTAAAAGACCAACCCAAATTAGGTATTTGGTATCCTAGATAATCTCCATTTGATCTGGTGGCTTATAGTGATAGTCACTATGCTGGTGCAAGTTTAGATAGGAAATCAACAACAGGTGGTTGTCAATTCCTAGGAAACATGTTGATATCATGGCAGTGTAAAAAGCAAACTGTGGTTGAAAATTCTACAACTAAGGCTTAATATGTGGCTGCTGCTAGTTTTTGTGGACAAGTACTCCGGATTCAGAATCAAATGCTGGACTATGGGTATTATTTTATGCACACCATGATTTTCATTGACAATAACAGTACTATATGTATTATTAAAAATCCTGTTTTGCATTCTAAAACAAAACACATAGAGAATACACATTATTTTATAAGAGACTAAAATGATAAAAAGTTAATACAAGTTGTTAAAATTCACACATATAACAATTGGGCTGACTTACTTACAAAAGGTCTTGATGTTGGAAGGTTTCAGTACTTGGTAGCAAGTATTGGAATGCTCAATTCATGAATTTTTAATCTCTAAGTGTCTTTGTAAAGTTTTGTAAAGGATTAGTACTGTTATATGTTAATACTGTTAGATAGTTGAGTTCATACTGCTAGTGTAAATTAGTACTGCTAAGTTAAAACTGTTAGTCAAAATTGATATTGTTATATAGAAAATGCTCTGCTTTGTGTTTTCTTGGTTTTGGACTAATGTTTGCAGGTTAAGCAAGCAGTATGATTGGTATTGATGTTGTGTGAGAAGCTAAAGTGGTGGAATGTTTGTAATGCTGTTATTCTAAAATGGATTCATGATAGAGGGGATTTGGGAATCACTTTCCAAAGGTTTTTCTACTTGAGTTGTGAGGTTCTTTAAAATCTTTTTCTTGAAATCAACTTATGCCTATCAGGTGGTATTGTTGAACATGAATTGATGGTCATAGTTAGTTCAATAGTAATTGAGCTGACTCACTCTTTACCATTCTATCATTTGAAAGTGTGTTAGCCTAAGGACATCTGGTATTGATAACAGCGAGCAAAAGTGAATCTAATATATTTGTATTAGAGGTAACACCTGCCACGAGCTGGAAACCCTGTCAAGAAGGCTCTTTTAATGAGTCTATCTGATCACAAGCAGTATTTATACTAAAATTTATTGGTTCTCACACAACCAGAGGTTAAATGCAACCGAAATTGATTAAGTGTCTTCCTTTACACTTAATCCCTTCCAAATGTATAAGTGCAGTATTGTTTTAATAGAAAATTTGAGTTAATACTGCTGAAAAAGGATTTGCAAAACGTTTTTGCTGCTAGGTAAAAGTTTGTACTGCTAGAGTAAAACTTAGTACTGCTGGGTAGCCGTTTGTACTGTTTGGTCATAACCTTTTTTTAAATATAGTCGTTCAGATTTTTTTGGCACTTACTTCGCTTATAGGCTTCTGCAAAGTGGATAATACTTATCTTTTCTTTAATTATAAGATTTCTTCACAACAAAGAAAAGATTTATTAAGTCGGTCAAATCGAAACCCTAAGCATTATCTTTTAAATCTCAAATGGCTTTACCAAACTCACTTTCACTCATTAACGACCATAACCCAGCACTCTAATCAACTTTTCTTCCTTGTTATGGCTAATTTGGAATTTTGCGACAAGCACAACATGGTTGCATTCTAGGAGAAAATAGACGGAAGTGATGGCTTTCATCAGATAGTAGATTTCCTTAATTCTAGCCACATCAGGTATGCTCTTACTGTGAATTCTACTATTTCTGTCTTTCAAATCAAACAGTTTTGGCAGACTGCTACTACCAATACACTTGAAAATGGAGACATAGAGTTAATTGCAATAGTGGATGGCAAAACCATAACTCTTACTGAATCATCTGTTAGGAGACATATCAAACTAACAGATGATGACGGTATTAGTTATTTGCCAAACACTTAAATTTTTGAAACTCTATCCAGAATGGGGTACGTGTCCAATTCTGATAAACTGACTTTTCAAAAAGGACACTTTGCCCCTCACTGGGGATTTTTCAAACATACCATCTTACTCTATTTGAGTTCTAAGAAAACCTCTTGGGAGCAATTCAGTAGCAATATTGCAACTGCTCTCATTTGCTTAGCCACAAACAGGGCTTTTAATTTTTCAAGACAGGTTTTTGATGGTATGGTAAAAAATGTGGATAGCAAATTCAAGTTTTTAATCAATCCAAGGTTTATTCAAATATTTTTGAACAATAACAAAAATCTACATCTGTCCCACAAAACAATTTACAAAACTCCTAGCCTTACTCCAAAACTTTTTAGTAACGTGAGAATGGCTTCTAGGGGGTATAATGGGATAGAAATACCACTATTTGATACTATGTTTGTTCAAAATCAAAATATTCAGGGTGAAGGATCAACAATCCAAGTTGAGTCGCAACACACACCCATAAGTGATCCATCTTCTTCACAACCACCAATCACACAAACCTATAGGAGAAGGAACAGACAGGAATCTGTGGTACCTCAGCCCAGATCTCCACCTCAAATCAATGTAGCAGATGAGGCTGTCCTAGACAGAATGGTGCGGGCTATCACTACTATTTATGGCTTAGAAGCTGGGCAGGTCAGCGGTAACATCAGCAAGACCCAACCCAAGGCAACATCTACTATATCAAGTTCTCATGAACTTGGTTCAGGTGATGGACTCCCCAGCCACATGGATACTATGGGGGAAATGCCTCATGATTCACCTCTCCCAAGCGGTCACACACATGGAAGTAATGAAGGCAGAGTGACACTTAATGAATTGATGGACATTTGTACCAATCTAACAAACAGGGTTACTGGCTTAGAGGCATAATTGAAAGAGACATAGAAACTCTATGGTGCTGCCTACACAAAACCTATTTTGAAGGTGAAGAAATTGCAGCACAAAGTCAGGTCCCTTAAGGCTAAGAGACAGACAACTATTGTGGTGTCATCAAGTTCATATGAGGAAGATGATGATGATGATGGTGATTTGGATGATTTTTCCAAATAGGGGAGGAAGAATGCTAAGACTTAGGGGAGGCAGTTTAATGATGCTGATATGGGTGTTGATACAGATAATGCATCTGAAAATGTTGATACTGACCCTACAACTCAAGAGGATGTTAGTACTGCTCAACAAGTTAGTACTGCCAGTGTTGCTGTGTATACAAGAAGAAGTGCAGACAAAGGGAAATGCATTATGCAGGAGTCTGAACCACCAAAGAAGGTCAAGAAAAGTATACAACTTCAGATGAGCTTTGATGAACAAATGGCAAAAAGGGTAAATGAGTAAGAACAAGCAAAAGCTCTTGAAGAACTAAAAATTGCAAAATTTATTGAAGACCAAAGGCTTGTAAAATAGGTAGCTGCAGATGAAGAAGCACAAAGATTAACTCAAGAAAAGGATGATGAGCTCTTAGCTCAGAAGTTGACTAAAGAAGAAAGAGCCACTCTCAATGAAGAAGACAAGGAAAATGCTCTAGATGAGCTACTAGAGATAATTAGAAAAAGTCGAAGTGCCAAGAAGGTTGCTGTAAAGAAGAGACCTCCAACTCAAGCAGAGAAGATGAAGTTTATGAAAAAGTTTCTAAAGAACCAAGATCACTGGTACGCAAGTCAACTTACAGGAAGATCTTATGAAGAAATTGAAAATTTATACTTCAAAGCTCACAAGAAAGTCCAAGATTTTATTCTTATGGACACTGATGAAGAAAGCAGAAAATTTAAAAGAGCAGGATTATCTTTAGGTTCTGAGTCTTCTAAGAAACAAAGGATTGGTAAACAAATTACCCTCTGTTGAAGAGCAAGAAGAAGAGTTAACTGAAGAAGATCTACAACAAATGATGATTATTGTTGTAACAACATGTAAAATTTCATAAGGCAAACTGACTATTTTGCCCTTTGACTTCTACTTCTTGACTATTTGACTTTTATCGTAACGTAAAAGCAAATACTGTAACCGGTAACTTTCCAAGTTAAATAATTCACACTTCTTTGAATTATTACTCTCTGAACGTTTTCATTCACCTCTGTCTATTTAACGAGAAGATATCTCGCAAAATGTGAAAATCACACAACGCGTACCGACACAAGACTAGGATAAGTCTATGTGTTTGAAATACTCAAATCTCACCAATAGTCATATTTAATATGAACTATTGTCATTTTATCATTTTTATGTGAGCATTTTATTTATTACGTAATACGCGTGCTCAAACCTATGTTATTAGGTTTTATCAACCTATACGCTCTCCATTAGACTTATCACACTTTTAGTATACTTAGTTGGTGTATGTTGATAAGTTTTGACATTTTCATAAGTATTCTATATTTATGTTGCCCGGTTTTAAGTTTTAGGATATAACGGTTTAACATTAGTAATTACCGGGAGCAAGATACACTACACAATACACTCAATACTCTTTACTAATAAAATTATGCATTTATCTTCCCTCCCGTCCTTGTTCTTGCCGCCCCACACTTCACAACACACCCCAACACTTGTCCAAAGTAAATACAAGTGTTAAAGTAATACTAACCAAGCTCAAGTACCCTCAAAACTCACCCAACTCTCTCATTTCACATGCAATAACTAAAAATTCTGCTCTCCATTCTCCTTTGGCCGCCCCCTATTATTCACAACGATCATCATCTCTTTGATTCAAGTTACAATTTATGCTACATAGACGAAGACCTAGGTGATCCTTACAAGGTCCAAGTGTTGATTTTTTTATTTCAAGGGTTTGATCAAGAGTTTAGGGGCTGAATTAAAAGGGTTATTATAAGGTTTACATAGGGTTGAAATCAAGTGGGTAAAGATTCAAGACAAGGGTTAAAGGTTGATTGGAGATTAAGTGTTGATTAGTGTTGTGGTTCTTGTAAGTTTTCATCCAAGATCCTTGTAAGATTATGTTTACTTTCTATGTATTTATTCCTTTTGGTATATTTCATATTTTATACAGGTGGTATAAGTATTAAGACTTGATTGATGTTGTACATGAGGTTTGAAACATAAAAATAAACTGGGACAAGCCCTAAGTATGTTTTATGAATCTAAAATTCTGAACAGCCCCATAGAATGTTCAAACTGATCATCTCAGTAAACTTTTAGGTAAAGAAAATAAGATAAGCCTGTTGAGCTTTGTCTTGTGGTCGTTTCGCCGGGTGGCGCACCTCGTAACTCATCCCAATGAGAAAACTAGAGCCAAAAAGGTAAAACATGTCAAAATTTTACTAGAAGATTTGTTGACAAAACGGGACAGTTCTGACTTCAGGAACTCGTCGTAGTTTTATGAAATGAAGCTAAGACATAAGCTTAAACGTATGAAAAATCCTTGCGTCCTAAAGTGTTGTAGAACTCAAGATATGGCCTTTGCCTTGGGACTGCAGTGCGCTGTCCATCAGTACTTAATATGGGTCATTTCGTGCTGAGTTTTCTGCAAACGCTTACTGATTTGATTTTCAAACGTGATTTTCACCCTTTTCTGCTTCGAACCACTGAAAATGTAAAACACGAAAGTTGCTCAGAATGATGTTTTATGCTAAAAGTCTAAGACACGTAAGCTGAAAGTGAAAAATGAAGGCGGTAGACTATAAAAGTCAATTGGACCTGTTTTGACCCAAAGATTGCCATGACCTAAGAACCATTGTAGCATTATGACCACTTAAGACTAAAACACAGCCAAGGATGATGTCTTAAGGACTTATAGCCGAGACATAGCCATGGCTATGGCCTTGGTTGTTGTCTTCAAGTTATAAGTTTAGCCGCATGGCTAGTTTGGGTTTGATAACCCGAAACTTGTTATTGAGACTTGATCACTTAATTGACTCATTCTTCTAGACTCCGACAACTTATAAAATTGATCATATCACATATTAACAAATGTATACCATGTCCTCAAAGTCGCAACTTACAATTGATCCGCTATATTATAGTAACTAGTTCAACCAATAGACTTTGATGAAACACAACAAATGTTTTATACAACATTTGTCTCGCCAAATACTCTTTACTTATAAATGATAAGTACTGCAATAGTAGGGAGTTTCATTATCATAAGAGGCCTCTTCGGGTGTCGTATCGACGAGTTGTGGATTTACGAATTAAAGTGTCCTGACTCCTCATACGTTCACTACATGACCTCTAGATTTTGATAGCCCGAACGGTAATACGAAGTTATTTATAAAAGACTGTTAGCCAAACCATACTTTAAAGGATGCTTCACTCATTTTCACAACTTAAAGCATATGCACAACATCTTAATCAAGTCAATGTCTTTACATACTTGTACAATCATATCGTACTCAATATTAAGACGCGATCATTATACTTTCGTAGGTCATTGTTAAAGATTGTGGTATCGCCATGCACTATCTGTTGTTATAAACTACTAATGATTTCTACCAAATGATAGGTGTGGCTATTACATATGTATGAAGGGCAAATTTATGCTGTTAGCAATAGAAACGATAGCGTCGAGGTCACGAGCTTAGGGCAATAATAACCTTACTAGACTCTGCATATGTTGCTTAGTCGTTTTTATAAATGATTTATTGTGATCAACTACCTATTATTAATCTCTATGGATTCTTTCAACCTTTGTGTTGACGTTTTAGCATGTTTTATCCCAGGTTTTAAGGCATGAAGGTCTTGGTTGGAGTCGCACGGATATCTTTTGAAGACTTGGCATATTTTCACCTTTGAAGAGACTATATTTTAAGGATTTATGTTATGTTTAAAATATTTGTGACCTTTTGAAAACATTGTGTTTTATGAAAAATTGTTGGGACCTTCGCAAACTCTGAGGTTTTTAATATATCAAATGTGAAACACTTTTAAAAACGTCTCTTTTAAAGGGTCGTTTTCCATGACTTGTACTTTTTGCTAGGAAGTAATACCCCAGTGAACTATCTTTCGCTGTGATATTTTGGGGGTGTTACAGATTGGCATCAGAGCTACAGTTATAGAGAACTGGGTCGTTTTCAAAACCCAGACTATAACTATTTTTCATTAAAGAGTCTCTCATTTCCGTATCCGATATCCGTGCGCGTATACCACCAGGCTGCCTATGTTGTTATACATATGTCATCACTAATGGTATTATATAAAGTATGCTTATATACACTATTTATTTATATAAAGGTTAATTATATAAATGTTTGACTGATTTTGACCACTTACGCTTATTTTCGGAACTTGAGCTCGAACCCTGTTTTCCCGATTACATACCCACATCTTACATTAAGACCCACTTTACTCATTATTGTCTTCCATATTCCGTGTGCCATGCCTACTCTTACATTCTTGCGGTCTATGAAAATTTTTTTTAGACATTGTAGTTGATTACAATGGTCTCGTTTACTTTTCAGACATTGTGAGCTGCACAATGGTCTCGTTTACCCTTCAGACATTCTAAGCTGCACAATGGTCTCATTTTCTTTTCAGACATTGTGAGTTGCACAATGGCCTCGTTTACTGTTCAGACATTGTAAGCTGCACAATGGTCTCGTTTACTTCTCAGACATTGTGAGAAAACTATTTTATAACTATGAACTCACCAACTCATTTGAACGCTATGTCGACTTTCTCTGATTATTTTACTCCTCATCTTCGAGGATGAGTGTGAACATTTATTCCATATTCTTGGAACACTTATGACGTCTCGTATCACACCGCTCTGTAACTCATCGGTTAAGTATGAGTGTTTTTTCGGGAATTCTTAAGTAGGATGATTTATAATATCTTTATTTAAATGGATTGGAACGCCTTTTTATTTAAATAAAGAAATTGTGAATCGCCGAACCATAAGTTTATATTTCTTTATTTACATTGTTTAGGACGCCTCTCTATGTAAATAATGAATTATAAATAAGTGGGCTTATTAGTATCCGATGAGACATGAGTACGAACTCGAACTTGAGAATCACCAGTATTCTACCACTCAGCAAAAATCTTAAGATGTCATTTGAACTATCTGAATTCATTCTTAAGTTATCACTTTTGTCATTACAAATCGTTACAATCATGAGCTAACGGATTTACTTCAATCTTGAACTAACAGACTGAGTACGTATTCTACCTGCTTACTTAGGTGCGTGAGATGCCTACTTTACTTAAGTATGTGGACACCTACGTATAAGCTCTCCCACGAGCTCCTCTCACTTGTTGGTCCATGTTCTGGGAACAGTGCCTCTTGAAATATCCTCACGTCCAAGGTAAGTTACCACTGGTTGAGCATTACCACCATTAACGGAATTCTTACGCTTATAATCTTTGGTCATATGGCCTACCTTCTAGCAACTTCTACACCTAACAGTTCAAGAACCAATATGATGCAACTTGCATTGATGACATAATGGTTTATTCTTAACATTACCTCTTCGTTCAGTTGTGACAACGACATCATAGGCTCTGGCATTCTCTTGCCTTCTGTTTTGCTATTGTTGGGTCCTTGAGTAGACCAAGCTCGTATAATTTGATCCAATGGATTACGAGGCATCAGAATTCTTACATCCAGTGTGATTGGATCAAATGAAGTTATGATCCCTTGAATATTGAGTGAAAGTTCTCAGATGAACTTTTCCCATAACTTCTCATTAGTTTAGACTATCATTAGGTACACTATTTCCAACTCTTGAAAGCGACGGATATAAGTCGTGATATCAACACCACTTCAGCAAGAAAACTTCACCTCCATTTCTTGCACCTCATTCTGAGGGCAGTACTTCTTGATCAATAACTTCTTCAACTTAGTCCAAGCAATCTTGTAAGTATTCTCAATACTAATAGATTGAGCGACAACATTCCACCATTACAAAACATTGTTCAGAAATGTGCTTGTGGCATATTTGACTTTACAGTATTCAGCGCAGTTGCTGATTAGAAATACTGACTTTGTCCTCCCAAACCAACGAGCTAAACCAACCACTCATTCTGTGCGTTTGAAATTAGTGAGCCTACAATTCATAAAATCTTTGTAAGAGCAGCCTTTAACCACTGGTACAATATTCACTCACGCGGCGCCTCCAACTGGCCCTACAATATTAGGCCCTTCAGTTGAGTCCTAATAATAATCAGAGCACTCTTGCTCACCTATTAAAACTTTAAATGAGTTCCTGATCTTATCTGAGAGCGTGAGATCAAAATTCACCACAAATACTCACATATTTCCTAGACAGCTCAACATCGGACTATTCAAGATCCTGATTAGGATTGGTTCGGTAGCTTGCACACTTGAAATACCACCAGAACTTAGCATTGTATACAATATCTTTCATGTGAGCAATATGAAGAAGTGTCATACTGTTGAGACACTCACTATTCCTCTGGAAAAGATCCAGATTGACGAATGTCTGAACTTTACTAAAGAACCTATCAAAATCATAGACTGTAAGGTCAAACGACTTAAGCAAAGTCGCACTCCTATTGTTAAAATCGTTGGAATTCTCGCCGAAGTTTGAATATACTTGAGAACGAGAAGACCAAAGGCGACAGAAGTACCCCCACCTCTTTTGAGACACATCATCAACTCATAACACAAATTAAATCATGAGGACATGATTCCCTTAACCGGTGGAGACTTTAACAACCCAAAAATTTTCATAAGGCAAATTGACTATTTTGCCCTTTGACTTTTACTTCTTGACTCTTTGAATTTTATCGTAACGTAAAAGCAAATACTGTAACCGGTAACTTTCCAAGTTAAATAATTCACTCTTCTTTGAATTATTACTCTCTGAACGATTTCGTTCACCTCTGTCTATTTAACGAGAAGATATCTCGCAAAATGTAAAAATCACACAACGCGTAACGACACAAGACTAGGATAAGTCTATGTGTTTAAAATACTCAAATCTCACCAATAGTCATATTTAATATGAACTATTGTCATTTTATCATTTTTACGTGAGCATTTTATTTCTTACGTAATACGCGTGCTCAAACCTATGTTATTAGGTTTTATCAACGTATACGCTCTCCATTAGACTTATAACACTTTTAGTATACTTAGTTGGTGTATGTTGATAAGTTTTGACATTTTCATAAGTATTCTATTTTTTGTTGCCCCGGTTTTAAGTTTTAGGATTTAACGGTTTAACATTAGTAATTACCGGGAGCAAGATACACTACACAACACACTCAATACTCTTTACTAATAAAATTCTGCATTTATCTTCCCTCCCCTCCTTGTTCTTGCCGCCCCACACTTCACAACACACCCCAACACTTGTCCAAAGTAAAGACAAGTGTTAAAGTAATACTTCCCAAGCTCAAGTACCCTCAAAACTCACCTAACTCTCTCATTTCACATGCAATAACTAAAAATTCTACTCTCCTTTCTCCTTTGGCCGCCCCCCTCTTATTCACAATAATCATCATCTCTTTGATTCAAGTTACAATTTATGCTACATTGACGAAGACCTAGGTGATCCTTACAAGGTCCAAGTGTTGATTTTTTGATTTCAAGGGTTTGATCAAGAGTTTAGGGGCTGAATTAAAAGGGTTATTATAAGGTTTACATAGGGTTGAAATCAAGTGGGTAAAGATTCAAGACAAGGGTTAAAGGTTGATTGGAGATTAAGTGTTGATTAGTGTTGTGGTTCTTGTAAGTTTTCATCCAAGATCCTTGTAAGATTATGTTTAGTTTCTATGTATTTATTCCTTTTGATATATTTCATATTTTATACAAGTTGTACAAGTATTAAGACTTGATTGATCATGTACATGAGGTTTGAAACACAAAAATAAACTAAGACAAGCCCTAAGTATGTTTTATGAATCTGAAATTCTGAACAGCCCCATAGAATGTTCAAACTGATCATCTCAGTAAACTTTGAGGTTATGATAATAAGATAAGCCGGTAGACCTCTGTCTTGTGGTCGTTTCGCCGGGTGGCGCACCTCGTAACTCATCCCGATGAGAAAACTAGAGCCAAAAAGGTAAAACATGTCAAAATCTGACTAGCAGATTTTGTTGGACAAAACGGGACAGTTCTGACGATTTCGGGAACTCGTCGTAGTTTTATGAAATGAAGGTAAGACATAAACTTAAACGTAGGACAAAGCCTCGCATCCTAAAGTGTTGTAGAACTCAAGATATGGCCTTTGTCGCGGGACTGCAGTGTGCTGTCCATCTGCACTTAATATGGGTCATTTCATGCTGAGTTTTCTGCAAACGCTTACTGATCTGATATTAAAACACGAAAGTTGTTCAGAATGATGTTTTATGCAAAAACTCGGGAGCACGTAAGCTGAAAGTGAATAATGAAGGTTGTAGCCTATAAAAGTCAACTGGACCTGTTTTGACCCAAAGATTGCCATGACCTAAGAACCTTTGTAGCATTATGACCACTTAAGACTAAAACACAACCAAGGATCATGTCTTAAGGACTTATAGCCGAGACATAGCCATGGCTATGGCCTTGGTTGTTGTCTTCAAGTTATAAGTTTAGCCACACGGCTAGTTTGGGTTTGATAACCCGAAACTTGTTATTGAGACTTGATCACTTAATTGACTCATTCTTCTTGACTCCGACAACTTATAAAAATGATCATATCACATATTAACTATATGTATACCATGTCCTCATAGTCGCAACTTGCAATTGATCCGCAATATTATGGTAACTAGTTCAACCAATAGTCTTTGATGAAACACGACAAATGTTTTATACAACATTTGTCTCGTCAAATACTCTTTACTTATAAATGATAAGTACTGCAATAGTAGGGAGTTTCGTTATCATAAAAGGCCTCTTCGGGTGTCGTATCGACGAGTTGTGGATTTACAAATTAAAGTGTCCTGACACCTCATACGTTCACTACATGACCTCTAGATTTTGATAGCCTGAACGGTAATACGAAGTTCTTTATAAAAGACTATTAGCCAAACCAAACTTTAAAGGATGCTTCACTCATTTTCACAACTTAAAGCATATGTACAACATCTTAATCAAATCAATGTCTTTACATACTTTTACACTCATATCGTACTCTATATTAAGACGCGATCATTATACTTTCGTAGGTCATTGTTAAAGATTGTGGTCTCGCCATGCACTATCTGCTGTTATAAACTACTGCTGATTTCTACGGTGAGTTCATAGCCCCAAGTTTTACTTCAATTGTTTTACAACCTCTGTGGGGGAGATACATGCTATAAATATTTATGATCACAATGTTTTGGAAATTATATGCTATCCTGTTATTATTATTGCCTAAGTTTTCCATAGCTGAAAGTCCCTTTATCGTGAACCGTTAGTCACTTGCGAGTGAGCGCGAATACAGTAAATAGATCTATTGGTAACAACACTCCCCATGCAGGTACATCCCTATAAGGCAGTCGTGTGTATTGTATTCGTACCAAATGATAGGTGTGGCTATTACCTATGTATGAAGGGCAAATTTATGCTATTTGCAACAGAAACGTTAGCGTCGGGGTCACGTGCTTAGGGCAATAATAACCTTACTAGACTCTACATATGTTGCTTAGTCGTTTTTATAAATGATTTATTGTTATCAAATGCTTATTATTAAACTCTATGGATTCACTCAACCTTTGTGTTGACATTTTAGCATATTTTATCTCAGGTTTTATGGCATGAAGGTCTTGGTCGGAGTCGCACGGTTATCTTTTGAAGACTCGGAATATTTTCACATTTGAAGAGACTATATTTTAAGAATTTATGTTATGTTTAAAACATTTGTGACCTTTTGAAAACATTGTGTTTTATGAAAAATTGTTGGGACCTTTGCCAACTCTGACGTTTTTAATATTTCAAATGTGAAACACTTTTAAAAATGTCTCTTTTAAAGGGTCGTTTTCCATGACTTGTACTTTGTGCTAGGAAGTAATACCCCGGTGAACTATCTTCCGCTGTGATATTTTGGGGGTGTTACAATTGTGCCAGAAGAAGGCATGAATGTAGAAGCTCTACAGGCCAAGTATCCAATCATTGACTGGGAAATTTATACTGATGACATAGGAAAGCTTTGGAAGATCATCAGAGTTGGAAATCATTTAGAGGTCAACCAACACTTTGATGATATGCTCAAAGCATTTGATAGAGATATATGGTGAAGCTATAGGATATAGTCAAAGAAAGATTCAGTTCAATAGATCCTATAGATGATAAAGACAATATGTTATGGGTAGAGCTGAAGAGGATCTTTGACCCTGATGTAGGTGATAAGATATGAAAGTTTCAGAATGGTAATCAAGGGCTAACATGGACTCTGTACAACTCATGTGCAGTTCACCATGTGTCAACAAAGGATGAAACTGATATCTACATGATGGTAGAAAAGGACAATCCTTTATTAGTTGAAACACTCACTTTGATGCTTAGTGCAAAACTCTTGGTAGATGAAGATACTAAAATGGCAAATGAACTGCTGAGAAAGATATTTATGCAGGCTGTAGGTTTCAGAAGGTGAAGTGTTTGGAAGAATCCTCTCAAGGTAAATGGTTTAAATTTAAGAAACTTGATCATTTGAAGGTAAATCACAAGTTTAGGGGAGGATTGTTGGGAATTAAATGATCAAACACTTTGTACTGTCAAGACTAAACAGTTGGAACTGCTGAAGAATATAACTAACAGTACTAACTGAGTTAGTACTTCTAGTTATAATATTGGTAGTGCTGGTAGAAAGTTAGTACTATTGAAGACTGCTGATGAAGAAGGTACTGCCAGAGATGAAGATGTGTAATGTGATATGCATAGAAGATATTTAGTATATATTTTATATGTTTAGAAAGATATGAATATTGTATATTGATAGTTATCTTGTAAAGGACTCCTTGTGCCTAAAAAAGGAGGTCCTAGGTTAAGTTGTATATTACATCTCAGATCACATCTCTAGAATACGTTTTTGTAAAGCTTCAAGGTTGTAAACCATAGTACTAAGCAAGAGTACTCGTATTATTGAGCTAATAATATTGAAGTGTTTTGGTGAATTGTTCTTGTTAATATAACACAGTTTACTGTTTCATTGTTTACTGTTATATTATCATTCTTTTAAGTATTAAAGAGTAGATTCTGCATACTCTTTGATATCATTCATAGTTTTTAATACAAGCTCAAGTGTTTGGGATCAACAGAGGCCGATAGATTATGCAAGGTTCTCTGTGAGAAATGAAACAAATATCTTTTAAGAGATACCTGAGTGGCTAGGAGGGGTTGTGCAGCGCGTCACTGGGTCCATGACGTCTTGTCTTCAATACCGGTATCATTTTGTGATAACTGATAGCAGATGTACTGACCGGTTTCTGCCTTAAGTTTTCATGGAGGGCTATTTCTTTTCACACTTTCAAAAACTTTTCTTTTTCATTCTTCAACCCCTTCTTTCTCCTTTCATCACTTTACTCTTTTTTTTCAATCATACCTAACGACTCCTAATTCTAATCTATTGGAATTGTGCTTGGGTAGATCCTTCCGGCTCTGACGGATCATAGGACATAAACCTAACCATAATCACCTTATTACACCATGATTATCCTAGGTTCATTTATCACATGCCATAAAACCTTTTGTGAAAATCTCTCAAAGTGTTTATGATTATAAAACACATTTTGTTAACACTTCGAGATTTTTGCATTTTCTGAAATACTCCCCCTTCTCATGTGCTCATAAGTTTTAAGATAGATTTACACATGTTGGGTAGAGTTTGCACTTTTGAATTGATCGATTTTCAGTGAACATGACCGATTCGAGACACGCTTACATCACTAGTTAGACTAGCTTGAAATTATTACCCTTGCTGGTCAAGTTCAAAGAAAGTCTTTCGAGACGGTACATTCTACTTACACATGTCCTATTCGAGACACGCTTACATCACTAGTTAGACCAGCTTAAAATTATTACCCATCCAGGACAAGTCTTTTCGATAACTGACATTTAAGCTTCGTCAATTCGTTGGTTATATCTTCGTCGAGCACTTTTGAGATTCTACAACGATATTTAAACATTTTTTTATCTCATTTTAATCACGTCTTCTCCCCCACAAAAATAGCATATTCGTGATATTTTTTATATCAACTGATTAATAGAAAAGCTTTTGGAGAGATAGACGGATTTGTTTTTGCATGAAATCGGAACATTTTTGTTTTTATACTCCCCCTTAATGAAAGCATATTTCAAACAGAAAGTTTAAAATCTCGATTAAGGGTTTGGAGGGAGTTATCTTTTTGAAATGTGAGTTATGTACTAAAATGTACACAAGTCTTTTTCTGAAAACGAGTTTTTGTATGAAATCTTTTCGTTTGTTTATACTCGAACTTTTTTGAAAATTATTTCGTCTTTTAAAGTACGAGTCCTGATCTGAAATAATCAGAAGTCATCATTTATGCCCAGGTTTCATATTGACGTATACGAAAGCCATCATGTTTTTAGGATAAGTGCTCGAAAAATATTTAAAACCTTTGTTTTGATAAAGCACTTTCCTTTCTTTGAAGCGCGGGTCCTGAACTGATGTGTCCAGAAGCCATTATATTGAAGGACGAGTCCTAAACTGAGTGTTTAGAAATCATAAGTGAATAAATTTTAGAGAAACAACATGTTTTAGAAAAAAATTTTGAGAACTCTCGCTCAAGCATCTGTACATGTCCGTATCATTGTTGAATGACATTTCTAGATACGTACAGAATATCGATTATATGAGAGACATGTCATGAGAAGAATATTTTTGGATTTTTTTCTTTTATATTGTTTTTGTATTTTGAAATTTTCTATTTTTGTATTTTGATTTTGTTGGTTTTTCAAATTTTGCATTTTGTTTTTGTTTTTATAAAAGAAGTGGAAAATAAAAATTATAAGATTTAAAGAATGATTTTGAAGTATTTACAGAATTAGAACCCTCTGATGAACTGGGTTCTGAGATAGTTGAATCACCTGCAACCAAAGACGAAGAGGTTTCACAAATAACAATGTTAGAAGTACATGAATCATCACTCGGAGGGTGTTGACTATCAACAGTTGTAATGGTTTCTACTTCCTGTTAGTGATTATCACTATTATTTGTCTTGGTGCAAGTATCAAAAATCTTCCTTGTGGTAATCCATCTAAGACCAACTGTTTTAAAAACTTTTCCGGTGGGAATCCACCTAAGGTAAGATCTAGACGTAGTTTTCTTATCAGATGCAGCGGAAGTCTCAGTTTTTGAAAAACTACATCCTGTAGATATCCACCTATTAGGTTTCTTATCCTTTTTCTTGTTGTCAACGGGTTTGTTTCTATTTGGTGTCTTAGTGGATTGTTCCTTGACACTTGAATTTCCTTTCTTGAGAAATTGTGCAATACATGCATCGTGATTAGCTGAAAAGACACATTTTTGACATGTAGGACAGACAAATTCAACATTCTTGTTTAAAATAGCAACCTTAACTTAGTCACTATAGTCATTTGGAAATTGTTTATTGTTCGAAGAGAAATCAGAATGCTTAGTATTGCATTCTACGTGCATAGCATTTTCTTTTGCGCAACTACTCTTAGATGTAAGCCAATCCCTAGTTTTTTGTTGAGTGTTGCTAGGTAATGGTTTACTACTACTAGCAGAGCCTTGGAATCCTGTAGAATTCAACACCCTAGGTTTTGCACCTAAAATTCCGTTTTTTCGAATATGTGCCTTTTTACTAGCTTCTTATAGATAGTGATTGTGGACCATGTCGTTAGAACCAACAGATTCGTTAACAGTTTTTGTGGTCACATTCGGTGTACTATTCCTAGAAAGGCCAGGTGTAAGCAAATTTGTGTTTCTTTCAACTACTTTTACATTTTCAAAAATCTTCTCAATTTCTTTTTGCTTGGGCAAGGGTTGTGGAGTGATTGGTTTTGTCAAATCCTTTTTCTCATCGACTTTTGGAGCAAACTGGGAAATTGAGATTTTTGGTTTTTCAACTGTTTTTGATGTATGCGGTTTCTCCACAGTCAATGGTTTTGCAAAGTTAGTATCCACACCCTTCCCTTTAGACTATCCAGCTGAGCTCTCAAAATATCATTTTGCTCTTTCATGTCCTTGTAGGCACGCTCATACGACAGTTTGTCATACTTGCATTCCTCAGTTTTTCAATCAAGTTGTTTAAAATTGGACAAGTTTTATTTTTCAAGCTTTATGAGAGCATTTTCATATTTTGAAACAATTGCGGAGGTCTCAGCTCGCAGTCTTTCTTCATCTTCAACAGAATATGTTTGTAAAATGATGGACATAATATCGCTAGACATAAAGACTTCAAAGAGAGAATCATTTATATTTTCAAAAATTTTGATGTTTCCAAGATTTTCATTTGCTTCCTTTACCAGGGATTTGTGGTCCTTGACAAATTAGGCTGTTTCTTTTAAAAATGCTTGATCAACATGAATTACTCTAGCATTAATGGCGTTGATTTAAGGAGCAAATTCACTTTCAAGAATCTTTTTTCAGCTGTAAATAGACCGTTGAATTCCAATTGTTCTCATTCAGTCTCATTTTATTTTCTAAAGTCGTTTTATGTACCCCAAGTCAGGTTTTAATATCATCAAGAAATCCTCTGGCAGCACTTTTGTTAAAAATGTTGTTTGAAGACATCTGTTCCATGTTTGAAAGAGATTTGGAAAGAACTACTGGTCTAGAAACTTGTTTTGAGATGCCTGGGCTTTTGGAAAACTCAGATGTTTGTTTCTGTGGAACAAAAGTAATTCCAGAAAGTTTGTTCAGTTTTTTGTAATCAGTTGATTTTTGGCCTGGATTCTTTTGTTTCATTTTGGTTTGACTCTATTCAGCAAGTTCTATCGTTTCTACATAATCACGAACAAAAGGAGGATCATGTTTGGCATATATAACATTTCCATTGTACAAAACATTCTGTTCTTTCTGAGCTTTTTTGAGATTGCAAGGTGTTTTGTTACCTAGAGCCATTTTTTGTTTTTTATGGTAAATCAGATCAATTTGACTAGTAATCAGATGAATTGTTTGACTTGAATGGCCCGTTTTAACCATTAAGTTTTCTAGTTTTTCGATCATATGTTTTGACTCTATGATTTCGTACAAAAGTTTGTCTTCTTTCTTTGCAAAGTCCTTTTTCATCTCATCCCGTTCTTTTTCAAGATTAGTATAAGTTGTTTTTTGTTTTGAAAGTTGGTTTGTTAATTCAGAAATTTCTTGTTTTGAAGAGTTGATGGTTTTTGTTGAACTAATTTGAAGATCATCAAATTTGGTTTGCAATTGCCTATCCTTAACAAGTAATTTCTTGTAACCAATTTCAAATTCTGACTCGCGTTTTGTATCAATTTGAAAACTTTTTTCATTTTCCTTGTATCTCTCAAGCTCAGCGGTCAATTTTTTATTCGCGGCCTTAACATCGCGGTTGACCTTTTTCACTTTCTCAATTCCAATGCTACAATTATTCAATAATGATTCAAATAGAGCACGTGTTTCCTCATCATTCTCAGCATGCTGTGAAACTGAGCCTCCACTATGATTCATATCTGGGGTTGCTGAAGGAAAATTGCTACTACTCGGCGTATCCAGGTATGTATCATAAGTGGGTGCTGGAGTCTCAGAATGTTGTTGCTCATGAGGAGACATATCAAATATATCATTATCGTGGCATGTATTGAAGGTTGGTACCTCAGAGAAAGCACCGGTGTCATAAATAGGAGGTGTGTCAGAGTCCATGTCGTACTTAGCCTCCTGAATATTTGCCATAAAGATGCAGTTTGCATTGATATCCTCTCGATCTTCCATTTCATCTACGAGGGCCATAAAATAATTTTCCTCAGCATTCAATTGAAACCCTGCATCTTCCTTCTATTCCAACAGCAACGCTTTCTGCAGATATGTTGTATCCTTCTTTTTCTGCTTAGTAGGACAGTTCCTTGCAATATGACCTATACCTTGACAGTTGAAGCAGTTCATCGGATTACCCTGATTCCCATTTCCATAATTCCCAACAACTGGAGCTGCCACATTCCCAATCTAATTACCCACTGTCTGATGCCCAACATTCTGACCCCTCTGATTTCTAACAAACTGACCCATCTGATTCCCTACATACTAACCCAACTGATTCCCTACATACTATCCTGCATTCTGCATATTCGGATTGCCCATGTGAAATCCAGTAGCATATCCCTGCTGATTCCCAATAACTTCAACCATTTGTCCTCCTTGACCCATATTGAAACTCGGCTGAGCAATCTGCTTATTGCGAGTGTTTGATGAAATCCTTTGGTTGTTGTTTATTGGTGTAGAATAGCATCCTAGGAATGCCTTTGTCAAATAAGCAAATGCTTGTGTCAAAGCAATAGAAGATTCATCATCGTCAGTGAACTCTGGTTCTTGGAATTAAGGGTATTGTTGTTGTGAGTAGAATTTTTGTTGGTAGACAGGTGTTGGTTCTGGAATGTATGGTGGTTGCATGTAGTTGTGAGTGGAAGATGATGATGGTTGATGTGGTGTGTTCACTGGAAAAGGTGTTGGTGTATTAGTAATTAATGCAAGAGGATCATTCTTTTTAGCACGTAATTTTGCCCTGACTGCATTTGCCTCAGCTTGGTTCTGCTTTAAAAAGTCGTACAGCTGATCATAGTTAACTTCATGCAAGTTCTTTGTCTGATAAACAATGGTGATGTATCTTCCCCACTCTCGTTGTAACTCATTCAGAAACTTGGTGTTGTTAGCTATGTTCTTTTGTGTGAGGTTGTATCTAGATAAGTCATTCATGATCTTACAGAACCTGCGATAGTACGACTCTATTGATTCACCAACAATGGAAGTGAGCTTTTGTAGTTCCTTGAGCAATTGTGTTTCCATTTCCCGCTTCCCGATGTCTATCCCGTACATTAACCTCTTGACTCTTTCCCAGACTGCATGAGAACTTCCTTCACTATCCACAGTTGCATAATTCGTTTCAGGTAGCCCAAGAACAACTAGATGAAATGCCTGATCATCAGTTGCAATTTGTAGTTTATCTTCCTCAATGTACTCAGTCTCAGTCTGATCTCTGTAGAATGGTTATACTGGGGGGGTTCCATTAGGTTCTCCAGGGTCTAGTACTTGTCGTGGTTTAAAGGGTCCTTCCAAAACGGAATTGACAAGAAGTTTTCTGTTTGGTTTGCTCTTAAGATAGCGCATCATACTACTAGCCCACTGTGAGTATCCACCCTCTGACAGCATGGGAGGTCGGTTTTCCGCACCAGCTGCATGAATATCTTGCGGTGTTGCCATTGATGTTTGATAAAGTTGATATTGGATCGGTTCAGCGATGTTGGAGTTGTGTTTGATGAAAGTTAAGTTTAGTTGTTGTAGTGAAATTTTTGTCTTAAAACTTAAAATCATCGGTAACTTCTTTTCGGAGTGCATTTGGGCCTCGAAGGTTGGGTTGTTCATTCAGCGTGTCTATCTTCTCGTTCTCACGGTTGTTTTGATAGGTTTAGGGTTGAAAACGGAGTTACAGTTCAAGAGTTGTGGTCGTTTGAAGTTTCGTCGTAAAAAGTCAAATTTCAGCCAAGTTCGATAACACTATTCCAAGTTCGATGAGTTTGACTTTGTAAGTTTGATGTGATTAACTTAGCAAGTTCGATGAGAATTGCAAGTTGGATGAAAGCTGCTAGTTCGATGAAAACTCCAAGTTCGATGAAAGCTGCAAGTTCGATGAAAACTTAAAGTTCGACGAAAACTGCAAGTTCGATGAAAATGCAAGTTCGATAAGATCTATCTAACTTATACAAGCTAGAAGATTTTCCCATAGTCGAAGTATTTCACAAGCTTATACAAGCAAGGAAAGTACTGAGTAAACCTTGAACCGTGAAGAAAGTATCCCGTTGATGAAGTTCGATGAACCCTTCGATGCAAGTTCGATGAACCCTTAAACAAAAGTTCGATAAACCCTTAAACAAAAGTTTGATAAACCCTTAAACTTCAAGTTCGATGAACCCTTAAACCTAAGTTCAATGGATTACCAAAAACTTCGAAAACCCATTTTTTCACCAAATTTTCAGTTCTAAAGCGATTCTTTTGTTCAAAACACTTCAAACACACTTAACTTTCAAGAAAGTTTTAGACCTTTAACGATTATAACAAGATTTTAGGAAGTTCAATACGTAGCCAAACTATCAAAACGGTACGAACCAACCTTTTAGACGAATTATATGTGATCTTTTTGCCAAATCTCACTAATAAGCACTAAAACTATAAGAAAGACAACAACTTTTAACCTAACAAACGTAAAAATCAAAGCTTTTTGTAGAAAAGCACACGTTTTTATGTAGAAAAACGCAACTTTATCTAAGCTTTAACCAAAAAATGAAACACAAACTCTCCTAAATCATTGTTAGGCGATTGATACCAATTGTAGGACCATAAATATCAACTCTATCACATATATTAAGCTCGTATTAGGTGACAACAAGAGAGATGTATGTGAACTTAGAGAGAGAAGGTAGAGAGAAGGAGAGAAATCTTATTAATAAAACACACACATTACACCTTGAAGCACACCACACAAATGAGGTGTGATGTTCCTTTTATATGTCAACACAAGCTATAAGAGTGGGCCTTGTGTGGGCTTGGGCTTTGTTTAGTTAGTGGACTTGGATTTACATTTAATAAGAAACTTACATGCTTAACTAAAAGTATACTAGCTTATCCAAGTTCACGAGCCCATTGACTATTCTAATACATATTCTAAGATACGTTACAAAGTTTTAATAAACGCAAATGACCATCACTTTTCTTTAATTCTAACACCTCCCGTAACCAGCGTACTTTGATAGAAAGGTCGGCGTGCTTCTTCGCTTTATCAGGCAATTCTTTGCTATAGCATTGACTTGACATAGATGCTTACACTTTATCTTGGTTCTTGAAGTTCTTTGTCGATTGGACCTGAAATGTATTTTCATGCAATTAAGTATCGAAAGTCCATTAAATCTATTAAGAAACTAACAAATAATGCTATATAAAGTATGTATAATTCGAGCGTCATCAAATCCCTCCACACTTAGCTATTGCTTACCCCCAAGCAATGTAAGTGAACAAAATAGATTTAAGATTTGAGAGATTAAACTTGAAGGAGATTTATTTGTTAGTGACAAAGACGTTTATATATTAGGCATGAATACATAACTAGATCACCTCACACAGGAATTATTTAGATTCACACAATTTCGCTCAAAAGGGGTGATTCTGTGGGAACACTCAATTTGCACAGACATAAATCATAAAACAACCATATGCTTGTACAAGATACGTAAACATAACCGTTGCGGCGTAAGCGCTAGACAAATACATCAAAAGAGGGAAGAAATATGGGTTCATTTAGTTAGGAGAGTGGAGATAATTTGGATAATTTTTTAGATATATGAGTAGCAAAAATGTCCATAATTCAGAGTACCGCTAGCCACTATCACGACTTTTACTTCACTTTGCTAGGCATATACTTTTTCTTGCCTTTATTTTTCACATTATTCGATATTGACTTTTCATTATATACTTCACTGAACTTTCTTTAACATATAAGTGACTAGCGAATAGGAAGGACTTTGCTTAGCAATTTCTTTCTTTTTCTCTCATAATGGGTGGTTGATAGAGGTGTTTTGTAGCAACAAGGATAGTTGGATGAAATATCATGAGATATGTTTAAGGTTGATTTGGGTTGTATATCTTGCCTCTTTATCACATATATCTGTCTATAAATTAACCTCACTGTGGTTTAGTAAAATATATACATGCACAAGTTCTAGAGTTAAAATGAATTACCGATACACTCATATAATATGAAACAGGAAGTGCAAAAGATCATACACTTCATAATAGGCTAAGAATATTCTCACAATTTAATGGGTTTAAAATGTGCTAGATATGTATTGACTTGCCTTGCTAGAGCATTTTTTATTGAAAATTTCTAATATCAATACCTAAAATTTTGAAAAATTATGGAACAAGCAATAGTGCAGAATTACGCTCGATTTGACCTATTTATCACCCCTCCACACTTAAGTTGTACATTGTCCTTAATGTGAAAGACTCATAAAATAAGAAATAGGAAAAATCGAGTTAACAGAAACAAAACTTCCCGGGGCTATGCATGGAAGTTGGCGTATGAAGTTCCTCTCCTAACATCCATAACTTATAAAACTTGCAAAAATAAACACAAAAATACAAGGAAATTTTTTTGGGATTTTTTTTTTCACAACCAAATTGCCTCCACACTTAAATTAAAGTGTGATGAAAAATAAGAACTTGAACCCACGGGTTGCCTCCCGAGAAGCGCTTTTTTTTCTAAGAGTCTATAACTAGACTCTTCTTTTGTTTCTATTAATTTTTGGGAAAGAAAGGAGTTGTTTCCTCCCTCCTGTCATTGTAACTTTCTTCTTCGTGGTATAACTTTAGTCGATGGCCATTTACAATGAACGTTTTGCCATCACGTCCATATAATTCAATGTATCCGGATGGATATTTGTGTTTAATTATATAAGGACCAAGCCATCGTGATCTTAGCTTTGGTTCTTTGAATTTATATTTTGAGTGAAACAGGAGTACTTTATCTCCTCGCTTGAATTCTTTACGGATTCATAATTTACGATCGTGCCAGATTATGGTTCTTTCTTTGTATAACCGAGAATTTTCGTAAGCATGTAAACAAAATTCATCTAACTCATGGAATTGAAACATTCGTTTCTCTCCAGCAGATATTAAGTCCGTGTTACAATTCTTGAGTGCCCAATATGCACGATGTTCGATTTCAAATGGCAAATGGCAAGTTTTACCAAAGATGAGTTTGTAAGGTGTGGTTCTAGTGGATATTTTATATGCTGTTCGGAAGGCCCACAGAGCATCATCTAGCTTTCTTGACCATATAGCCAGATTGTCTTTCACCTTTTTTTCAAGAATTCTTTTTAACGCTCTGTTTGTGTTTTCTACTTGTCTACTTGTTTGAGGGTGATATGAAGTAGAGAAGTGATGGTTTACTCCATATTTTTTCATTGGTTTCTCCATTAGATGATTACGAAAGTGTGTCCCTCTGTCACTAATTAATGCCTTCGGTTTTCCGTAACGACATAATAGTTTTTTAGGAATGTTAGGACAACTCTTGCATCATTAGTTTGAAGAGCTTGGGCTTCTACCCATTTTGAGACATAATCGATTGCTACTAGTATGTATTTGAACTTATGGGATTTTGGGAAAGGTCCCATGAAATCTATTCCCCACTTGTCAAATACCTCACATACTTGGATGTAGTTTAAGGGCATTTCATCCTTTTTTGATGCATTTCCGGTTTTCGGACAAGCTTCACATAAGCGAACTAGAATATGAGCTTCTTTAAATATTGTTGGCCAATATAAACCAGATTCTAACACTTTCCTCGCCGTAGTGTACGATCCATAGTGTCCTCCAGTAGGTCCGTGATGACATTCGTCAAGAATGGTTCGAGTTTCGGGTCCTGCCACACATCTTCTTATGATTCCATCAAGACATACTTTGAAAAGATGTTGTTCTTCCCAAAAGAAGTTTTTAAGATCAGAGAAGAATTTGTTCTTTTTTTGAAATGTCTTCCCATTTCGTAAGATTTTACCAACCAAATAATTTGCGAAGTCTGCAAACCATGGTTCATTTTCTGAATTTATTTCCATTAGTATTTGCTCTGGGAAATTATCATTTATTTCGAATTCATTATCATCATCTTCTTGTTTCTCAATTTTAGAAAGATGATCTGCTGCAACGTTTTCAGCACCTTTTTTTCTTTAATCTCTATATTGAATTCTTGCAAGAGAAAAACCCATCGTATGAGACGAGGTTTGACATCTAGCTTCTTAAAGAGATATTTTAAGGCTGCAATCCGTATAAACAATTGTTTTGGACAGAACAAGGTATGATCGAAATTTATCAAATGCCAATACAACAGCCATAAGTTCTTTTTCTGTGACTGTGTAATTTTGTTGAGCTGCATTTAATGTTTTACTTGCAAAGTATATCGGGTGAAAATGCTTTCCATTCCGTTGACAAAGCACGGCTCCAACGGCACTGCCACTTGCATCACACATTAACTCGAATGGAAGATTCCCATTTGGGCTAGCGATAATGGGTGTGCATGTAAGTTTTTCTTTCAATATTTCAAATGTCGTAAGACATTCTTCATTGAATTCGAATGGAACATCTTTTTCAAGAGGTTTAGTGATTTTGGAAAAATCCTTAATAAATCTTCGGTAAAATCTGGCATGCCCTAAAAAACTTCTAATACCTTTGATATTAGTAGGAGGTGGAAGTTTGGATATGACTTCAATTTTTGATTTGTAAACTTCTAGTCCTACTCCAAACACTTTGTGTCCGAGCACAATTCCTTCTTTAACTATGAAGTGACATTTTTCCCAATTTAGAACTAAATTGGCTTCTTCACATCGCTTGAGCATTTTGCTTAAGTTGACAAAACAACTTTTAAATGAATTTCAAAAAACAGAAAAATCATACACGAAAACTTTCATGGATTCTTCAATCATGTCAAGGAATATAGAAATCATGCATCTTTGAAAAGTAGCGGGAGCATTGCATAAGCCAAAAGGCATTCGTCGATAAGCATATGTTTCGAAAGGACATGTGAACGTTGTTTTCTCTTGATCTAGTGGATCGATCAAAATTTGAAAATATCCAGAAAAACCATCGAGGAAACAAAAGTATTCATTTCTTTCTAGTCTTTCTAACATTTGATCCATGAATGGTAGGGAAAATGATCTTTAGCGGTAGCCTCATTGAGCCTTCGGTAGTCTATACAAACACGCCAACCAGTGATGGTTCTAGTGGGAACTAGTTCATCTTTTTCATTTGTGACAACAGTGATACCACCTTTCTTTGGCACACAATGAGTAGGACTAACCCACGGGCTATCAGCAATTGGATAGATTATTCCTGTATCGAGGAGTTTTGTTACTTCCTTTTTTACTACCTCTATCATATTAAGATTAAGACTTCTTTGTTTTTGAACAACAGGTTTCTTGTCCTCAAGCATTTAAATTTTATGTTTGCAAAATGAAGGACAGATTCTAGGAATGTCTGAGGTTTTCCAGGCAAAGGCCCGTTTATGATTTTTGAGCACACTGAGTAAGTTTGCTTTATTTTTGTCTGAGAGTTTGGATGATATGATAACAGGAAGTAAGGATGTTCCTTCTAGAAAAGCATATTCGAGATGTTTAGTAAGTGGTTTGAGTTCAAGATTAGTAGGCGGTTCTTCTACATATTTTTTAACTTTGTGGTATGTATTGAATGTAATTCTTTCGAATATGATTTCTTCTTCATCATTTATTTCAATTTCTTTGATATTCATGGCTATGAATTCGTCAAACTCTGCATAGAGTTTTTCTTCAAGAATTGTACCTTTGATTGTATGGAGAATTTCAATCCCTTCGTTTAGCAAAACATCGAAATCTTCTTCAAGAATTTCGTCAATTACATCAATGCTAAAACAGGTGTCATCATTAGAGTGGGAATGTTTCATGGCTGAATCGATTGAAAAGGATATTCTATCACCACCAACTCCAAGATTAAGTTCTTTTGTTTGACACGAATTATTCCATCAGCGGTATGCAATAATGGTCATCCTAAAATTAAAGGGACCTTATTGTCTTCCTCCATTTCTAGGAAAACAAAATCCACTGGAAAAGTGAATTTACCAACTTCAACTAGCATATTTTCAGCTATCCCAACAGGGCATTGAAAAGATCGGTCTGCTAATCGAACGCTTATCTTGGTAGATTTAAGAGTTTCTAGAGAGAGCTTGGCATAAAGAGAATATGGCATAAGGTTTAAACTTGTGCCAAGATCGGCCAAGGCATTGCAAGAGAATGTTTTGCTAAAATTACAAGGAATCAGGAAACTTCATGGGTCTCCAAATTTAGGTGGAACTTTGTTTTGGATTAATGCTGAGGATTCATCACTTAGAAAAGTTGCGGAAATCTGTTCCAATTTATGCTTATTACTTACGAGTATAAACCATAGTTTGGAATTCCTGCTATGACATCGATAAGTGGAACATTGATTCGAACGACACGAATCATGTCTAGGAATTTTCCGTATTGAGCTTCCATTTTCTCTTTTCTGAGACGTTGGGGGTATGGAATTTTAGGTTTGTATGGTTTTAAAACAGGTGTTTCGGGTATTGCTTTTGTTTTGAGTTTCTTTTGAGGAGTCGGTTCATCTTCCTCATCACTATTAAGTTCGACAGCTGGTTGTGTTTGACTAGGATTAGGTGGTGGTTCATATGAAGTACCATTTCTAGTGGTTATTGAATTCACATGCTCATGACGAGTTTGAGGGTGTTGATAAGGTCTAGAGGTACCACCTCTCGGGTTGGGTGTAGTGTTGCTAGGAAGTGATCCAGGAGATCGACCAATTTGCTTTTCAGCTAATCTGTCAAATTTTTCTTCTAGATTTTGGATAGAAGCTTGGTGTTTTCTTGTTGTGGATTCTAAATTCTCTTTGAGATCTGTGAATGTATTTTTGACGAATGTGTTGGTAGATTGTGGTGATTTTATGAATTCGCTGAGTTGTTTTTGAAGATCTAGTTTTCCGTCAGAATATGATGATCGAGGTTTATGATGGATATATTCTGATCGAGGACGGTTATATTCTGATCTTTCACTAGTACTTCATTTATCTCGATCTCGATCGCGATTACTGTTGGGAATTAAATGTTCTGAAGATAGTACTGCTAAGAGAAATACACTAACAGTACAAACTGCTAGGTTAGTACTGTTAGTATATCAGAAGGTACTGCTGTTAAGATAAACGTTTGTATTAAGGATAAGTATGGAAAGGATTTTGTGTATATCTTGTATAGTTAGAACTATACGGTGAATACTTACCTTGTAAAGGACTCCTTAAATCTATAAAAGGAGATCCTAGGTTAGATGAATGTACATATAACAGTCATAGTTTTTGTTAAGGATTCAAGCTCTTGTAACCCTAGTGATAGCCAAGATCACTCGTATTATTCAAGGAATAATATTGAATCATTTGGTGTTAACTTTCTATGTTCATTGTCCAATACAAAGCATTACTGTTCCATTACTCAAACTAATATTCTTCTAAGTGTGGTTAAGTATATTCCGCATACTTAACTGCATTCACTCAAAGTATCTCATACACGTTATAAAGGAGTAACATCCTAAGTGTATTATAATCCTCTCAAGTTGTATCAGAGACAGGTTTGATACTATAGATTTAGAAGAACTAATGGACATGGAGACTATTCAATCCAACATGGCTGCCAAACTACCAATGCTCAAGCAGAATGAATTCGACATGTGGAAGTTAATGACCGGATCTAAACACACACGAGTTGTGTTGGAGATACTTTGAATATATACTTGATAGCACGCGGAATTTACTACCAAGTACTTAGAAGAATATGTGTTTGGTGAATGTATGTGATCGTATGAATGTAACAATAAGAATAACAAGACAATGTTTAACCAAACACTTTGTTTCAATATATTGAACGATTACAATGAAAAACTTGAAGCTCTTAATAATGCATGTACGTATAGGATATGTCAAAACCCTAACTAAGGATCTCTTTTTATAGCACAAAGAGTCCTTTACAAGTAAACTGTATTCGTATCAAACTATATGTCACACCTCGCCAATGGCGGAAACGCGAGTGTAACATCATGGATATCATCACAACACTTGGCGTCTAAATAGAGAAATACTACATGCAACTTAATAGAGCAAAGTACAAACACAAAGTGTCGTAATGATACCCCAAAATAAATAACCAAAACAATCTCCAAGGTATCCTCATTAAAACGTAAAGTAAAAATGAAAGACAATCAAGTATCTCAACAAATCGAACTTAATCAAATTAAAACATAAAGTTATTCATCCTCAAATGCAAACTAGTCTCTTCTAGTCACGCCCTTCTATCTTAGCCTTAGAATGCTAACCTAAAAATGATGCTTAAAAACGTCAACATAATGTTGGTGAGATTCATAGGTTTAAGACACACAATACACATCGATTATCAGTTCACTGTGATTATAAAACATAGCAGGACAGCAAAAATATAGTTATTATACAACTACCATGCAATCACAGCTTACGGGACGGAACGTGCCCACCGATCCAAGTATAAATTGGGACAGAACGTGCCCACCGATCCAAATACCACCATAATTGGGACGGAACGCGCCCACCGATCCAAGATAATGGGTAAATTAATACCCTCCGGCCGGACCACATAGAATAATAATGAGTGGAGCCACTAGGACTTTCCCACTCAAATAATCACCACACAGAAACACCACAATAACATGCAGTATACATATAATAACCATTACAAGTCCATGCTTTTTATTAAACACATAATCACAGTAACTCAAAATATTTAAACAAGCATCATCTCCATCCCAAGTTTAAAACAAAGTAAAAATTGGGACTATGAAACTCACCTCAACCTTGCAGCTTCCAAATTATCCACACACAAATCTAACCAAACAAAACATTACCACATTACACGCGACCAAGCTAAAAGCTATAGTCCATGTAACACATATATGATGGATGTCTAAGGTTCATGTAACCATTACGGATCACCTAGACCCCATATTAATCATCACCCAGTACCTAACACTCACTAAATCCCTTAATTAAAACTTTCAGAAAACGCAGATTTTTAGGGCACTTTCACCCACAAAAAATCACAGCGAATAAAGCTTCACAACTCACACCAAAAATTCACCATGATCCTTCATAAGCATACAAACTTTTCCCAGAAGGCCATGCACTAAAAATACACACAAGTACTCAATGAAATATCAAACATGTCATCTATCCAGATTCGGATCTGATCGGACATCAAAAAGTATTGACCTCGTAGACATACTCTCACAACTTATTATCGCCTAATTTTCGCGTGGAAGTCAAACATAATATAGAACTCAATTTCCACAGAAGGCCTAACACTAATAACACTTTTAAAGCCATCGTTGACCTCAATACTTTTACCCTAATTCTGTCCCGGTTTATCAGTTTTGACACCTCAAAAACACTCCCGGCCGGACTTTTTGGAAAGCTCTTTCTCTGTAATACAATCTAGACATAAAATTCATGATCTACCTCATCTCCGTCTGTTAAACACAATAGAATCTTTACAGCCTTATAAATCTGTCAAAACCCTAACTCATTAATTAACATGTTTTAAACCCTAATATTTACACCAATCACCATAATATTATTAATTAATGATCCGAACATGTTCAATATTATTAATTTACAGAAACCCATAAACCCTAGGTCCATCACACTTTGTATTACATGAATCATAAAAATTTAATTAACATAAGTATGATAAATTTACCTTGATTAATGGAAAATGAAAACCCTAAAAAAAATTCTTCTCCTCTTCTCCTTTAGGTTTGGCTGAAAATTTCAATAGGAGAGGAATGAGGGTTTTGGTTTTGTATTTATTGTGGTCTAAAGATTATTCTAGATATCTTTTCCTCCAAGTTTTGCAATTAGAATACAATTTGGTTTCCTTTTTTTTTCCTTAACCCTAATTGGCCGAATTTAATATATATATATATATATATATTTTATTAAATACACTAAATACCTTGTACTCTTTATATTTTATAAAAACCCTATACTTAAATTAACACCTTACGCGATAAACTCCTAATTTTATGACAACCCGGAAAAATATCATTTTCAAAATAAAGTTTCCAAAAATAGAATTTCGCACTCTTTAAACACATGACACATAAAAACAACCTCCACGTAACTTACTAACGCTCAACTATTTGAACGGAGACTTGTTACGCAAAACTACAAAACACCAAAATTATCCAAGTCATTTCTACGCCACCAAGGCGATCAAAATAAACTTCTCCCAAAATTCACACTACCAATCTCATGTAGAAAACATCACACCAAGGGATTTAGTGCTAACACACGTACCTATTACCCATAAACCGCATATATACCACATCTAAGCACATAGTACACACCACATAAAAGTTAAATAGGTTGAGACTTATTAGTCAAACTAACCTGCTAAAATCACGGTTGTTACACTATATAAATAAGATATACATCATATCAATTCCATATTTATCTTCATACGGTTTCATCTTAATCTTATAAGCAGTACGAACTTTTCTTCATCAGCAGTACTAACTGTTCTTGTATTCTTCAGCAACTGTTCAGCCGTACTAACTTATACAGAGCCGTACTAACTGCTTAATTTAATTCCCAACAATCCTCCCCTAAACTTATGATTTCTATGCAAATCAACAAGTTTCTTGAATTAAACTCCAACATTATATGATGGGGTGGATTCTTTCAAACACTTATCTTCAATCTTGAATCACTTAGGAATTTTCTTCACATATCCATCTTTTGACCAATAATAATACATCAAATTCGGTCAACTCTTCAAAAGTCTCCATAATTAAACTTATTCCTTCAAGGAATTAATTCCAAATACCAACCCAAAGAATTTAATTCCTAATACCAACCCTGCATTCAATGGCTTTAAATCTCCATTGGTTCTATAAAAAGCCTTAAATTTTCAACACTAACCCATCTCATTCTTCAAACCAGAACTATTAAACACAATGAGTTCATCCACTCCAAACATTGTTGATATTTCATCAGATTCATCTTCGGATTCGGAAAGTGAAGGATGGAAGAATTACTTTGCACCGAACTACACTAATCTGACTATCAGAAACCCATCTCCAAAAGCCCAAGAAGTATCTTCTGATGATGATGATCAACAAGCACATCCACTATCAGTTGTATTGACAAGAGAGATAGAGAAAGCTGTGGCAGGAATGAGTAAGATACAAGTGCCCAAAAGACATCAACCACTTCCAAGACCTGACAAACAAGTTTTGGGGCTTCCTAGTTGGAAAGTGTGGAACTCAATCGATGGCAAAGGAGTTCACAAATCCATGCTTGATTTTAAGGTTAAAGGGAAAAGGAAGCTTGAGTAGTGTTAGGTCTATGTGTTTAGGTTTGAGTGTTGGTTATGTTGTCTTTGAGTCCAGGATTGTAACAAAACTTCTTCTTTTGTAATGAAGGCACAACTTTAATGAATAAACTTTTATCTCCTTGTGTACTTAAACATTCACTATCAGCATACTTATCTCAAATTCTGAATTTATAGCCTCCCCTCAATCACATAATCATCTTTAACAGCAACTGAACAAACTTTTAATTCCTCCCCTGTTTGGAAGAATCTTCACCATCAGATGAAATAAGAACATATGACATCCAAGCTCAGCATCCAATATGACAATTTGTACAAGTTACCATCAATTCAGATTTGTAGTTTCAAACTGCTCTTAACACTTCTAGATGTGTGACCTTCTGAGATAGGTGAATCATAGAGCATAAACGCAGTAAGGACCAAGTTTGAACAATCAGTACGAACTGGTGAAGCCAGCAGTACAAACTGTTAACCCTAGCAGTACAAACTGTTAGCAAAACTTTTCAAAGATAAAATCAAGTTGTAATTTTAATGTGGATTTGAAAACAGTTTTGTCCACTTATAGTTTTTAGCAAACTATCAGCTATGAACAGATTTGACATGTCTTTACCAATAGCCGTTTGCTATGGACTAACCAACTCTTCACTCTTAGATTTGGTGAGTTGATAACCAACCAGTTTTTGGTAAACTGTTAACCATAAACGGATTTGAGAAGTCTTTACCAGAAACTGTTTGATCTGGACTAGTTGGTTCGTATGTGGATTAGACATGGTGAACCAATTACCATTTGTTGTGTGACAAACATGCACACTTGATAGTCCAAACCACCATACATTCAAAAGTACAATCCAAAGCAAAAAGCGTTTCTTAACCTGAAATGTTAGTCCAAAACCAAAGAAAACACAATACACAATATTTTCTTTTAACAGTTATCACAATTGACTAACAAATTCACAAACAGTACTAAAAATTACCAAGCAGTACTAACTATACAAATAGCACAACTAGCAGTACAAAAACCAAAAACACTTAGACATTAATCTTTTGAAGGATTAAGCATTCCAATACCTGTTACCAAGTACTGAAATCTTCCTACATCAAAACCTTTTGTTAAGAGATCAGCAAAGTTGTCATCAGTGTGTATTTTAACAACTTTTATTAACTTCTTTTCAGCACAGTCTCTTATAAAATGATGTCTAATTTCAATATGTTTAAGAAATTGTACCCATAATCAAGCATCTGGTTTTGAATCCAAAGAACTTGAGCACAACAACTTGCTGCTGCCACATATTCTGCTTCAGTAGTAGAAGTGGCCACCATAGTCTGCTTCTTACACTGCCAAGAAATTAATCTACAACCCAAGAACTGACAACCACCTGTTGTAGATTTTCTATCCATGCTAGCACCAGCATAATCAGAATCAGAGAATGCCACTAGATCAAATGCAGACTCTTTAGGATACCATAGCCCCAAGTTAGGTTGACCTTTAAGGTATCTAAAGATTCTCTTTACTGCTGTGAGATGAGACACCTTAGGATTTACTTGGAATCTAGCACGAGCACAAACTGAGAACATAATGTCAGGCCTGGATGATGTGAGATACATCAAAGACCCAATCATAGATCTATACATGTGCACATCCACATCTTCACCACTGTGATCCTTTAACAACAAATGTGTCTCCTTATCAACTGGTGTGCTAACAACCTTGGCATCTGTGAATTGGAATTTTCTCAATATTTCACCAACATATTTATCCTGAGAGACAAATATTCCATCAGACTTCTACTATACTTGAAGCCCAAGAAAGAAAGTAAGCTCACCCATAGAGCTCATATCAAACTGATCTTTCATTAATTTCTCAAACTCTCTACACATTTCTTTGTTTGTAGAACCAAAGATGATATCATCTACATAAACTTGAACCAGTAGAATATCACCCTTGTTCTTCTTGATAAACAGAGTTTGATCAATTTTACCCCTATTGAACCCAATCTTCAACAAATAAGTAGCAAGAGTCCCATACCAAGCTCTTGGAGCTTGATGCAATCCATAAAGAGCTTTAACCACCTTATAAACTTTGTCAGGATGGTCTGGTTCTATGAAACCAAGAGGTTGAGATACATATACCTCCTCATCAATAGTACCATATAAAAAGGCACTCTTCACATCCATTTGATAGACTAGAAAACCCATATAAGAAGCATAAGCAATAAATAACCTTATTGCTTCAAGTTTAGCAACAAGAGCAAAAACCTCCTCATAATCAATCCCTTCTTCCCGTGTATATCCTTGAGCAACCAGTCTTGCTTTGTTCTTTATCACAATGCCTCTCTCATCCTTCTTATTCCTGAATACCCACTTAGTACCAATCACTCTCATTCCCTTTGGTAGATCAACCAGAACCCAAACCTTCTGAATTTTGAATTGAAGCAGTTCTTCTTGCATAGCCTCAACCCAACTTGATTCTTCTAAAGCCTTTAGCACATTCTTGGGTTCTACCTGAGATAGAAAACATACAAACATACACTCATGCTCATCATCATGATGTTTCTCCTCATATACCACACTGAGAAATCCATGATGATCTGGGTCTTGAATTTGCCTTCTTTTCTTGACTCCAGATTGTACATCTCCTATGACATTGGAAAGAGGATGATTCCTATGTACAATTGTATGGGGAGGAGAAGGAGCTGCATAGTTGATAGGCATATTTTGTAGACCATCTCCAAAGAAATCAAACTCATCAACTTGAGAAGCAGTATGAACTGGTGAATCAAGATGAGGTTGATTTGGTCCAGCAGCATCTCTATTTTGCTCAGCAGTAGGAACTTGTGACTGAGCAGTACTAACTCCATTTGTACTGCTCGTTGGATTTTCAGTTTCTTTACTGTTCTGACCACTGGTTTCAGCAACATCTTGTTCTTTGTCTACACCACTTGATGATGGAATATCATCTTTCGTTGTAGAAGTCTCATTCAATGGACTTTCTTCCATGATTGGCATGAAAATGCAATATTCATCTTCCTCCTATGAACCTGCATCATGGTTAGTATTTGTACCTGTAACAGGCACGTAATTCATGGAATCTGAAAGACTGTCAATATCAAAGATCCAATCTGGACTAACACCTGCAACACTTGGTTTATTCTCCAAAAATTCTATGTGCAGATTTTCTTCTACATGCTTGGTGCTTTTATTGTACACCCTAAAAGCCTTACTGTGCAGAGAATAACCAACAAAGAAACCTTCCTCAGATTTCCCATCAAACTTTCCTAGTTGGTCTTTGGTATTAAGGATAGTAACATGACAACCAAAAGGTCTCATGAAGCTTAAAGCAGGGGTTCTACCTCTAAGAAGCTCATAAGCAGTCTTATTGTGGTTGCACAACTAAAACCCTTTTCAATACATAACAAGCAGTGCTAACTGCTTCAGCCCAAAATGAAACTGGTAGCTTAGAGTCAGCTAACATTGTTCTAGCAGCCTCTATAAGAGTCATGTTGTTTCTCTCAGCTACTCCATTTTGCTGTGGGGTTCTAGCTACACTAAATTCCCTCCTAAAACCTTTTTCTCTGCAAAAATCATCCATCACTCTATTCTTAAATTCAGTTCCATTATCACACCTGATTATTTTAACTTTCTTATCAACTAGTTTTCTACTTCAACAATGAAGGTCTTAAGGATTTCACTAGTTTCATCCTTAGTTTTCATAAAGAACACCCAAGAAAACCTACTATAATCATTAGTGATAACAAGACAGTATCTCTTAAAATTCAAGCTATTCACAGAAGTAGGACTAAACAAGTCCATATGCAACATATATAAAGCTTGAGAAATAGAGTTCTGGGTCTTTGGCTTACATGAGGCTCTGTGTTGCTTACCTTTATGGCAAGAAACACAGGTTTGGTCATTGAGAAAAGTTTTATTTGGTAAACCTCTTACCAACCCATTTTTAGCAATTTTTTTAATGGTTTTAAAATTAACATGACCAAGCCTTCTGTGCCACAACATTGATTCTTCCAATGTGGCTTTTGCAACAAGACAAGTAAGTCCAACCTTAGGAACTAGTTAATTCATCTCAACACTGTATGTGTTATCCTTTCTAGGGATTTTAAGCAATACTTGACTTTCATCAGGTAGCTTGAAATTAGGAGAAAGAATAAGACAATCAGTATCAATAAATAAAACTTTGTTCTGTTTATCACAAATTTGTGATACACTGAAAAGATTGTACTTAAGTTCTGGTACATAATACACATTTTCAAAATCAACATTACCAGTTTTAATTACCCCTTTACCAGTAATCCTTCCTCTAATACCACCACCAAAGACAACTGGTCCTCCATCTAGAGCAATAAAGTCTGAAAGATATGACATGTTGCCAGTCATGTGCCTTGAACATCCATTGTCTGAATATCCTCTCTCTTCTTTACCATTTGAAGGATGTTCCTGCATACAAAATAAAGGTGTTAGTTTCTTTTGGGGATCCAAACCATCACTGGTTTGGATCTGCCTTGTTCATCAAGATGAGAAAATTTGTTGGAGGTCATTGATGCACCATTGGGTTTGGTGGATTTTCTAACCCAATGTGCTGAGGCCTTGACAGCATTGCCCCTTTTTCCCTTAACATTTTAGTCCTATACATCTCAGCATATTGAACACTTTTCCTAACTGGTTTTATGTTTTCAGTCTTAACCACTTTAGGAGCATGTTTAACTTCTACCTTAACAACATTAGGTTTGACCGTAATCTTTGCATGCTCATCATCAGATGTCCAATCCTCAATAGTTGGTGCATCTGAGTTTGTATTAGAGGACATCCTTTCCTCATAAAGAGATTTATCACTAGCACTCACAAAAGAATCTTCTGCCTTAACAAATTTAACAGGATTCTCACTAATCTTAACCATATCAAGGAAAATCCAGATCCTTAAACTCTTCTAAACCTGTATGAGCTAAATCAATTCCTGGTGGAACAAACATTCCTCTAAGAGGGGGTGCAACTGACTTATATCCTAAACCAGACTTAGCTTTGTTAAGTATTTGATTCTCTACTATCTTCTGAACTCCTTTTGAAGTATGTTCAAGAGTTTCTACACTTAACTGGATGTTTTCTTTTTCCTTTTTAAGCGTTTCTAGTTCATATACAAGTCCACTCATTTTATCATCTTTTATTTGCAAATCACTTTTTAAAACACCTATCTCATCAGAGAAGTTTGACTCATTCTGTCTATAAAACACAATTTGTTCTTCCAAAACAGCTAGTCCTCTTTTATGATTTGCTAGACTAAAATTTACTTGATTAAATTCTACTCTAAGATCATCATATTGTTTCTTAAGACACTCATAATCTTTTAAAGCAGAACAAGTATTTGAACATTTTTGAACAATATGTACCTCAGAGTCTGAGAAAGCCATCAAACCCAAGTTAGCTGGTTCCTCTTCTTCCTCCATGAAGCTCCAATCAAATCCAGCTCCATCTACAGCTACCATAGCCTTGGAAGAAGTCTCTTCAACATTAATTGTTCTCCTTGTTCCTTGCTGATTCTTAAACCCTTGACCCTGATTGCTTTGTTGTCTTGGACCTCTACATTCCCTGGAAAAGTGCCCCATCTTGTGACAATTAAAGCACTCCACCTTAGACCTATCATATCCAGCAACATCTCTTCCATTAAATGTTATCTTATTCCCAGTCCTTTGGTAATACTTCTTAGCCCCGATGCTTATCAAAGCCAACTGCCACTTTAAATCCATAGCTTCCAAATCATCTTCAGCAATTTGAAGAAGATCTTCATTAAAGATCTTAGACCCACTAGATTGTTCTGACACAAATGCATATATGGTCTTTTCAGTCAAACCAGCAGTACTAGTTTTTACACTAGCAGTGCTAACTGTTGGTTTAGCAGTACCAACTGCTTCTTCATCTTCATGATTCGAACTGTTTGAAGAAGATAAGAAAGCCATATTCCCTGAACTAGAAATGGTGCTACTACTCTTCTTTACCTTCTGCTCAACAATCTTAAGATTGTTGTAAAGCTCATTCATTGTCATTTTCTCCAGCTCTGGTTTATTACTCCAAACCACAACATAAGTGTTCCATTCAGCAGGTAAACTATTTAGAAACTTCATGTTGAGGTCTTCTTATGGAATCAAAATCTTCAACACAATAAGTTGACTGATGATCTTTTGAAGCCTATTAAAGATATGGTCCAAAGTTTCATTTCTTGATGCAGTGAAGTTCTCATAACTTTGCTTAAGTAGGGTTTTCTGTGCCTTCTTGGTAGCTTCATTGCCACCAAATCTTTCCACCACTGCTTCAAAAAGAGTTTTAGCAGTCTCGTAATGACTAAAATTCAGCACTTGATCATTAGGAATTGCCATTAGTAACAAATTCCTAGCCTTCTGATCATTCTTCTTTTTGATTCTCTCCTCATTTGTAACTGGCTCAGTATTAAGCTTTGTGGTCTTGGAGCCATCAGCACGTGTTTCTTCAACAGGAATTGGTTTGAAGGAATCACCATTGATAATGATATCCCATAATACATAGTCTTGCACCATGAAATATTGCTCTATTCTGAGCCGCCATAAATCGTATTCATTCTGTTTCAGCATGGGGAGTTTAGCAAGGATTGAGTTTTATGGTGTCTCCATGTCCATCGTCTTGGTAGCAAGTTAATGAATACTTCTGGATCTTCTAAATCAAAGTATCAGTAACCTGTCTCTGATACCACTTGACCGGATCTAAACACACACGAGTTGTGTTGGAGATACTTTGAATATATACTTGATAGCACGCGGAATTTACTACCAAGTACTTAGAAGAATATGTGTTTGGTGAATGTATGTGATCGTATGAATGTAACAATAAGAATAACAAGACAATGTTTAACCAAACACTTTGCTTCAATATATTGAACGATTACAATGAAAAACTTGAAGCTCTTAATAATGCATGTATGTATAGGATATGTCAAAACCCTAACTAAGGATCTCTTTTTATAGCACAAAGAGTCCTTTAAAAGTAAACTATATTCGTATCAAACTATATAAATAAGATATACATCATATCAATTCCATATTTATCTTCATACGGTTTCATCTTAATCTTATAAGCAGTACGAACTTTTCTTCATCAGCAGTACTAACTGTTCTTGTATTCTTCAGCAACTGTTCAACCGTACTAACTTATACAGAGCCGTACTAACTGCTTAATTTAATTCCCAACAGTTAAGGATAGAACAATACTTCGAGGTGCAAGACTATGCACTCTGGGAAATTATTGAACAAGGAGATTCGTTTAAGCCTTCAACTTCTACTACAACTGTTGATGGTAAGGTTGAGACAGTTGTGCAGAATGTTCCAATTACTACCGAAGAGAGGCTTCAGAAAAGGAATGACCTCGAGGCCAGAAGTTTGCTGATGATGACCATTCCAAATGATCAGCTATTGAATTTCACCAAGTTTAAGGATGCTAAGACTTTGTTTGAGGCAATCATAGCCAGATATGGTGGGAATGAAGCCACCAAGAAGACACAGAAGACTCTCTTGAAGCAGAACTTTAAGAACTTCACTGCTACCAGCAATGAGTCACTGGATCACATGTTCAACAGGCTTCAAAAGATTGTAAGCCAACTAATTGTTCTTGGTGTGGATATACCTCAAGAAGATCTAAACTCCAAGTTCTTGAGGAGTTTACCTGCAAAATGGGCTATGCATGTAGTGGTCTGGAGGAACAAGCCAGACATAGATACAATGAGCCTGATGGACTTATACAACAACTTCAAGATTGTGGAGCAAGATGTGAAGAAGGCTGGAGGATTTATCTCCTAGTAACTCAAGTCCAGTTGATGAGGTAAAGGTTGTTGTGGGAGTTAGTACTGCTAACCCTAGTATTAGTACTGCTAGTTCATCAAGCAGTACTGTTGAAATTCTGGATGAGAAAACTTGTTGTGCTTTCCTGACAAGCCAGAATGATGCGTCAATGCTGACTCATGAAGACCTCCAAGAGATCAATGATGATGATTTGGAGGAGATGGACCTCAAATGGCAGATTTCTCTTCTTAGCATGAGGGCTAAGAAATTCTATCAAAGAACAGGAAAGAAGAACACTATCAGCAGTAATGATACTGCTGGTTTTGACAAATCAAGGGTAGAATACTATAATTGCCATAAGATGGGACACTTTTCAAGGGAATGTAGGAGGCCTAGGCAACAGGATGGCAAGAACAGAGGTTATGGGAACAAGGCCAAGATTGTGGAAGAATCTGAGCCAACTTCAAAGGCAATGGTGGCTATTGATGGCTTAGGGTTTGACTGGAGTTTTATGGCAGAGGAGGAGGAAGCACCTACTGAGATGGCACTTATGGCCTTCTCTGATTCTGAGGTACAATCTGCTAAAGTTTGCTCTAAATCTTGCACTACTTTTGAAGAATTAAAAACTTTAAGAAAACACTATGATGAATAAAGGATAGAGCATAACAAAACTAATTATAACTTGTCAAATCATAAAAGAGGTTTAGCTATCCTAGAGGAGCAGATAGTGCACTATAAGAATAATGAGTCTAGTTTTGCTGATGATATATCAGTTCTTAAAAAGCATTTATCATTTAAGAATGCTGAGATTAGTCTATTGAAAGCTGAGTTGGATAAAATTAAAAAGGCTAATGAAAACATTTAGTTAAGTGTAGAAACCTTAGAATATGCCTCTAAAGGAGTAAGCAAAATAATTGAATTTCAATTAATCAATAAAGCTAAGTCTGGGTTAGGATACAAATCAGTTCCACCTCCTCACAGATGGATTCCTGCACCTCAAGGGATAGACCTAGAATATATAGGTTTGCCTAAATTTCAACAACCAATGTTAGAATATGGTCCTAAGCAAAAAGAGAATGTAGTTGTTGATAAGCCTGTAGAAGTAAGTGAACCCTTTGAGAGTGCAAGTGATACTTTACTCACTGAGGACAAGGAGTCCTCTGGTAAGAATTCAGATGCTCCAACCATTGAGGATTGGACATCTGGTGATGAGGAAAATCAGGTTATGGCTAAACCTGATGTAGTTAAGGTAGAAGGAACAAGTGTTCCTAAGGTGGTCAAAGATGAAACTGTTAGGTCTAATGCTAAACCTTTTAGGAAAATAGTTAGGTATTGTGAAATGTATAGATCCACATACAAGCCCAGAGGTAACCAGAGGAATTGGAACAACCTCACGTCTCACCAACTAGGTGACAACTTTGTCCTAGATAAGAAAGCTTGTTACACTTGTGGAGGTTTTGACCATCTAGCAGCTTTTTGCAACAAAAGGGTAACTGGGTATTCAAACCATAGGGTGAACTTAGAAAGGCCTCAAAATCACTCTAATATTGCTAGAAATGACACCCAGAGCACTTTTATTGAAGTCTAGCCCAAAATCAATTCATACTGCTAGACCAGCAGTTAGTACTACCAGACCATTTAAGACTGTTTACCCAAAACCAGCAGTTCAAGGTGCAAAAACAACTTTCAAATATGCACCAACAACTGCTAAAAGGCCCTTTCAACAGACAGCAGTGGTACAAAAAAAAATTAGAAACCAAAGGCCACAACTGCAAAGCCAGCAGTTCATACTGCTAGCCAAGCAGTTAGTACTGGCAACTTTAAAAACACTGATGGGGAAAAGAGGGATAATGTTGTTAAGGCCTCAGCATGTTGGATTTGGAGGCCAATCCAGTCCAATGGTGCATCATCTATTTTGAAAAGATTTAATATATTGATGGACGAGGCAAACCCAAGTCAGTAATGGCTTGGGTTCCCCAAGGAAACTAATTTCCTTATTTCATGTGCAGGGACATTCACAAGAAGATGGTGAAGATCAAAGTTATGCAGACAGTGGGTGTTCCAGGCATATGACTGGCAACATGTCCTATCTTTCAGACTTTCCATTAGATGGAGGATATGTTACCTTTGGGGGAGGAATGGGAGCAAGAATTACTGGTAAAGAGCTTAAGTATAACTTGTTTAGTGTCTCACAAATGTGTGACAAAAAGAACAAGGTTCTTTTTACTGACACTGAATGTCTTGTACTTTCTCCAGACTTTAAGCTACCTGATGAAAGTCAGGTATTGCTCAAAGTTCCAAGAAAGGGCAACATGTACAATGTTGATATGAAGAAGATTGTCCCTAAAGAGGCTCTTGCTTGTCTTGTTGCAAGGGCCACATTGGATGAGTCTATGTTATGGCATAGGAGACTTGGTCACATTAATTTTAAAACCATTAATAAAATTGTAAAAGATGGTTTGGTAAGAGGCTTGCCTCAGAAAAGATTTGAAAATGACCAAACTTGTGTTGCCTGTCTTAAGGGAAAACAACACATAGACTTATTTGGCCCCACTTCTGTGAGTAGTATTAAGCATAAGAGGTTTTGTCTTGTAATTACTGATGACTATAGCAGGTTTACATGGGTTTTCTTTTTAGGTTCTAAGGATGAAACACCTAGCATTCTTAAAACATTTATCACTGAGATAGAAAACCTAGTGGATAAGAAAGTAAAAGTCATTAGATGTGACAATGGGACAGAATTCAAAAATAGAGTTATGGATGAGTTTTGCAAAGAAAAAATATATTAGAAGAGAATTTAATGTTGTTAGAATTCCTCAGCAGAATGGGGTTGCTGAGAGGAGAAATAGGACACTCATAGAAGCTGCTAGAACCATGTTAGCTGACTCTAAGTTGCCTATCACTTTTTGGGCTGAAGCAGTTAATACTGCTTGCTCTGTGCAGAACAGGGTTTTGGTAGTTAAGCCTCACAACAAGACACCATATGAGCTGTTTAGAGGTAGAACTCCTGCATTAGGATTTCTAAGACCTTTTGGGTGTCATGTGACCATTCTGAATACCTTAGACCATCTAGGCAAATTTGATGGTAAAGCAGATGAAGGATTCTTGGTTGGATATTCTCTCAATAGCAAAGCTTTTAGAGTATACAACACAAGAACTAGGAAAGTTGAGGAAAACCTGCATGTTGAATTTCTAGAAAATAAGTCTAATGTTGCAGGTGAAGGACCAAAATGGCTGTTTGATCTTGAGACTTTAACCCAATCAATGAACAATGTGCCAATTGTTGCAGGAACCTTTTTTAATGATTTTGCAGGTTCAGATGATGATAATGCAACAAATGAAGTAGGCTTGGATAAGGAGAAAGATCAAGATCATGTACTGATGCCAATATAGACAAGTGTAGATTCAACTTCAATGAATGGTGGACCTTCTACTGATGAAGCTAGGGAAGGGATTGAAGATGAAAACAATGTAGATGAAACTAAGGAACAAGAGAATCAAGTAAACAGTACTAATGATGATTGTACTGCTGAGCCCCAACTTGATACTGCTAGGCCAGATGTTCATACTGTTGGCCCATCAGACTCTAATGCAGCAGATTTCTCAGAAGATGAGATGGATTTCAACAATCTACCATCTACATATCCAGTTCTCACTACTCCACACACAAGGATTCACAAGGCTCTCTCCATGGACAATGTGATTGGTGATGTCTAATCTGGAGTAAAGATAAGGAAGCAACTTATGCCTTCAGACCAACAAGGGTTTCTTAGTACTGTTTATGAATCAAAGCAGGATGAAGATGCCAACTCTTGTTTATTTGTATGTTTCCTCTCACAAATTGAACCCAAAAATGTTCTCAAAGCCTTAGAAGATTCAAGCTAGATAGAAGCAATGAAAGAAGAGTGTCTCCAATTCAAGATTCAAAAGGTTTGGGTACTAGTGGATTTACCCAAAGGTATGAGGGTAATTGGCATCAAATGGGTTTTCAGGAATAAAAGGGATGAAAGGGGCATTGTGGTCAGAAACAAGGCTAGACTTGTAGCCCAAGGTTACACACAAGAGGAGGGTATAGACTATGAAGAAGTTTTTATACCAATAGCTAGAATTGAAGCAATTAGACTATTTTTGGCATATGCTTCTTTCATGGGATTCACAGTTTATCAAATGGATTTCAAGAGTGCCTTCTTATATGGTACTATTGAAGAGGAGGTTTATGTTTCACAACCTCCAGGTTTTGTTTATTTAGAGCATCCTGATAAGGTGTACAAGGTGGTAAAGGCTCTTTATGGACTACATTAAGCACCAAGGGCATGGTATGAGACTTTGGCTTCCTATTTGCTGGATAATGGATTCCAAAGAGGCAAGATTGATCAGACATTGTTCATCAAGAAGCACAAGAAGGATATCTTGCTGGTACAGGTGTATGTAGATGATATTATCTTTGGATCTATAAGGAAGGAGATGTGTATTGACTTTGAGAAACTTATGCATGATAAGTTTCAGATGAGTTCCATAGGGGAACTTACTTTCTTCTTGGGTCTGTGATGAGTGTCTAAATACTCATCATTTTTACCTAATCTGAACTGCCAAAACATCCAAAAACACTCAGAAATGCATCATAATACTGAAATTATTCCAGAATTGTGTTTTATATGTTTCAGATGCAAAATGTTTAAAAACAAGTGAAAAACGAACAAAGTTTGCATAATTGGCAGTTTCAGTCCCTCAACTTTCAAAAGTTGTCAAAACTAGTCCCTGATTATTCTAAAACAGGAAAAGTCATCAAAGGTCCTTTAAGAATCATAAAATTACAAAATAAGTCCTTTGGTGCAAAGTTTCATAAAATTACAAGTTTGGTCCCTCAAGTTTGGAAAATGTCGAAATTAGTCCCCGGGTGTTTTTAAAACGGAAAATTATATTTTATAACCCTTGTACTATTTAAACTTGGCAGGAAATACCCTTGTGATAATTTTGGAAGATGTGCAAGTTTGGTCCTCAAAGTTTCAGAATATTACACTTTTGGTCCTTGTGATATTTTAGCTACAAACTAAAACCGGATCCAAAATAAAATAAAACAACCCATCCTAACCAACCCAACCCATCCCAATCCTATTATCTAAGCCCAAGCCCAATCCCTTAAAACCCAACCCGACCCAACCTGGTATTTAAATACCAGTTGACTTCGGTCAAACTCTTCCCTAACCTCTAAAACCCGCCAAACTACCTTGCCCATGGTATCTCTGCTATACCACCCCCCCCCCATCAAATCCCACTCACCTAACAATACAAATTGCATTGATTGCTTCTTCTCCACCTCCCTGATTTGCATTTAATGCTAAAACCTGCTTAACCCACTATTATCAATTTTGGCGCCAAAAAGTGAAATCAAGGGCTGAGATCGAATTGAAGTAATCGAAGGGTGCTAAAAGATTCAGAGGATGTCGACATGAAGTACCAGTTAGTTTTGTATAAATAGAATAGTATTGTAAGCTTTTTAAAGCAGTAGTTAATAGTAGATAATCGTAGTAAAATTTAAATACATCAAGTTACTTATCTGTATTGTAATTTTCAGTTTCATCAATCAATATAAGTTACTTTAATTCATCTGGTTACCCTTTACATACATCTTGTATTCAATTCTAGTTACTTCACCATTTCAAGCTTTTCTTCAAATCGTAATAAGCTAATAAGCTGTTAAGAAGCCACCAAAAGCTCAGAAAAGAACTCCTATAAGCTTACATAAGCTTTCTTAAGCTTTTTGTAAGCTTGTACTTGATTTTAGCAGGTTTTACTACAAAGGTCAACAAAAGTCAACTGAGGAAGCAAATAAGCAGTTCTGGGGTATAAGCTGATCAGGAAAGCTTTTATTGGGTTTTCTAGCTTGTGTGGACAAGCTAGGTTTGTTCTGTTCTTGGTCTTTCTCAGTTTCATAACAAAATCAGTTGTAAGCCAAATTCCATAATTTTTAGCTTATTTTCTATTGCTACTGTTCTACAGCTTATTTCTAGTTGATAATCACTTATTAGTTAATAATTAAGATAAATAAACTTATTTCAATTCAAGTCTTAGCTTAAATAACCATTATTCAGTTAAAAAAGCCAAGCAGTCACCCATAAAGGGGTGTTTGGTTCAGTGGTCAATCGGGGTAAAAACCCATAATTACTGTACATTTACCATTTAGCCAACTTCAAACCAGCTCAAATAAGCCACCATAAGCTAATTACAAGTTCTACTTAGCCATATCAGTTGCTTATCAAGTTTTACATATGCAGTTTGAAATTTGGAACTTAAAACAGTCAAACAAGCCATAAGCTGTCACAAGCTGTTTTGGCCATTCACTTTACCATTTCTAGTCTTCACTTGGTCTATATAGCAAGTGACTAAAACCTGGTTAAGTCACAATAAGCCTGGGCCAAGTTTCTAGGAAAACTGCATACTCAGTTCTCAAATTGGCAGTTTTAGTGGTTTTTATAGATTTTCATTAATTTTTCATATCATCATCATAAGCTATTAGAAGCTGTTCTTCTGGATTATTAGTCTCACCTAGCTTAACTTCATCTAGAATTTTTTTCAAGATTTTTAGAACCCCATAAGCCCCTTAAATAAGCCCATAAAAAGTGCTCAGTTCCCCTGCACCAGGGGAACATCAGCAGACTAGGGCCAAAAGCCCTTTTTCCTAGCTTCTTTTTAAGCTGTTACTCTAATCCATAAGCTCTCAAATTTGTTTTTAATATAGTTCACATAGCAGTCAATAAGCTCAGTATCTGGTATCCCACTTCTAAGCTTATTTCATAGCTTATTCAAGGCCTTAAAGAAGCTCAGTTCACCACAGTTAAACTAACTCAAATAAGCCTTAAGCTTATTGAGAGCTTTAGTGGCTTTTAAACCAGCTTTTTCATGATCCATTAGCTTATTCTAGTTACTCTAAGTCCATTTTAGCTTAAGCCATAAGCTTATAGCTTAATTCGTAGTGTAGAGCTTATTTTGAAAATCACAAGTTCTTAAAAAGCTTAAAAGGCCAACTGTCAGTTTCATAAGCTCATTTCTAGCTTATTCTTTAAGTTCTATAAAAAGTTCCTTCACATTAAGTGCTTATTAATTAGCTTATTAGTTAAAGTGTAAAAGAAAAAATTAAAAAAAAATAATTGCAAAAAAAAGGTGGGGTGTGGGATTCGAACCTGGGACCTTGTGGTTGCCTAGGTGCAAAACTAAACCAAACCCGTGAACCATCTCCCCTAGGGGATTCTTAGTGTTATTCGTTTCTTTATTTATTTATATACTCATATTAGCAGTTTAGTATTATTTAGCTTATTAGCTTTCCAACTTATTTACAGCTTATTTAGATAAAGCAGTCACACCTTTTTTATTTTTATCACCTTATTAATTACCTTAAGTATTTAATTAAAAAGTTTCGTAATTTTTAGAATAGTTTTACTATTTTTAATCTATTTATCTAGTTTAACTAGTAATTAAATTATAATAAAAAATATAAAAGTCAGAAAAATATAAATCTTTTTTAGATAATTTTCTTTTGTCATTTTTAATCTAGTAAAAATATAATTTCATTTTTAGTCCTTAAGAAAAATCAAAAATAGAAATAAAGTGATAGCTTCTATTTAATAGAATTTATCTTTTTAAATTTTAATTAAGTAATTTTCATTTTTATAATTTTCTTAGCTTTTTCTCATCTTATAATATTTTTAGAAAAAGTTTTAGAATTTTCTTTGTTCATTTAGTATTTTTTTATAAATTTAAATAGTTTAATTAGTAATTAAATAATAAATAATTAGTAATCATTAAATAAAAAGTATAAAAAAATATAATTTAAGTTTTTAAATAAGTTTTAAGTCATTTTACATTTTTAGGTTTTAATTTTCTAAAATTTCAGTTTTCGTCCCATTTTAGCTTTTCCGTTACGCGTTTCAGTTTATTTATTCGCGTTTAATTTTATTGTGCATATCTGTTTTTGTTTATTATTTAGAATTGTTAAAAAGCAAAATCAAAAGCAATCTAAATTATCAATCACTCTAATCCTAGCTTTTCACAGTTTTTCATTCACATCTCGTTGGGAAACGATCCGGGTGATCACTTGCCTGGTTTCACACTACACACGAGTATTCGTTCTGAGACTGTTTGCCTTTTATCATTTATTACGGTTGACCATTCACAAGTGGTTGACTTGTGTGATAGAGAAATAAAAGATAGCCGGTTTGGAACGGATCAAATTTTGGCGCCGCTGCCGGGGAGGTGTGCTGCGACTATTGTGAAGAATTTTAGCGATTAGTGATTCGAGATCCTTCTATCAGAAGTTCCTATTTCCCGAAAACAATATAAAATACAAAAATATTTTTCTTTTCTTTTCTATATATATTATTATTATAATTATCATATAAAAATTAAAAACCCAAAAATATTTTCCGTTTTCTTTAATAAATACAAACAATAAAATTAACCATCGAGAATCAAGACTGAGTACTACCTAACTGGGGGTACGGCCATAATAAGTTCCCAAACCAAAGAATTAAAACTTTTCCTTTGTATCACTTGCGAATATCGGCTCACCTTTAATTGATAAACAAACTCTAACGGAGGTTCTAGGATAGTCTGACATTAAATTGTCGGACTGAAAGAAGCGGGTTTTTAAGGAGCATTTAAATTGCCCACCTTTGCTTCTCCGCCACTCTGTGCGTTTATCTTTTAGAGAGCTACCGTACGCTTGTTGATTATTGGTTAAGTTTACTTGTGTTTTCTCTCGATCTTGATTTTAATTGAAAATTTTTGCTAAGTGCATGCGCACTCGTTCTTCTAGGTCATCAAGCCCTCTTCGTGAGCTTGGAAAAATACCTCGAAGACGTCGTAGACGTTCTGCTCCGTCAGTCGTACCCGAGTTACGTACTGAACCCATTACCACTATCATCATGGCAGAAGACCGCCCTATGAATGAGCTTCTCCAAGCTCCCACCACTGGGTACGGAGATGCCATTGTTGTTCCAGCCATCGTGGCTGAGAATTTTGAGCTTAAGACTGGGTTGATAAACCTGGTAACCCAGCGGCAATTCTATGGTTTTGAAAGGGACGATCCTCAAGATCACATTAGATGGTTCAATAAAATCACATCTACCATCAAATGCAAAAGTGTCCCTGAGGAATCAATAAAACTTCTTCTTTTCCCGTTTTCCATCGATGGGGCAGCCCGGATTTGGCTTGACAAACAACCCCCTCGATCAATAACAACATGGGAAGATTTGGTTCAGAAATTCGTGAATGAATTCTTTCCTCCTTCTAAAACCACGCATCTCAAAAATGAAATCATGAAATTCACTCAAAGGTTTGATGAACCATTTGGAGAAGCATGGGATCGTTTTAAAGAATTGCTCCGCAAATGTCCTCATCACGGTTTCACCGATTTGATGCAGATGGACACTTTCTACAGTGGGTTAAACCCATCTGACCAAGATTCTCTCAATGCCTCAGCTGGAGGTAATTTTCTGAGCAAATCCACTAAGGAAGCCATTGCTCTCATTGAAAATAAGTCTAAGGTCCGCACTACACGAAACAGGACATATAATTCCCAGGCTAGTGCTGGTCCTTCCACTTCATCTCCCGTGAGTCAGTCCAGTACTGATACTCAGCTTGCTGAACTCACGAAGGTTATTCAAGCTTTGGTTTCCTCCACACAAAAGAAAGAGTCCGCTCCGCAAACTTCTCACACTGCTGAGGTTAAAAAAATAGAAGTTTGTGTTACTTGTGGTGGTCCTCACGCTTACTATAATTGTACTGCCACCGATGGCAATACATTTGATGTCAATGCTATAGCCGGAACATCCAATCAAGGAGGTAATCAATACCGTCCTCAAATGGACCCAAACCACCGTGCTAGCAATCAATTCGGGCCACCCGGATTTCCTCCTCCCAACAATCCAAATAGGAGTAATCTTAATCAACAGAGAGGGCAAAACATGCAAAATCAATTTAATGCCCCAAACAATCAATACCCACCCCAGAGGGGAAATCAAGGGTATTCAGCTCCGAATCAAGTACCCCTCCCAAACGAACTTGATAACTACATCAAGTTTAATGAGAACAAAATGAAGGCAATACAAAATCAGATATCTGGATTGAGAAATGAATTTCAAACTTCAATATACAAGCAGGGAACTGAGCTTAAGAATGAGCTTTCTAATAAAATTGATCATTCTCAAAGCGAAGTTAAGAATATGCTTACCAGTCTCATGAACCATATCAATCCACCTTCTACCTCGGGAGGTCTTCCTGGTAATACCATTCCAAACCCAAAGGGTGAACTGAAAGCTGTCACCACACGCAGTGGTAAAGCTTATGATGGACCCACTATTTCTACTACCACTCCTTCTCCTCTCCCCAAGGTAGTGGAAAGTGAACCTGAGGTGACTGAGGACAAGGAACTTCCTATTAATAACGGAGGTGCCGACAACGTCCTACCTCAAGTTGTCCAGAAACCAAAACCCAAACCAGGAGTTGTTTTTGAAATCCCTGTTGAAAACCCTAAATCCAAACCTTCTATTCCTTATCCATCACGTTTACATGAGCAAAAGCTCCGCGAAAAAGCTAGTCAACAAATGGAAAAGTTTTTCAAAATATTTCAGGAATTACATTTTGACATAAGCTTTGCGGATGCTATCATTCTGATGCCCAAATTTGCATCCACAATCAAACACTTGTTAAGCAACAAGGAAAAACTGTTTGAAATGGCAAAGACTCCGTTAAATGAGAACTGCTCAGCAGTTATCTTGAAAAAGCTTCCGGTGAAGCTTGGAGATCCTGGAAGATTTTTACTACCTTGTGTCTTTCCAGGAATGGTTGAATGCTATGCCTTGGCCGATCTGGGTGCAAGCATTAACCTGATGCCTTATTCAGTCTGGGAAAAACTTTCTCTTCCTGCACTCACTACTACCTGCATGACTCTTGAGCTTGCAGATCGTTCCACATCTCTTCCTCGCGGCATTGCTGAGGATGTATTTGTGAAAGTGGGAAAGTTCCATTTTCCGGCTGACTTTGTGGTTGTGGATTTCGATGCTGATCCTAGGGTTCCTCTCATTCTTGGAAGAGGATTCCTAAAAACGGGACATGCTCTCATTGATGTATTTGAGCATGAAATCACATTACGTGTGGATAATGAAGCTATTACTTTTAACCTCGATCAAACTTCGAAGTACTCTTCAAATAAAGATCCTGAATCGGTTAACCGAATCGATGTCATTGATATTGTTTCAGAGGAGTACTCACAAGAGTTTCTTGGTTATTCTCATAATTCTGTGAGTGGGGATACCACCACATCTTCTCTACCTATCATTTCCGACTCTTCCCCTTCTCTCACTCCGTTTGAGGGAAGCAATTTCAATTTGGAAGAGATCGAGGCTTATCTCGAGTGTGATTCATTTCTGGAAGGAATTGATGACGCTGAGATTGATCTGGAGGGAGATATTCTTCTTCTTGAGACATTGTTAAATCAGGACAATTCTCCTCCACTCCCTCCCGTTGAACTTCATAATGAGGAAATCAAATCGGTTGAGAAAAACGATGAATTTCCTGAGGTCGAACTCAAAGACTTGCCACCTCATCTTGAGTACGCATTTTTGCAGGGTGATGATAAATTACCCGTCATTATTGCTAAAGACTTAAGTGATGAGGAAAAGACTGCTCTAATAAAGGTTTTAAAGTCACACAAGCAAGCAATTGCTTGGAAACTCTCCGACATAAAGGGTATCGACCCTGAATTTTGTACTCACAAAATATTAATGGAGGATGACTTTAAACCAGCAGTCCAACACCAACGAAGGGTGAATCCTAAAATCCACGATGTTATCAAACAAGAGGTTCTCAAACTTCTTGATGCAGGATTGATTTATCCCATCTCTGATAGTCCTTGGGTTAGTCCCATTCACTGTGTTCCAAAAAAGGGTGGCATAACTGTTGTCACAAATGAGGAGAATGAGTTGATCCCAACTCGATTGGTTACGGGGTGGCGTGTTTGCATTGACTATCGTAAGTTAAATGATGCCACCCGAAAAGACCATTTTCCTCTGCCCTTCATGGATCAGATGCTCGAGAGATTAGCGGGAAACGAGTACTATTGTTTCCTTGATGGTTTCTCAGGTTACTTTCAAATTCCCATTGATCCACAAGATCAAGAAAAGACTACCTTCACATGCCCTTATGGAACCTTTGCTTATAAACGTATGCCTTTCGGCTTATGTAATGCTCCAGGCACGTTCCAAAGGTGCATGATGGCCATATTTACCGATATGATCGGGAAAACTATGGAGGTCTTTATGGATGACTTCTCGGTCATTGGGGATTCGTTCCAAGCATGTCTCTCCAATTTAGAAAACATGTTGAAACGGTGTAAAGACACCAATCTTTGTCTAAATTGGGAAAAGAGTCACTTTATGGTCAAAGAGGGCATTGTCCTCGGCCATAAGATATCAAAGAACGGGATTGAGGTTGACAGATCTAAAGTGGATGTCATTGCTAAATTACCTCATCCCACTACCGTCAAAGGTATTAGGAGTTTTTTGGGTCATGCCGGTTTCTATCGTCGATTCATACAAGATTTTTCCAAAATCGCCCGGCCTATGACTCATCTTCTTGAAAAGGATGCTCCTTTTATCTTCTCACCCAAGTGCATCGAAGCTTTTGAAACATTAAAGAAAAAGCTTACTGAAGCACCCATTCTGGTTGCCCCCGACTGGGATTTTCCCTTTGAACTCATGTGCGATGCAAGCGATTTTGCTATCGGTGCAGTCCTGGGGCAACGAAAAGCTAAACATTTTCAGCCTATCCACTACGCAAGTAAAACCATGACTGAAGCTCAAACTCATTACACCACTACAGAAAAAGAATTGTTGGCTGTGGTGTATGCCTTTGAGAAGTTTCGGCCATATTTAATCTTGACAAAATGTGTAGTGTATACGGATCATTCGGCTCTCAAATATCTCTTTGCAAAACAAGATGCAAAGCCGAGATTGCTCCGTTGGGTTCTCCTCCTACAAGAATTTGATATCACCATACGTGATAAAAAAGGAGCTGAGAACCTAGCTGCTGATCATCTATCCAGATTAGAGAACCCACACCAAGATGTTTTCGAGAAAAAGGAAATAAATGAAACATTTCCTCTTGAGACACTCAGTGCGGTTGCTTTTCGTGGAGATTCTACTACCCCGTGGTTTGCTGACTTCGCAAATTACCATGCGGGTAACTTCATAGTGAAAGGGATGTCGACCCAACAGAAGAATAAATTCTTCAAGGATGTTAAACATTACTTCTGGGACGACCCCTACTTATTCAAAATCTGTGCGGATCAAGTCATCCGACGGTGTGTTTACGGGCAGGAAGCTGTTGACATTCTCAAAGCTTGCCATGCTGGGCCCACTGGGGGCCATCATAGTCCAAACTACACCGCCAAAAAGGTGTTTGATTCCGGGTTTTATTGGCCCACAATCTATAAAGATGCCCAAGATCTCATCAAAACTTGTGAAGCTTGTCAGCGTCACGGAAATATTTCACAACGGAATGAAATGCCACAAAATGCTATTCAAGTTTGTGAAATCTTTGATGTCTGGGGCATTGACTTTATGGGGCCATTTCCATCATCTCGAGGAAACAAATATATTCTCGTGGCTGTTGACTACTTGTCAAAATGGGTTGAAGCAAAAGCTTTACCCACTAATGATGCCCGAGTGGTTGTAAAATTCCTGAAGGCTCTGTTTGCCCGTTTTGGAACTCCACGTGCTATAATCAGTGATCGTGGTACGCATTTTTGCAATGACAAATTTGACAAAGTCATGCAAAAGTATGGTGTAACTCACCGTCTTTCTACTGCGTATCACCCACAAACAAGTGGACAGGTAGAAGTTTCAAATCGGGGTATTAAAAGAATTCTGGAAAGGACTGTAGGAGAAAATCGTGCATCCTGGTCGGATAAGTTGGATGATGCACTATGGGCCTTTCGTACAGCTTACAAAACACCCATTGGGTGTACGCCTTACAAACTTGTGTACGGAAAGGCATGTCATCTACCGATCGAATTAGAGCACAAAGCCTACTGGGCCTTGAAACATGCTAACTTTGACCTCCAAACTGCGGGTGATCACCGTAAAGTTCAAATGAATGAACTAAATGAACTGCGTGATCAGGCCTACGAGAACTCTTTGATCTATAAAGAAAAGACAAAGAAGATTCATGACTCAAAAATAAAGAACCGCGTTTTTAACGTTGGTGATCGAGTCCTTCTTTTCAATTCAAGATTAAAGATCTTCTCAGGCAAACTCAAATCCCGATGGTCTGGTCCATTCACTATCACAAAGGTTTATCCGTATGGTACCGTTGAGTTATCTCAAAATGACGGTCCTAATTTCAAAGTGAATGGTCATCGTTTAAAACACTACTTTGGAGAGGACATACCATTCATGGTTGTCCCGGATCTTCAAACTTTCCCCATGAACCAATGAATGCGGGGATCGAGTCAAGCTAGTGACTCGGTGATCAAAAACATTAGCAAAACATGGGTTTTCACCCGTGTCTCTGTTTTCTTTCTCTGTTCTACCACCTAGTGTGGGGTAGATACCCCACATGTTGTATATATGTAAATTTCAAAAAAAAAAAAAAAAAAAAAAAAAAAAAAAAAAAAAAAAAAAAAAATGTGTGTATATAAAAATAAAAGGCTATTAATATTTCCCTTTCACGTTCTAAGTGTTGGTTTAACAACCGGTTCTTTGAATATTGAGGGCAATATTCAGTTCTAAGTGTGGGGGGGAATTCTAGCGAATTTGATCAAATGTACCATCTAGTACCCCCATTTTAGCCAAAATTTTAAAATTTTTTCTCACTTAGAACTCAATAAATGGTTATCAGTCCGCCATGTCTAACCCACATAAGGATTGGCTAATCCGAGAGCAAACGGCTCTTGGTAAAGATGTCTCAAATCCGTTGATGGCTTGCAATTTGCCGAAAATTGTATGGTATTCGACTCACCATATCTTCATAAGTGAAGAGTTGGCTAGCCCGCAAGGTTATGGCTTGTGGTTAAGGCAGTGAAAAAAACCATATTGGTAATCGGCTCACCAAAGATAATATTGATAATTTATCTAAGAGTTGGCTAGTCCAGAAGCAAATGGCTTCTGTTAAAGACAAATCAAAACCGTTGACAGCTTGTGGTTTGCTCAAAATCACTTGGTTATCATTGTACCAAAGTTCTTACTTGAACTGAAACAATTGGCTACTCCAGAAGTAATGGCTTTTGGTAAAGAGTCTTTCAAATCCATTAAATCTTCATAAAATATTGCTAGGGACTAGCAATAGTTTAGTGTGGGGGATTGATGAGTGTCTAAATACTCATCATTTTTACCTAATCTGAACTGCCAAAACATCCAAAAACACTCAGAAATGCATCATAATACTGAAATTATTCCAGAATTGTGTTTTATATGTTTCAGATGCAAAATGTTTAAAAACAAGTGAAAAACGAACAAAGTTTCCATAATTGGCAGTTTCAGTCCCTCAACTTTCAAAAGTTGTCAAAACTAGTCCCTGATTATTCTAAAACAGGAAAAGTCATCAAAGGTCCTTTAAGAATCATAAAATTACAAAATAAGTCCTTTGGTGCAAAGTTTCATAAAATTACAAGTTTGGTCCCCCAAGTTTGGAAAATGTCGAAATTAGTCCCCGGGTGTTTTTAAAATGGAAAATTATATTTTATAACCCTTGTACTATTTAAACTTGGCAGGAAATACCCTTGTGATAATTTTGGAAGATGTGCAAGTTTGGTCCTCAAAGTTTCAGAATATTACACTTTTGGTCCTTGTGATATTTTAGCTACAAACTAAAACCGGATCCAAAATAAAATAAAACAACCCATCCTAACCAACCCAACCCATCCCAATCCTATTATCTAAGCCCAAGCCCAATCCCTTAAAACCCAACCCGACCCAACCTGGTATTTAAATACCAGTTGACTTCGGTCAAACTCTTCCCTAACCTCTAAAACCCGCCAAACTACCTTGCCCATGGTATCTCTGCTATACCACCCCCCCCCATCAAATCCCACTCACCTAACAATACAAATTGCATTGATTGCTTCTTCTCCACCTCCCTGATTTGCATTTAATGCTAAAACCTGCTTAACCCACTATTATCAATTTTGGCGCCAAAAAGTGAAATCAAGGGCTGAGATCGAATTGAAGTAATCCAAGGGTGCTAAAAGATTCAGAGGATGTCGACATGAAGTACCCAGTTAGTTTTGTATAAATAGAATAGTATTGTAAGCTTTTTAAAGCAGTAGTTAATAGTAGATAATCGTAGTAAAATTTAAATACATCAAGTTACTTATCTGTATTGTAATTTTCAGTTTCATCAATCAATATAAGTTACTTTAATTCATCTGGTTACCCTTTACATACATCTTGTATTCAATTCTAGTTACTTCACCATTTCAAGCTTTTTCTTCAAATCGTAATAAGCTAATAAGCTGTTAAGAAGCCACCAAAAGCTCAGAAAAGAACTCCTATAAGCTTACATAAGCTTTCTTAAGCTTTTTGTAAGCTTGTACTTGATTTTAGCAGGTTTTACTACAAAGGTCAACAAAAGTCAACTGAGGAAGCAAATAAGCAGTTCTGGGGTATAAGCTGATCAGGAAAGCTTTTATTGGGTTTTCTAGCTTGTGTGGACAAGCTAGGTTTGTTCTGTTCTTGGTCTTTCTCAGTTTCATAACAAAATCAGTTGTAAGCCAAATTCCATAATTTTTAGCTTATTTTCTATTGCTACTGTTCTACAGCTTATTTCTAGTTGATAATCACTTATTAGTTAATAATTAAGATAAATAAACTTATTTCAATTCAATTCTTAGCTTAAATAACCATTATTCAGTTAAAAAAGCCAAGCAGTCACCCATAAAGGGGTGTTTGGTTCAGTGGTCAATCGGGGTAAAAACCCATAATTACTGTACATTTACCATTTAGCCAACTTCAAACCAGCTCAAATAAGCCACCATAAGCTAATTACAAGTTCTACTTAGCCATATCAGTTGCTTATCAAGTTTTACATATGCAGTTTGAAATTTGGAACTTAAAACAGTCAAACAAGCCATAAGCTGTCACAAGCTGTTTTGGCCATTCACTTTACCATTTCTAGTCTTCACTTGGTCTATATAGCAAGTGACTAAAACCTGGTTAAGTCACAATAAGCCTAGGCCAAGTTTCTAGGAAAACTGCATACTCAGTTCTCAAATTGGCAGTTTTAGTGGTTTTTATAGATTTTCATTAATTTTTCATATCATCATCATAAGCTATTAGAAGCTGTTCTTCTGGATTATTAGTCTCACCTAGCTTAACTTCATCTAGAATTTTTTTCAAGATTTTTAGAACCCCATAAGCCCCTTAAATAAGCCCATAAAAAGTGCTCAGTTCCCCTGCACCAGGGGAACATCAGCAGACTAGGGCCAAAAGCCCTTTTTCCTAGCTTCTTTTTAAGCTGTTACTCTAATCCATAAGCTCTCAAATTTGTTTTTAATATAGTTCACATAGCAGTCAATAAGCTCAGTATCTGGTATCCCACTTCTAAGCTTATTTCATAGCTTATTCAAGGCCTTAAAGAAGCTCAGTTCACCATAGTTAAACTAACTCAAATAAGACTTAAGCTTATTGAGAGCTTTAGTGGCTTTTAAACCAGCTTTTTCATGATCCATTAGCTTATTCTAGTTACTCTAAGTCCATTTTAGCTTAAGCCATAAGCTTATAGCTTAATTTGTAGTGTAGAGCTTATTTTGAAAATCACATGTTCTTAAAAAGCTTAAAAGGCCAACTGTCAGTTTCATAAGCTCATTTCTAGCTTATTCTTTAAGTTCTATAAAAAGTTCCTTCACATTAAGTGCTTATTAATTAGCTTATTAGTTAAAGTGTAAAAGAAAAAATTAAAAAAAAAAATAATTGCAAAAAAAAGGTGGGGTGTGGGATTCGAACCTGGGACCTTGTGGTTGCCTAGGTGCAAAACTAAACCAAACCCGTGCACCATCTCCCCTAGGGGATTCTTAGTGTTATTCGTTTCTTTATTTATTTATATACTCATATTAGCAGTTTAGTATTATTTAGCTTATTAGCTTTCCAACTTATTTACAGCTTATTTAGATAAAGCAGTCACACCTTTTTTATTTTTATCACCTTATTAATTACCTTAAGTATTTAATTAAAAAGTTTCGTAATTTTTAGAATAGTTTTACTATTTTTAATCTATTTATCTAGTTTAACTAGTAATTAAATTATAATAAAAAATATAAAAGTCAGAAAAATATAAATCTTTTTTAGATAATTTTCTTTTGTCATTTTTAATCTAGTAAAAATATAATTTCATTTTTAGTCCTTAAGAAAAATCAAAAATAGAAATAAAGTGATAGCTTCTATTTAATAGAATTTATCTTTTTAAATTTTAATTAAGTAATTTTCATTTTTATAATTTTCTTAGCTTTTTCTCATCTTATAATATTTTTAGAAAAAGTTTTAGAATTTTCTTTGTTCATTTAGTATTTTTTTATAAATTTAAATAGTTTAATTAGTAATTAAATAATAAATAATTAGTAATAATTAAATAAAAAGTATAAAAAAATATAATTTAAGTTTTTAAATAAGTTTTAAGTCATTTTACATTTTTAGGTTTTAATTTTCTAAAATTTCAGTTTTCGTCCCATTTTAGCTTTTCCGTTACGCGTTTCAGTTTATTTATTCGCGTTTAATTTTATTGTGCATATCTGTTTTTGTTTATTATTTAGAATTGTTAAAAAGCAAAATCAAAAGCAATCTAAATTATCAATCACTCTAATCCTAGCTTTTCACAGTTTTCCATTCACATCTCGTTGGGAAACGATCCGGGTGATCACTTGCCTGGTTTCACACTACACACGAGTATTCGTTCTGAGACTGTTTGCCTTTTATCATTTATTACGGTTGACCATTCACAAGTGGTTGACTTGTGTGATAGAGAAATAAAAGATAGCCGGTTTGGTACGGATCAGTCTGCAAGTAAAGCAATCACATGAAGGCATATTTATCAGCCAGGATAAATATGTAGCAGAGATTCTAAGGAAGTTTCAGTTTACTGATTCAAAAGTGGCAAGCACACCAATTGATCCTGAGAAACCTCTTCTTAAAGATGCAGATGGAGAGAATGTTGATGTTCACATATACAGATCTATGATAGAATCCTTGATGTATCTTACATCATCAAGACCAGATATCATGTTTGCTGTTTGTGCCTGTGCAAGATTCCAAGTGACTCCTAAGGATTCTCATTTAACTGCAGTCAAAAGGATCTTTAGATATCTTAAGGGTCAACCAAGGTTGGGTCTGTGGTATCCTAGAGAATCACCCTTTGACCTGGTAGCATATTCAGACAGTGTTTATGCTGGTGCAAGCATAGACAAAAAATCAACAGCTGGAGGATGTCAATTCCTTATATGTAGACTTATATCATGGCAGTGTAAGAAACAGACAATTGTGGCAACTTCAACAACTGAAGCTGAATATGTAGCTGCTGCAAGTTGCTATGGTCAAGTGCTTTGGATTCAGCACCAACTACTTGACAATGGGTACAATTTCATGAACACTGTGATATATATTGACAATAGCAGTACAATTTGTATAATTAAAAATCCAGTACAACACTCTAAAACAAAACACATAGAAATTAGGCATCATTTCATTAGAGACTACAATGAGAAAAAGTTGATTCAAGTGATTAAAATTGATTCTGATCAAAACTTTGCAGATCTACTCACAAAAGCCTTTGATGTAGGAAGGTTTCAATACTTGGTAGCAAGTATTGGGATGCTTAAACCTTAATGTTTTTCAAACTGTCTATTTTTATACTTAAATTGGATTTGTACTGTTAGCTTTGTCAATTGGTACTGGTAGTGTATAGTTTGTACTGTTAGTACAAATTTGGTCTGTTTATGTTCATATTGTTAGTCATATGTTTATACTGTTATGAGACAAGTGCTTTGCACTTTGTTTTCTTGGTTTTGGACTAACAATTGCAGGTGATAGAGTTGATAATGACAAAATCAACATATGAAAGATGTTGTCTTCCATGAAATATCAGGACTTCTCTTTAATCCATGAACTTACCCTAAAGTTGGAAAATCTTGTATTGATTTTGGAATTTGAGCACAAAGGGAGTTACAAGTGCAACGTGTGAGCAAGCAGATGGTGGTTGAAGTTGCAGATGTAATAGGTCAATGATGGACAGAGTTTGGGAATACATTAACAAAGGTTTATACCTAAGTTAATTACTTTCTTAAAACTTCTTTCTTGAGATTTTATTATGATAAGTTGTATTGAATTGATGGCTTAGTTGGTCAGATAGTAACTGACTCAACTCACTTTCTATCTTTTTATACTTTTATTAGTATAATGAGTTAGTCTAAGGACATCTGATAGAAAGAACAGCGAGCAAACGTGAATCTAACACTTGTGTTAGAGGCAACAACTGCCACGAGCTGGAAACCCTGTCAAGAAAGCCCTTTGAATGGGTTTATCTGATCACAGGCAGTTATTTTATAACTGAAAACATTGGTTCTCACACAACCAGAGGTTACTTTAAACCGAAATCTTGATTAGGTGTCTGTCATTACACTTAATCCCTTCAAAAAGGTTGTTAGCAGTATGCGTTTTCATTAAAATCTTGTTCATACTGCTGAGTCAAATTTTTCACAAAAATTTTGTACTGCCAGGCTTAAAGTTATTACTGGTAGGCTATATTTGTACTGCTGAATAGTCGTTGGTACTGTTGCGAAATAACCGTTTTATGAAACTAGCCGTTAAGAGTCTGTTGGGATTTTTACTGATGATTTCCTTATTTTAAGGGTTTTCTTTTTGGATATTTTTACCTTTACAATATTTAATTAACCTTATCTTTGATTAAAAGTTAACTTTTATTCAAAGTCGGTCCAATTGAAACCCTAACAAGGCACTCATCATATCTTATCTCAATTCACTTTCTTCTTCTAATTTCTACCCTAAAATTCAACTATTCACAGCAGTCAAATCACCTTTTTACTGAAACTAAAATGGCAACTTTATCTTTTGCTGACAAACGCAATTAATTAGCTTATTTGGAAAAAGCAGAGGATGAACCAACCTTTCATCAGATAGTGGATTTCTTAAACAACACATACATAAGGTATTCTTTACTTTTAAATCCCACTATCTATGTCAATCACATCAAGCAGTTTTGGCACACTGCTAGTGTCAAAACCTTTGAAAATGGTGACAAAGAGATAAATGCTAAAGTGGATGGCAAATCCATCACTATTACTGAATCATCTCTCAGAAGGCATCTCTATGTGAGTGATGACAATGGTATTAGTGCTATGCCAAACACATAAATTTTTGAAAACTTATCCAGGATGGTGTATCACACTGACTCTCAAAATTTAACTTTTTAAAAGAGTTGTTTTGCCCCTCAATGGAGATTTTTTATTCACACCATCCTTCATTGTCTTAGCCCCAAGAAAACCTCATGGGAACAGTTCAGTAGTAATATTGCTACTGCTCTCATTTGCTTAGCTACAAATAAAATTTCAACTTTTCAAAACTTATTTTTGAAGGTATGGTTAAGAATGTAGATAGTAAATCAAAAAATTTTATGTACCCAAGGTTCATACAATCTATTTTGATCAAACATCAACTGCTTCCACACAAAACAATTTATCAAATTCCCATACTTACCCAAAAACTCTTTAGTAACATGAAAATTGCTTCAAGAGGGTATAGTGGGGAAGCAGTACCACTTTTTGATACTATGCTACAATTCCAGGGTGAAGGAGCAACAAGCCCAGTTGCCTCCCAACACACACCCACAACATCAGAAAACTCATCCTCACAACCATCTTCATCAACCAATAGGACTGAATCCAGACAGGACTCTGATGTTCCTCAGCACAGAGTTCCTACCCCCACACATGTAGCAGATGAGACTGACAATTTCAGAATGGAAAGGACTACTTCTACTGTCTCTGGCTTAGAAGCTGAGCAGGACAGAAGTAACATCAATAAGACCCAATCCATGGCAACAACAGTAGTACCTAGTACTTCTGGTGGAATCCCTAGCCACATGGATACACAGGGTGGCTCAGAAACCCATCATATGATGGATTATGAGTCTATGCCCCATGATTCACCTCTCCCAGGAGGTAACACACCTGGAAGTGTTGTGGGCAGCAAGAAACTTCAAGAATTGATGCATTTATGTACAAGATTTTCTGATAAGGTGAACTCCTTGGAAGCTAAACTCAAGAGCCACAAAAAGAACTTTGTAGTTGTCTATACAAAATTGGTTCTAAGGGTGAAGAAATTAGAGACAACAGTCAATAAATCCAAGGGTAAAAGATCAGTTAAGATGGTGGTTTCAACCAGTTCTTATTCTTCTAGTTCATCAAAGGATTCCAGCTCAGATGATAGTGAGGGATCTTCCAAACAAGGGCGGAAGATTGCCCAAATTGATCAAGATCCAGATGTTTCTTTGGTGCATGAAGAGTATCAGACTCAGGGGAGGCAAGCAGATCAGTTTGATGAAGGTACTGCTACTTTTGAGGAAGGTACTGCTAGTATCCAAGAAGGTACTGCTAGTTTGAAAAGTTTGATTGATGCTGGATATCAAGGTACTGCCAGTGCATTTTACTCAGGGAAACCAAGGATATCAAGAGCAGACAAAGGAAAATCCATAATGACAGAGCAAGAACCAACTAAACAATTGTCCAAGAAGGAGAAAATTCAGTTGGCACTTGATGAAGAGTTAGCCCAAAAGTTTCATTAAGATGAATTAAACTGGGTTGCTGAGGAGGGAAGATTAGCAGAAGAAGCAAGATTGGCTGCTTTTATGATTGAAAGAAAGTTTCAGACTGAAGAAGATGAAAGAGCTGCTCAGGTTTTAGCAGATCAGAAAATGGCTAAAGAGTTACAAGCAGAAGAAAGATTAAAGTATACTTCAAAAGAACAGAATTCAGCTATTAATGACTTGTTGGAAGAGATCAGAAGGAAGCAAAGCAAGAAAAAGTCTTATAAGAAGAAAATTCCTTCAAGAAGTGAGCAATTGAGGTTTATGAAGAACTTTCCAAAGCATTAGGATTACTGGAAGGAGAGTTATTTTAAAGGGATGAAAAATGAAGAAATTGAGAGATCTTATATTGAAGCTTACACAATAATACATAAGCCTTCAGACCCAAGGTTTATTATTGAGACTGAGCCCTGTCAAGGTATGAAAAGAGGAGTAGAATTATTGGAGTCTGAAGAAGCAAAGAAACAAAGGACTGAAGAGGAATTAGTTCAAGAAGAGCCTGCAGAGGAAGAAACAAAGAAAGAAGAGGAAACATTGACTGATGAGCAGATACAAGGAATGATGGTAGTAGTCCCAGAAGCTTTGAATGTTGATCCCCTTCAAGCTAAGCATCCTATCATAGATTGGGAAGTATGCTCAGATGGTAGAATCAAAGGATGGAGAATCATCAGGGTAGGAGGAAAGTCTGAGGTTCATAAATTCTTTGAAGACTTGATAAAAGCCTTTGACAGAGAAGATTTAGACAAATTGTGGAGTTTGGTACAAGAAAGGTTTAGATTGTCTGATCCTACAGATGACAAGGATAAGGAATTATGGATTGAGCTTAGAAGGATGTGTGAGCCAGATGCTACTGATTCATTATGGAGATTTCAAGTACATGATCTATCTACTACTTAGAGATTATTTGACAATAATGGTGTTCATCAGGTTGCTACTAAAGCTGGAATACAAGTTTATATGCAAGTGGAAAAGACATATCCACTTAGAGCAGGAACCTTGCTTGTTATGTTAGCTGCTAAACTCAAGGTAGAAGAAGAATCTGAAATGGCAAGGGAACTTGTAAGAAGAATCTATCAGCAGGCAGAAGAAACTAGATTCAGAAGGTAGTGTTTGGAAGATCCTCATAATCCTCATTTAATTCAGAAGAAACTTGATGATCTAGGGTAAATCACAAGTTTAGGGGAGGATTGTTAGGAATTAAATGTTCTGAAGATAGTACTGCTAAGAGAAATACACTAACAGTACAAACTGCTAGGTTAGTACTGTTAGTATATCAGAAGGTACTGCTGTTAAGATAAACGTTTATATTAAGGATAAGTATGGAAAGGATTTTGTGTATATCTTGTATAGTTAGAATTATACGATTTATACTTACCTTGTAAAGGTCTCCTTAAGTCTATAAAAGGAGATCCTAGGTTAGATGAATGTACATATATCAATCATAGTTTTTGTTAAGGATTCAAGGTCTTGTAACCCTAGTGATAGCCAAGATCACTCGTATTATTCAAGCAATAATATTGAATTGTTTGGTGTTAACTTTCTGTGTTCATTGTCCAATACAAAGCATTACTGTCCATTACTCAAACTAATATTCTTCTAAGTGTGGTTAAGTAGATTCCGCATACTTAACTGCATTCACTCAAAGTATCTCATACACGTTATAAAGGAGTAACATCCTAAGTGTATTATAATCCTCTCAATTACGATAGTCATCGTAAAAACGAGTGCGTCAAAATGTGTTCATAAACTTGGCTTCTTCTTCATGAGACATGCGTGTATCATCATCATTACAATTTGCGGTTGAATGATTTACACCATAATTAATGCAGTTCTCATGCTTCTCTTTCATTTCTTTATACTGAGCATCCATTTTGAGGGTCATGGCATCCATCCGAGCCATAATTTTATCAGTATCAAAATTACTGCTACCTTCATCGGTGAAAGCAACAGTTTTGCAAAGAGAGGTTTTTGGTTTTTTGATTTTTAGCCCAATCATGTTTGAGTAAGACTTTGTCTTTGAGTAATTGATAAGCTTGATTTGGGGTTTTGTATAAGAATATTCCTCCTGCTGCAGCATTCAAGGCTTCTTGTGTCCTCTCTTCAAGTCCATGGTAAAAGATTTTGATTATGTTTCCTTTATTTAAACAGTGTCCATGACAATTCCTAATCATTTTTTTCATTCGTAGCCATGCTTCGATCCAAGTTTCTCAATCTTGCTTAGAAAAAGCACGGATTTCCTCGAGAAGTCAGTCGAATAATGCTGGAGGAAAGAATCGGCTTATGAAAGCAGTATGAAGTTTATCCCATGTTGCTATGGTTCCTTCGTCGAGTTCATCTAACCAGGTTTTTGCTTCCCAAGTTAGGGATAATGGAAACATCATGAGTCGGACGGCTTCATTTTCAGTTTTTCCATATCTAAACATTTCACAAATTCCGAGGAACTCGTGGATGTGTTTATGAGGATCGGTTTTGTTTCTTCCATCAAATTGATTACCATTAACAAGGGTCAAATGATTGCCTTTGATGGCGAATTCGTTGGCGGTGTCAGGCAGAGTGATTGCAGGACCAGATATAGGAGCAACGGTTCGCTCATTAGCCCACATAGGTTCATTATCGGTTTCATCCATTGGATCGTGAAGTTTGATGAATTTTATGAAAAATCGATAAAGAGAAAGATCGTCGGTAGCCGGAACTATCTCTTTCAGTGTTTCAGGTCTTAAGTCTTTTTGTGAGAATGGAACTCTTTTGTTACGTCTACGTCTTCGGTTTATGGTTTGTTCGGGTTCGGATAAAGGGCTAGCAAGCTCTGCGTTGGAGGATCGTGTGACCATCCAATACTGGGCACCTAGGGGTAATAGTGACGGAAAAACCAAGATTCAATTCGGATGAACTGAATTCTTGTTTCCGAGGTGATAAGTACGGCGTACTTAGTATAAGTACGGCGTACTTCTGGGAAATTTTTGTTTTTCGAAAAGAGTTTGATAAGTTTGATTTGTTGGAATTATCTTCTGGGTTATGTTGTAAACTAAATTGGGGATTTGAATCAATTCTGGAATGAAGTTGTAACACTTCCAGGAAAGAGTGTTACGTTTCCCAAAACAGCGGCGTTCTTTTAGGAAAAGTACGCCGTGATCGTGCTTGAAAAGCGGCGGAGTGTGTGAAAAAGCGGCGGTTTTGTTGAGACAAAGCAATAATATTCAAGCAGTTTAAACACAAAATGCAATCCAAATTTTCCTAATATGATTAAATAAGTGATAATAGAACAAGTGCCATTCCCCGGCAATGGTGCCAAAAACTTTGATGTGTCTCGAAAGCTTTAAATTTATATAACTAGTTCTACCGATTTCTCTTAGTTCAAAACACACGGGTAAAAGTATAACCCTTGTTTATAAAAAAAAGAGTTTTGGTAAGACCAGGTCGTTCTACAGGGACTGAGATTGCTCTATGTATCAATTAACTACTTAAGATGATTTAGAAAGCATTTTAGACAATTATGCAAAAACTAAATGAGATTCAAATATGGGACAAATATGATTACTTGGATAGTTACTATAACTCAGTGAATGATTAATGATTATGATCTCAATGATGGAGTAAGTTCAACCAATGATTAGTTGTTTTCGTCAAAATAACGTTTTCACGGATTAACAAGTTGATTCAAGACTTATGCTTGCTAGTACTAGAACGAGTAGTTATCAAGCTTAAGAACTAATTGCAATGCAGGAAACTTTGTAGTTTATAACTTAACAAGAGCGGATTTCTCCAACCAATTGATCAAGATACATAGACATATTTCGAAAATTACATAATACCAATTGGTTCTTTCGACCTTTTTCAATTGACAAGTATAATCAAAAGTGATAAACAATGGATAAAGAGTTTAGAACACAGCAATGTTTCAACATAAACAAGAAATCAAATGAGATCATATCACAACCAATCACTTTATTATATTAACATATCCAAGAAACGATAAGGAGTTTAGCCTAACATGGCTTTAGTAATCATGCTTAAAGTGATTGATTCATTTGCAATGAGAGACATACTTCCAGAATTAGTTGGAATGATTGAGCTACCGTCACTAGCGCTCACTATAACAATACCAAGATAGTACTTCAACGTATTTGGATCTTTAGCTTCACTTGATCACTCCAATTGATGTAATTCGAATGGTAAAGAGTTAGAAGAGCTTTTGTAATAGTTGGGATGAGAGATGTGTTGATTGAGACGGATTGAGGCTCTATTTATAGGCTAACTGTGACTGATCATATTCTGAAGTACGCCATACTTGAGGTAAGATCGGCGGGCTTCACTTTCGATACCAGCGGACATAGTTAGTAACACCGGCGGGCTTCAATAGTTTTCTTGGCGCCAAAGGGTCATTAATTGAACTTAAGACCAGCGCACTTTATTTTTGAGATCGTCGTACTTTACGATGTTGACTCAGATTGTATATGACTTATTACGCCCCTCGTAACCGGCGTACTTTGATAAAAAGGTCGGCGTGCTTCTTCGCATTATCAGGCAATTCTTTGCTCTAGCATTGACTTGACTTAGATGCTTGCACTTTATCTTGGTTCTTGAAGTTCTTTGTCGATTGGAACTGAAATGTATTTTCCTGCAATTAAGTATCGAAAGTTCATAGAATCTATTAAGAAACTAACAAATAACGCTATATAAAATATGTATAATTCGAGCATCATCATTGTACAACCAATCACACCAACAAGAATGAAATTTGTTCATTAGTTGTCAGACAAAGTTATGGGAATGACTTCTTCCAAGTTATCATTGAGAAAGGAAGTTCAAACATTGAACGACATTGTTAGCTACCAAAGATGATGATTTGGATTCGGATAGACTTTCGTCAATGGTTACATTGAGAGATTCCTAAATCGTCAAGGTTTCTTTGTTAAGCACTATGTGTGCTTTTCTTGTTTGGAGTGTTATAGGAAAACACCGTCATAGGACTTTAGGTCAAACTTGGTGAGGTACGTGATGACATTAAGGATAATTTGTTAAGAAGACACACTCTAGACGAGGTAGATATATGTTATTATCTTGACAAGTCATGTCAAAATATAGTCTCGAAACGAATAAAATGAAAAGGATGTGAAACATAGATGTGAATGAAAAGAATTCCATTTGATGAGCAAGTAAAGGATTAACGGAGGTGTTGATCTAAGGTTGGCAATGATGATTTTGATTAAAATATCGTTTGCACTCACAATGATACTTAGGGTAAGTGAAATGGAGATGTATATGTGATCCTATTGTGAGTGAACTTTTCTAACGAAGTTGAGACAATGGGGTTATATGTTTTTGGTTGAATTATCCTAGACTCCATTAGTTCCTAAGATCCACAAGGTGGGAATATGTGAGGGAATATATTATTCCAATTGTGAATGGTTGACAAACTTTATGATCCTAGGTATGTGTTAGAGATAATATCGCCATGTGAAGGATTTCGTGTGATTGTGTACTTTTACACTTTGAGTATGATGATTATAAGGATCGAGGGATCCCAAACTAACTACCACTGTCAAGAGTGAAGTATAGTTGAAGGTTTTAGTGTAATGGTTGAGGTGAAGTTTTGAGGGTATAAGGGTTGAAAGTTCTAAAACTAATCATCACCATCAAGAGTGAAATTTTAGCTATAGGGTTGAGGTGTTACTTGTGTAACATCGATGTATGGGTTGGAGACTTTTAAGCTAACTTTGACTATCAATAGTTAAGTGTAGCTATAGAGTTTGTTTATAAGGTTCTAGGTTTATGAAAAGGATCGAAAGTTCTTAAACTAATTATCACTGTCAAGAGTGAAGTATAGTTATGAAAATGGAGGATGATATTGTTGTGAGGTTAATGAAAGGGTTGAAAGTACTTGTGACAAGGCATGATACACAAGGGATAATGAGTAGTGAAGTAATCACAAAGAGGTTTCAAACACATGATGTGTTTTTCTCTTGAACAGGTATTGGTGTAGACAAATGATTTTGAGGTTAAGAAGCTTGAACCAATTGTGGGTTTGTAGATCTAACTGTGGATTTGTGAATGTGGTTTTGTCAAGAAATATGTACTCGTTTATTGGAGTGGGTATGTTCTTGAAAGTGTTTGGTAAAAGACAATACGTGTATGATTGTGTTTTCCCTCCCCCTTAATCGATGGCCATCCTATAGAATGTGTTGAATGAAAAATTAAGAAGAAAACAAGTGTTTATGGAAGCGATGGACTTAGTGATGATGGATGGTGGTTAGCATACAATGAACATTGTCTGTGAAGTCATGTAGCTCTTCTTGAACATTGTGAATATTCACATGTCGAGGTGTGTGGTCACCTAATATGAGGTAAAGTATATAGTGGAGATAGGTATTGTGGATATGAGGCATTGTATCATCTAAATGGTGGTGGAGGTGTGAGTGAGACTCGATATGGAACATAAGGATGTATCTAAGTTGTAGGGGTGTAAGTGGACTCGATTTGGAACATGTGGATGACTCTAATTTGTAGATTTTATGATATTGAACCTATATATGAGGTTTGGGATTGTTAAAGTGAATGATTGAATTTTGAGGATAAGCTTTCATTGATGTTGTGAGATCACTACACGCCGGTAGGTGATTACAATTGCCCGTAAGACAAGGAACATTTGTTTTGACAAAAATCCTATTTGGATCTACAGCGATGATTCCCTTTTTGGTTCGTCTTTGTGACTAGGTAGAAGTTTGCTATAAGGAATTTCTTCTTCTTTATTAGTAAAAAGAGAATTAAGAGATTAATCTTCGTATAGTCACATTGCTCGTTATACGAAAGACCGAGAGTATTGACAAACTTTTGGAGTGTAAGGATATGTTGGTTTTCTACCCTACGACCGATGGATGAAGTTTGATTCTCATTATGTATGAGGTGAATTTGACGATAAAGCACTACGACAAACCTATGGGGATTTTATGCAGAGATCAGACCTGCGGATCCACATTTTTGGCGGACGGATTTGTATTTTGTGGATCCACACCCCGTGGATGTGAAAAAATGGGACATAACACGTTTTGTGACGTTTGGATCCTAGATTTTGAATAAGACTTATCATGAGACTCTTGCATATGCTGTAAGGAGTCTTGTGATGAATTTTTAGGTTATGACGTTTCTTGGTTGAACTTCAACGATGAGTTGTATATGACTTTTTGGACGAAAAATCACAACACGTCAATCCCAATTCGGTTTAGATTTATGGAATATGTTCCATCATTCCTAGACCTGGATGGAGGAAGTTAAAAGGTTCACGCTTGAGTGGTTTCGTTAGAATGAAGGTGGGATGAATAAATTTATCATCATGGATTTGACGAGACATAAGGTGATCGTGTGTGGCAAAGCGATATTCGGAGGTGTTTGGTTCATGGAAATAGTAGGTATGTAATTTTTGGTTCGTTGGGTAGGATTCACGGGATTTGATAAACGTTGGTTAAGAGTGTTTTGACTTTGGAAATGAATATATTTGGTCGTAAGGAGTGTACATTTACACGTGGATGAAAAGAATTACATATAGGTTAATGTTTAGATTTTGTCTTTCAGATAAACATTTTAACATATGTTGTTAAAAGGCTTGAATATGAATTTTCGGATGTGGCATTTAACAATTGCGATCAAGTTAAAATACTTGAATATTTCGGATGAAATATTTCAGTTGTCAAACCTACTTTGAGATGAATAAGGTTTGCATCTAACTTCCCCTTTGACAAAAGAGTGGATCTCTTGGAAGAAATCGAGATGATGATTAAATAGACGTGTGTTAGATTAATGCCAAGCTTAAACTAAGAGCAAAAATACATTTTCTTTTACTTAAATACTAATGTATTAATGTGAAATCTTTATCTTGTTTAGACACCCCATGGTCAAGCAAGATAAGAGGATGAAATGATTTAGACCTTGTTATTTTTATGAAAGTGTTTATAATTTAGTGACGACATATTTTAACACTTGAACTATTGAGGGGTAGTTGTGCAAGGCAATGTTTTTCGCTAGGTTTGGAAATTGTATTTAGTTTTCGTTCCTAAGTGATTATTATACTTAATAAAGTTTACAAGATGTTGATATAACATTTGTAAAGTGGGTGATCTATGTCTATATGCAATGCAAGAGCAATTTCACATCTTAGTGCAAGAAATCTAGCATAGGTCCTCTTAATGCATAACTACAAGAACTAATGAATAACCAACATGAAGTACTTAACGCTAAGGTATCTAGATCCAAAAAGTATAACAACAAGTTGCAATGAGCAAGCAAGAAGATATACTAACAATATTAAGATGCAAAATAAAGCAAACAAGCATAACACACAAGAGTAATCTACTTCATTTTGTCTATCAAATATAACAATGCATACTTAGCTTGATTTTCATTTGCAAGTTAATTTCCTCCCCATTTTTAAATTTGACCAAAATTTTATTTTTGAATTGAGTCTTGAAAGCAATTTTATTGAAAATTTCATTAAAAAACAATCAAGATTGGTTTTTACTTCATTAAAATCTGACACACGGTTGATTTTCTATGAATTTTTGAAGTTTGGCTAAAAACTGAAAATGCAGCCCACAGATCAGTATTTTACAGATCCGCCCATGTAAAATATGGATCCGTGAAAAGTGAGTTTTTGGACAGAATACGTTTTTAAGCATTTTTGACAATGAATCCCTTCGATTGGGATACATCTTATATTTTAAGAAGTATTCAAGCTAGTATAACAAGTTATATATAATAACAAAACTTATAAGTGAAAAGCAAAGAAATACATTTCATATTATGTTTCCCTTCAAAGGTAATTTGATACATGGACCGTACTCCATTTTGAAAATCATTTGTTTTTAAAATTAGAGCGACCTGGCTCTGATACCAATTGTGGAAAACATAGAAGGGGGGAGAATACGTTTCTGATTAAAAAAATAAATCTTTTGTATCAAACAACCGATCAAGTGTGACATAATATGAAAAGTGGCAATGATAGATCTATCACTACAACGATAACATATCACAACAACACAATCATAATCACATCACAAAGCCATAGCACAAACATAAACAACATCCAAGTATAAATGAAAGCGATAAATGCAAATGTAAAGGTAAGGCGATAAGTAAAAGGAAATGCAATCCGGACACCGATGATTTATAGTGGTTCGGTCACGAAGCTCCTCTTCGCCCTACTCCACTCCCCGAGTACCCAACTCGAGATTTACTTCACTAGATCAACAAGCTCCCTTCTCGTCGGAGAAAACCTTACAACTGTCGCATACAATATTTACCGATACGAAGCTAGGTATCGAGTCTTTCTTCGGATATAACCAAACCCGTTATGTTTTATGGCCCAACATAACAAACCTTGTGTTTTATGGCCTAAACACATAAACCTCCTAACCTCTAGTTTGTTGTATAATAGTGATACAAGGTGGTGTACAATGATGATCCAAGACATGAATGTCTAGTGGATGTGAATTCCTAAACTAAATGAACTTCTTGTCATAAAAAGCCTTCAATGAATGAAGATCACAAGTGCCCCAATCTTGTTGTGATAGATCTTCATATGTGTGTGTTTGTAATGGAGGAGGATGACAAGATCTTTATCTTGAATGAATGATCAAGTGGAGGATCAAAGAACACATGGTCTTTTAAAGGGTGTGTGTGGCGTAGGTTTATCATCATCATAGGAGGGTGGAAGTAACTTGCTATTTATAGGCAAGGATTAGTTGGAGAGAAAGGGTCTTTGCTTGCTCACCAAGTCTTGTGCAATAAGATGTTCCCTTTGCTTGCTCACAAAGTGTTGTGTAATTGGAGGCTTCATTTGCTTGCTCATCAAGTGTTGTGTAATAGGAAGTCCCCTTTACTTGCTCATCAAGTAGTATGCAATAGAGAAATACTTCTGCCCAAAATAGCATGTCCGGCGGATCTGCGGATCCGTATATTTCGGATCCGTCCGTTATAAATACGGATCCGCGGGGCGTCATAAGACATACTTTAGTGTTGATGAATTTATGCTTGATGATTTGTGCCAACGAGTAACTTGCAAACATAAGAGACCATTTATATTAAATATCGTAATATTTGCACTAACAGTCTTGTATTCATCATTATACATATTGTATTTGCTTGGATTCAAATTAAATAACGAAATTAAGATTTAAAAACGCTAAAACTATTCAAGCCCTTTTAATTTTTCACATTCGGGTTTACCTTTAAATTGTTCGTAACCTAATGTTGCTAAAAGAGAGAAATAGTTTGTAGCAGTGTACTTTGCCTTCAAACAAGAATCTATATGTTTCTTTATTGTGTTTTTGGATTACAATGTTTAAATTATGCTATTTTTTGTGCAATAATTGAGATAAATGCTTAGGAGTTAACTTAATATGGACTTGCAACCCAGACTTTCCTCCAAATTAGCAAAAATAATACGTTTATCTTTTCTTCACACCAGACACAAGAAATGGTATTCTTAGAAGAAATGGTATTCTTTTCTTCACACCATCAGTCTTGCTCTCCGAGCCTGCTCTAGTGGTTGATAAAGACTGTGTGTTGCGGTGCATCAAATCTTTCCCGAAAGGGACTTCTTGCGGGAGAGATGGCCTTCGGGCCCAGCACCTTCTAGACGTCATGTGTGGGGAAGGTTCTGCAACTGCTTCAGGGCTTTCCTCGGCCATTTCGGATGTTGTAAACCTTTGGTTGGGGGGAAACTGTAAAACCCTGAATTTTGAATTCCAAATTTTACGTCTAAATTGAACTTTAACCTAAAGTTTGTAATAATAAATTAGAGACCTAAACTATAAAGTATGAAAATAAATACAATGAATAAAACACAACTTTGATTCATGCCTAAAAACAAATTTACTACACAAATAAAATCTTACTAATTTCTCTATACATTATGACGTATGACATACTCAATTTCAAAAGATAGGAACTATTTTAATTGCCCAAAAATAGCCATATCATAACAGCATATCAATCAAAATTATGACATTTACTTCTTTCCAAAAAAAAAAAAAAAAACTTCACACGCTCCTCCCTAGTATATTTGGATTAAACTTTCACACCTTGACTCATTCCAAATCATGCGTATACAGGAACCAAAAAAAACGCCTACAACCATCTTTCTCTCAAAAAAATAATTACATAAAGCGACTGGAGCTATGCTTATTTGATCGAAATAAGGAGGAGTGTTGCTGGGAATTCGTAGCTATAGGGATTTGATCGTGATTAGGGTTTGATCGTAGGGCTGCTCTTCCATTATTTTCGATATCAAGGAGATTCATTCGTGGTCTTTTGTGAGCTCGTGATCGTGGACTTGTTGCTGGTTCGATAAGAGTTTTTGAGCGTGGGTAATTGTTTTCTGTTCGAAGGCTTATTGTTGTGGTTTCGGTGTGGTAGTGTCGACGTTATATTCGAACCTTGTGTCATCGTTTTCTTCTTGTTTGCACGCTACGAGGGTAACCCTTTCGACCTTGTTCAATTCTTCTTTATATGTTTTCTTTTCAGTCGTATATTATGTCTTTCGATCGGCTTAAATCTTATGTCGTTGAACCATGGTGTTGAGTAGAGTCTTGGTTTGTAGCAGATTATTTATTTTGGTCTCATACTTCGGAGGGTCAAGTTCGTGTTCGTGTGACGATCAAGTTCGTTGATCATTCGGGTTCGATTTCGATCTCAGCTTTTCTCGACTGTTATAGAGGTATACTCTTTGAAAATATTAGCGCATGAAAACTTAATATGTAACTATTTCTAAGAAAGCATGCAATTTAAACGGATTTAAAAAGAATGGGATTAAGGCTATAATCTGGTTCCGCTATAACTCTTTGTCTCGCTTTGACTTGTCTCGAAAAGAATTAATACGAGGACATGTTACATGTGGTATATGATATACATAAATGATGAATCGATAAGTCGCGGGTCTAAGACATGTTGAATATAATCTGCGTGCATAAGATTTAGTATCTAAACGGGAGTAAAGATGCCTTAAACTAGCTAGGTCTCATGTATTTACTAATAAGGAAGAAGACTTGCATGAAAGAACACAATATCAACATTAGCTTGCATAAATTCGGTTTTTCTATAACTAGCCTAGCTAATGACTTATTTTAGTAAATCATAAGTATTGTCATTTTAGTAAATCATAAGTGTTGTCATTTAGGGCCTAGCTAATGAGTTAACCCCGGTGTATATATATGAAATCAGTTAACTATCCTTTTGTTGTCGTCATTAAATTAAACTTGTATATGTTCCTAATACTCATTATTAAGCGACTTTCGAAGTAGATCGTCTTGGTCGCAAGTGAACTAGTAAAAGAAAGAATATTATTTAGACGAAATTTCTTGTTAACTGATATGCGGAGTTCGCCTTTCGTTATTAAAACTGAATAATTTAAGTATACAAGTTAAACACTAAACAAGATTCTTAATAATATGCAATTCTAACAAGATAATGCTTCTTAGCCAAATAAATTGCAAGCCATAAAAGAAACGTATGAGATCTAGTAATTGGTAAATATTAAGTATTAAATGATTCTTAATTCGTGTAGACCATTTGAAGAGGCGCGACATTGTTTCCTTGTGTTCATTCAATTGCCTCCCTATCATCTGCGTTAAGGTACAGATATTCTGACCTTTCTTTTAAGGTTTCTCATGATCTCTTTCATTTTCTGATCCGTTAATTTCTGAACCGATGCCATTGCTATGATTCCCTTTGCTTGAACCTTCTCTGTTGATCCCATTTGATCTGACCTCTGTTATGAACCTATGTTATGAAAACCTTTTTAATTATACCATGGAAATGTTTTGAGAAAAACCATTTTAAAAAGATGTTTATAAATGATGTGAAACTACTTTTATATAAAATGTTACTAACTTTTATGAAAACTATATTTTGAAGACTATCTTTATAAAAAAACGTTTTGAAAGATTATTTTTATGAAAACCACTTTAAAGGATCGTTTTATGAAAATCATGAATAAAGGATTGTTTAAAATGGACTTTTGATGGAAACTTTTGAAATGAACTTTTGATCTGAACCTTGACTTGATTATTTAATATGAACCTTGATCTGATAAACTCTGATTTGGACTTTTGGTACTACTTCTGATGATATTTGATATAAACCATCTGTTATGAACTATCTGTTATGAGCCATCTGTTATGACATTCTGATTTGATATGATATCTGACTCTTAGTTTGATACCCGAGCCAAAATCTATTTCCTAGCCATGAAGGTAACATGGCCGTGTCATTGATGCACCAATGGCATGACTCTAGGGCGGTAGAGTGATGTTCCGCCACGTCCCCTTATCTGTTATCTGATATGCGCATTATATTATTTGGCCACTATTTGTCTGCGGGGGCGTATGGATGCATCCTAGATCTGTTCTGTTTAGTGGATTTAACATGATTGGTTTATTATTGTCTGGTGATTGGTACTGTGTGCTATACATGCCCTTCACATATATCTGGGAGCTAGCTACTCCATTTGAAGAATGAGGACACCCCTCATATTATCTGATTATCTGAGAGGTCTCCCCTCTATATGATTTGAAGATTTATGGTTACGATATGATATGATCTGTTTCTGGGCTCGTGGTGGATTACTATCCCTTTCTCTCTTTCCTTTGTACCTATTCATTGACTTACCCCTTAAACCATATTACATATGTTTGACCTTTGTTTCTGTTATTCTGTACTATTCTCTATTACTGTTTGTTATCATTATATCTGTTCACTGAGCTCTCGTAGCTCAGCCGCATTTCTTTTTCTGCGGCAGGTTTAGTAGGAAGTTGGGATTGAGTGGAGAATACCTTGGACTTAGAAGACCTTGATAGTCATCTGGATTAAAATTGATTAGAAGTTATTATGTTTTAGAATTAGTGTTTATCGGAAGTTTCATTTGTAACCTTGTAAATTTCTGTATTTCATTTGTAACCTTTGAAATTTCTTGTATTACTATGGATGTATGCTTTGTTTGATCTGATATGAAACCATTATCGTGACATCTTTACCCTTTTTGGGTTGGGGTGTTACAGAAACTGTCCTAAATTCCTCGCCGAGTTCGTTGCCTCGGCTCCCCTGACTCCCCTGCTCAAGCCTGATAATGGGATTAGGCCAATCGCTGTAGGTGCTATTTGGAGGAAGCTGGTTTCGAAAAGTGTACGCTTTTAAGAAGGGTGCATCTTACCGAATCGATTAATTTGATCAAAATTTCCTAAATTCCCTCTCCATTTTTCCTTTAGTTTCTTTGAGGAGAAATCTGGAAAGGAGGCATTTTGGACGTTTTTGAGCATTTAATTTGGAAGAAAACGGCCAAGTCTCAAGAATCGGCTAAATAGTTACTCTTGATGCAGGGTTCACAATTACATGACGCGTCATGCCTTTGGGCAAGAAGTTGATGTGAAATTTACTCATGAGGGCAGTGAGTTTGCATGAGAATTCTGACTGGCGCACGCTTAACAAATCAAGGGCCAGTCCGCTTTAATCCATAACGGGTACGGGTCCCGGTTCTTGATTCCTACGCCTGTCAAGCCTTGTAAGCCAGAATTGGATTATTGGAAGAGCTAAGAGGTGCGGCGTTAAGATTTGTCAACGGGGACCCTAAAGCTGGAGGTTACGGCGTCACAAGATAAGGTTGGCCTCGTAATGTCAAAGTCTATATAAGTTTCTATTTTTTGGGCAAATTGAGGAGAGCTTAGTGTGTGGAAATTTTGGGATAAAACGATAGACGATTTTAGCTACGTTTTAAGGGCTTTTTGCCCGTGAATCATTCATGTTTCATTGAAAGATAAGTTATAAATTAATCATTCATAGTCTATGTGTGTTTGTCACTTAAAGCTTGTCTTTTGGTTTACCATGTTAGGCCTATTTTTATCTTGTGTTTGCTAGGGTCTAATGAACCTGCTATTGATTATTGGGTTTTTAGTGGTTTTTAGATTGTATGGATTTATTGTTTATCTAGTTGTCTTTTAGAAAATGCTAACCTCCTATCGGTAACTTGCTTGAGTTTTTAAGAAACATGAACCAATCGCGTACAAGGTTTTATGGTTTGATTAATGCACAAGGGGATTCTATGATCCCAATTTGGAGCTTCCTAGCCGGTCTCGACAAAGGGAGTGAAAGTAGGCAGCTTTTGTAGAGTTTGGGGATAGTAATGTCGCCCCCCACGAATGGTATTAAGGAATACCTCACACCGCGGATAATTCACACTTATTAACCCGTAAAAATTAGTTAGGGGTAAGGAAATCTAAGTAATACATTCCTTTATACACTATAAGATTTCTCACACTTGTCATTTTTGTTATTTTATTTTATTTGCATTTGTAGTAATTTGGGTTAGTTGACTAGCAACTAATTCCGCCCACTCCTTCAAAACCCGAGATTTTACTTGCTTTTATAAAATATAAAAAACATAAAAAGAATCTTCCTCAACCCTTAGACCTAATTAGAGTAGCCTTTCACACCTAACGAACACTATTCCCTGTGGAGAACGATCAATCCCCCGTACTTACCACTACACTATACTACATCGGTCAGGTACACTGCCTGGTGGGGTTGTAAGCCTCTTGAGATCCCTCGAGAGGTAAAACCTGTTGTAAGGTTGCAAAACCCACGCATCAAGTTTTTGGCGCCGCTGCCGGGGAATAGTTATTGTTTAGGTTGAATTTTTATTTCTATTAGGTCTACTCACTAGATTCCTTTCTAGTGAGATTTTTATTTTATTTTTCTAGGTTTTCTTTAGTCTATCTATTTTCTTCGTGTCTTTGTTCGTAACCATTACCGTCCGACATCATGGAAGATGGTAATATCCTTAACCCACACAACCCACCACCACAACAACCACCACCACCTCCTAGAGCCCGTACTTTAGGAGAGTATTCCCGTCCTAGCCACCACGGCTATCGAAACACCATTGAGCTCACACAAGGAGCCAATATCACACCCTTGCGATCCGACACCATCCGGTTGGTGCAAAGCGGATGCGCATTCCATGGACTTCGTTCTGAAGATCCTAATCAACATCTCAAGGACTTTCTTAAAATCGTTGATTCTATAGACCTTGATGTTGCCACTCGAGAGACGACCCGATTGCGTCTCTTCCAATTCTCTCTGCGGGACCAAGCTAGTCAGTGGCTAGAACGTCAACCCGCAGGATCCATCACCTCTTGGGATGATCTCACCACTCGTTTCCTTGCTCAGTTTTTCCCACCGGGGAGAACTACCAAGCTAAGGAAGGATATCTTGATGTTTGAACAACGTCGAGGCGAAACCCTCTACGGGGCATGGATTCGATTCAAGGACTTACTTCAAAAAGTCCCTCATCATGGCATAAATCTATGGCTTCAAATCCAAATCTTCTATGACCATGTTGATTACCACACCAAGCGTGCCATCGATCGAGCCGCCGGGGGCAGATTGCGCGACAAAAGCGCCGAGGAATCATGGGAGATCATTGATGAACTTGCATCCGACGATGATGAACTGTGGCAAGTCTCCCACGACGTGCGCTCGGCAGTCAAGACATATTCATCGCCCGATACAGCCAATCAAATCACTGAGGAAAGCGTTAGTGAACTTGAGAAAAGGGTTGCATATCTTATGGAAAAGCAAAAGAGACCCTTAAGTCCACAAAAAGCAACAATTAACTCAGTCTTAAGCGTTAAGCAAATACCATTGTCCGAATCACCCCGTAGGGAAAATACTAAACCCTTCCATAAGCACGCTCCACCCAACTCACCACCTCAGGAACTCAGTCCAACATTCGAAGCTCGAATGAGAGAGTACATGTCGAAACACTCCGAACGGTTGGCTAAATTTGAGGAAGCCGTCTACAAACAAAAGGAGGAAATGGAAGAGAAAATGGCGGAGATGATGAATCTTTTGAAAGAATACACAAATACTAAAGCCCCTGAAAAAGTGTTGGTGAGGAATGACGCTGATATTCCTAACACTGAATTTGTCAAGGCCACCTCCGTCGTCCAAGAGGGCGGAAATGATGGAAGAGGAAAATCCATAACTATGGAAGTTAACAAAATTGACCTCATCCCACTTAATAAGGGAAACACCAATGCTTACAAATGCGATTCCGACAAGGGAGAGGAGGCGCCCTCTGAGGAGCGCCAATTGGTTGAACCGCCAGTGTCACAACAAGTGAAGCATTACTTGAAGCACGAAATAAACAAGGAGACCATAAACGATTGGGTGAGAAACTATCGACGTACTCATCTACCCAACAAGGAGTCCAAGAAGGTGGAACCGGATGACAAATCTGACACATTACCCGGTGGGCAATTGTATGAATGCCTCATAGGACAAAAGTTAGTGGAAAAGCAGAAATTCTACGGGGTCTTTGAAATACCATGCAGCATTGGAAAACATAAGTATCTGGATGCGATAGCTGACCAAGGTTCCGACGTAAATTTGATGCCTTTATCCGTTTATGTCCAGTTAACCGATGAGTTGCCATCCATCACCCATACTAAACTCTCCTTTGCGAAACATTCTTATGAGTACCCGTTAGGAATTGCAGAAGATGTATTGGTCAACGTTGCCGGATTCCTGTATCCGGTCGACTTCATGATCATTGAGAGAAATGATATGAATATGCCAATAATCCTTGGGGCACCCTTTCTCGCTACCACTAGAGCACAAATCAATTACGAAAATAGCACCATCCAAATGAAGAAGGGGAAGAAAACAATAAACTTCCCAACGATCCCACGACATATACGAGATGTTGCTCTGCAGAAGAAGATGGAGGCTAACCCCAATATAATCCGTGGTAATGTTCGAGAGAAAATTCTTGCATGGGAGGCGAGGATTAAGAGTTATATGGAAAATGAGATTAGAGAATGTAAAGGTGGAAATAACAATTACATTGAGGCTGATGAGCAAACCAATAACCCCGTTGAATTTACAAAAGGGGACTTAGTGCTCCTAAGGCATTCAGCAACTGAAGCACCTACTAATGAACCAAGTCCCTGGTGGTACGGACCATTCATAATTAAAAGTTTACACCAAGATGGGATAGTAAGCTTGACCAGCAAAGGAGGAGGTGAAGTGACCGCGAATGTCGAGCGATTGAGACACCACCACCCTGATAACAAGGATCATATCTATCAGGGATACGTCATTATGAATGATGGAATCACGTAATGTACGTGACTTTGAGTCTAGCTACAAGACTCGTTAATAAAGAAAAGCGCTTCTTGGGAGGCAACCCAAGCTTTATTTGTTTTATTTGCTTTGTGTGTTTATTTATTTGTTTGTTTGATTTTATTTGTTTCCGTATGTGTGTTTAATTTTTATTCTTATTGATTCATGTTCAAAACTAATTTGTGAAAATGCTTTATGTTGTTTTTAACTTCGTCTTAACTACATATAAAGGTATTTTGCAAAAGATAAGTGTAAGGGAAATCTAAATCGGTTTATTAGAACACAAATGAACATGAATCATAATAATAATAAGTTAGCATACATATTCGTATTTGTTTGAGTCAAATGCTTGTATCGAGTCATAATGATGTTTTGCAGAATTTCCAGGAAGTAAGGTAAAGGTTTTTCCAGAAATTTTCCGGAAACTTAAAATGAAAATTTTTGTCAGGTCATTTCTGACGGCGTCAGGGGTTATAACCTGACGGCGTCAGATTTAATTTCCAGAAATTTTTGAAAATTTTGTTTTCGTAAAAAGTTTTTATTAAAATCTCCAACTTATAATCTCCAGGAATCTGCAAAGTTATCATTCCACAAGCATTATATCCTTATATATAGATTTTATCCCGCCGATGTTATGCAGGTTTTCGTGTTTGTTTTCTCAGGTTCAACAGGTTATTTTGGACAAGGAAATGTTTTGAATCAAGCTTATGGCGATGCATTAGTCATGGAGCTTCAACATTCTCTTTGGAGGAAGATTTAACCGTGTAATTTCATTATCCAACGAGCGAATCAGGGGAGTATTTGATTTCATTCTTTTACTTTATGCTTTTACATTTGTCATTTGAACATTGGGGACAATGTTCATCTTAAGTGTAAGGGGAGGGTAAAAGTACGATTTTTGAGAATACAATTGCGCTTGATTTTTGTTTGTTTGATGGTAGATGTGTAATAAAACTGAGAGAAATACTTGTTAAGGTAATTTTAGTGCCAAATTTAAAATTTTTTACAACATATAGGAGTGAAACTTTGATCCTAATAAGCGTCTCATGGATAGGAGTTATATGACTAGCACAAAAACCGTACCACTAAAAAATTTTCCACCCCCAAATATGTGAGGTTCGCCCCTAGAATTGGTAGGAAAAGCATTTATGCTATGATGTGTGTACCGGTAGCACTTAGATTCTAGAACTTGTGTTAGGACCATTCCGAGGCCACAAGTGAGACTACATTCGTGTGGTTAGATTTACTACATGATAAGAGGCATTAGGATTAACCCATTGTTTTACACCTGTGTTTTTGTTATAATTACATTGGCTACATTGGTCAAGTAATTCTCCCACACCCTTTGCGTTGTACTCATTTTTAGTACACGATACCCTAGTACACCCCTCAGAGCCTATCTTTTCGTTTCGACCTTTAAGCATTTTACTTAAAGGAAGAATTTGTTACACCCCACTTAAATGTACACCCAAATCGCCTTAGCCTACCTTGTATGCACTCATCTTTAGTGCATTATTGTGACAACATTTGTTTAAACCCAAGTTAATTATCTAGTTGATTACATGGTTGCTAAGTCGAGTCATATCCTTGTACATATTGTTTTGGGACGATTGGGACTCGTGGGTAAAGTACTAGTGTAATGGAGTAATGGGGAAGAACATCATTTATTACCCCCATATGTGCTAAATGTTTTAAAAGTACTCCAAGTTTTTCAATTATCTTAATTCGAGTCATTAGATTAGTATTTGTAAAGTTATGTAAAAGTTCAAGTGTAAGGGATGCAACGCCCCTATGATGTATTATTTTGGATGGTAGGGTAAAAGTGTATGCAAAAAAAAAAAAAAAAAAAAAAAAAAAAAAAAAAAAAAAAAAAAATCAAGAAAAATACAAAAAAATGAGAAAAAGAAAAGTAGAAAAAACATACGGACTACCATCCCGTTTTATTTTATGTTTATTTTATGTTTATGTTATTTTGTTTCTAGCTTAAGATCGAGTCTAGTCTTGGCTTAGCAACATTGTATAGTACATGTAATTAATCAAGATCTTTAACTCGCCACCAGTAAAATATCCTTTATCCAACAAAACCGTGTTTTCCTTTTCCCTACACCTAACGTTATAACCCATTTAAAAGCCCTCTTTGATAGTTTATCTTAGGTGCTTACGCCTAGTGGAGGAGGTTTTCGATCCTTTCCCAAGCCTATGGTAATCTATTTGCTATGACAGGTAGTGAGAGATATTTTCCGTTTTCATTTATGAGATTTATTTTGATGACACTTGAGAGATGTGAGTATCTAAACACTACTTGTGAGGTGCTAGTATGTAATCTCCGTGCTTATTATGATTGAAGTGGAACGAATATTTGTTGTAATTACTTTTATGTTTGCATTAAATGACCCCTAACTTGTATTTTGATTAGAATAAAAGCGCATTTGCTTGAGGACAAGCAAATCTCAAGTGTAAGGGTATTTGATGAGGCGAAAAGTGTACCGCTTTTAAGGGGTCATTTAAGCCCGAAATCGTATTTATTTGATCAAATATTGCCCTAAATCGTTCCTTTTGTCATTTTAGGTACTTTTGAGGAGAAATCTGGAAAAGGAGGCATTTTGGACGTTTTTGGAGCATTAAAGTGAAGAAAACGGCAAAGTCTCAAGAATCGGCTAAAAGTTACTCTTGACGGCGTCACAATTAACATGGACGGCGTCATGCCTTGGCAAGAAAAGTTGGATGTGAAATTTACTCATGACGGGCCAGTGAGTTTGCATGAGAATTCTGACGGCGTCACGCTTTAACTAAATCAAGGGCGTCACGGCTTAAATCATAAGGGGACGGCGTCACGTTCTTGATCCGACGGCGTCAAGCCTTGATAAGCCAGAATGGATTTTGGAAGAGCTAAAGAGGGACGGCGTCAAGATGGTCATCCGGGAACCCTAAAAGCGGCGAGGTGACGGCGTCACAATGCATAAGGTGACGCCGTCAGATGTCAAAGTCTATATATAGTTTTCTAATTTTTTGTCATTGAGGAGAGCTTAGTGTGTGGAATTTTGGGATAAAACCCTAAGACGATTTTAGCTACTTTTTCAGGGCTTTTTGCCTTGAGATCTTCCATGTTTCATTGAAAGATAAGTTATCAATTAATCATTCAATATGTCTATGTGTTGTTTGATTCTATCTTATGCTTGTCTTTTGTTTAACATGTTAGGCTAATTTTATCTTGTGTTTGCTTAGATCTAATGAAACCTAGCTATTGATTATTGGTTGTTAGTGTGTTATTAGTTGTATTGGATGATTGTTTATCTATGTTAGGCTTAAGAAAACTGGCTAACCTCCTATTCGGTAACTTGCTTGAACGTCTTAAGAAACATGAACCAAACGCGTACTAAAGGTTTTTATGGTTGTATTTAATGCACAAGCGAATTCTAGTGATCCCATGTTAGGAGCTTCCTAGCCGGCTCGACATAGGAGTGAAGTAGGAGCTTGTAGAGTTTGGGGAAGTAAGTACGCCACCCCACGAATGGTATTAAGGAATACACCCGTCATCCACGCGACTAATACACACTAATTAACCGGTAAAAGATAGTTAGGGAGTAAGGAAATCTAAGTAAACACATTTCTCTACACATAAGTTTCTCACCACTTTTCATTTTTGTTATTTTATTTTATTTGCATTTGTAGTAATTTGGGTTAGTTGACTAGCAACTAATTCCGCCCACTCCTTCAAAACCCGAGATTTTACTTGCTTTTATAAAATATAAAAAACATAAAAAGAATCTTCCTCAACCCTTAGACCTAATTAGAGTAGCCTTTCACACCTAACGAACACTATTCCCTGTGGAGAACGATCAATCCCCCGTACTTACCACTACACTATACTACATCGGTCAGGTACACTGCCTGGTGGGGTTGTAAGCCTCTTGAGATCCCTCGAGAGGTAAAACCTGTTGTAAGGTTGCAAAACCCACGCATCAGGTGCTATTTGGAGGAAGCTGGTTTCCAAAGTAGCTATGCATAAAGTCAAGAAAGAGATGGCTGCTTATCTCGAGGACTTCCAATTCGGGGTGGGTATCCCGAATGGGGTAGAGGCTGTGCTCCACAGTGCAAACAGGTTCCTTAATTCTTTCCACTCAGACGGGGCTATGGCTATACTTACGGTGGATTTTTCTAACGCATTTAACCTTTTGGATAGAATGGCTCTTTTACGGAAGGTTAGTCTGCGGTGCCCTTCGATTTCCCCATGGGTTCAATTCCTCTACGCTCAACCTGCCAGGTTATATCTCTGGGATGTTTGCCTTGGGGCTACTACCGATGTAACAACAAGGGGACCCCCTAGGTCCTCTTCTTTTTGCTTTAGCCTTACACCCCCTTGTTCAGCGGGTCCAGAAATTTTGTTCCCTCCCTTTTCAGGCTTGGTACCTTGATGATGGCACCTTAATTGGTAACGCAGCTGAGGTTGCTAAAGCTTTAAATATTATTCAGACGGAGGGCCCTATCTTGGGGCTTAAGCTTAACATCAAGAAAACCGAGGTTTTCTGGCCTTCTTGTAATGGTTTAAAGGTGCAACAAGGTCTTTTTCCCGTGGAGATCGGGAGGCCGGATAAAGGGGTGAAACTTCTTGGTGGGGCTGTCAGTAGGGATGCAGATTTTATTAGCGGCCTGGCGATTAAAAGGGGCTTTGCGTGCAGTGGAACTTATGAGGTGCCTTCCCCTTCTGGAGGACCCTCAAAGTGAGCTTCTCCTTGTACGCTCTTGTATGGGAGTTGCTAAGCTGTTGTTTGGGTTACGCACTTGCCAACCTTCTTTTTCTGATGAGGCTGTGGGTGTGTTTGACAATGGGTTAAGGAGTGCTATTGAAGATATCGTTGCTTATGGGGGCCCCTTTTTTGGGGATCTTCAATGGAGGGTTACCTCCCTTCCTTTTCTCTATGGTGGGTTGGGACTCCTTTCAGTGAAAGATGTCTCCTCCTATGCTTTTGTAGCTTCTAGGGTTCAATAATGGGAGTTGCAGGATCATATCCTGCGTAACAGCGGGGTTTCTAGCCTTGACCCTGATTATGGGCAGGCGTTTGCATGCGTCCCTCCCAGATTTTGATTTCGGCGGTTTCACTAGTAAGGACACCGCCCCCCAAAGCCTCAGCAAACGTTGGCAAGTGCCCTCTACTGTAAAATTTCCCAGAATTTGGGAATGGACTTTGGTTTGTCCCCGCGACAGAAGGCTGTTATGGAATGTCTTCAGCAACCGCACGCATAGGATTTCCTTATTGTCATCCCCATTGAGGGGCTAGGGCAGCACATGTCTCCAATCGAATATAGGGCGATCCTTAAATATCGTCTAATGATCTCGTTGTTCCTAGTGGACGAGCCTTGCCCTGTGTGTCATAAGGTCGCCTTGGACAAGTTTGGGGAACATGCGGTGCACTACAAAGAGCTCCCCGGGTTTTAGTACCGGCACGACTTGGTGCGGGATGTGTTGTTTGATGTCCTTTGGAGGGCGGGGATTTCGGTGAAAAAGGAAGCTTCAGTAAATTTCCTTACAGACCCTACTGAGGGGAGGTCCTCCCTGCGGCCCGCTGATGTTTTGGTTTTTGGATGGGCAGGGGGGAAACATGCTTGTGTGGACCTCACTGGTGTGTCCCCCCTTGTGGATCTTCGGGGTAATGGGTTTACGGCTGGGCAAGCTGTTATGAAGGCTGAGATGAAGAAAGTGGACAAACATGATAAAGCCTGCTCCGAGAATCAACACGTGTTTGTTCCTTTTGCATTTGACACTTTTGGTTCCTTAGCCCTTGAAGCTGTGCGTTTCTTGGATCGAGTTCGTAAGGTTGTTCGCAGCAATGTATCGGCTCCGAATTGTCACGAATATGTTTTCAGTAGAATAGGGTTTGCTATCCAGAAAGAGGTGGCGGCGCAGCTTGTTGCCCGCTTACCTACCACCTTGATGTAAATCCTTGTTTTGTATACTCTTATAAATTATTACAATATGCGCAATTAATTTAGGTTTTTAAAGAAATTTAAAAATTTCTGAACTGATTTCGCTTCTTGAATTTCATTTTTTATGTTTCATTTTATTTCACTGTTAGTCTCTCTATCGAACACGACTATAAAGAATATATCCCCAGTATAAATAGGCATGTCTATACATGTTATCAGACCACCTCTTGCAAAACATTTTTTTTAACTTTCTCAAAATCTTTCTAACCATCTAATCTCTGATCGATCAGCTAGTATTTAGAAATTAAAAGAAGGGCTCTTAAAATATCTTTAATTTGTATTAGTTTTCAATTTAATAAATCCTTTATCTATTATAAAATATAATAGCCAATGAACTATGAATATGGGTGTCACTGTTTATAGTGTTATTTGGAACTTTATATACACTTTTCTTTAACATACAAAAAGAAATTATACTTTTTTAAATGGAGTATGCTTTTTTCCCAACTTTTCCCCTATAAAGCTTGAAAAACCCTACTTTACTATAATAGTGGTTTGATAGATGGTTGAGTGTATATATCCGACACTATAAAAAATTAAAATGGAATTTACCTATAAAAACCAGCATTAACTATAGGTCTGAGTATGCAATCATTCAAAAAATATACTTATAATTTTCAATAAGATAATTTTAGTGATAATAAATTAATAAAATATTCTTTCATGTAGATACTAAAATTTAAAATACGTAAGTAGCGAAAGGTTAAGTAACATACTAGCTAATCTATGGTATAAATTAGCCAATAGTTATAAAAATATATAAGTTAGAATCAAGACTTTAGAGTATTATAGTGGGGTCACCAACTTACAGCAAAACCAAATATAATATTACTATATTTACTCTAATTTGATATGTGGGGTTACTTTTCTTAATCAACCCATGTGGTGGGTGAAAAAGAAAACCTTTTTATTGGCTTAATATATATAGCCTAGTTCCCCTAGTGGCTTCAAATTTCATATTCGTTCTATGCTATATACATTGGACATATTTGTGCCTTGCCTTTCGCTATTAACGTTGTACATATCAATTTCCTTGTTGGGAGTGTTTGGTTATCATGGTTTGTTTGTGCTTTGGGTTTTGGTTTTTATAAATCTTGCCTTGCCTTTAAAAAAAAAAGAAAAAAAAAAAAAAGAAGAAAAGAAAAAGAAATTATACATATCTATGCATGCCAAATGGGGTTTAAAATTGTCTTTTCTAATTCTGTCTGAGTATTATAAGATTTTTGGTATCAGAACTAAGAAAATTTTTTCAATGCATAATGTAATTACTTATTTTTTAAGAGTCTCCGTGATAGTTTTCTTGATATATTATCATAAATTAAATCAATAAGAACTTGAATATTTTATCTATACATTACAAATAAAATAAAAAAAGCTATATGCATTTATTTTTAATACGATGAATATATGTAGTATAAATTGCAATGTAGATATGTTTCAAAAAAGAGACACCAAAGTTCAAAGTAAAGATCTATTCCCGCTCCATTATATTGGAACTTTATTATAGAGAACCTACAGGCCATCTTTTTCGTAGAGTCTTGTAATTGCATATTTGCATTTAACCTCTACAATTACTAGAGTTGTCAATAGTGTATACGTAAAATGGTAATAGACCTTTTGGCCCTTCAACTTTTATTGCACTATAGCAACTATGCAATGTTCATTTTAGTTACGAGTACCATAGAATCTTCATTGAATAGACTGTATACATATAACCAGACAAAACGCATTACTCTTTACAATGTAGAGACGTTACAATAAGTCTAGTGATCGATACCGCTTTACACTAACAGACTAACACAGTACATCGTCGATTTGGGGACATGATTTCTCACATGATATGTTTACAAAAACGTTTCATGTTTTGAGATAAATATAGAATGAAACAACCTTTCTTGCAGTTTAATAACAGTAAAGTATGGTTGTAACAAACTAAAACAATGTTTAGTTTCGGTAGTGATTACAACATTATCCAAATGTACGTAAGAAACCCAATACACTAGTGTCTTTTTTTTTTTTTTTTCTTTTTCTTTTTTTGTGTTTTTTAACGATATGGGTGCGCGGAAGGAGGCATATGGGTTTGCTAGGGGTAGTAATTAAAATGTATGGGTAATGCTTATAGAATACGTGCAATGTATGGTGCATGGTAATACGAGTGCATCATCTATGTGCTATGCGTATATGCTGCATGAAATGTGTGTAAATGGGGCACAAATAGGGATCGTGGAGACTAGCTAGGAGAGTACAACGGCTCCGTGCCACATCTAGGATGGTATAAGTAACTATCATGATTCTTTCATTGCTAGTACGAGAGATGTTTTGATTTGTGATTGATGTATACAAACATTTGTATGTTAGAAACAAATTATACTTGTATTTAGAGACATTCCACGTGACAATTGTTGGGCTTACCTTTCTCTCTTTACATATGGAAGATACGTGCCATATTTTATTTGTAACTAGAACGATATTAAACCTTTGGATAACTAAGTGTGTCGTTTGTTTTTTCCTAATAAGCACTTTTTCCCTCTTTTCACTTCTTTTGTCTGCGGAGGGCAGAGGTTTATGTTTGTTTTTTTGCAGACATAAGTGCTTCTTTTCACTTCTTTCCTCTTCTAAATTTCAGACATTATCTTTCACTTCTTACCTCTTCTTTCACAAACCCTACATCTCTTTCTTAATATCTATTTTTATACGTTTCCGTTAGTTTTTATACGTTTTCATATGTTTTTTTACGTTTTCGTACGGTTTTATACATTTCGACCGTTTTTTAAGTTTTCGTCTCTTTTTTTACGTTTTTGTCCGTTTTTTACGTTTTAGTCCGTTTACGTCCGTTTTTTTACGTTTTCGTTCGTTTCCTTACGTTTTTTCCATTTTCGTCTGTTTTTTTACGTTTTTGTCCTTTTTTTACGTTTTCGACCCTTTTTTTACGTTTTCGTCTGTTTTTTTTACGTTTTCGTCCGTTTTTTACGTTTTTGTCATTTTTTTACGTTTTCGTCCATTTTTTTCACGTTTTCGTCTTTTTTTTAACGTTTTCATCCCTTTTTTTACGTTTTTGCTTGTTTTTTTACGTTTTCGTCTTCTTTTTAACATTTTTTTCGTTTTCGCCTGTTTTTTTTACTTTTTCGACCGTTTTTTTATGTTTTTGTCTGTTTTTTACGTTTTCGTTTGTTTTCTTATGAAAAAAGTACTTCAATAGCACAAAAAACAAATATTCTTCTACCATGCAGATAAAAACTTTAGATGTGCACAAAAAAAAATGTACTTCAATAGCACAAAAAAGATACTAGTGAAAAAGAAAAAAAATGAAGAAAAAGGAAAGAAGTACTTCAATAGCACAAAAAACAAACGATCTTCTTCTTGCAGATGAAGAGCTTCATATGTACCTCTTCTTCTGCAGACATGGTTTGCAGATGAAGAGGTAAAAGATCTGAAAAAACAAACCTTTGGATAACTAAGTTTATAAACTACAAATTAAATAGAAACGATGACATGCCCAATTATATGTCTAGCAAATCCATTTAACGTCTATCATATTGATTGCATTGTATCACTCTCTGTAATTACTTTTGATATATCGTTACATACAAAATTAGACATGTAATTAAGAATGCCAATCAAAGTGTAATTACTATATGATCGGCCGTTTTTTGTGGGAGGACATTGCGAGTAAGCCACAAAGTAAAGGAAATGCGTAATGTTAGAACCTATATATATTCAATTTGACATGCGTTTAATGTTAAAAAATTGTTCTGCTGAGTTGGCATCAATGGGACGACTTATTCTATTACTCCCTCCGTCCCAAATTATTAGTCCACTTTTAATTTACATAAAATTTAAAAAATTTCCACTAACTACACTATTCACCAATCAAATATCTTTCTTTTCCACTAAAATATATTTTGATTGGTTGAAACATGAAAGTGGACAAGTATTTTGGGACAATCAAAAATAGAAAAATGAACTTATAGTTTGGGACGGAGCGAGTATATTATACTACATGATAGAGCAATATAATTTTTATAAAACAACCACCACAAAATGATGTGTTATATTAATGTATGATATTATCTTTCTTACTTTTAAAATCACCTCATATTTTAAGACAATAATAATCATGACGCTTCATTTTGTAAAAATTATATGGTTCTATCATTTCTCTTCTATTATATCGATTATTATATCAAATAGGTAACATCTTTGGTTAAATTTTGAAGATTTTGATAAATTTTGAAGCATCTAAAACCATTTTAGATATGACAAGACAGTCTAAATCAATTTTCGTGAAAGTAAAATCCTCAATGACGAACACATAAACATAATAAAAGCTCTTAAAGTTTTAAATTTCGATTTTTGTTTTCGTTTTGTTTTTGGTTTTGTTTTTAACGGTATAAGAAGTGCCATAATTTGATTAGGGTGGAGGGAGTGGTTTCACATATCCCTCCCTTCACCAATTTTTCACATTATCAATACCAAATAAAAACCTTCCAACTCACACTTCACCAATTCATCCCAATTTTCACCAATTTGGTGGCATTGGTTTCACCTAATCACCTAATTGCCACATCATCTTTTCTTTTTCATTTATTTTTAATTTATAAAACCACCCACATGCTTCTATACATTTGTTAATAGTTTTCAATCTCCATCACTCCTCATGCTTTTATACATCTGTTAACAGTTTTCATTAATACAAGAAAACCCATTTCCACATAAAAAGAGAAAGAAAATTGTGAGAAGAAGAACCTGCAGATGACTTTTGAAATGAGAAATGGTGAGTCCTCTTAAATTTGACCGTTTGTCTCCCTCTCTCTTCTCGGCGAACAATACCGCCGCTCCTCTTTGCCGACGATCACCGCACCACTCGCGGCGGTGTTACCGCTTAACCGATCACTTCACCGATCACTTCACCGACCCACTCCCTCCACCCTTAGATGGGAACATGTGTTGATTTAAATACAAATGAAGGGATGTAAAGTGTAAAAGTAGAATTTAGTTTGGTTGAGTCACGACTTTGTGAATTTCAGTGGGAAATAGACAGAAGTGTAGTAAGGATGTGGGACCCACACTGTGCACACTGACTTTTGTGAACCTCTCCAAAAAAGAAGGGGTTTTCAATCGATGTCATAGCAACAATGGGGGACCAAAAGAAAATTAAAAGAATCTAAGTCACATCATACATTACTGTAGTTTTCATCTAAAATTTCTAAGTGTGAAAGGAAAGAGTTATTAAGGCGGGATGCAGTAATGCGATCAAATCCTTTCATTTTTCTCTGTCACGTCAGTTTTCTCTCTCCAGCGACCTACAGGCGATTAGGTGCCCCAGTAAGGGCGACCAAGTTCAATTTTTTTTTTTTTTTTTTTTTTTTTTTTTTACAATACATTTTTAAACACAAACTCAAATTTTATTTAATAATTAAAACGTTACATAATAATTCAAATAAAACAAAAACATTACAATAAAATTCAAATCACACTAAAACATTACGATACTTATTATTAAAAACTAATAATTAAGGTTGTGTCGTTCCTTGATTTCGTCCTTCATTTCTTGAATCCTTTGTCTTACATTTTCTGGAAAAGACGGGTCGATTGGTGTTAGATAGAATAAGATGTATTTATCCCCTTTTTTTTGCCGGTCAAATTCAAGTCTTTCTCTTTCGACTTGAACTTTAGTCGCCTCTATTTTCAACGCTTTTTTCTTCAACTCGTAGTAGCCGTCTGCCAGTTCCTGCTTCTTTCCCAAAGCAACGTTCTGCATGCATTGCAATTTGTCGGCTACATCTGTCATATAAGAAGACTTGGAAGAACTCCCCGAGGACTTCTTCTTATTTTTCTTAGCGGCGTCTCGGCCAATTGGTCGCTCATTTCGAACGACTACTTCTTCATCATCAGGCACATCCGAACCCGTTTCGGAAGTCCTTGCCTTCTTTCGACCCACATCTTGGCTTAAAAAAGCCGGCATCTCATTGTCCTTCCAAACCTCATGGTCCTTCAGAATTTCCCAACAATGCTCCAATAAGAACGCATGTTCATACATTAATAGGTATTCTTCACACGCTCGTCTGTAAACAGTGAGGTCATTCTCACCACTTGGATCATTCTTAAACGAATTATCGTAAATGGCACAAAACTGACCAACTCTAGGACGAATCCTATTTTTCCATTTGGTAACTATCGAGTTGTAAGATCTTTCTGCACCAACCTCATTTTCAAAGTACTTAATCACTTTCCGCCAAAATCCTTTGGCATTTTGGCTGTTTCCCACAATGCTATTCTCGGACACATCGCACCAAGCTCTGCACAATGCGACCTCTTTTTCGCGTGACCAAAGCGAAGAATCATTCTTTGTTTCCTTCTCCACAACCGGCTTTTTACCCTTCGTTGCTCGTTTTTTTGGTTTCACCGGCGAAGTCTCTTCTGAAATAGCATCTTCATTTGGAACCGATCCATGACCCGAACCATGAACCGAACCTTGACCGGAACCGTGATACTCTTGAGTCGGATAACCCGAACCGGTTCCCATATAAAAGTCAGGATTGTTATATAATTGTTCATCAAAATCACAAGCATTAAAATTCATACGGTTAACCGGAGAATATTCTTGATAACCTGAATATGAAGACATTGACGAGTCCATCGTTGGACGATACACGGATTCGGGTGAGCCGTACGGTTGTTGTTGTTGTTGTCGTTGTTGTGGAGGTGGTTGTTGTCGTTGTTGTGGAGTTGGTTGTTGATATGGTGGAATAAATGGACGATTTGTAGGACGATTTACATAAAATGGATTTTCAGTTTGTTGTTGTTGAGGAAGTTGCGATTGATAATCAAAACTAAGAGCTCGGAGATTAATGTTTGGTGACATACCGGTTAACCGGAAATTCGGATCCGGTGTTAATTGCGGCATGTTTTGAGTCAATCGGGATTTTCGGCCTTTTGATTGTGGTGTTTTCTTAGACATGTTGAATTAAGGATTGATGTGTGAGATTTTGATTAAGAGAATTGAGAGAGTTTGGTGTAGTGAAGTGTGTTAAATATGTGTATGTATTTATAGTGTTTTTGAAAGAATTTTTTTTTTTTTTTTTTTTTTTTTTTTTTTTTTTTTTTTTTTTTTTTATTTGTAGCAAGTTTCCGTTACAAAAAAGGGGCATTATTCTCTTTTCCATTCGATCGAGCAAGTGACCAAGTTCAAGGAGATCGAGTGAGGTGATCGAGTTTGGCAGTAAGGGGATCGATCCCCATATTCGATCGAGTAAGAGTCGATCGACCCTTCTGCAAACAGCTTAAGATCAAGAGTAAAATGCGAAAAATATCCCTAAACATTGTCAAAATTGAGAAAGATGTCCTCGAAAAATAAAATTGCCAAAAATGTCCATAAACTTTTAAGTTTTTGTGAGTTATGTCCTTTCCGCGTTACTGTAGTTGCAAAAAATGTTTTTGGACTAACGCTCGTTAGGAAATCTCGTTAAATGCCATGTGAAATGACTATTTTACCCTCGCCTATTAAAGAGACTTTTTTTGGCCGTGTTAAATGACGATTTTACCCTCGCATACTAGGGACATTTTTTGCAAGAACACTTTTTGCAGTTTACTATTCATTTTCTTTTTCACTTCACATCACCACCACATAACCATCACCACCACCCTCCACCACCACCACCACACACTTAATGAACTTTTACTGTAGCATTATGAACTTTACAATGAAGAAACCATCTTATTACTTCCAAAATGACCAACATTACCACTATAAAATCACACACCAATCTGTTGGTTTTAAGATTACCACCAACATTATTAAAGAAGAAGCAATCTTACAGGTTAGTTTGGCCGATTGTATTTACTGTAACATTTGTATTGAAATGGGTTGAAATAAATCAACTCTAAGTGGCATTGCATTAACAAATCTGTCACTCTTACACAATTAACTAGAGCAATAACAAATCTCTACCGACACCACAACTGAGTCGAACCAGTTGTGCAACAATGACCGCAACATGTGTCGAGAACTAAACATTATATTGACATGAAAAGAAACTTGGTGCAATCAGCCTCCTACAACGAAAGAACAATACTATGCTCAATATTTTACAAATTTCAGTACTACAGCAAGAAACTGAACTTACACAGTTTCAAACTGAACTTACTCAATATTTTGCAAGAAAACTTTTTGCAGTCTCTTTATTAGGCGACGGTAAAATAGTCATTTCACACAGCATTTAACGAGATTTCCTAACGAGCGTTAGTCCAAAAACATTTTTTGCAACTACAGTAACACGGAAAGGACATAACTCGCAAAAAATTGAAAGTTTAGGGACATTTTTCGCAATTTTTTTTTCGAGGTCATCTTTCGCAATTTTGGCAAAGTCTAGGGACATTTTTCGCACTTTACTCTAAGATCAAATAAAAAAATCTTGTTTGTTTTAGATTATAGAATGTAATAATTTATTATAGGGTAAATTACACAGTTGGTCGCTCAACTTCACCCCATTTTCGTGAATGGTCCCCCGTTTCGATTTTGTGGCGTACGGGGTCCCTGAACTTGTAGAACGGTGTGCATTTAGTCCCTCGAGCCAAGTTATGGCTAACTATCGTTATCTTTCCTCGTTAGATGATGTGGCATAGCTGGTTTTTTGGCCATTTCACCACTTTGACCCATCAATAAATGTTATACATAGTACCACATTACCCAAGTATGTGACATCTTATACTTCCCATACTTCCTACTTTCCCGCCCTCTCACATCACCCATCAAATCTCAAAACTCTCGAGTCTCATCCCTCAATTTGCAATCTAAGTAAAGGTGAAACAAATATGTGTCTACAATGTCGTTACCAACATGGAAGATGCGGAAAAAAAGGAGCAAGTCTAACATCGGAACAGTTGGAAATTGAATGCAATAAGGAATATGGTAATGACTTAAAATCTTGTTGCTTTGAGATATATTTTGATATGAACTTGTGTTAATATATGTTGATTTACTAAGTAACTGACTTTTTTATGCAGAATATGCACCGCATTTATTCAGCATACGAATACACCATGGTGGGTCATTCATGAGCTTTCCTGCTAGACAATACGTTGGTGGTGATAAAGATATCTTTGATAGGGTTGATGCTGAAGTTTTCTCGGTATTTGACCTAGACAAGATGGTTACATAATTAGGCTACACAAGTAAGAATGAGTCTCTGTTTTATCAATGTTTAAATCCTATGAGTAGTCTAGATGATGGGTTGTATGCACTGTCATGTGATGAGGATGTTCGTTGTTTAAGTACCCTACTGGTGAGTTTCAAGTTTATAGAGGTGTACATAGAGCATGGTTGTACTAGGCTTAATTATTACCAAATGTCACCTGGACAAATTAGGGCAAGAATAGAAGATTATGAGGAAGATGTGTCTAGTGAACGTTGTACTAGTGCCTGTAAGGAAAAAAAATCTTGGTAAAATGTTGTACTTGATATGGCATGATAATAGTGATATTTGTGCACCTTCAGCTAAGTGTACACCTCAAGGTCTGACATTTACACAATTGACTGACAATGAATGTGGTGAAAACCAAAACAATGACCTTCCACATATAGATTCACAGTTTGGCAGTTTAAACCTGAGTTTCACCCCAGTGGAACCAACTGTTAATGATGTGGTATGTGATAAAATAGCTGATTTCGTTAGGTTAATGGAGTTTGAGGATAATGAATTAGATACGGGTCTAGAGTTTAGTTATTTGGATGCTATAAATGTTGACACTACTTCTTGTTTAAGTCATGACGAACATTTTGGAGTTGATGACTTGGACTTAAACATAGGCTTGAATGTTGACCTAAATGTTCCCTAAACAGAATTGCAAGAAGCTGCTAGAACTGAGGAACATGTTGTAAACACCCGTAAATTTCTAAACATTGTTTTAATAATAAAAAGAGTAAACTACACCGTTCGTCCTTGTGGTATGCGTTGACCGACACATTTCGTCCTTTGACCAAAAAATTTGCACCGTCCGTCCCTAAGTGTGAAACGTTATGCATCGTTGGTCCTTCACTTTAACGGGCTACACTAACGCTCGTTAGCTCAACTCACGCGAGGGTATTTTCGTCTTTTTAAGTTTTCACATGAGGATAAAGTAGTCATGTTACCCCTTAACTTCATCATCTTTCTTTACCATATATAGAAGCTCTGCAAATTCACCATTATCATCTCACTCCGATATCTACTCCAAAATTTCAAAAGCATTTATTTTTCCATCTACCCACCATCTTCCTCAAAAATTAACCAAGGCCACCATTTAGAAACAGATCCGGTCATAAACACCATCAAGAAAACACAAATACCAAATCCTAAAAAGTACTAGTAGTGAACCCACATCAATAATTGTCCATCGACTAGAAACAGTAGCAGAACTTGTTTTCCAAACAAAAATAAAAAAAGGATAATTAATTAGATTATTAGTTTACAACGCAAATCCAAACACCGAATTGTATTGCCCAGTATGTATATTTAGCCATCCCAGTATGCCTGTTAAAATATCATAACTAGATACAATTTTGAAAATAAAATCTGATATTTTAACAAGCATAATGCACATCACCCATTCATCATCATCTTCTTCAAAAACTACAAAGCTACTTTAAAACTAATCACCTACCACCATCTTGTTCACTTAAATCTAATATAACCAGCACCATTGCTCCCGCAACCATACGTCCATGGTACCACTGCCACCCACACCGTCATACAACTGTCACGACCATCACTACAGCCACCGCACCGCCATCACTACAGTCACCACACCGCCACCACTATCATCTACACCACAATATAACCCACCACGCGACCACATCTTTCTCCAGTTGCTTCTTTTTTGTCCCACCACGATCATCATCTATATCATCATCTACAACAACCATCACCAAACCATGGTTTTCATCTTCATACTAAACTATTTAATCCTTGAAATTAAAACTACCCACCACCACCAACCCTTTATCAAAAACTCTAATTAAAACATACATAAAGTGATAAAACCCACTTGAATGTCAAAAACAATGATGATTATCACCAGATCTGTGGTCGAGTCTTGCATCTCAAGAAACAAAAAAATAAAATTAAACCATAAATTGGAAATGAAAAGGTTAAAAGTATGTTGTAGCACATGAATGTTGTAGCCTTGTAGGTACAGATGTGTTGACTTTGAAAAAAAAAAAAGAATGTATGGACTGGGAATATGGACTGATGGTGAGTTGGTGACTATTGTGTGGCTATAGAGAAGAATGTGCGATTATGTATATTTTGTTTGAGATTTATATAGAATATTTTAATCGAAAGATATGGTGAGAAGAAGATTTTTTGTTGGTATAATATAGATTGTAGGTTTCTTATACATTTCTTGGTTAAAAGTGGATTATATTCATTTTTGTTTATAAGTTTTAGTTAATCTTGGACTGTAATTCGTATATGATTATGTTTAAATGCTGAAAAAATGATTTTTTGATGAGAAAGAAGATGAGGAGAGAAAGAAGATGATAGGAGAATATGTGGTCAAATGAAAGTGTATTGAGGAAAAAAAAAGAAAAAAAGGGTGAATTGACCATTTTACCCTTATGGATAAGGCATGTGGGAAGACTTAACGATCGTTAGTGTCATCTGTTAATGCGAAGGACTAACGATACATAATGTTTCGCAATTAGGGACGGATGATGCAATTTTTTTGGTCAAAGGACGAAATATGTCGGTCAACGCATACCACAAGGACGAATGGTGTAGTTTACTCTAATAAAAATTTAATTATTTTTACTTGACAATTTAGTTGGACATTTTTTTGAACATATTTAGTTATTTCAGAAAATTCTTTAATATTGGTAACGGTTAAATATAAAATTAATCACCGAAGTCAATGACTTTGTTTTTAAATCATTTTTATAAAAACGTTACCGGAAATATAATTTTTATATTTTTACAAACCGATAGAACACACTTTAAAATTTGACTCAACGGGACACGGGGTGCACGGGGCATTAATAAAAAAAATCTACTCTTCTAATAAAAACACCAACCGCCCCACCAATTCAGTATAAACTTTATCTCCTTCCGGCTCTCTCTCCCTTAACTTCTCCCTCCTCTTTTTCTGATATACCTCGATAGCACCCATCCTATCGCCATCATGTTTGTCCATTTTCTCCTCTTCCCAAATAAAATCACTAGATCACTTAGGAACCCCCATTAGAAGGAGACCTTTGCTCAAATCACCCTTCACAAGAAACCCACCAAGAAAGCTTGGTCAAAATTACCCTTTCTTTCACTTTTTAATCGACTCGATTTCAGTAGGATAAGGCACACACACACTCATATCTCATCACCCACTTACCTCTCACTAGGGTTTTCCAGCCGCCCCTCAAGTTCCGACCAGATTCCGGCTATTCCGAGTTGAAGACGCGCCACCACCACAGTAGCAGCCTGCTACACCTTCCTCCCCCCTCTTCCATCCGTGTGGTATAACGATCTCCATTTATATATTTTTTTGTGTTATTTATTAACCGAGTTTATGTGTATAATTCATTTTGTTATAGTTTTCGTGGAATTTAAAACTTGGATTAAAAATCGGATTAAAAAGCTGATTAACAAATGAATATACTGTGTGGTAATCTTGAATGGGAATGATGTTTGTGTGGTTGTTTTTGGATTCGGATCGGGTCAGCCAACCCAGTTTCTGTTTGTGCTCATCATTGCGAATTTTTTAGTGATGTTTGATTAGCTCGTTTTAGGGTTGTGGGTTATTATTTTAGCTTTGGTAAGAATTCTTATTCGGGTCATGTTGTACTCAGTTCATTAAACCCCAAGAGGGTGTGTTGATCTTGTGTGTCTCACTTTTGGTGTTAATCTTGTGTGTTTCATTTTCGGTGTCATTCTTATAACGAAAGAAAAAAAGGGGATATATATATATAATAAAAAGGGTGCGTTACTTTCACTGGGAAATTTCAACATGGAATGTATATAAGAACTAGCATTTGAATCTGTGGAAGTTTTATTAAGGGTGCGTTAAAAATCAGTTGAAATAGGGTGCGTATGGTTTTGAACATCTCATTCTAAAGGTAGGCTAAATAAAATTAACAAACTTAAGATTTAAACACTGTCATCAAAATGAATTAGAACATGAATATAGGAAACATAATTGTTATTCAATATAAGGGAGCGTTAGGCTGAGACAAGGGCTCAAGCCCATACGAAAAACGGAGTACATATAAATATAGTTGGGTTAAAAGAAGTGTTAGGTTGGACTAAGATTTGAGAAATTATATGTTGGGCTTGCGCGTTAAGCCGTAAATAGTTGTGGGCCGAGCCCGTTTGATTTAAGCCAACAAGAGTAGGTTTGGTAGGACAGTAAAGTTTAAACACTAATTATTTGGGAATGAAATCCACGCGACTAAAATAAACTACTAACGAATCATAAAACCCGACCACTAATAAACACATTTTTATCAGCGACTATTCGGGTCTAATATGCAATTATATTGATAAAAATGGAACAAGACATTATTAAATGGATTGTCAAACATTGTGTCGAAAGTTATATAGGGTTAACATTTATAGTCGTCACATATAAGATTAGTTATTGAGGAAGGGTGTATCAAATTTTAGGGGAATGAAGATGAATGCGCTGATAATATTACTAATCATCTAAATAACAACTTAACATATACTTAACGGACTTTGTTTAGACCATAACAAACTTGACACAATGGGCTAATTATTTTTTTGAGTGTTGACTAATTTAACATGATAAATTTGGAAAAAATAAATATTTTATCCGGACACTTAAATACAGGATAAAATCAATGAACACTTTAACATATAGGACATTTCTAGACTAGACGACTAATAAATATCCTAAAAAGTAAGATGAATTATTTGCCTTATTAAAGACTTGACGGGGAAACATTGTTTTGAGGAAACTAAGTTTTTACTTAAAATCACGAAAACTTTTGAAAAATTTATAAATGAACGCGACAGGATTTATAAATTTCTAAACTTATATTTTAAAGATTCAAAAACATTTTATCTAATAAAAACCCGACAATAATCGAAACTTGTAATTATTAACATGAAAAACATTTACTATTTAATATACTAAATTTAAGTTTAGAACTTAAAATATCTTTCCAAAACTATATTAATTATTTCCAAACTATATGGTGTTATTGGGTAGACACCGAAACATATTTAATTAACTTAGTTATATACATTCTCCTTTTGTCACCATTTTCCTTGACTTTGTCTATCATTCTTTCCTCGACTCAAATTCCCATCCATACCTTTCTCGACTGTGTCGATTTCCTATTTCTTTTGGTGTGAGTATTCTGGAGTCTATGTTTTTACCACCACACGAAACATTAATGCTAAACTTATACAACCTTTAATATAAATAATCCACGAAAACTAAAACTCTCGTCCTTCCAAGATTCTTTATCGTTCGAGGCGTATTCTGAGATAAATATATGTATTAGGTTGTGCCGATCCGACACCGTTGTGCCCCTTTTCCCAATATCGTTGTTTTGCCCATGATGCCTGTTGTGATATTTGTGCATTGCTGAAAGCGATGGTGAGTTCATGGCCCCCACTTTTACTTGTTTTATAACTGTTTTAGAGGAAAATACATGCTTGTTTTTAAACTGAATGCATGCATTTACATAAACTCAAAACTTGTTTTTATCTAAAGACATAAATTATTTGATTGTTAAAGATGTTATCTAATTGACCAATATTACTGAACTTGTTATGGACCGACACTATTTTACCAAATTATTGCGCAGTTAGCCTAAGACTCTAGAACCCATTACTATGCCCGCCTTCATGTACTGTTAATTCCGGTTAGGAGGAACGATTAATATAAATAGATCTATTGGGGTGACTCCCCCGTTCGGTTGGCCAGAAGGGTCAATGCGGGCGTATATTAAGTTGGATTACGAGTGAATTGGGTTAAGCACTCGCTAAGGGCCCCATTGTCATTATTGATGTGCTAGGTTATAGCGCACTGAACGGTCGAGCTTCAGTTGCATGAACTTGGAGCTAGCGCAATAGAACATTAAAACTTGAGACACATATCCCACCCATGGTTCACATTACTAATTTTGATCATAAAGCATGCATTAAACTTTGATACCATAACATTTTGAGCAGCGTATGCTCATAGAACTTTTATTAAATTTATATCATCATTACTGTTGTATCATAAACCTATGAACTCACCAGCATAAGCTGACCCTTTTTAGCATGTATTTTCAGGTTTAAGGTGATAATTTAGTGGCGAACACTTTTGGCAGGGCATGACATGGTCATAGAAGACTCTGATATAATTGAAACCACTTGAAATCTTTTATGGGCTTATATTTCCGCACAAATTTTGAAATATTGTAAACAAATCATTTTTTGAATATGAAATCTAATTTAAACGGTTGAGTTAAAACCGTTCTTTATACTTTGTGTTGTGATACCAATTGTGTAGCACCCCAGTGACATGTATGCTTCCGCTAAACCAGATTTTGGGGGTGTTACAGATTGGCATCAGAGCCTAGGTTATAGAGAACTGGGTATTTTTCAAACCTAGACTATAACCACTTTTACAAAAACAAAACTCTATGACTGACACATGCCTGCCTGCCTGCCAAAGCCTGCTGCCTTGCTCATGATAAGACATATTCTTTTAAAAGTAAGGGATATATTACTAGTGTAACTAGGCTGACTATTAGTAAGGGATATATTACTGGTGTAACTAAGCCGACTATTCCAAAATTTATTGAACCTCGGTGGAATATAGACCGATCACCTATATTCGACCAGGGACAGTGGGACATAGCTTGATCACCTATGTCTGTCTCAGAGGTAGATTTTGCAATACTCAGAGTAGTTGTACTAGAAGTTATTCCCAAATTAATTGGTAATTGATTGTTGAAGGTCTCAAAACTTTGTGTGTGTACATAATCATTGCATAGCATAAGCATTCACATTTGCACACAACACACTGGCATCATAACACCTTACAAACCATTATATAACCGGCACCAGTATACTTCCCCATTCATCTGTGATTTCTTTTGCTGCCGTCTGACCATGATTTGCATCAGGTTGGTTAGACCCGATGAGTATCGTTTAAACCCGAGTTGCTCATTTGTAACTCCTCAAGATCGTAAAAAGCCATCCGAGCTTATTGGAGCGTTTGGAATTGGTTCCGACTATGTTTGAATTTGGCCCTCCGGCACCACTTATATGGAATCCCTATTGTTGTCGTCCGCCCGTAATTTGCATCGGCTCAGGTTAGACCTGATGAGCACCGTTTAAATCCGAGCTGCTTATTTGTGACTCCTCGAGATCGTAATAAACCATTTGAGCCTATTGGAGCATTTGAAATCGGCTTTGGCTATGTTTGAATTTGGACCCCAAACCGTAGTACAACCGACACCACTATACTTCGCCATTTATATGGAACCCCTGTTGCTGCCGTCTGCTTCTAATTTGCATCAGCTCAGGCTAGAATCGATGAGCATCGTTTAAATCCGAAATCGTATTAAACCCATTGGAGATTATTGAAGCGTTTGGATTCGATTTAGGCTACGTTTGGAATTGATTTTGGCTACGTTTGAATTTGGACCTCAAACCGAGATACTTCGCTATTTATATAAAATCCCTGTTGTTGTCGTCTGCCCGTAATTTGCATCGGCTCAGGCTAGACCCGATGAGCACCGTTTAAATCCAAGTTGCCTATTTGTAACTCCTCAAGATCGTAATAAGCCCATTCAAGCTTATTGGAGCGTTAGAATTGGTTTTGACCATGTTTAAATCTGGATCCCATTCCAGATTTGAAATTATTATTCAGCGTTGTTTTGTTGTGTTTTCGTTATAGCCGCCTCCACCTCAACCCTACCCTCAACCGATGTTGTACTTTCCGCATTAAGTACTAAGAACGCTACTGAGACAACCAACTGATGGCTAGTAGCAATCAATATCCTCCTTCAGAGTCGTACTTTGAAATCGCCAAACTCCTCAACCGGTGAAAATTCTATGACCGATGGAAACCTTAAGACTTTAAGGAGTAACCTAAACCGCGTTCCTTAGGACAACCACCTAAATTCTCCTCTCGTCCCTCGGGAATATCAGCTAATTTTGCTACCCTCTCATAGGATAATAAACCACGTCATCATGCCCTTCACCACTCTAAATTAGAACATGTACCTCACCAAATCACTAGCCAACAACCTTGGTACCCTCCCACCAACAACAAGAAAAGCGTCCAACTCCAAATCAAACCTTGAAAACCAGTCATCATGCTTTTCTACCACTTTAAATCAGATCCCCTATCCTATTAAACCAACTTCGGACACCATTGTAACCCACCAAATCACAACAAGGGGAAAACCGATAACAGACCACCTAGGTTCCCTCCTGCCAACAAGGAGAAAACCCTTAAACAACCAAATGAGACCTAAACCTATTGTGAATACCAACATCTCTTCCCAGACACCAAATTTATCGGATAACCTAAACCGAAATCCGGGACGGATTTTGCGTTAAGGAGGGTAGACTGTAACACCCCGACCCGACAAGGGTAAAGATGTCACAATAATCGCTCCATATCAGATCAAAACAAAGCATACATCTACAGTAATACAAAAATCTCAAAGGTTACAAAAGAAATACTGGAACTTCAAGGTTACAAATGAAAACTTCCAAAACACTAATTCTAAAACATACAATCTTCTAGTCAACTCTAATCCAGAATAGCTATCCAATCTTCTAAGTCCAAAGGTACACTCTCCACTCATTCTCAGCTTCCTACTAAAACCTGCCGCAGGAAAAGAAATGCGGCTGAGCTACGAGAGCTCAGTGAACAGATATATAGATGACAGAAACAATAACAGATAGCAATACATAAACAAATCAGAAATACAGATTAGACAGATATAGAATCAAAGTGAAAGAATAGGAAAGGAATAAGGGTAAAAGAAAAGAAATGAGAAAGGGATAATGAACAAACCAGGTTTAGGGAAATACAGAAATCCATCACGAGCCCAGAGATAACAGATAATATCATAACAGAGTAATCATATAATAATCCAGAGGGGATGCCTCTCAAGTAACAGATAATATGAGGGGTGACCTCATGTATCAATGGAGTGATCAGCTCCCAGAGGTTGTGAAAGAGGTGTATCGCACACACCATCAGTCACCAGAGATAATAATAACAATCATATAATATAAATCAGATAATTCACTAAACAGATAACAGATAACAGAGTCAGATCTAGGATGCATCCATGCACCCCCGGTGGCCAGAAACTCCTCAAACACCCAGATAAAATAAAGTCAGGGACGGGACAAGTCATCACTCTCCTGCCCTAGAGTCATGCCATCGGTGCATCAATGACATGGACATGAAACCCTCATGCCTAGTGAGTGGCTCGGATATCAAACTGTAGGTCAGAGGTCAGAGGTCATATGTACTACCAAAATCAGAAGGTCATATCATAAGGGTACATGGTGAAAAGGTTCATGTCAAAGTCCAGAAATATCAAAGGTTCAATTCAGAGTTTAAGCAAAGGTTCAGAATAAAGAATCATATCAGAAAGTTCATGTCAAATATTTCAGAATTAAATATCAGAGATTTAAAATCAATTTGGTTCATATCAGAGTTTATCAGATCAAGGTTTATAGCAAAAATCCAGTCAAGGTTCAGATCAGAAGTTCATTTCAGAAATTCCTATCAAAAGTCCATTTTAAGAAATCCTTTAATAACTGTTTTCATAAAATGACCCTTCGAAACGGTTTTTCATAAAGATAGTCTTTGAAATAGTTTTTATAAAAGCTAGTAGAATTTCATGTAAAAGCATAAACATCATTTTTAACCAATAACTCTTCTCAAAACATTTACAGGTCAAAATTTAAAAGGTTTTCACAACATAGATTCATATCAGAGGTCATAACGAGGGAAATCAATAGAAAGGTTCAAGGCAAAGAAATCATAGCATCAAATCAGAAGTTAAACAAATCAGAGTATGAAAAGGGACCATATCAGAGTTCACAGAACAGGGGATACATAGCAATGGCTTAGGGAAGACCCTATGATGAATCAGAAATACAAAATGGAATGAGAAAGAGGACACCCTTACTGAAAAAGGGCAGAATATCTGTACCTTATTAGCAGTGCAGAAAATAAACAAGAAAATAAATACTGAACAGATTAAGGCTTCACCTTCTTCGCACCTAAAGGAGTAGAAGACGGAATTACTACAGATTCTAATTCAGATTATTATTTTTGTTTTACCTTTCTATTTTAAGTAACTTCCTATTTTTAGTAACTTTCCAGATTTAGTAAGTTTCTAGATTTAGCAGGTTTCCAGAATTAACAAGACATTAATGTTACAGATTAGGTTAAGTCCTTATTTCAGAGTTATTATGGACCTTAAGTATATTTTATCAAGTTACAGAAGTCTAAGGTTAATTATGACAATTTCACATAGTTTAGGGTTCTAATTGTAATTTCATCAATTTCAGAGGTATAACATGAAAATACTTCAAGTTACTGATTTAATACACATTTTATTCAGAATGACATCATACTCCCTTTAGTTTCATAATTTTACAGTTTATACCCCTCTAGTTACAATATTTACAAAACAAACCTTATAATTACATAATTTAGGCTTTAATCCCTCTAATACCCATATTTATCAAACAAGCATATTATTTTACCAAATTTCAGAAAGTCACATCAGAATATTCATATAGTACAATTCAGCCCCTCAGATTTTAGAATTTACACAATTAGTCCCTTAAGTTTACAAAACTTATAAATTAAATCATAATTCCATAATAATTACACATTAGCCCCATAAATACTCAAAATTACCCAAAACACTCTTAATATTATTATTTACTCAAAATAACTTCAAGTTTCCAGAATTTACACTTTTAGTCCCTCAACTTAAATTAATTACAATTCAGATTAATAATTATATATAATTACCTTTTAAACCTTTTAAATACAAAATTTACATATGAGGCCCTCATTTAATATTTTATAAGAATTATACATGGTCCAAAATAACTTACAAAAATATCCCTTGAGTTTTAAAAATTACAAAACACCCCCTTTACTTTTATTTTTCAATTCGTTAATATATAAAATACCACAAAAACATTACAAGCCCTAATATCAATTGCCAATCATTACACCATGATTACTAACAACCTTAAACCATCATAAATGACCAGATTCTTTCACCAAACCCTAACCCTAGGTCGAATCATTTAGGGTTCCTACTTATTTTATTTCTTTTCGTTATTTTTCATAAATCCGGTTTTACAATAAATCCACCACGACTTTTATAGGCCATGTAAAATCGAATGGACATTTTTCCCAAGTTATATGGATCATATAGAGCTCATAAAAATTAAGTCTCATACCCAGAAAATTCGTACTTAATTATTTAGAGTTTTATAGCGTTTTTAAGGTTTAATTCAAAAATAATTCATAGAGCATGCATGGTTCGACTTTAGCATTTTATTTAGACCTTATATGATGTAAGAGACGTGAGAAAAATACCAGACCAGAATTGGAACAACTAGAATGGGCTGAACGAATTTACACCTCTCGAATGAATAACAAGAATCAATAATTCCCCACAAGCACAAATGCGACCAAAAAACCTTGTAATCATTTTTCGCAGATCATATATGATGTAAGGAACTCAGGAAAAATAGAAAAGAAATTTATTAAAGGTCGTATGAATCAGAATGAATTTTTACCTCACTTTTAAACAAAATTCGACAACAAAAGATCCAGGCCTCTATAAATCGAAGCACTATTTTTCTTGGCTTCCTAGCAATAGGTTGAACTCAGAAAAATTTCTCTTGGACCTCCAGAATTTCGTAGGAATGAAAATCGAATTATTTGGTGTTTTGGGGTTACACGGTTTTGTGAAAAAAGAAGAATTAGGTGTTATAAATTATATGAGGTATGAATACCGGTTCTAATGGAAGTATAAGCTCAAAAATAGGCCCAAGTTTGTTAAGAAAATCATATTTGATTTTATCTTGATCTTCTCTTAATTATTTGTAATTATCTAATCTTTTAAATCAAATAATATATACCGAAATTAATTTAGATATACAAATATTCGGTTTTAAAAAAATATTGTATGGTAACATGTAATTATTTTGGACATGTACAAAATATAAAAAGTCTTGTCTTAATTTTATTTTAATTTATTTGTAATTTATTTAATATAATTCGGATTTATTTAGCTTAATATAGCCTTTAATTAAATTTTAGAAGTCGTGAGGGCATTTTGGTCATTTGACACGTTATCTGAATTTTAGGTATTACAACTTCTTCCCCACTAACAAAGAAAATTTCGTCCTCGAAATTTGCAGAAAGCAGAGAGAAAAGAGTGCAGAAAACGTAACAGAGACATACCAGACTAAAACGAGAATTGAGGTGAAACGAAACAGGAACACAACTGACGGTGAACAGACATATGAATGATTTGTTTCTCATAACTCGAACTTGCAGATTCCAAAATTGTTTCAGATCCTCAGAACAGACATAACATACTGAATCCAAATCAGAAGGATAACATACCAAACGTAGTAGATGAAAATCATATTCTCTCGGAAGAGACAAAGAAATACATAGGGTTTTGACGGATATGCGGTTCACAGAAATTGATTAGACAAATCAGATTATGACGTACAGGAATTAGATTATCGATAACATCAATTTGCATAAGGTTCTACAATGGAACCTAAGATAGTTATCAGAAGTACAGAGGTCAGCAAAACGTGTGACGAGAATCCAGACGTATCAATTCGCAGAAAGGTGAAAGCAGATTACGCGCATAGGTAGAATGAACTTAAAGTCTCACTAACGCAAAAATCTCAAACAGTTATCAGAATTTCTAAAGCTCTAAGGCACTTCTCAAATATCCTATGCCCACAACAAGTGCACGTTATATGATGTAAGTATTATCACGTTGGCCAGACGTCATAATACTGGCATCATATAAATATGCCCTCATGATGGTCATACTTAATCTCTAGTCGTGAACAAAATAACTTATCTTAATCCACCTAATCCAACTACAGTCTCAGAGGTCATCAGAATCAACATCATAACTAAGAGGAGAAACGAACTACCCGAAAGAGTTAACAGAACAGGTCTAAAATGTCTATCAGAACCAGATACGTCGCCACTAGCGTCAATCCTTCATCACTCATCAGAATCAACTCAGATAATACCAGAGGTTGCCTCAAAATCCTCATAACAAACCATCGGCCTACATACGCAGAATGAATACATAACGGAATCATTAACAGAGGGTCTAAATCATTCAAAGGATCTTATCATCTGGTAACGGAAAAGTAAATTAAGTGAAATACGTCATCCATAGTTTCATCCTTCACAGAATCAACTCTTCCAAACGTAAACGTTTGCTTCAGAATTATCATTCCTTCAATACATGATCTTCTTCCAAGTCCATGCAGTCTGTCGTATGATCATAGGGTGTAAAGGAATTATAAACTTGAGTCTGGCCCCTCAAGCCTTCGACACTTCTTCTGGACATTGTGGTGTGGTAACGTGAATCTTTGACATGGTCACTGTGCATCTTCCCTTCGCGAGTATGCTTCTGCTCTCAATTCATGTTAGTACAACTAAAATGAATAGAGAAGCAAGACTGGTAGTGTTGTCTGCTACAATCTCTGGACGCAAATCAAATCTACTCTTCCAGCACAAGGGGTCGTTTTACAAGATGATTTACATGTTCCTCATCCGTCTCTGAGTACAACGCACCGTCATATTATGACAATTGTCCAAATACTCGCGAAAACATGATTTTATTAGCCAATACAATTGGCATTGTTTAAAACTCATAATGGTCACAACGAGCACGAATACAGCTTCATGAGTCGTCTCAAGGAGAACTTCATATCTACTTCACATCACCAAACTTCCTCTTCCCACATAAAACTGAAATGCTTAGCGGGGTTACTCTCAGTTAGTTAACTCCTTTCTTAGAAGTTCTTGTGGTTGCTCCTTCAGTCCTTCAAACATTTATTGAGGTCATCAGATACGGAGTTTACAAAGATATAACAATTCAGTCATGGACACGCGGAAATGAAAATGGTTACGGTAGTGATACGGTTAGATTTACGATAGTCGATACGCTGACGCAAAATTTTCTCTTTCTTATTCATAAACTAATAGGGTATTTCAAAGGGAACACTGAGGTGAACAAAATCATATTCCATCAGCTTCTTCAATCTCTCAACTTCTATAGCATCATGGTTCGTCAACAGAGGTCGGTTCAAAGTCAATTCTACTTTGCAAACAGGAGGGAAAACTCAAGAGTTTCATCAGAGAACACCAGAAAATTTGTACAACAAAACTTCCATTGTCAAAGCTTTCTGAGGGTGGATACTAATAATTGTCAGGGGAAATTGATAATCAAATGAGATCGAAGTAAGTGTTCCCATAGCAATATTAATTTTTATCATATCGGAGCGATTTGACAGTCATCAAAAGCAAGGTGGAACAGATTTGTTAGAAGTCACATTTCAGATACGGTAGTCTATGGTAGCTTTATGAAGAGCCATCCAATCACTAACCTAAAGACCTCAAAATCGAAAATATCATAAGTAAACGGATTCGTACGGTCGTCAAGCCAGACGGATAGTTCATATATCAAAGTCAAGTACATGGTTCATCAAGGTGTTGGGGTAGATAAGCGAACAATTCAAGTTTTGGAATCTTGTTTAGCTATTCAGCACAAGTGGCAGGTAGGTGGTGAATCATCGGTAATACGAACATCATATACCGTCAAAAGTAAGATGTATGGAATATTAGTTAACAGCATCATCATGCTCAGTTTAACAATTTCATATCGAGACAAAATTATCGTCATATCATTCCAAAAGGATAGGAGTAGTAATGGATTTTGTAAGACAGAGTAGTATCAGATGATACATTTATATCCAGTACTGGTAATGAATTAATAGAATGTGTCAGACACATTGGGGTTAAATGACCTTTGGGATGGTCGGAGAGGTATCAAACTGTTTGTCAAACAGATCGGAAGTGAAGATCACAATCAGATAGTGAAACACGCCTAGAAGATATGCTTAAGCAACTCACTTCCTGGTCTTCGGTTGTTGCTCTTTCGGGTTGCTCAAATCATGGTAGGAAGTTCAAAATTGTTTCAAATACCAAAGGTGAGACATAGGAGGATAGTTGTCAGTATTTTGAGGGTTCAATCAATCTCTTATCAGAATAAAATCAAAGTTAACTATCAAAGGAAGACGGATCAACAAAGCAGATCTTACCGTTTTGACTAAGAGGGAAAACATTTTTATACTCTTGGTCAAACACCACAAGACTTCTCATGGGAACAGAGGTGGTTAAGGCTAAATCAATTAATGTCAGAAGATTCATAGATGATTATCAGAAGGAAGAGACAAGTAACAGATTGTATCAGGTGTATCATCTTCATGGAAATTATCAGAGTACCCGAAGAGATCAGAATGATTAACAGAAGGTTCAGGGGTTAGAGTCGGAATCTGAAGACAAGGATCAAATAGTGTCAGGAAATTACTATGCAAGTCTCAATGCTTTCAAAGTTTCAAATCTTAGGTGGTGCAAGACATACGTTTTGAATCTCCAAGAGTGATTTCAACATGCTTTAATCAAAAGAAAGGCAGGAATCAGAGTGATGCGGAAGCAATGATACTTAAGCAAATGCCTTATAGTCTACCCATTCCTCACTGGTCAGATTTTAAGTTTCTTATAGGGAAATCCTAAAGAAAATTCTCAGGGTTGTCCAACGAGTGCCTACAGTGGAAACTTAGTGGTCCAGACTTCACAGGTCAAGGGTAAATGTATTACGAGTCGCAGCCTGTAGGCTCTGATACCATAAATTGTAACACCCCGACCCGACAAGGGTAAAGATGTCACAATAATGGCTCCATATCAGATCAAAACAAAGCATACATCTACAGTAATACAAAAATCTCAAAGGTTACAAAAGAAATACTGGAACTTCAAGGTTACAAATGAAAACTTCCAAAACACTAATTCTAAAACATACAATCTTCTAGTCAACTCTAATCCAGAATAGCTATCCAATCTTCTAAGTCCAAAGGTACACTCTCCACTCATTCTCAGCTTCCTACTAAAACCTGCCGCAGGAAAAGAAATGCGGCTGAGCTACGAGAGCTCAGTGAACAGATATATAGATGACAGAAACAATAACAGATACCAATACAGAAACAAATCAGAAATACAGATTATACAGATACAGAATCAAAGTGAAAGAATAGGAAAGGAATAAGGGTAAAAGAAAAGAAATGAGAAAGGGATAATGAACAAACCAGGTTTAGGGAAATACAAAAATCCATCACGAGCCCAGAGATAACAGATAATATCATAACAGAGTAATCATATAATAATCCAGAGGGGATGCCTCTCAAGTAACAGATAATGTTACACCCGTATCCCGATAAGGTACTAGTTATGTAAATATTATGTGTTGCATATTATAAGCCTTGTGATATGAGTTAAGTGGTAAATATATGTGGCCAATATAGAATGAATGAAACTAAAAGGGCCAAGATTTGCCAAGTGGGCAAAGTTTATTAGTTAAAATGCCATAGTCTAGCCAATTTTAGAAAACTCCAGGACTTTCTTCTTGGTCTTATTTGTGATGATCGGCTCTTAAGGAGAAAAGGGAGGGAAGACTTCAAGTAAATCATCTAGCTCATTTGTGTATCAAGAAGTGATCAAGATTCACTAGAGAACCCTTAATTGTAATCTCCTCAACAAGTAAGTGTTCTTCCCCAAATTTATGAAATTAGGGTTCATGTTGTAATAATTGATCTTAATGATCAAAGGTTAGTAATTTCATGATTAGTTATGTAATTAGTCTCTAATTTGAGATGGTTATGATATAGGAAACAAGATAAAAGTGGGAAGTTGTTGCTAGTGAAGTGGTAATCTAAGAATCAAGGTAAGTACATTGGTTATAACATGTTTTGTTTAGCTTTATCATATATTGGTATGATAATGTTTCAGGTGTTAGTTTTATCATGTTTGTTTACATGATAATGTGAAGGATAGGATATAGGGTGCGTTAGCTAGTATGGATCCATCACTAGATTTAGTTAGTTAGTCGTTGGGCTAACTATGGTAAGAAGTTCAACCTTACGGGTTGATTTTGTGTGAAGTTCAACCTTATGGGTTGATTGTGTTAAGGTCGACTATGTCGGCGTGAGGTAAGTGCCCCTATATCGCTAGCTTAACTAGTAGTTAGACTAGTTATGGTTCAGTTATGATTTTATATCATATATTGTTAGTTTGATGTTATGATTTTATATCATACATTGTTAGCTTGTTATTACCATGTACTTACTAAGCGTTTCGCTTACGTGTTTAGTTGTGATGTTTTTCTTGATAGGTGCCGAAGGTTCTAGCAAAGTTAAAGAAAAGGTTTAAGTGATTATGTAATAGAAGTTCATCCTAGAAGAAGTTGTAGTAGAAGACCGTTCTTTTGGACCAAGCATATTGAAGTTGGAAGCCCCCGACGTGTCCTTTCGTGTTTTGGGTATATTTCCTTTCGTATGGTCATTTTGTGAGTCAACGGTCATTTTCTATGTTAGCTCAACGGTCAAGCTTATGTTCATGTCACGAAGTCCTTAGGTTAGTGGTTATGGTGGTAAAAAGGAGGGTGTTTGGCAAATAGCCAATTCTACCCATTTTGGGAAGTTATGGGTCATGTCAATGTATCAACACTCTTTTAATATGTTAGGAAGGTTATGTTGCGTGTAAGCCAAATTGGATATCTAGTTGTTTGTACATTTATGTATAAAACGTGTTTTTGAAAGATTGTTTAAGGGGATGTTTGGTATTAGCTAGTTTTTACCCATTTTGGGTTTGAACGGGTCATGGATGGTTGAGACAAGTTTAGTATGTTAAAATATGTATGTTGGTCAAGTATGGTAGGTAAGGGAAGTGTTTTAAGTGAATTGGAGTGTAACGGGTCAAAATGGGTTCATGCATAACCCGTCAATTCCTAAAGAATAATTTTCAGTTTAGGATCCCCTTTTAGGTTCCAAAGTATGGACCTAAGTGTGGATCCTTGGTTTCAGTTTAGGATCCCCCTTTAGGTTCCAAAGTATGGACCTAAGTGTGGATCCTTAATTTCAGTCTAGGATCCACTTTTAGATTCGAATTTGTGAACCTTAGTGTGGATCTGAAATGTACTCATCTTGGTTATGGAATTAGGATCTACTTTTAGGTTCCAAGATTTGGACCTAAATGTGGATCCAGTTTTTCCTCATCTTGGTTATGAGTTAAATGTTCATCTTGGTGATGAATGTGGCTTCTTATAAAGGGTCAATAGAGTAGCGGAATGTCAAGTCAAGTCAAGCGTTTCCCGTCAAATCCTAAAGTATAATTTCAGTCCTGGACCTTAGGTGGATCTTCCAGGATCTACTTTTAGGTCCCATAAATCTGAACCTTAGAGTGGATCTTTCAGGATCTACTTTTAGGTTCCACAATCTAAACCTTAATGTGGGTCAGTTTCGGAATGTTACTTTTTGCGAAAAATTTTCACGTTTTTGGTCAAAGTGGTCAAGGGGCGTTACAACTTGGTATCAGAGCTTCGGTCTAAGAGATTTAGGATCTCCCCTTAGGATTTCCTAGACTTAGGCCTTGTGTAGACGCGGTTAGTATCGGTGTTTGTTATTTGTGTATTGTTTGGGTGATTTCAGGAACACATATGTTAAGTATTTTTATGACTACGCCTGGCCACCGTAGTGATAAAAATATGATACATATGTGAGATTGAAATCATTTGGGCTATACATGGATGATAAACTCTAGGGTGTTTAGTATAAGAATAGATATGTTATTTATGCATCGATTATGTATATGATTTTGCTTAATAGTGTGAATTGCTAATTTCAGTATAGTAGAAAAGATGGCGACGATTCAAGATAAGGAGGTGGTAAGAGCGACCTCCTCCCCCCATGATAGTGATGAACATAATGATGGACACTCTAATAGTGACACGTCAATGTCAATGCCGGAAAACCTTAATCCTAGAAGTTTTACTAGAGCAGGGTTGAAAGATTTGGATACGTTGGTGACGAATAGTGTGGGAAGGGCTATTGAGAAAGCTATGCCCTTCTTTATTAATAAGACAACTGAATATTTGCAAGAGATACTTCATGAGGAGATAGGGATGCTTAAGAAGACTGGGGAGCTCATGAATGATCCGAATGCTAGACCCGGAGAAGCAGATTTGGATAGAATGAAGGGCGAGGAGAGGGAGGTGAAAAGAAAGCTAGAACAACCAACAACATTCGGTAAGCGGGGCAAATTTGATTCAACAAAGGAGGACAACACATGGAAATTACCACCTCGGTGTAATAGGTGCGGTAAGAACCATATGGGAGGATGTAAAGCCGGGATGAAGGGATGTTATAAATGTGGGGATCTTAGCCATGTTAAAAAGAATTGCACCAAGTGTATGCTGACGTGTTATGGGTGCAATGAAGAAGGACATAAGGTGAGTGAATGTCCTAAAGCTAATCCTAAGCAAGAGGAGCCGTTTAACTTGATCGAGGGAGAAAAGGTTGATGTTCCGAAACCTAAAGTTTGTGTTTATCAAATGAGTGCCGTAGAAGCAAAGTCGAGTTCAGATGTCGTCACAGGTATAATTCTCGTTAATTCTAAACCTGCTCGTGTTTTGTATGATTCGGGCGCAAGTGTGACCTTTGTATCTTATAGTTTTAGTAAAGAATTGTCCACTCCCCTAGGAAAACTTTCAACTCCCATAGAAGTTGAGATTGCCAATAGTAAAGTTGTTGTGTTGTCTAGTGTATATCATAATGTAGAGATAGAGATCGATGAGAGTGTTTTTAGGATTTACCTAATTCCCATAATGCTTGGAAGGTTTGATATTATCATTGGTATAGATTGGTTGGGGTAAACACCATGTTGCCATCCTATGTAGATAAAAGATCGTTCGAGTTGTGAATCTTAGCGGTCGAGAAATGATGAATTATGGTGATAATAGAAAAGGGCGAGTTAAAATTATGTTCTGTAATGAAGGTTAGGAGATACTTATCACATGATTGTCTCGCTTTTATTGCGCATGTGGTAGATACGAGTTGTGAGAAGAAAAGTATCGATGACGTTCAGATTATTAATGAATTTCATGATGTATTTCCGAAAGATCTGCCGGGTATTCCACCCGATGGACAGGTTGAGTTCCGTATTGATCTTGTTCCGGGTGCTACTCCTATTGCCAAAACTCCTTATCGTTTTGCTCCGTCCGAAATGAAGGAGTTAATGAGTCAACTCCAAGAGTTACTTGACAAGGGTTTTATTCGCCCAAGTAGCTCACCATGGGGAGCTCCGATTCTGTCCGATTAAAAGAAAGACGGTAGTAGGTGGATGTGCATTGATTACCGTGAATTGAACAAAGTCACGGTGAAAAATGTATACCCATTGCCAAGAATCGGTGACCTCTTTGATCAACTTCAAGGTGCGAAGTGGTTCTCAAAGATTGATCCCAGTTCGGGCTATCATTAGTTGAAGGTTCGAGAAGAATACATTCTCAAGACGGCCTTTAGGACCCGATATGGACATTGCGAGTTTACGGTTATGTCTTTTGGTCTCGCGAACGCGCCTGCGGTTTTCATGGATCTCATGAACCGTGTATGTAGACCGATGTTGGATAAATTCGTTATAGTATTCATCGATGATATTCTTATCTATTCTAAGAGTAAGGAAGAACATGAAGTGCATCTTCGAGAAATCCTGGAAACGTTGAGAAAAGAAAGGTTGTATGCTAAATTTTCGAAATGTGAATTCTGGTTGCAAGAAGTTCAGTTCCTTGGTCATGTCATTAATCCGATGGTATAAAAGTTGATCCATCAAAGGTCGAGGCCGTGATGAATTGGCAAGTGCCAAAGAACGTTGGTGACATTCGGAGTTTTCTAGGCCTCGCGGGTTATTATCGACGGTTTATTCAAGACTTCTCCAAAATTTCATCTTCGTTAACTGAACTCACCAAGAAGAATGTTCCTTTCGTGTGGGGCGAAAAGCAAGAAGAAGCCTTCCGTACTTTACGAAAGAGGTTGTGTGAAGCACCGATTTTAGTGTTACTCGAGGGAACCGAAGACATGGTGGTCTACAGTGATGCATCTTATTCCGGTCTTGGATGTGTTCTTATGCAAAGGGGTAAAGTGATTGCTTACGCTTCAAGACAACTAAAGAAGCACGAAGAGAAGTATCCGACTCATGATCTCGAATTTGCGGCTGTAGTCTTTGCTTTGAAGATTTGGAGACATTACCTATATGGTGTAAAGTTCATAATTTACACCGACCATAGAAGTCTTCAGTATTTCCTTGATAAGAAAGATCCAAATATGAGGCAGCGTAGGTGGTTAGACTTGCTTAAGGATTATGATTGTGAAATTCGCTACCATCCGGGTAAGGCGAATGTTGTAGCGGATGCGTTAAGTCGCCAGAGTACACGGATTCACTCCTTGAGAATGATTATCTCATCTGATCTTTTCGATAGGATTAAGTTAGCTCAGAAGGAAGCGCTAAAAGAAGAAAATCAAGAGAAAGAACGTATCACATCTCACGTTCCTCATTTTGGTGAAGACAGTCGAGGGATTAAGACGCGGTATGGAAGAGTTTACGTTCCTTTTCGAAGCAACATCAAGGAGTTACTCATGGAAGAAGCTCATAAGTCCAAGTATTCTATTCATCCAGGAGCTACGAAAATGTACCTTGATTTGAAAAGAAACTATTGGTGGCCGGGTATGAAAAGAGATTGCGTGAAGTATGTGGAAAGATGTTTAACTTGTTTGAAAGTGAAAGCCGAACACCAAAAGCCATATGGAAAAGTCCAACCCTTAGACATTCCAGTTTGGAAGTGGGAGAAGATTACTATGGATTTTATCACGAAATTGCCAAAGACGAAAAAGAAGAATGATACTATTTGGGTAGTAGTCGATCGTTTGACTAAGAGTGCGCATTTTATTCCAATCAGGGAGAATATGCCTGTTCATAAGTTAGCAAAGATCTATGTCAATGAGATAGTTGCACGTCATGGGGTACCTATTTCCATAGTTTCTGATAGAGATGGGCGGTTCACTTCAAGTTTTTTTGCAAGATTTTCAAGAAGATTTAGGTACGAAACTTCATATGAGCACAGCTCTTCATCCTCAAACCGATGGACAAAGCGAAAGGACAATTTAAACTTTAGAAGATATGCTACGGGTTAGCATGGTTGGTTTTGGAAGTAACTGGGATGATCACTTGTTCCTAGTGGAATTCGCCTGCGATAATAGTTATTATGCTAGTATAGGCATATCTCCTATGAGATGCTATATGGAAGAAAGTGTAGGACGCCAGTATGTTGGGAAGAAGTGGGAAGGAGAGAATTGGCTAGCACGGATATAGTGTTGGCAACGACGGAAAAGGTTGAGATGATTCGAGCAAGACTTAAGGCGGTACAAGATAGGTGAAAAAGTTAAGCCGATAATCGAAGAAGGCCAATAGAACTCGAGGTAGGTGATATAGTTATGCTAAAAGTTTCTCCGTGGAAGGGCGTTTTTAAGTTTAAAAGCAAAGGGAAATTAAGTCAGCGCTTTATAGGGCAGTTTAAAATTTTGAAACGTGTGGGTGAGGTTGCATATGTGTTAGAATTCCCGAGGAAATGGGAGGTGATCATAACACCTTTCATATGTCTTATTTGAGGAAATGTTTAGTGGAAGAGACTAGTGTAGTCACGTTGGATTACATTGAGATTGATCCGGAATTGATTTCTCAAAAGGATGAACCAGAAGCGATACTAGGAAGAAAAGTGAGACAACTTCCAAACAAAGAAATACCGCTAGTAAAAGTACAACAGAGACATCGTAAGGGTACAAGTATTAGATAGGAGTTAGAGGAGAAGGTGAGAAATGAATATCCTCATTTATTTTAAGAATAGAGTTCGAGGACGAACTCTCATTTTAAGGAGGGGAGAATTGTTACACCCGTATCCCGATAAGGTACTAGTTATGTAAATATTATGTGTTGCATATTATAAGCCTTGTGATATGAGTTAAGTGGTAAATATATGTGGCCAATATAGAATGAATGAAACTAAAAGGGCCAAGATTTGCCAAGTGGGCAAAGTTTATTAGTTAAAATGCCATAGTCTAGCCAATTTTAGAAAACTCCAGGACTTTCTTCTTGGTCTTATTTGTGATGATCGGCTCTTAAGGAGAAAAGGGAGGGAAGACTTCAAGTAAATCATCTAGCTCATTTGTGTATCAAGAAGTGATCAAGATTCACTAGAGAACCCTTAATTGTAATCTCCTCAACAAGTAAGTGTTCTTCCCCAAATTTATGAAATTAGGGTTCATGTTGTAATAATTGATCTTAATGATCAAAGGTTAGTAATTTCATGATTAGTTATGTAATTAGTCTCTAATTTGAGATGGTTATGATATAGGAAACAAGATAAAAGTGGGAAGTTGTTGCTAGTGAAGTGGTAATCTAAGAATCAAGGTAAGTACATTGGTTATAACATGTTTTGTTTAGCTTTATCATATATTGGTATGATAATGTTTCAGGTGTTAGTTTTATCATGTTTGTTTACATGATAATGTGAAGGATAGGATATAGGGTGCGTTAGCTAGTATGGATCCATCACTAGATTTAGTTAGTTAGTCGTTGGGCTAACTATGGTAAGAAGTTCAACCTTACGGGTTGATTTTGTGTGAAGTTCAACCTTATGGGTTGATTGTGTTAAGGTCGACTATGTCGGCGTGAGGTAAGTGCCCCTATATCGCTAGCTTAACTAGTAGTTAGACTAGTTATGGTTCAGTTATGATTTTATATCATATATTGTTAGTTTGATGTTATGATTTTATATCATACATTGTTAGCTTGTTATTACCATGTACTTACTAAGCGTTTCGCTTACGTGTTTAGTTGTGATGTTTTTCTTGATAGGTGCCGAAGGTTCTAGCAAAGTTAAAGAAAAGGTTTAAGTGATTATGTAATAGAAGTTCATCCTAGAAGAAGTTGTAGTAGAAGACCGTTCTTTTGGACCAAGCATATTGAAGTTGGAAGCCCCCGACGTGTCCTTTCGTGTTTTGGGTATATTTCCTTTCGTATGGTCATTTTGTGAGTCAACGGTCATTTTCTATGTTAGCTCAACGGTCAAGCTTATGTTCATGTCACGAAGTCCTTAGGTTAGTGGTTATGGTGGTAAAAAGGAGGGTGTTTGGCAAATAGCCAATTCTACCCATTTTGGGAAGTTATGGGTCATGTCAATGTATCAACACTCTTTTAATATGTTAGGAAGGTTATGTTGCGTGTAAGCCAAATTGGATATCTAGTTGTTTGTACATTTATGTATAAAACGTGTTTTTGAAAGATTGTTTAAGGGGATGTTTGGTATTAGCTAGTTTTTACCCATTTTGGGTTTGAACGGGTCATGGATGGTTGAGACAAGTCTAGTATGTTAAAATATGTATGTTGGTCAAGTATGGTAGGTAAGGGAAGTGTTTTAAGTGAATTGGAGTGTAACGGGTCAAAATGGGTTCATGCATAACCCGTCAATTCCTAAAGAATAATTTTCAGTTTAGGATCCCCTTTTAGGTTCCAAAGTATGGACCTAAGTGTGGATCCTTGGTTTCAGTTTAGGATCCCCCTTTAGGTTCCAAAGTATGGACCTAAGTGTGGATCCTTAATTTCAGTCTAGGATCCACTTTTAGATTCGAATTTGTGAACCTTAGTGTGGATCTGAAATGTACTCATCTTGGTTATGGAATTAGGATCTACTTTTAGGTTCCAAGATTTGGACCTAAATGTGGATCCAGTTTTTCCTCATCTTGGTTATGAGTTAAATGTTCATCTTGGTGATGAATGTGGCTTCTTATAAAGGGTCAATAGAGTAGCGGAATGTCAAGTCAAGTCAAGCGTTTCCCGTCAAATCCTAAAGTATAATTTCAGTCCTGGACCTTAGGTGGATCTTCCAGGATCTACTTTTAGGTCCCATAAATCTGAACCTTAGAGTGGATCTTTCAGGATCTACTTTTAGGTTCCACAATCTAAACCTTAATGTGGGTCAGTTTCGGAATGTTACTTTTTGCGAAAAATTTTCACGTTTTTGGTCAAAGTGGTCAAGGGGCGTTACAGGATGCCTCTCAAGTAACAGATAATATGAGGGGTGACCTCATGTATCAATGGAGTGATCAGCTCCCAGAGGTTGTGAAAGACGTGTATCGCACACACCATCAGTCACCAGAGATAATAATAACAATCATATAATATAAATCAGATAATCCACTAAACAGATAACAGATAACAGAGTCAGATCTAGGATGCATCCATGCGCCCCGGTGGCCAGAAAATCCTCAACACACCAGATAAAATAAAGTCAGGGACGGGACAGGTCATCACTCTCCTGCCCTAGAGTCATGCCATCGGTGCATCAATGACATGGACATGAAACCCTCATGCCTAGTGAGTGGCTCGGATATCAAACTGTAGGTCAGAGGTCAGAGGTCATATGTACTACCAAAATCAGAAGGTCATATCATAAGGGTACATGGTGAAAAGGTTCATGTCAAAGTCCAGAAATATCAAAGGTTCAATTCAGAGTTTAAGCAAAGGTTCAGAATAAAGAATCATATCAGAAAGTTCATGTCAAATATTTCAGAATTAAATATCAGAGATTTAAAATCAATTTGGTTCATATCAGAGTTTATCAGATCAAGGTTTATAGCAAAAATCCAGTCAAGGTTCAGATCAGAAGTTCATTTCAGAAATTCCTATCAAAAGTCCATTTTAAGAAATCCTTTAATAACTGTTTTCATAAAATGACCCTTCGAAACGGTTTTTCATAAAGATAGTCTTTGAAATAGTTTTTATAAATGCTAGTAGAATTTCATGTAAAAGCATAAATATCATTTTTAACCAATAACTCTTCTCAAAACATTTACAGGTCAAAATTTAAAAGGTTTTCACAACATAGATTCATATCAGAGGTCATAACGAGGGAAATCAATAGAAAGGTTCAAGGCAAAGAAATCATAGCATCAAATCAGAAGTTAAACAAATCAGAGTATGAAAAGGGACCATATCAGAGTTCACAGAACAGGGGATACATAGCAATGGCTTAGGGAAGACCCTATGATGAATCAGAAATACAAAATGGAATGAGAAAGAGGACACCCTTACTGAAAAAGGGCAGAATATCTGTACCTTATTAGCAGTGCAGAAAATAAACAAGAAAATAAATACTGAACAGATTAAGGCTTCACCTTCTTCGCACCTAAAGGAGTAGAAGACGGAATTACTACAGATTCTAATTCAGATTATTATTTTTGTTTTACCTTTCCATTTTAAGTAACTTCCTATTTTTAGTAACTTTCCAGATTTAGTAAGTTTCCAGATTTAGCAGGTTTCCAGAATTAACAAGACATTAATGTTACAGATTAGGTTAAGTCCTTATTTCAGAGTTATTATGGACCTTAAGTATATTTTATCAAGTTACAGAAGTCTAAGGTTAATTATGACAATTTCACATAGTTTAGGGTTCTAATTGTAATTTCATCAATTTCATAGGTATAACATGAAAATACTTCAAGTTACTGATTTAATACACATTTTATTCAGAATGACATCATACTCCCTTTAGTTTCATAATTTTACAGTTTATACCCCTCTAGTTACAATATTTACAAAACAAACCTTATAATTACATAATTTAGGCTTTAATCCCTCTAATACCCATATTTATCAAACAAGCATATTATTTTACCAAATTTCAGAAAGTCACATCAGAATATTCATATAGTACTATTCAGCCCCTCAGATTTCAGAATTTACACAATTAGTCCCTTAAGTTTACAAAACTTATAAATTAAATCATAATTCCATAATAATTACACATTAGCCCCATAAATACTCAAAATTACCCAAAACACTCTTAATATTATTATTTACTCAAAATAACTTCAAGTTTCCAGAATTCACACTTTTAGTCCCTCAACTTAAATTAATTACAATTCGGATTAATAATTATATATAATTACCTTTTAAACCTTTTAAATACAAAATTTACATATTAGGCCCTCATTTAATATTTTATAAGAATTATACATGGTCCAAAATAACTTACAAAAATATCCCTTGAGTTTTAAAAATTACAAAACACCCCCTTTACTTTTATTTTTCAATTCGTTAATATATAAAATACCACAAAAACATTACAAGCCCTAATATCAATTGCCAATCATTACACCATGATTACTAACAACCTTAAACCATCATAAATGACCAGATTCTTTCACCAAACCCTAACCCTAGGTTGAATCATTTAGGGTTCCTACTTATTTTATTTCTTTTCTTTATTTTTCATAAATCCGGTTTTACAATAAATCCACCATGACTTTTATAGGCCATGTAAAATCGAATGGACATTTTTCCCAAGTTATATGGATCATATAGAGCTCAGAAAAATTAAGTCTCACACCCATAAAATTCGTACTTAATTATTTAGAGTTTTATAGCATTTTTAAGGTTTAATTCACAAATAATTCATAGAGCAAGCATGGTTCGACTTTAGAATTTTATTTAGACCTTATATGATGTAAGAGACGTGAGAAAAATACCAGACCAGAATTGGAACGACTAGAATGGGCTGAACGAATTTACACCTCTCGAATGAATAACAAGAACTAATAATTCCCCACAAGCACAAATGCGACCAACAAACCTTGTAATCATTTTTCACAGATCATATATGATGTAAGGAACTCAGGAAAAATAGAAAACGAATTTATGAAAGGTCGTATGAATCAGAATGAATTTTTACCTCACTTTTGAACAAAATTCGACAACAAAAGATCCAGGCCTCTATAAATCGAAGCACTATTTTTCTTGGCTTCCTAGCAATAGGTTTAACTCAGAAAAATTTCTCTTGGACCTCCAGAATTTCATAGGAATGAAAATCGAATTATTTGGTGTTTTGGGGTTACACGGTTTTGTGAAAAAAGAAGAATTAGGTGTTATAAATTATATGAGGTATGAATACCGGTTCTAATGGAAGTATAAGCTCAAAAATAGGCCCAATTTTGTTAAGAAAATCATATTTGATTTTATCTTGATCTTCTCTTAATTATTTGTAATTATCTAATCTTTTAAATCAAATAATATATACCGAAATTAAATTAGATATACAAATATTCGGTTTTTAAAAAATATTGTATGGTAACATGTAATTATTTTGGACATGTACAAAATATAAAAAGTCTTGTCTTAATTTTATTTTAATTTATTTGTAATTTATTTAATATAATTCAGATTTATTTAGCTTAATATAGCCTTTAATTAAATTTTAGAAGTCGTGAGGGCATTTTGGTCATTTGACACGTTATCTGAATTTCAGGTATTACATAGACTGTAAACACCCGTAAATTTCCAAACATTGTTTTAATAATAAAAATTTATTTATTTTTACTTGACAATTCAATTGGACATTTTTTTGAACATATTTAGTTATTTCAGAAAATTCTTTAATATTGGTAACGGTTAAATTTAAAATTAATCACCGAAGTCAATGACTTTGTTTTTAAATCATTTTTATAAAAACGTTACCGGAAATATAATTTTTGTATTTTTACAAACCGATAGAGCACACTTTAAAATTTGACTCAACGGGACACAGGGTGCTCGGGGCATTAATAAAACAAAGTCTACTCTTCTAATAAAAACACCAACCGCCCCACCAATTCAATATAGACTTTATCTCCTTTCTACTCTCTCTCCCTTAATTTCTCCCTCCTCTTTTTTCTGATATACCTCGATAGCACCCATCCCATCACCATCATGTTTGTCCATTTTCTCCTCTTCCCAAATAAAATCACGGGATCACTTAGGAACTCCCATTAGAAAGAGACCTTTGCTCAAATCACCCTTCACAAGAAACCCACCAAGAAAGCTTGGTCAAAATTACCCTTTCTTTCTCTTTTTAATAGACTCGATTTCAGTAGGATAAGGCACACACACACTCATATCTCATCACCCACTTACCTCTCACTAGGGTTTTCCAGCCGCCCCTTATGTTCCGACCAGATTTTGGCTATTCCGAGTTGAAGACGCGCCACCACCACAGTAGCAGCCTGCTACACCTTCCTCCCCCCTCTTCCGTCTGTGTGGTATAACGATCTCCGTTTATATATAGTTTTTGTGTTATTTATTAACCGAGTTTATGTGTATAATTCATTTTGTTATAGTTTTCCTGGAATTTAAAACTTGGATTAAAAATCGAATTAAAAACCTGATTAACAAATGAATATACTGTGTGGTAATCTTGAATGGGAATGCTATTTGTGTGGTTGTTTTCGGATTCGGATCAGGTCAGCCAACCCAGTTTCTGTTTGTGTTCATCATTGTGAATTTTTTGGTGATGTTTGATTAGCTCGTTTTAGGGTTGTGGGTTATTATTTTAGCTTTGGTAAGAATTCTTATTCGGGTCTTGTTGTACTCAGTTCGTTAAACCCCAAGAGGGTGTGTTGATCTTGTGTGTCTCACTTTCGGTATTAATCTTGTGTGCCTCATTTTCGGTGTCATTCTTATAACGAAAGAAAAAAAAGGGGATATATATATAATAAAAAGGGTGCGTTACTTTCACTGGGAAATTTCAACATGGAATGTATATAAGAACTAGCATTTGAATCTGTGGAAGTTGTATTAAGGGTGTGTTAAAAATCAGTTGAAATAGGGTGTGTATGGTTTTGAACATCTCTTTCTAAAGGTAGGCTAAATAAAATTAACAAACTTAAGATTTAAACACTGTCATCAAAATGAATTAGAACATGAATATAGGAAACATAATTGTTATTCAATATAAGGGAGCGTTAGGCTGAGACAAGGGCTCAAGCCCATACGAAAAACGGAGTACATATAAATATAGTTGGGTTAAAAGAAGTGTTGGGTTGGACTAAGATTTGAGAAATTATATGTTGGGCTTGCGCGTTAAGCCGTAAATAGTTGTGGGCCGCGCCCGTTTGATTTAAGCCAACAAGAATAGGTTTGGTTGGACAGTAAAGTGTAAACACTAATTATTTGGGAATGAAATCCACGCGACTAAAATAAACTACTAACGAATCATAAAACCCGACCACTAATAAACACATTTTTATCAGCGACTATTCGAGTCTAATATGCAATAATATTGATAAAAATGGAACAAGACATTATTAAATGGATTGTCAAACATTGTGTCGAAAGTTATATAGGGTTAACATTTATAGTCGTCACATATAAGATTAGTTATTGAGGAAGGGTGTATCAAATTTTAGGGGAATGAAGATGAATGCGCTGATAATATTACTAATCATCTAAATAACAACTTAACATATACTTAACGGACTTTCTTTAGACCATAACAAACTTGACACAATGGGCTAATTATTTTTTTGAGTGTTGACTAATTTAACTTGATAAATTTGGACAAAATAAATATTTTATCCGGACACTTAAATACAGGATAAAATCAATGAACACTTTAACATATAGGACATTTCTAGACTAGACGACTAATAAATATCCTAAAAAGTAAGATGAATTATTGGCCTTATTAAAGACTTGATGGGGAAACATTGTTTTGAGGAAACTGAGTTTTTACTTAAAATCACGACAATTTTTGAAAATTTTATAAATGAACGCGACAGGATTTATAAATTTCTAAACTTATACTTTAAAGATTTAAAAACCTTTTATCAAATAAAAACCCGACAATAATCAAAACTTGTAATTATTAACATGAAACATATTCGTCCATAGGTCAAATCGGATATGTAATTATTGGAATAATTGTTGGAGACTCAAATGATGGATATGCAAACATGATAACTTATATGATGTTCTATATCTCCATGAATCTAGGAACTTACTATTTAATATACGAAATTTAAGTTTAGAACTTAAAATATCTTTCCAAAACAATATTAATTATTTCCAAACTATATGGGGTTATTGGGTAGATACCGAAATATATTAATTAACTTAGTTATATAAATTCTCCTTTTGTCCCCATTTTCCTTGACTTCGTCTATCATTCTTTCCTCGACTCGAATTCCCATCCATACCTTTCTCGACTGTGTCGATTTCCTATTTTTTTTGGCGTGAGTATTCTTGAGTCTATGTTTTTACCACCACACGAAACATTAACGCTAAACTTATACAACCTTTAATATAAATAACCCCCAAAAACTAAAACTCTCGTCCTTCCAAGATTCTTTATTGTTCGAGGTGTATTCTGAGATAATATATGTATTAGGTTGTGCCGATCTGACACCATTGTGCCCATTTCCCCAATATCGTTGTTTTGCCCTTGATGCCTGTTGTGATATTTAAGCATTGCTGAAATCCGAGGTGAGTTCATGGCCCTCACTTTTACTTGTTTTATAACTGTTTTAGGGGAAAATACATGCTTGTTTTTAAACTGAATGCACGCATATACATAAACTCATAATTTGTTTTTATCTAAAGACATGAATTATTTGATTGTTGAAGATGTTATCTAATTGACCAATATTACTGAACTTGTTATGGACCGACAATATTTTACCAAATTATTGCGCAGTTAGCCTAAGACTCTAGAAACCATTACTATGCCCGCCTTCATGCACTGTTAATTCCGGTTAAGAAGCACGATTAATATAAATAGATCTATTGGGGTGACTCCTCCGTTCGGTTGGCCAGAAGGGTCAATGTGGGCGTATATTAAGTCGGATTACGAGTGAATTGGGTTAAGCACTCGCTAAGGCCCCCATTGTTATTATTGATGTGCTAAGTTATAGCGCACTGAACGGTCGAGCTTCGGTTGCATGAACTTGGAGCTAGCGCAATAGAACATTAAAACTTGAGACAAATATCCTACCCATGGTTCAGATTACTAATTTTGATCATAAAGCATGCATTAACCTTTGATACCATAACATTTTGAGCAGGGTATGCTCATAGAACTTTTATTAAATTTATATCATCATTACTGTTTTATCATAAACCTATGAACTCACCAGCGTAAGCTGACCCTTTTTAGCATGTATTTTCAGGTTTATGGTGATAATTTAGTGGCGAAGACTTTTGGCAGGGCATGACAAGGTCATAGAAGACTCTGATATAATTAGGACCACTTGAAATCTTTTATGGGCTTATATTTTCACACAAATTTTGAAATGTTGTAAACAAATCATTTTTTGAATATGAAATCTAATTTAAACGGTTGAGTTAAAACCGTTCTTTATATTTTGTGTTGTGATACCAATTGTGTAGCACCCCAAAGACATGTATGCTTCCGCTAAACCAGATTTTGGGGGTGTTACACATGTTCATGTACAAGCTGCATTTGTATAGTGTGGAAGTGAGGAAGTTGTTGAGCAGGGTAATCGTCATTAGGTACAACATGATGTTCAGGATGACATGATTGATAGTGTTCACGATAGTGAATCTGAAGGAGACTCCATTGACAATGTAGATGCAGATAAGGAAGAAGAGGCTCTTATGGATGATGAAGGACACCGTGCAGCCGAGCCTGAGGTTCAAGTAAATCCGTTTCATCTAACTAGGAATAAATCTTTTGACACCATTAGCTGCAGTCAAAATTGGAGATGAGGTATGTCTAGTAGAAGGAATAGAAGCGGTAAGTGTAAAAGGTTTTGATAGTGGAATAGGTTCTGAGGATGAATCAGGTTATCGTAGAAGCAAGGAGTTAAAGTCAATTCAAGAGGTATGGAAAATAACTTGTCAAAGAAGCCTATTGGGGATCAATACTCATTTTTCTGTGGCAAAAAATTTTCTACTCCAGAAGAGGTGAAGGAAAGATTACATTTGCATGCCATTGAGAACAGAATAAATTTGAAGTTGATAAAGAATGGTGGTGGTAGGATAAGAGCTATATGTGATAACCAAATACCAGTCTTTACAGAGTCACAGTGTAGTGGACCAACTGGCCCAAGTGAAGCAAGAGGTGTTGGGCCTAGTGGATCAAGTGGCCCAGTTGGTAGAGGTACTAAAAGGAAGAGTGTAGGAACTGGTAATGAAATTGAGAGCAACCAATACCCATGGGTCATGTATGCTAGCAAAGACAAAGTAACAAAAAATTGGATTGTGAAGACACAAAGAAATACACACACTTGCCGTCAATCAAGGGATATAAAACACTACACTTATAAATATTTGGCAAATAAGATCTTTGACCAAGTTAAGGTTAATCCAAAGATCCCAGCAAAGGTAGTTCAAGACCAGCTCCAACGTGATTAAGAGCTTCAGGTATCTATGAAAAAAGCATTTAGAGCCAAAGCTAAAGCTGAAAGAGAGGTTGCAGGTGATCACACACTGCAGTATGCAATGCTTAAAGACTATATTGGTGAATTGTAATCTACAAACCCTAATACCACTGTGAAGCTTGCAATTGATAGGGATACTAATCCTGAGTTGCCTGCAAGGGTGATTAAAAGAGTATATGTTTTTTTGGGAGCGTTGAAGGATAGGTACAAGGCTTGCTGAAGAGAATTGTTAGGGCTAGATGGTGCTTTCATGAAAGGGCCATTTCCAGGCCTAGTGTTGGTAGCTGTTGGACTTGATCCAAACAATGGAATTTACCCATTGGCCTATGCCTTGGTAGAAGCTGAAAGTAAGAGTTCACGGGCTTGGTTTTTAATGTGCTTAGGTGATGGCATAGATCTACAGCCTAGTTCAAATTTCACATTTGTCAGTGATAGACAAAAGGTTAGTAACATGCTTCACTAGTTGAATTCTTAAATACAACATAATATGAGTTATTATTTGATTAGTGAATTGGTTTATGCAGGGACTTATTCCAGCCATAAAATTTGTGTTCCCAATGGTAGAACACAGATGTTGCTTGAGGCACATTCATGAAAATATGAAGCAGTCTTGGAGTGAACAAGTATATAAGGATGCTTTGTGGAGATGTGCATCTGTTACAACTGTTAATGACGTTCAAAGGTGTATGCAACATTTGAAGACTTTGAATCCTAAAGCACATGAATGGTTGAACAAGATACCAGCTGAACATTAAGCAAGATCTCATTTTTCTAGTAAATTTCATTGATTTATTTCTATTCATACAGTGGTCATAATTAGTGGCATGTTATTATTCGACTGAAAAAGCTACAATAGTTAGACATGTATATCATTTAATGCTTTCATATTTACGTATTATAGGTAGAGCAGTTACAGATTTATTGCTCAACAACATTTGTGAAGTCTTTAATGGTAAAATAGTTGGAGCTAGGGAGAAGCCATTCATTACACTTTTAGAGTACATTAGGGAATACTGCATGAAGAGAATAGTATGTATACAAGGTGTAATTGCCAAATGTGATGGTCCTCTAATCCCTACTGCAACAAAAATCTTTGAAGCCATTAAAAAAAGGCTCATTTGTTGAATGTGATATGGAATAGAGGAGTTAAATATCAGGTAACAAGAGAATAGGGTGATCAGTATGTTGTTGATGTACATCTTAGGAGATGTTCATGCGGGAAATGGGAATTGACAGGGATACCTTGTAAGCATTCTGTTGCAGCCTGTTGGAATATGGCTCTCAATGGAAAGGAAGTAGGACCTCCAGAATCTTGGGTACATCCTTGTTATTGGTTGAGCACATGGAAAGAAGTATACTCTCACTTAGTAGAACCAATTAGAGGAAGCAACTACTAGGAGAAGACCAACTGTGCAACGCACCTGTTGCCACTAAAGCATCATGTCCAGATAGGTAGACCAAGGAAGAAGAGAAGAAGGTCCAGATATGAGGATGAACCCTTTGTAAAATATGGTAAACTGAGCAGGAGAGGGACAACCATTACTTGCCAAACCTGAGAACACGTTGGACACAACAAGGCTACTTGCAAAGGACAAGGTCAGCCTCCAAGAACAGGTAGTTATTAGATTTTCAGAGTTAACTCTTTGATTGATTTAAATACCAGGGATTGTTTTGAACTTGTTTTGTAATGTAGGTTTCGATAATACAGAAGCTAGTGGTAGTTGAACTGGACAAGTTAGTCAAGTTGCTGCTGGTGTTGGTCAAGATACTATTTTTCATGGGCAAAGTGTGCAAGGTCGAAATGTAGCTGCTCAAGCTGTTCCTAGTTCAAGTGTTGCAAGTGTAATATTTGCTGATATACCAAGTCAATCCAGCCAAGCTAATGATAGTCAATGGGCTTTCTTATAATCATGTTTTAAATTCAGGACAATTATTTGTTTAAGTACAATGCCTGTTATCCAAGTCTGTAATGCAAGTCCACATAAGTGGCAAACATCAAAGTCCACACCTGTGGCACTTCTCTAAGTCCTATTAAAGGCAGACATCAAAGTCCACATATGTGGCAATTTTCTAAGTCCTTGTAAAGGCATACTTATAAAGTCCACTTGTGTGGCAATTTTCTTATGGTTATATGTTATGGGTTGATTTATATGTGTGTGAATTATTTCACTTATTTTAATTGTTTCGTGACTTGTTTGACTAAATTTTGTCAACATGAATTACTTAGGTACAAGACATACAGGTGGTTTCATTAAGTATAAACAAGCTTGTATCATATACATACCTTGGACAAAATGGGTAAGAATCACAATGTTCATGAACCTAGATATCTATAATTGTTCTTGACTTGGTAAAGTCAAATGCATCAACCAAATGAATGCTACACTACTTTGACTAAGATAACTTGAGTTGCGAAGTCCTTGATACATAGTTAATCTTGGATAAGCTATACTAAGAAACAACTTAATAATCAAAAGGGTAAATTGCAAATTTGGTCCCTACCTCACACAATGAAAGGAAAACTTGTGAGTAGTTAATACTCCTTTACCTACCTTACACAATGAAAGACAAACGGTGTTAATACACACTTCCTGTTTATCACATCGAATCATCCCCCAAACACACACTCTTAAGATAAGCTCAAATTCCCCATTTCATTAACCATGAACATGTCTCATTGTGATATTAACCGCATGCTTCTCTGTAACTCCTTTGTTCCAACATAAATTACCCTTGGCCATTACCAGACAGATATTCTTCGAGACATGCAACAGGCATACGATTTGGAGAACTATTCAAAAAATATTACTGATAGGGTCGGTCGTAGGGGGAGTGATTGTTCGTTGCAAAGTATATATATATATATATATATATATATATATATATATATATAAAATAGTAAGTGATGCTTAACCGACCAAATAGTCAACTCGCTCTCGTCAAAGAGCGAAAATCGCAAGTGGTCAAAGAAAGTCAAACTATATATATTTTCGGAAGTAATAAGCTGTAACATATTAAAACACATAACACAATCAAGAACACAAGATTTAGCCGTGCACTTTAGAGAGGGAGAGAGAGAGTGAAGAAGGAAACTTCTAGTAAGAGAAAGTAACTATGTATTAGATTGAAATGAGAGAAGTTCCAACCCTTCCCATGTGTGGGAAGGGGTATTTATACTACTAGCTTAGACGTCCCGTGTGGGCAGTGGAGTGAGCTGACAGTGGGTAAAGACCCGACCCAACTCCACGAATACTATAATAACTAAACTAATACTAATAATCCTACGAGCTACTTAATGCTAATAGATACTCGGGGTGAATGAGTCTTTCACTTGAATATTTATATTCTTAACAATATCCCCCTAAGGGAGGTCACCCTGGAAATTACACTTTGAATTCTAGCATTCTATAACATAAGTTTGAGTTTCTAGATCGTAGTCTTTGATTCTTTTAAGTCTTTGATCTTTGTACTTTCGGCAGTGAACTTTTGATGACTGTTCATTTGTCATGGATGATCTTTGAGGTCATCATCCAACATACGTCCTCAAGTCATCTTGTATCAGTATTGTTTCCATGTGATGTTGTGATCTTTGGACCGACATGCTCACACTTTTCTGGATCATGATTTTCAGCATCAGAGTTGCGGAAGCAATGCTGAAAGTCTTTCAATTATCATGATTTCATTGATTAATATTGTGAAGTGTGAGCATGGGGTGATGAATCAACATCTTTTCAAAATTCAACAGCAACCGCCAAGGATTCCTGCATACGACAGTTAGCAATAAAACATCTGGTACTTACAGGTTCGGACTTCGAGATTGTTAACATCATATTGTGAAAACATTCTCTAATCCTTACCAAAGGCCGTTCCTAATCGGATACCCCCGAGAGGGCTTAAAAGATCTACCAAAGTACATCAACGATTAGGTGAGTCGCTAGAGTTCACTCCACGACTGTAGACCGTTTGAAACCGCCGCGACTACTAAGCGTAATCCACAAGAAATTACCAAAGTGACCTGCTTTCAGGGCTGTTTGATGTTGACCCTGACAGGAATTTTCATTCAATCACTGAGAATTACATTTGTAAATTCCCTTATGAATGTTCTTGCAGATTGCTAAGATCTGCGTAGGACTCATAATTTTACAACTGGTGTCTTTAACGTAGAAAAACCAGTGTAGATATATCAAGTGTTCCTATGAGATCTTATGATGTATCTCGCGGCTCTAGACTCGATAAGTGCAATTTTGGTAGTTGGAGACTGGAGCGGAGTCTCCTGTTTCAATATCAACATAACTCGTAATGAGCGGTCGATAGAATATGCAGGGTTCCCTGTGAGAATGAAACAAGTTCTTTTAAGAGAACTTGAGTAGCTAGAAGGTTTAGTGCAGTGCGTCACTGGGTCCATGACGTCTTGTCTTCAATACCGGTGTTACCTTAGTAACCACCAATAGTATATGAATTGAACCCAGTTTCTGCCCTAAGGTTGAAAATTTTGAGGGCTATTTCTTTTCACCCTTTCTCATTACATTCCTTTTTAATTCTTCAACCCCTTCTTTTTCCTTTCTCATATTACTCCTTTTTTCATAATCCTACCTAAGGACTTTCTAATACTAACTATTCGGTATTATCCTTGGGTAGATCCCTCTGGCTCTGGCGGATCATAGGACGGTTTTCCTAATCTTAGTCACCTTATAACACCATGACTATCCTATGTTGCCGTAAACCATTTATTTAAAAAAAAAATCTCTGAAAGTGTTTATAATTAAGAAACATATTTTGATAACACTTTGAGAGTTTTGATCTTTTCAAATGCTCCCCTTAACATGCGCTCATATGTTTTTATTATAAATTTGCACATGTTGGGTAGAGCTTGCACTTTTTGAATTGATCCACTTTCAATGAACATGATCGATTCAAGACAGACTTACATCACTAGTTAGACTAGCTTGAAATTATTACCCGGCCTGGTCAAGTCCATAGAAAGTTTCTCGAAATGGTACATTCTACTCAGACAAATCCTCTTCGAGATACGCTTACATCACTGGCTAGACCAGCTTTAAATTATTACCCAGCCAGGACAAGCCCTTTTGATTAATGACGGTATTTGTTTCGTCAATTCGTTGGTGAAGTCTGAGTCGCGCTCACATGAGATACCACCAGAGATGCCACATTCTTTTTGTTACTACAAACCATTTGCTCCCCCTCAATATGTGCATTGATATACAAAAGAGTTTAGCACATATGGGAGAGCTTACATTTAAGTCTAAAACATCACATTTTTATCAGATTGCATACTTAAATCACATTCTCTCCCCCGATCAAAAATTTCAAACCTTTTGAGATTTTGTGATCCAAATTGATTTAAATAAGTTTGGAAAATATGGGAGAAAATGTGGTCAGGTTTAATATGTGCTGATAATGGAACATGACGATGCTCCCCCTCAATCTATGAGGGAGAATGTTAGTGTCAGGTATGATAGGTTTGGACGATTTGAATTTAACAAACATCATACACTGACACATAACAACCACATTTTATTCACTGCTTATTATGTACAAAGTGACATGTTTTGATGATATGAGATTTTGAAATCATCACTCTCCCCCTCAATCGATGACCCGTCTTCTAATGAATTTGCTGTAGTCATTGATTGAGTGATAGATTTTTTTATGAAAAGTTCAATTCTGATTGATATTCAAAAATCATGGTACCACCAAGTTTAGCACTAATACTTTCCTGAAGAATCATAGATGGAAAAGTATCTGTGATGTAAAGAAGACTTCTCTTCTTATACGAGAAATGATGCACTGAAACGTACATCAAATCGAAGAAACATGGATATAAAGTAATCCATGCCCGGGTGAACTTCACCCAGTGGGAGGAACAACCGTCTTTGTGTCAACGTGCTTTCCCCATAATGAGAAACGGGTTATAGTCTGAAGTAACTGCAAGCTGACATGACATGTTTTAACCATTTAATTTTTACTTCTTCTCGAGCTTCATTTAAAGACCCGTGTCATTATTGAATGACATTTCTAGGACCGTAAATGTTATCGATAAACAGAAGACATGCCTAGAGAAACTATCTTTGGTATTTTTGTGTTTTTCTGATTTTTATGGTTTTTATAGGTTTTATATTTTTCTATTTTCTTTTTGGTTTAAAATATATACAAATATATACAAGGATATATGAAGCAAATCCATTAATCTTCATTCTCTTCCTGAAGACGCTTGAGAGTTTCTGGCATCAAACTCTTCATGTCAAGTCGCGGGAGAATAAATTGGAACCGTTCTCTCGGAAGTGCCTTAGTGAAGATATCAGCCAACTGAAACTCAGTCCTCACGAAGTAGAGTTCAACAATCCCTTTCTCAGCCTGTTCCATTAGAAAGTGATGTCGGATGTCGATGTGCTTTGATCGGGAGTGTTGGACATTGTTGCAGCAAAGAGCTATAGCACTTTTGTTATCACAATACAGAGGAATCCTGTTGTATGCAAAGCCATAGTCCGATAATTGAGATCTCATCCATAGGATTTGAGCACAGCACGTAGACATGGCAATGTATTCAGCCTCTGTGGAAGATATAGATGTACTCATTTGCCTCTTAGATGATCAGCTTACTAACTTTTCTTCCAGAAACTGAGCACCTCCCGACGTACTTCGGCGAGTATCTTGATACCCCGCATGGTCTGCATCTGCATAAGCGGTGAGTGCCATGGCGGTGTCTTTAGGATACCAGAGACCCATGTGAATAGTTCCTTGAAGGTATCGAAAGACCCGCTTTACCGCTTCCAGATGCTTTTTGGTGGGTTTAGACTGGTACCGAGCACACATGCATACCGCAAACAAGAGATCTGGCCTGCTAGCGGTGAGGTACATTAGGGATCCAATCATACTTCGAAACTTAGTTTGATCAACAGGGATCCTAGAGAGGTCTTCATCCAACTTCGATCTCTCAACCATAGGGGTTTCAACAGGATCACTTGAATCAAATCCAAATTTCTTTAATATTTCATTTGCATATTTGGATTGATTAATGAAGATGCCTCCAGGACTTTGAGAGATTTGTAAACCTAAGAAAAACGACATTTGTCCCATCATCGACATTTGGAACTTAGAACTCATCTCTTTAGAAAACCGATCACATTTCATAGGATCAGAGGAGGCAAAGATAATGTCATGTACGTAGATCTGAACGTGAAGTAGATGTTTTCCTGTTTTCCTAGTGAATAGCTTAGGATCAACAATACCTTTGTAGAATCTGTTTGCTAGAAGAAACTTAGACAAAATATCATACCACGCCCTAGGTGCCTTCTTTAAGCCATAGAGGGCCTTCTTCAAATGATAGACGTAAGTAGGACGATCAGGGTCCCCAAATCCTTCAGGTTGACTCACATAGACTTCCTCATTCAAATCACCATTTAAGAATGCTGTCTTTACATCCATTTGGTAGACTGTCATATTCTGACTGGCAGCATTAGTGAGAAAGATTCTGATGGCTTCAATTCGAGCAACCGGCGCAAATGATTCTTCAAAGTTTATGCCCTCTTCTTGTCGATACCCCTTTGCAACAAGCCGCGCCTTACTTTTCAGAACATCACCATGCTCATCGAGTTTCACTTTGAAGATCCACTTTAGAGCGATAATCATTGCACAATCTGGAGGAGGCACTAATTCCCATACTTCAAGTCGATCAAACTCATGAATTTCTTCTTGCATTGCAGTAAACCAGCAGTCTTTAGACAAAGCATCTTTGAAGTCTTTGGGTTTGACTTTGGATAGTACGGAATTAAAGAAGCACCACAATGCATCGGTGGCAAGTTGCTTTTGTGTAGATACCGGACGAGAAGGATTTCCAATGATGTTGTCAATCGGATGATCATTGATCCATTCTCTGAGATGGTCATGTGGTTGAGGGTGGGGAACTGATGTTGCCGTGTTAGGATCCCATGAAGAAGATGTCTCTGTAGAAGATTCAGGAGCAAAGATATTCTCGAATGGAACATCATTAGCAGGAGCAAAAGGATTCACTTCAAAAGAATTTTCTACTGCAGAGCCTTGCTGTACCGAAGGAGATTGAATATTTGAAGATGATGGTGAGTAACTGGCAGATGGTGCATCTTGACTGATTAAGACAGATACAGATGGACCCTCTGAATTTTGTGGAATTGGAGCATCAGCAACTGGATGTACCGGTGGAGCTTCAGTTGTAGTATTAACCGTTGGTGGCTCAAAGTATTCATCAAACATTGGATCAAACAAATTCTTCAACTCCTCACTGGTTGGAGGTACATAAGGAACTGCAGGAGTGGGATGCTGTACAAGACATGAACTAATTGGTCCAGGAGATAAAAGATTAGGTGCGGGTCCAGAACTTGTGTGTCCAGGAGCCGTTTGCTCAGTCAGCTCATCGAATGTCACATGAATGGTTTCCATAATTTTTCGGGTTCGTTTGTTGTAGATTCGGTATCCCTTGCAATCTGGTGCATATCCAACGAAGAATCCTATGTCTGCTTTAGCATTTAGTTTTCCCAGATCTTGACTGTCATTTGTTGGGTAGCATAGAGCACTGAACACTCGTAGAAAAGAAAGATCTGGTTTCTTTCTATGTATCAGCTCATAGGGAGTTTTGTTGTGAAGAGTATGTATCAAGGATCTGTTTTGGGTGTAACAAGCTGTAGCAATTGCTTCCACCCAAAGAAACATCGGTGCCTTAGAAAATATCAGCATGGTTCGTGCAGCTTCCACAAGAGTACAATTTCATCTTTCAACAACCCCGTTCTGCTGAGGAGTGTGTGGAACACTTTTCTGGTGAGTTATGCCAATACTTTCATAAAACTGAATGAGTTGTTTGTTAACAAACTCAGTTCCATTGTCTGTCCAGATGATTCTGACGGTTTTGTTAAGTCTTACTTGTAGCTGTTTGATAAGTTTGATGAGAACCTCTGGAGTCTCGTCCTTTGTTCTCAAAAACTTCACCCATGTAAATCGTGAGTAGTCGTCGACCACCACAAGAACATATTTCTTTCCATTTATACTCAACACTCTCATTGGCCCGCATAGATCCATGTGAAGGGTGTGAAGAACTTCCATGATGGAGTTGACAGTTTTAGGTTTGTGAGTATGCTTCTTGCTTTTGCCCAGTTGATAAGCAGAACAAAGATGATCCTTTTGAAACTTCAATCTGGGCATACCTCGAACAAGATCCTTGCGAGTAAGTTCATTTATGGTGCCGAAGTTTAAATGATTTAAACGACAGTGCCAAAGCCATGATTTGTTCTTTGAGGCCTTTGACAGCAAGCAAAGAGGAGAGGACCGCATCATGTCTTCAATAGAGATGGTGTATAGATTAGTAGCACAACTGCCTTTAAGGAGATCAATACCATCCAATTCTATGACGAAACATGTGTGTTTTCTGAAAGCAACTTCAAGATCAGAATTACAAAATTGACCAACAGAGAACAAATTGTGCCCAAGTCCTTCCACGTAGTATACCCTGGAAATTACACTGTCACCAAACACATAATCTCCATAACCCATAATCGCCCCAAAATGGTCATTCTCGAACCTAACTGTCCCGATAAACTTCTTCACAAAATTATTGAGCCATGAGCGATCCCCGGTCATATGTTTTGAGCAGCCTGATTCCAAATACCAAAGGGCAATTTGTACGACCTGCATTTGAAAACAGAAAACGATGGATAACTGAAAAAGGTGGATCCCCACGTGCAACTGGGGTCCGTTTGGTTAGCACAAACAAATTCTGGAACTACATGAATCATAGATGCCATGGAATTCACAGTGGAAACTTCACTAGTAGATGCAATGGACCTAGTTACAGGGCATTGTTTCTCTAATGGGAAATTTTACCAGTTGGCTTCCATTCCTTAACAATCACTACTTTATGATTAGTCATTCTAGTTAAGGGGCATTTATTTCCTAAAGTGAATTTTCTTCCAGTGGGCTTCCATTGATAACCAACATTTTTAAACAGATTTCCTGTTGCTTTCCAAATCTGCTTACTCAGTTCAGGTTTCTTAACATTCTTAACCGGGGATCGTTTAGGAGACATTAAGAATGACACAGCACAATCATCATAATTACCAGAAATTAAACATTCATTACATGTTTTACAGACAGCATTAGAATTCGAATTAATTACAGTACGCTTATAGCTAATACTAGAATCAACACGATTCTTTTTGACCAAATCAAACTTATTGTTCCTAAGGTGGACTTCTACTTTCTTCTCATGAGCACTCTTAGCTGGCTCAGTCCTATCTTTCTTTGTATTGCGACTAGGCTTTGACCCGCTAGCTTTAGTGACACTGTTTACTCCTGTAGAAGCAATGATGGGAACATTAGTTTGTTTCACTGCCATTTATTTTTCTAGTTTTGATGTGCTGGGTTCAGATGTTTTCAGTGGTACACCAAAGGTAACATGCTTCTTCTTGGTCATTGAGGAAGATGCAATAAACCTATCTCGCTTGTTATCAATCTTAGGACATGTGCCAATGACGTATTCTAAGAGTTCCTGAGATCGTTTAGTGAGGAAGCAGGCATCTACAACTGCACTATCTAGTGGTTTCTCTATCCTATCCTCTTCTACGGTCTCACGAAGAATGTCAAGACTATCCTTAAGATGAGTGAGATAAACTTGATGAGCTGACCTATTATTTCTAAGAGGAAGCGGGATAGACACAACATCAATTGCATATTTTCTACAAGTAGAAACCTTTGGAACAACATTTTCACTAGTGATGATTGGCATTTTCCCTTTCACCTGAGTCTTTAGATTCTCAATCGCATTTAGCAAAGAAGTTATCTTTTCATTATGATTGGTACGTGTGACTTTAATCGAGTCATATAACTCTTTGTAATGTTGTTTGATTTTTGAATTTTCAGCTTGAAAACACTCATTTTCATATTGTAATTTATTGATGGTGTCTTGATAGTGAAAATTCTAAGAATCTGAAGACGATGGTTTATGGGTGCCAATCACATCACTCTTATTTGATTTTAGTTGGGCGATTTGTGCCCTCAATTTTCAAATCGTGTTAGTGTGAGCTTGAATTTTTTCATCGCGTTAGCTTAATTCAAAATATGCATCAAATTCAGGAGCATCCAAAGATGTCTTGGCATTTGAGATTTTAGCTCTTTCTTCTAAATGTTGATATTTTAATTGCAAATTAAGATTATCAACCTCTAGTTTTGAAAAATGCTTGACCATGTTATCATGGTCATCGTTTTGAATTTTCTCATGCAATTTTAAATTCTCCCCCTCAAGCTCAACAACACGATTTTGGAAAACATTCAATGCAATAGACAACTCATGAAATTGACAAGCAGTTAATGCAGAATCAGTAACAGTATAAAATACATCCTGTGCAATACATCTAGCAATCAGATTCTCATTGGTGATGAGAATGTTCTTTCTGTCAATCTCACAATATTTAAGATCAATAGCATTTTGTTTTCCCATGTTTTCCATTTCTTTAAACACTTCTTTCATTTCTTTTAATTCAGTTTCAAGGGTTTTTTGCATGCCCTCAAAATATTGTTTGAGAAGTTTAAAAAATGGAATAACCTCAGTTAGGTAGCACTGTTTTGTTAGTTCAAAAACCCCTTTTCCCTTCAGTAATTCCCGTTGGCGTAATTCTCTTCTTACATGTTTTATCAAAATCAGCAAATAGTTGACAAAGAACGTATATGCTAATCAGAGTTTGACATTTAGTGGGAAGAGTTAAAGGAACTAAGTGCATGGGTTTATTGGGTGGGTACACGGTTGCTGCCACTATCTTTCTAAAGGGTGAAGTTTTGGCTTGAAGTTCTTCGGCTTTCCTTTTTTCCAAGTCTAACGACCAAAATATTTGTTCTGGGGTCAACTTAGTTTGAGGCACAAAAATAGCTAATCGGTTCTCCTCATAGTAATCGTGGGGTTTGATTATGACTCGATTTGCTATACATTTGGGGTCCTTCATTTTTTCAGTGATTCTTTCTCTACTTATTACTTCTATCTCATTACTCTCTTCAAATGATGATACATCGGGAGGGGCATGACCAGGCTTAAGCATTACATTTGCATCATATAAGGCAGGTTGGGCTACTTTAGCACTCATAAGGAAAACTGATTTAGGTTCACCTACCTCCTTTTCACTATGTTTATCACACAACTTTTTATGCTTTTGAATCATTTGAGCAATTTTTCTGGTTTGGTCTTGTGTGTACAACTTGTTTTCAATCTTATTCTTTAACGTTTTAAGTTTGGAAAAATCATTTAAGAGTTTTGTTTCTTTTTCTTTGAAATCTTGTTTTACTGTATTTACACTCTCTTGAATCTCCTGTTTTTGTTTAATAGTCTGATCTAGTTGTTTTCGTAAAGAATATAACTCTTTTTTCAATGTTTCTTCCCTTAAATTACGTTCTGTTATGAATGTACACATTTGACTATCCATTTTCTGCTCATATTTAGTCAGCTCAAATTTTGCACGTTGTTCATATATGGCCACCTGATCTTTATAGATATTAAGTCTAGTGGTCAAAGTATCATCAGGGATAAACACGGTGTTCTCATGCAATTCACAAGTATTATCTATAACAGAAGATGCACAACTTGGTACAACAGACACGTCGTTGTGATTCACATATTGTTCATATGGGATAAGATTACTATTTCCTATATTTACAGTATCTGATTCAACAACATCTGTCTATTGTACTTTGTTGGGAATCTTCTGTTCATCTACCACGTTATATGTGTCATATAGCTTTATTACCTCAAATATGATAGATGGATTGGAAGGACCAGCTTGCTGTGATGATGAGGCTACAGAAGACAGATTAGCCATGAAGATGGTTTGAGCAGTGGGTTCATCATCAACTTCTGAGTCAATGGCATCGCAGTCATCAGCTTGGAAGATGTTGGGATCATTTAGTGCCAAGTCCTGAACTGGTTGATCATCCACATCAGCATCAAATGTATCCCCCCATCACCAGCAAGAAAAAATAACTCTTCTTTGTCCAAAACTGCTCCATTCTCTTGAGCTTACATCAACAGCATCTTATCTTTCAAGTAGTCAGAGTTCTATGGATGTTTTAGTTGAGTGCAGTTCCTTGCTATGTGTCCTAGTCCACCACAGTTGTAACACTTGGGTTGCCTTCCCTGTCCCTGTTTAGCATTCCCAACTCTGTTCTGTATATTACCCCGAAAAACGTTCCTTTGATTCATATTCTGCCTTCCCTGAACATTCTGAACCACAACCCTTCCATCCTCCACAGTTGCTTGATTACGTGGGTTTGATGAAGTTCGAAGTTGGTTGTTGGTTTGAGGGAGTGTTGCTCTGAACTGTTGTAAAAGTAAGGAAACTTGGTTGGAGATATTATCAATCATCTTGTCAGTATGAGAGTATCCTGAATCCAGTTGGGAGTTCACAGCAGATGGTGGGTGCAACGATGATTGGGCAAACAGTTTCTGATTCTGTGATGAAAAGGGCTGGTGATAAGCTTGATCAAGTGAGGATTGATTGAATGGCTGAACATTTCTGACAAATGCAAGAGGATCATTAGATGTTGTTGGATTGAGTTTTTTTCCCTCAGTTGGCAATTATAGACAGCTTACTTTTCATTTTGTTGTAAGTAAGCATAAAACTGCTCATAGTTGGTCTGTCTCAATCCTTTGTTGAGCCTCACGGCTGTAACAAATCTATCCCACTCGGGAGACATGTTGTTCACAAACTTGGAATTGAGTTGGATATTTGGCATTGTCATCCTAATGATCCTCATGTCATTCACAAGCTTGTGAAATATCACATTATAGTCAGTGACGTTTTTGCCAAGATTCATCTTGAAATGCTCAAACTCATCATACAACTGAGATTCACGATCTTCTTTGGTCAGTTCAGATCTAGCCAGAAGCATTTTGACATTGTCCCAAACAGCTTTGGCTTCAGTGCTGAAGTTGATGAGCTTGTATACGTCTTTGGGAAGTCCTTGAATGACAATGTTAGACGCTCTAATGTCTGCATCATAACGCTTCTTTTCCTCCTCATTAAGATCGTTGTAAGTACGTGGCATGTTGATTCCAAGAATGACAGTTCCATCCTCACCGGTAGTGACAGCATCTCTAGTGGTGCCCATTTGAAATGGTCCTTCATCAATAGATTTAAGAATGTTAAAACCATTCTCTTTTCCCAAGAAATAAAGTCTTATTCTTTGTGCCCATGATTCATAATCCGTCCTATCAAGCATAGGAGGGCGGGTATCGGACCCGGCAGCTTGAATGTCATCAGAAGAAGTGCTTGCCATGTTGTAAACTTGCACGGGATTTTACAATTCTATGATTTAAACCGAGAAATAGATTCTTTCACAGGATTTCACCAAAAAATCAAGAATAAACAGTGATTTGATAACTTGAATATGTGATGATAAAGATTTGGATCAATAATGATTAGTGATTGTATGTTAGGAGTGGTGATCTTTTGTTGGATTGTATGATGCATTGTTAAGTTTGGACAAATCTCAGTCAAGAAGCCTAGACCAAAACTCAATGACTAGACCTGATCAAAACTCGGTCACTGCTTGAGTCAAACCGCAGTTAAAGGTATTACCTCAGTACCAAAACTCAAGAACCAAAACGCAGTCACAAGAGGCAAACCGCAACGGTCAAACCGCAGTACCTGGTCAAAAACCGCAGAAACCACAAAACGCAGAAACCTCAAACCGCAGAAGACCACAAACCGCAGAATACCACAAACCACAGAAGACTCAAACCGCAGATTACCACAAACTGTAGAAGACTCAAACCGCAGAATAACACAAACTGCAGAAGACTCAAACCGCAGAATACAACAAACCGCAGAAGACTCAAAACGCAACAGGTCAAACCTCAGTCACAACCCAACAAAACGCAACAGACAAAAATATCGCTTTCTCTGCGATTTTTCTTTTTCCCTTATCAGTTAAAAACCAAACCGCAACAAAAATGTTATCCAAAACGCAACTTTTAACACCCTTAAATAACACAAACCGCAATGAAGAACTAATCTCCGAGAGGCAAAATGCAACGAGGAGAACTTCTTCAATCTTCCAAGAAGTTCACCTCCAAGGCCGTAGCGTAGCATGAAACTATCCTAGTGCTATTTGTGAGCTAGAAAGTACAAAGTTTTAACACGTTAAACCACAAACTAAGCACAACTCATGATGTTTTCTTTCTTTTCTATTCAAACTAAATAAGAAGAAGAAACGCAACAAGAGTGAGCCACAATTCCGAGTACATACAATCAATCTAACCAAACCATGGCTCTTGATACCAATTGTAACATATTAAAACACATAACACAATCAAGAACACAAGATTTAGCCGTGCACTTTAGAGAGGGAGAGAGAGAGAGAAGAAGGAAACTTCTAGTAAGAGAAAGTAACTATGTATTAGATTGAAATGAGAGAAGTTCCAACCCTTCCCATGTGTGGGAAGGGGTATTTATACTACTGGCTTAGACGCCCCGTGTGGGCTGTGGAGTGAGCTGACAGTGGGTAAAGACCCGACCCAACTCCACGAATACTATAATAACTAAACTAATACTAATAATCCTACAAGCTACTTAATGCTAATAGATACTCGAGGTGACCGAGTCTTTCACTTGAATATTTATATTCCTAATATAAGTACATAAATCAAGAAAACAAAGCACAATTAAGTTTTAACGCAAACTAAACTCAAAACGGGCACTAAACGGGAACGTAACGGGCCTAAAAACCTAAATATCAAAATTTGACCCTAGAAATGCAACTTTAATTTCTAAAAGTCCTAAATGATTAAAAATAATTTTAGAAAAAAAAAATTATATTTTTATGATTTTTATTTTATTTATTATGAATTAAAAAAACTTTTAATCTAAAAATATTATTAAAAAAATACTAAACTAATTACGAAAAATCTGAAAAAATGTGAAAAGTACTTTAATCTATAAGGATTCTAGCAAAAATAAAACTGATGATCCAACTTATTGAAATAAGCTGGAAATAAGCTAAAAAAGGTTGATAAGCTTAAACTGGAAACTGACTTTAAATATAAATGGTCTGCACCCTTAGACAGAAAAGTCCCAAGGGCGTAGATGGTTGTGTGTGTGATAAAACTTGGTTGAGACTGGGTTGAGGTCTCGGGTTCGAGCCTTGGCTCACCCTTGGCTTCCCCAGTTTCCTAAGTTTTTTATTCGCTAAACTTTTCTTTATGAAACTTATTAATAAGGTGAAATAAAACACTTTTTGTAAAACAACTTTTTATAACTAACAAATAAGCTGGAAAAAAACTATTTAAGCCAATAGTTACTTAGAAACTTAAAAGCCAAAAGGGACCTAACTGATTTTTACATACAAGCTTCAATAAGCTTGTGCTTAACCCTAATAAGCTTCTAAAACCTCAAATTACACTTAATAAGCAGTTCTAAACTTAAATCAGCAATTCTAAACAAGCAAAAAGCTCAAATCCTCAAATAAGCAATCAAGACCAAACTTCCATAAAAACAGCCTGAGTGGGCACATTTAAACTACCAAATAAGCCACAAAAAGATGATGAAATAAGCTCAAACTTTAAAACAGCAAAGATTACCCACTAATGAGCTCATAAAATAATTTTTACACAAGTTGAACTAAAATTGAACTTAAAAACATGTTGATAAAAAGGCTACTCAGACTAATATTTTTGGCTTTTTAAGAATTTGCAGACTAGACCCCTACTTTTAACCACTAAAATAAGCAATCAAACCAATAAGCTAAACCTCAACTCCTAAAAACATATTAATAATGACCACTAATGAACACCTAGAAACAATTTTTAAGCATTTTGAACCTAATTTGAATCTTAAAACAAGCTGATATAAAGGACAGTTGAGAATATTTTTATTATTATTATTATTATTATTATTATTATTATTATTTAGAAACTTTTTAAGAAAACTAGCAGACTCACTTTTAGACTATTAAATTTGCTAAATGGCTACAAACTGATTAAGCTAAGCTATAAATGACTTAACTGAACCAAAATAAGTTGAATCAAAGCTTTTAAACACCTATGCTGATAAATCGCAAAGGTTACTTATGCTAAAGAGACTTAAAGAAACTGAAATTGTCCCAAAAACTTTCTATCCATTTTGACACTTAACTAGAAGATGGAACATGCATTTTAGACTGATTTTGACATAAAAACAACACCTAAGAAGAACTTTTGATGAAATTTATAAATTAAGCTAATTAAATCAGCTTAAGACTATGAAACTTTGAAATCTTAACTAAAAGCTATTAAACCTTGTAAAAATACTTTTAAATACTTAAAAACTACTCTATAAACTAATTTTAAGCTAAACAAACTTGGCTTAATAGCCAAAACAAGGTCTAACAGTTTAAGCATTTGGCTAAAATTGAGATCCAAACACCCCTTTAAAACTTTAAAGTGACTTTTTAAAACTGAATTAGACTAAAAACTTGAATAAATTTTAAACACAACCTAATAAAATGACTATTGAATGACTTTTGAGTAATAAAAAACAAAAAATAAGCGCTAAGTCAATAAGCACATCTTACTGACTTATGAGACAGTTATTTGGAAAATAAGAACAAATGATTATAAAATTATGAATTAAGCAACTAAAATGATAGATCTAACACAAATAAGCATATAACACACAAATTAAGCAATATTAAACAATAATAAGCAGATATAAGCAATAAGCAGTTTTAAACTATAAAATGAAGAATTAAGACTTTTACCTTGATCCTAGCTCAAACAAGGATCAAATAAGCTCGAGGAGCTGCTCTACAAGCTCCTGCTTATCAACTGATAAGCTGGTAAAACCATAAGCCCTTCCATTTCTGGCTTATCATCCAATTCAAACTATTTCTTTCTTAAAACCAAATTATCAAACCAAACTACTTCTAAATCAAACCGCAAGCTACACAAACTCAAACTAGCTATTGAGAAGCTTGTTTGAGTATAAGTGAAAGTAATAAGAGCTTATTAGAACTTATTAACCATATGTAAACATTTTAAACATTAAGTAGAATAGACAATGATTTAAAATAAACAAAATTTTATTAAAAACTTAAAAGAGTTACAATACTTTAAAGGAAATACAATGATTAAAAACAATAAAAGAAAATATAATAAGCTACTTAATAAGCTGAAAAATAAGACGAGTAATAGATGATAAAAACAAGACCACTTGTGTGAGGTGAGGAGGCTTCTATTTATAGGATGCTGAGGAACATTCTAGGTCTTGAGGAGCGTCTGCTTCTTTCAATCATCACCATCCAATCATTGTTTTGTCATAAGCAATGATCACAGCCCTTGGATCATGTGCCAGCATGCTTCAACCAATCACACGCCTTAGGATTGCCAGCGTGGCCTCCTGATTTCAGTCGTGTCAGCTCATCTAGAAGGGTGAATTGTACTTAAGTGAGGTTAATTGAGTGCCAGAGGGTGTGGGGTAATTTTTGGGAAGACGGTGATTAGTGAAAACTGTTGTTCGCGCCTTTTTTTTCTTTATTTGTTGACCGGGTTTAAAGGGTTTGACCTGGGTAAAAGGGTGGGCTTGGTCGGGTTTGGATAATGGGTTATGGGCTATTGGTTTTAACGATTTGGGCTGGGTAGTATAAAATGTTTATAACTTGGATTTTAACACCCGTTAGGTTTAGGGACTAACTTTGCAATTTTAGGACTAACGGTGCAAAACTTTTAGGGACTTTAGGTGAAAATGATTTAACAATAAAGTTTAGGTTTGTTAGTTTTGGGTTTAGGCATGATCCAAAATGTAGAAATTCGTCCATGGCTTCGGCTTTTCACGATCTTTCCAATCCCATACTCGTTTTTGTCTGTTTTGTCTTTATTTTTGTCTTTTTCTCATATCCATTACCTGCACATACATAAACACAAAAACAAGCATATATTTAGCATTTATGATACGTTTTTGGTCTTTTGAGTCTGTTTTTTATATATAAAAGGTATGTGAAAACACACATACCAAAATCACCTAGACTAAGGTATTGCCGTGCCCTCACGCAATGTTGTCACATCACGGTTTTGAAACCAAAAATTTCAAACCTCTTTTTACTAAAAACTTTGAAAAGTAGTAAAGTGTTCCACAAAAGAGATTAAGAAATCAATAGCTCAAAAAATGCCCCGTTTGACCATTTTATCATGTATAAAATGTTTTTGTATTTTTCTTTTTATGACTGGATGTTGACTTCATTATTTAATATATAACTTTTAGGATCACGGAGTAAGAAACACTTTTCATGAAAAAGCGTCCACATGGATAAAATTCATCGTCCTTGATTTTTCACAAGTCCCCAAACCAAGCTTAAAAACGAAATCACAGTTAAATATAAAATTAGATGCTAACACTCACCATAGATGCTAATTGTGTACGCGCAGCTACTCCTTGCTCCCTTATTCCTAGTTCCTCTAAGGATTTTATTTTGAAAAATTAATTTTTTCTTATTTCGATATATTTTTAGTCCGATAAAGGCACCTAGTTTAGACGCTAACTAGTTTAGAATCCTTCCCTCGAGAACCGCTGCCCATAAAAATGAGGTCCACATCAAGGTCTTAATTTAACACGATTTAGGGGATATCCTTTATATTTCATCCGAAACAACTCATTTACGAGTCCAGAGACAGAAGCTTTATTTAGCTATCCCCGGAGTCAAAATTTGGCATTATTAACACTATTAAGCACATTAGCGCTCGACTCTTTATAACAACTGCAACAACGTGAGCGAACCGTCAAGAAACAGTAGCCTATTATGACCTTGGGAATTTCCTCTGCCTTTTTGAAGTCTGAGTCAACGGGAGCGAACCGTCAGGAAACAGAAAACTTTTATGGCTTTGGATTATTTAGTTTATTACTTCCACCTTTTGAACAACCATGTCAACGAGAACGAACCGTCAGGGCACAGTAGTCTATTATGGCTTCGGTTTATTATTACATATATGGCGCCAAATCCCGAGTCCTACGGTCTTTCAACATCCAAAACAATAGCAGCGAACTATCAGGAATCAGTTGTATTATTTCCCCGTAACGCTGGCAGTACCTTGATGTGTACCCAACTCTCATAAGCAAGAATTCTCTAAAGAAAGAGTAAAAACTAACTATCGCCAAAACCGTGCACCTTTAATTATTTTTTAATTTTTATTTTTGCGTTTATTTAGCTGCTGGGAGCAAAAAGCCGCAATTAATCTCTATAAACTCTAAAGAGATCCAACTACTCCACGCTTGGCATCTAACTTATATTTAACCCTCTGTCATTTTTCGTTCTTCGCAAATTTAAAATCCTAAATAAAAGGATCCGCGAATGCTTAGTCGAATAAAATCAAGCTTGCATATTTAAAGTTAATTATTGAAACATGCAAATTCTTGGCTTTGTTAAGCTAGAATTCGCGTTTTAAAGCTTCTTGTATAAAAGACTAGAAAAAGCTTTCAATTATAAAGGTTAAGGGGAAAAGCTAGAGCTCAACAAGCTCGATCAAGTCAAAATTTTGTTCCTACTCTCACCAACGGAAAGTCAACAATGTGTCAAAACACTTATTATATAAAACATTTTTTAAATTTTTTTATTTTTTTTGGAATTTTGGAGGAAAAACGGGGTTGCGAGAGTATAAGGCAAAATGCAAGGTAAAATCAAATCGAAAGATTACCCCCCGGACTAAAACGAAACATTGTCCTCAATGTTCTGAAGTAAGGGTTCTCTTACACAAATCTAAAGCCGTTTATTAATTATGCTAATAGATAAACATTAATCAATAAGATTTTAGATACGGATTTCCCAATAATTCTGTAAAATCCTAGACATAAAACAACAAGCACAAAGCACGAGAAATGGAAGAGGTGGGTCTCCTCACGTTACACTTATTAGAAAATAGAAAGAAGATAGAAAATATAGGTTGCTTCCTGAGAAGCGCTTGTTTATTAAAGAGTCGTTTAGCTTGACTCGCCCCGAAATTCATTAAAGAGTGAACTTAATCATCTATGAGTATTTCGGGATCGAAAACTTTGTCTTCATTTCCGGATGAAAATGGCAGCAATGTTTCAGTCAAAGATAACTCTATGCAGAATAGGAGTTCATGATCAGAATAGAATAGACGGGAATTACTTTTCTCAAGAATTAAAAGTTCCTCAGATGAGGTTTGCAACTTTAAATTCTTATTAGGAGTCAATTTCATCTCATAATGAATTCCAATACCATCGAGTATGCCTGGATTGAACACCTTGTCTTCACAAGAAAACTCAATAGGATGCTTGATGGAAGACTCAACAGAGAAAGGAAATCACCCTCGGGTGACAGAGGAGATAAGTTATATGGATCAATTTTAGGTTCCTCAGTTACAGTTTTCATTTTTAGGTCTTTATCTTCAAAGGATTTATCATCAGAAGGTTTGTCATATAATAGATATTCCCATTCTTTCGATCAGCTGCAAAATCAAAAAGATCGTCATCACTTTGTGAATCACTAATTTCGGTATTAGGATAAGAATCAAGTAATGGATCACGATGTAAGAGATATTCTAATTCTTTAAGATCAGCTTCAAAATCAAAGAGATTATCATCATTTCCCAGCGGAAATGGATTGATGTGAGCGAGTTCATCGGCGAACTCCTCGAGATAAGAAACACAATTAGTTTTCCCATAAGAAGAATCAATTGATGGATCACGATTTAGCAACTATTCTAATTCTCTCGGATTTGATTCGAAATTAAAGTCATCGTCTTTATCCCCCGGTGGGATTGGATCATTCTTAAGACAAGCCTCGATCTCTTCCAAAATGAAGTTACATCCCTCAAACGGGGAGAGAGAAGGGGAAGAGTCGGAAATGATAGGTTTGGAAGACGGAGTAGGATTGCCACTCATAGAATTTTTCGAAAATCCAAGACCATCTTGAGCATACTCATCACAAGCATTATCTATAACATCGATCCGGTTAACCGATATAGCATCGTAATTAGATGAGTATCTCGAAATTTGATTGAAATTAAAAGTTACAGCTTCATCATTAACATAAAGGGTTAATTCTTCACCATAAACGTCAATTTAAGTACGTCCCGTCCTCAAGAAGGATCTCTTGAGGATGAGGGGAACCTGAGGATCGGCATCAAAATCAACGACTACAAAGTCGGCAAGAAAATGGAACTTTCCTACTTTTATGAAGACATCTTCGGCGACACCGATCGGAAGAGTAATTGATCGGTCCGCAAGTTCGAGAGTCATTTGAGTAGGAGTAAGTTCGGGAAGGGAAATTTTTAATACAAATATCGTCCTAAAAACATTATTTATATTTTACGATCTTTGCTTAATTTTGTTAATGACAATTACAAAGTTTATCTTTAAGCAAAGCATAAATAAGATTAAGTCTTTTACATTTATAGTGATAAGCATTTTACAAACACATTTTCACATCACAAAGTTTTCTAGAAATGACATATACAAGTTTACATGGTTATTTCTTAAAATGGAAACTTTATTTGTTAAACATTTGGATGACATCATCGCATGCATCATGTACACAATCTTGGTAAGATTTGGTGATATTTTGTTTAGATCTTCAAGACAAAGAGTCAACATTTAAAGATATGGAAAGATTTGGAATGATTTAAAGATCTCTTAGCTGGCCTGACACGGCGGATCCAAAGTGGTACACGGACGGATCCAATTTTGGGGATCCGCCGCCTGTTGATCAGCTTTGCCTATAAATAGCAAGCTGATCATTTGGCCATTTCATCACTTACATAGCCTAAATTAGATATCCTTTCATTTACATATTACTAACCCTTAGCATACTAACATTTCATAGATCTATCCTTTTGTAGCAAAGAAGATCTCAACATATAAGGATCAACATACTGTTGTCATCCTGTAGTATAGAGTCTGTGTGATCTTGCATCAGTTCACACATCATAGTTGTATCTTTTATTCAGTAGAAACTGGTTAGTGTATTAGTCCTCAAAACACATAGAGTGTCGGGAGTGGTTGTACCCTTGTAAAGAACCAAACGGGAGTGGTTGTACCCTTGTAAAGAACTCGACATCTAGCTTAGTTTCGGTAATCATTTATGCGAAGTCAGGTTGGTTCTTCCTTAAACAAGAATCCGATATTTAGCTTTGTACCAGAAAAAGGTGTAAGCAACGTGTATTAAGGTTTTCTCCGTCGAGAAGGGAGTTTGTTTCTTAGTGAAGAATAACTCTCGAGTTAGAGGCTCGAGGAGTAGAGTAGGGCAAGGATAAGAGTCCTTGTAGCCGAACCACTATAAACATCCGTGTTGTGTGGTTTGACCTTTCCTCTCTTTACTTATTTACTTACATTACTTGTTTGTGAGCTTGATTGGTTACTTAACTTTGAAATCACGATAAGTAACAAAGCAAATTAATTTTAAACGGTAAAACTATTCAACCACGCCTTCTAGTTTTCCAAACCTTAGATTAACCAAACTCGGCAAAAACCCAACCTGAGTTCTGATCCTACGGATCCAAACGAAAACAAGGGCAGAACCCTTGTTTGGGATCCGCCGGATCCGTGGGTTACTGAGACAGTTTTTAACTTATTAAAACAAACATCCTTTACTGTACACCATATCCCCCAAAACACACATCTCACTGAACTCGACCCATAACTCACCAAACTAAAAAATTAGGTCATTCTCAACAACAAATTTGTGTTTAATTCATCACTGTAAGTATCCTAATCCTATCTAATCTCTAATCTGAGTCTAGGATTCCTATTTATTGCACAAAATCAAAACTTGGGGTTTATTCACTTTTCTTGTAAAATCATGAGGCATGCTAAAACAACATAACAAATCATTTTCTTTGTAATTAGGAATTAGATTTCATAGTTAGGAATTGCATCTTATAGTACATTGTCATTATTCATCAAAAACCCCATGAGAAATTTTTGCTAAAATCTTCTCACGACTAGGAAAAATGGTTTTTGGACATTGTTCATACAAATACAAAAACGTTATTGTTTGAGCATCATTTGCATAATGTCTCTTGAATGCTAAAGGGAATACATAATTAAAATGTATTTTCGGGTATATTCAATTGTAGCTACATTGAAGTAGGAGCGTTTGGGTTATCTCTCGTTTTATCATAAAACTTGCATAAACATAATTTTCATGCATCAAAAGAAGTCGAGATAACCGCACCTCCACATTGTCCCCATGTAGGCACACACTAGACACACATATATATATATATATATATATATATATATACTTTTGATAATTTCAACTAAACTATATATTTTTCGTGTCTAGGATAACTATGCCTCCCGCAACCAATTACGATCACAAACACAACAAAAAAATACCTACTTCAACACCACAAAACCAAAGGTCTCACCGAAGCTCAAGTTAATGTCTTCAAAACCTTAGAAAAATGGTATGTTCATGAAGGTAGAACCGTAGACTCATCATTTTTAGAAGAAACCAATATCCGTGAACAATTAGCATCCATCCAACTTGATTGTCTCCTCGACATAGATGAACCTATCATTCCTAGGTTTATTCTTGAATTTTATGCCTCCGTAAAACTTAGATCTGACGACTTTGGAGCTTTAAGCATCCATTTCAAAGTAAACCAAAGTCAATTCAGCTTTCCTTTAAATCAATTCGGAGAAGTTTTAGGTATTCCAAATCAAGGAACCATTTGTTTTTATTCAGACAAGTGGCCTTTGTCCATTCTAGAATGCAACCTTGGTCGTTCACATCCATACGATACACCTCTCACTTCCAAAGAAATCATTCGAGACCATCTTTTCAATCCTAGAACCAACCTAACTAAGAAAATCCGAGGTAAACAAATAAATCGAGATCCATTTGCCATGGAACTTAATGAACTCAAACCCGAATTTAAGAAACTAGAGGAGATTCTTAAAGCCAATGTCATTAGCACTGTTGGTAATAGGGATCACATGAATGCAAGCTTATGCTACATGCTCTACTGTGTATCTACCCACTAACAATTCAACTTAGCCTACTATATTGCCAAAAGAATGGCCGATATACCTGTCTTAGGCTCAACCGCCATGCCATACGGAATGCTTCTTACCCGTCTGTTTAGAACTTCTATACCTATTCCTCGAAATGAGAGTGGTTTCCTTCCTCTTTACATCGAAATCCCACACACCTTTGTTCCTCTTAACGATTTTAGAGTAACCGTAGCAAGATGAAAACGTGCTCATTCTCCATCCTTATCTTCATCATCATCGGCTAGTGACGAAGACGGTTTGCCAAACTCTAAGATTCCTCCACCCGAATACTTGAATCAACTTTCTTCCATTAACAATGAATCCGAGGAGCTTCGACAAACAAAGGGAATGATAAAGAATCTAGGTCGATGGATCATGAAACTTCAGAAGGGTCAGAAGAAAATAATCAAGATGTTGAACAACAAGTGACATCAAAGGAGTGTTTGGTTTTTGATTTTTTTTGATTTATTTAGACAATGAGATATTGATCTTGTGTGGTTCTTAAGATATTATGTTTGCACTTATCTCCTACATGAACTAACTTGTAGTTGCAGGTCGATAACACATATTGTTATCAATTTTCAGAGATTAAGACCTCGTTTGGCTTAACTCCTTTTTATGGTAAGATGTTATAATCGGATTAATCTATGTGTATACGTGTGTTAGAATCTATATGTTTAGCATATTTGTGTCATATATTAGCTTTTACATACGTTATAGGAGAAATTTCGAGTTTTGGTCAAAAAATTCAAAATTTGCATAGCTCTTTGTTAGTTTTAGCACATTTGGACGGCGGATCCGGCGGATCCCAGAAATTGGATCCGCCTAGTGTATCACTTGGTTCCGCCAATCCAGGACCCACGGTTTCCCTGGGATGTCCACGGCTACCAACAACAATATTTTCAAAACTTTCCCGATTAATCAACTCTTAGATTCTTCATTTTAGGAGCATTCTACTGATCATTAGGATGATTAGGAACCATTAGAACAATTAGAAAACAATAGAATCAACTTTCCCACCGAAATTTGAATATTCAAATTTTTGCCTAGGTTACCCTTTTCTAACACATCAGGATTCCTTAGCTAGGTTCCTTGGAATCCGTGAATCAATCACATTTCATTCTTTAAAGTCATCCTCTGCATTTCTTCATATCAACTCCATTTCTATGGATTGACCTTCACATATAGGACAAACCACTTTATCTTGTTCCAAGTTCTTTGGAAATCAACACCTCTTCAAACATCAATCCAAACACCAATTTCCATGCACTTCAGAGTAGTATAAATTAGAAGCCTTAGGATGATTTCAACTCACATTCTCATAATCATACCTGCACAACTTCACAATGCACAAAACCAACAACTCACACATGTCCAGACCACACAGAAGGACTGCCAGAATTAGTGTTAGACCATACTGGATTGTAAATCCAATCTCTAATGTGAACTTTCCTACCATATCCACTACTACTTCAACACCCATCATCACTCCTGTGATTAACATATCATCACACGTTTCAACTCAACCATCAAGATCACCTTCACCTATCATAATTTCAATAAGTAATACACCATCACCAACTCCATCTCAACCAAGATCACCATCACCCAACTTGCAACCTGATGATTTACTTACCACACTCCAAAACATTGATGAGTCAATGTGGCTCAATCAACCAAACATTCAAGGCAATGAGGAACTTGATTCAAACCCACATGATACTAAGAACTTAGAATCCATTTGGCTTGCTTCCATCACATCTTCATCAAACCCAACCAATCCTTCTCAATAGGTGTTCTTAGGATTCATCCTAGTATTTTCTTGTTAGGATTTATTTCCTTCTTGTAACATCATGTTTAGTGACTTATGTCATAAACAAATTTTCAATGAATGGATGTTATATGTTTATGCTTGTAAGTGATCAATATCAAGCATATTATCTCATTTTAGGATACTAACATCATAGTATGGTTGTCTTACCTTCACATATTGCATTGATCAAATGTACACTAGGTACTAAAATTTGATCAGACACTTCATTTTGACTTTTTAGAAGTCAAATGGGTTGACCTTTCTTGGTTAACTATTGCATATGCATATTGCTTCTTGATTGAAGTAACTAACTTTTCTTTTGTAGCTTTTCTCAACCTTGATTCATATACATTGGTACCCTAGCAACGGGGAGTATAGATCGAGGGGGAGTATATCATATACTAACTCATCATTTTTAGCATTTCTCATCCTTGAAATGTATACGTTGGTACTCTAGCAATGAGGAGTATACATCAAGGGGGAGCATATCATAGCCTAACCATTTGTTTTGTAGGATCATACATCATATCATACTCTTGAAATGTATACGTTGGTACTCTAGCAATGGGGAGTATACATCAAAGAGGAGCATAGCATATTCTAACAATTTATTTTGTAGGATCGTACATCATATCATACTCTTGAAATGTATACGTTGGTACTCTAGCAATGGGGAGTATACATCAAAGAGGAGCATAGCATATTCTAACAATTTATTTTGTAGGTTCATACATCATAACCTTGTTACTCCACTTAAGGGGAGTATAAATCAAGGGGGAGCTTTAAAGTTCTAAAAATCGCATTCCGCTACGCATATCTTCTTTTTGTTTCGACAAAAAGGGGGAGATAGGATTAAGTTTGCATCAACTGTGAAATATCACAGTACATACATTTTAGCTTAAAATGAATTTCAAAACTTGCATAAACTAACTTAATCTATATTTTTAAAAGACTCATCCTTTATTTAAGCTCTCTACTTAAAAATACACTTTATGATTTGTCATCAACAAAAAGGGGGAGATTGTTAATACAAATATCGTCCTAAAAACATTATTTATATTTTACGATCTTTGCTTAGTTTTGTTAATGATAATTACAAAGTTTATCTTTAAGCAAAGCATAAATAAGATTAAGTCTTTTACATTTATAGTGATAAGCATTTTACAAACACATTTTCACATCACAAAGTTTTCTAGAAATGACATATACAAGTTTACATGGTTATTTCTTAAAATGGAAACTTTATTAGTTAAATATTAGGATGACATCATGGCATGCATCATGTACACAATCTTGGTAAGATTTTGTGATATTTTGTTTAGATCTTCAAGCTAAAGAGTCGACATTTGAAGATATGGCAAGATTTGGAAAGATTTGAAGATCTCTTAGCTGGCCTGACATGGCGGATCCAAAGTGGTACATGAACGGATCCAATTTTGGGGATCCGCCGCCTGTTGATCAGCTTTGCTTATAAATAGCAAGCTGATCATTTGGCCATTTCATCACTTACATAGCCTAAATTAGATATCCTTTCATTTACATATTACTAACCCTTAGTATACTAACATTTCATATATCTTTCCTTTTGTAGCAAAGAAGATCTGAACATATAAGGATCAACATACTGTTGTCATCCTGTAGTATAGAGTCTGTGTGATCTTGCATCAGTTCACACATCATAGTTGCATCTTTTATTCAGTAGAAACCGGTTAGTGTTTTAGTCCTCAAAACACATAGAGTGTCGGAAGTGGTTGTATCCTTGTAAAGAACTCGACATCTAGCTTAGTGTCGGTAATCATTTAGGCGACGTCAGGTTGGTTCTTCCTTAAACAAGAACCCGGTATTTAGCTTTGTACCGAAAAAAGGTGTAAGCAATGTGTGTTAAGGTTTTCTCCGCCGAGAAGGGAGTTTGTATCTTAGTGAAGAATAACTCTCGAGTTAGAGGCTCGAAGAGTGGAGTAGGGCAAGGATAAGAGTCCTTGTAGCCGAACCACTATAAACATCCGTGTTGTGTGGTTTGATCTTTCTTCCCTTTACTTATTTACTTACATTACTTGTTTGTGAGCTTGATTGGTTACTTAACTTTGAAATCACGATAAGTAACAAAGCAAATTAATTTTAAATGGTAAAACTATTCAACCCCCCTTCTGGTTTTCCACAGAAATGTTAGGAATTAAATGTTCTAGCACTTGGTTTTTATCAAAGAAGAATTAGTACTGCTAAGGAATAACACTAACAGTACTAACTGAGTTAGTACTGCTAGTGTAAATATTAGTACTGCCAAAGTTAAAGTTGAAGACTTCTGAAGATATAACTAAGAGTACTAACTGCTGAGTTAGTATTGCTAGAATAGAAGTTGATACTGCTGGACTGCTTGAAGACTGAAGATGGTACTGCTCATGAAGATGTATAAAAGGATAAGTATAGAATAGATTTTTTGCATATCTTATATAGTTAGAATTATACCGGATATTCTGCATGTTTAGAATATCATACTTATCTTGTAAATGACTCCTTGTGTTATAAAAGGAGGTCCTAGGTTAGATGTTTAATACGTATGTTCTGTTAAGCTTCAAGGTTTGTAAACCCTAGTGATAAGATAGATCACTCGTATTATACCTAATAATATTGAAGCGTTTGGTGATATCTTTGTTCATATAAACTGTTCATACAACAACTGTTCCATTGATAAAATCTTCTAAGTATCAAGTAGTAGATTCCGCATACTATTTGGTATACACTCAAAGTATCCCCAACACAAGTCACGTGTGTTTAGATCCTCTCAAGTGGTATCAGAGCCAGGTTTCTGATACTATGATTTAGAAGATACTTTTCTGAAAAACTCTTTATTCCCTATAAAGATGATGGATGGTATGTGCTTAAACACATACCTTTTCTTGAACAAATTAAGACCAAAAACGTCCAAAAACTAACCAAAATGCCAAAGATATTTGTGTTTTTGTGTTTGTTTATATGCAGGTATGGATATTTAGAAATATGGACAAAATCAAGTCAAAACGGGAAAAACGAGCACGAGATTTGGAAAAGTGTCAAAAGCCGAAGCCGGGGAAGCAAATTATCAAAATTTAGCTCAAAATGCCAAAAAAAACCCTTGGAGATTCAAAGAATGTCAGAAATAGTCCTTGGATCAACTTTGGAAGAATTACAATTTCAGCCCTTCAAGTTTACAAAATTAAAAAAATTATCTACCACTAAACCGGATCTATGTGTTCAAGTAACCCAAAAATAAAACAAATCCAAGACTTAAACCCCAGCCCATAAACCCAAACCCAAAATTATCCTAATTTACAACAACCCAGCCCATCTCTAAAATAAAACCCGAATCCCCTTATTATCTTTACCCGGTCAACCCAACTAGTCAGAACAAAAAAAATACCCCAACCCCTTCTTCCCTCTAGTTACTATTCACCCTCCTTCTTCATCTTTTAACTTGCCTCCAAAAATTAACCTGACACGTCTGACAAGAGGGAATGACAGCGTGGATAATCGGAAGCATTTCATTGGTCGAACCACATCATCATTGGATCCAAGGGCTACGGATTGTTGATTGGAGGCCAAGGATAGATCAAGGGCTGTGATTTGAAGTCTTGAAGCTTCCAAGGGAAACCCTAGCTCCTCAGCAGGCTATAAATAGCCCCACTGTTTCACACAGAAAAAAGTTAGTTAGTAGGTTAGATTTTCAGGTTAGTATAGGATTAGTGTAATGGTAGAATAGTTGTGTTTAGCTTATTGAAGCTTATTGTTGCAGCTTATTGTTAATTTACTCTTTAGTTCTCAATTTTTACTCGAATTTCAGTTTTTCACTAAAACTCAACGTAAGTCAACTGCTTATTTTTTGCTTATGTCTTGTTTTCTTCTGCTTATTGATAGTGGTGATTGCTTTTTTTACAGTTCCTTGTAGCTTCAATATACTTAGGAGTTCTCTTGTCCATATTTTACTAGAAAAGTGATATGTGTCTAAAAACACATATAATTTACCCGGTTTAATCCCACATAAACGTCCAAAAAACACACAAATGTTATAAATATCATCAAAAATGTGTTTTTATATGACTCAGGAACAAAAAGACTGAAAACAAGTGAAAACGAACAAAGTTTGCTTAATTGTCACTTTCAGTCCTGGAGTTTCACAAATTGGCAAATCCAGTCCCTGGTTATTCAAAACTTGTAAAATATCATAAAAGGTCCTTGGAGATTCACAAGTTGTCAAATTAAATCCTTTAAAGTTAAAAATTGCAAAATGGCAACTTTGGTCCCCCAAGTTTGAAAACTGTCAAAAATGGTCCTTAAGGTTTTAAAATTGGAAAATTATCAAAAGTAAACCTTGTACTATTCATTTATGACATAATTGGTCCTTTGAAGATATTTTGGGAAAATGACAATTCAGGCCCCTCAACTATTCAGTAATTACAAGATTAGTCCTTGTGATTTATTTAAACCTAAAACCGGATCCAACACTAAACCCTTAACCCAAAATAATTACCCATCCCATTTACCAACCCAACCATTAAATCCTTTACCCAACCCAGTTAAATCCCAAGCCCAATTAAAATAAGCCCAACCCCAACTGAGTTTAAACACTCAGTCAAACCAAACGTTGACCCGTCTTCCTAAAACCACCATTGGCGCCAAAACCACCCAGTCACCCCCACCTCACCAAAACCACCATCCACCTCATCCCCCTCCTCCTACAAGTTACCTAACACTCCAAAAGCAATAAATGCTTCTCTCCCACTCTCCACTAGCAAAATCAGAGGATAATTCCACTTTCTTGATTTCCCGCCAATTTTACAAGTGGACGAATAAGATCAAGTGAGAGCAATTGGATGATGGGGATTTGATCAGAGGAAGTCGACATGAATATCCCAGTTGGTTATTGTATATATAGACTAGTATTGTAAGCTTTTTAAAGTAAGTAGTTAACTAGTAGAATAATTGTTTTTTAATTTCCAGTAGCTTAAAGTTGTAATTCGAATTTCAATCAATCAATACAAGTAATTCTAGTGTATTTGTGGTTGTTCTTGATTATTTATCAGTAGTTGCTTAAAATTCTAAGTTTTCTTATTGCCCTGTGTTCTGAGAAATCAAACTTAATAAGTAGTGTATAAAATAGCTTCTCAGCTGTTTTTAATAGCTTATATAAGCTTCTTATAGCTTATTGTAAGTTATTTGTAGTATAAACATGTTCTGAATTCAAGATTGGAAGAAAGTCAATGAAAGTCAAACTTGGAGGTCAATAAGCTATTTCTGGTGGATAAGCTAGTTCAGGAAGCTTCTCTGGGTTATCTAGCTTGTTTTTGACAAGCTTGATTGGTCCTTGGTTCCTTGTTCTTTGTGCATCAGTTCACATCAGTTGTAAGCTTTTCTAAGCTTTTGCTTAATTTTTCATTTGACTGTTATTGTGCTTATCAGTAGCTTATTGTTGTTTTTATAAGCCATTTGTTAGTTTCTAAGTGTATTTGACCAATAAAATCAGTAGCTATCTAATTTATTTTTCACTTTGCTTAAAAACCATATAAAAGACCAAAAATAGCCTCATCTAGTTTAGCTTATTAATATGCTTATTTCTGTGATATAAGTTGATTATTAGTATTCATACAAGTTAATAAGTCAGTAAAATTAAGGCTCTTAGTTTAAAATTTGGAACTTTCTTTGTTAAATCACCACAGACACTTCCTAAAGGAGTGTTTTGGTTTTGACTGCTTCATAGGCTAAAGGCATTGGTACTGTAGATTGGCCATAAGCTCACCTTTGGACTAGCTTTAATAAGCCATCATAAGTCATTTTCAAGTTCAGTTAAGTCCCTTAGATCAATATAGCAGTATTACATGGTCCTTGTGAAAATCAGTCAACATAGGAACTCAAACAAGCCAATATAAGCTTCAGGCTTATTTGGCCATTACCTTTGGCATTTTTGTGCTTCATTTAGTCTAGTTAGTCAATCCATCAAAGCCTAGAACCTGTGTGCAAGTGTGCACACTTCTGTGCATCTCTGCACAAAACAGACACCTCAGTGTATACTGAGTAGTGTTGATTGCTGATCTAGCACCAAATCAGACCTCAATTGGGTGTTGTATGATGGGGCTTTTGTGATTTTTAGATAGCTCATAAGCCAAGCTAACTTTTGCCCCCAAAATATGGCATCTCAGTAGCTTATTCAAGTGCTTAAATTGCCCTTAAAGTTTGCCTGATTTCTGAGTTTCTGTTTTAAATTCCACTAGCAGCCAAGTGTTCATTTGCTTAATCCTTTGTGCTTATTGTGTATTATCAGTTGTTTTAAGCTTATTTTAGTTGTTTTAACTTGTCCTGATCAGTTGGTTAATTTTAGTGCTCATTAGCTTATTTTTGGGCTTATTCACAACTGCTTATTAGCCCAAATCTGCTTTTTAGGCTTAGCCAACTTCTAATTTTATTTTTCTTATCTTTATAATATTATTTTAGAATTATCTGTAAATTTTATAATTTTCTGAATAGTTTTATTTTTTTTTATCATTTTAATTAGTTTTTAATAGTAATTAAATCATAATAAATAGAATATTAATCAGAAAAATATAAATCCAATTTTCATAATTTTCTTTTGTCATTTGTAATCTAAGAAAAATATAATCTTATTTTTAACCTTAAGAAAAATCAAAAATAGAAATAAAGTGATAGCTTCTATTTAATAGAATTTATCTTTTTAAATTTTAAATTAAGTAATTTTCATTTTTATAATTTTCTTAGTTTCTATTTAATTAGTAATATTTTTAGAAAAAGTTTCATATTTTTCTTTGTCCATTTAGTATTTTTTAAATTTAAATAGTTTAATTAGTAATTAAATAATAAATAAGTAATAATAATTAAATAAAAAGTGTAGAAAAAATATAATTTTAGTTTTTAAATAAGTTTTAAGTTATTTTACATTTTTAGGTTTTAAATTTTATAAATTTTAGTTTTTGTCCCATTTTAGCTTTTCCGTTACGCGTTTGTAATTTATTTATTCGCGTTTAATTCTATTGTGCATATCTATTTTCATTTGTTATTTAGAATTGTTAAATAAAGCAAAATCAAATATCTGATTCATCAATCACTTTAATCCTAGCTTTGCACAGTTTTCCATTCACACCTCGTTGGGAAACGACCCAGGTGATCACTTGCCTGGTTTCACACACTACACACGAGCATCCAGTTCCGAGTCTGCATTTGTTTAAATATAAGTGTTGTTTCGGGACGGATCAAATTTTGGCGCCGCTGCCGGGGAGGTGTGCTGCGACTGTTGTGTAAGTTTTAGCGATTAGTGATCTGAGACCCTTCTATCAGAAGTTCCTATTTTCCAAAAACAATATAAAATACAAAAATATTTTTCTTTTCTTTTCTATATATATTATTATTATTATTATTATCATATAAAAAAATAAAAACACAAAAATAAATTCCTTTTTCTTTGTTAATAATAAATAAACAATAAAAAATTACCATCGAGAACCAAGACAGAGTACTACCTAACTGGGGGTACGACCATAATAAGTTCCCAAACCAAAGATTTAAAACTTGCCTTTGTATCACTTGCGAATATCGGCTCACCTTTAATTGATAAACAAACTCTAACGGAGGTTCTAGGATAGTCTGACATTAAATTGTCGGACTGAAAGAAGCGGGTTTTTAAGGAGCGTAATTGCCCACCTTTGCTTCTCCGCCACTCTGTGCGTTTATCTTTTAGAGAGCTACCGTACGCTTGTTGATTATTGGTTTAAAGTTCACTTGTGTTTTGCTTCTGTCTTGTTTTAATTGGAATATTTTACTTAGTGCATGCGCACTCGTTCTTCCACGTCATCAAGCCCTTTACGTGAACTCGTAGAAATTCCGAGAAGACGTAATCGTAGACGTGCTGCCCAAATAGTCGAACCCGAGATTCGTACTGTTCTCACTGAAAATATGGCAGACGAACGCACCATGGCTGAAATGCTCCAGGCACCCACCGAGGGTTATGGAGATGCCATCGTTTTACCAGCCATCGATTCTGATCATTTTGAACTGAAAACACATTTGATTCAGCTCGTGTCCACAAACCAATTTCACGGTTTTGAACGAGAGGATCCTTATGCACACATTCGTTGGTTCAACAAACTGACTTCTACAATCAATTACAAAAATGTGCCACAAACAGTGATCAAATTGATGCTATTTCCATTCTCACTTGAGGGGGCAGCCCGAATTTGGCTGGATAAAGAACCCCCTCGATCCATTGAAACCTGGGAAGATCTCGTTAAGAAATTTGTAAATTATTTCTTCCCTCCATCAAAGACGACTAACCTAAAAAATGAAATTGCTGGTTTTCGTCAAGGTTTTGATGAAAATTTCGGAGAGGCATGGGACAGATTTAAAGATCTCCTAAGAAAATGCCCACATCAAGACTTCAATGTGTTACAACAGATAAATACGTTTTATAATGGGTTGACCCAAAACGATCAAGATGCACTTAATGCAGCCTCTGGTGGCAATATCTTGAATCGTAAACCCAGAGAGGTGGTTGAAATTTGTGAAAATAAATCGAAAGTTCCTATTTCAAGAAACAAAGTGAATGTTCCTGTCACTCCTACTGCTTCTTCTTCTTCTTCATCCGGTAACTCCTCAGAGTTAGCCTTCCTTACAGATTCAATGCGTTGTATGATGAAAGAAATGAAAGAATTAAAAAGTGAAGTTCATAAACCGGAACAAATCAAAGCAATAAACAAAGTGTGTGAAACTTGTGGTGGCCCACATGCGTATTTTGATTGTCAAGCAACCGATGCTTCTCTTTACCCAGCTCCCGTAGCTGCAGTAAACCCAAATCAATACCGTCCGCATGCTGAGACTCAGTACCGAGCACAAAATGCTATGGTCCCACCTGGTTTTCCACCCGTGCCAAATCAGAATAATCAAAACCGCTTTGTTCAAAATCAGGGACAAAATTTCCACAATTCTCAAAATTTCAATCAAAACCGAGGTCAGAATCAGGGTAATTTTAACCAAAACCGTGGTCCAAATTTTAATCAAAACCAAGGTTCAAACCGAAATCAGACATCCTCAGATGAGTTGCTTATGCAATTCATGAAAACCCAAGAGGAAACAAATAAGACACAACGTGAGACAAACCAGTTATTGGTTGCTCAATTAAACCAGATCAAAAAGTCTTTAACTGATATACCTTCTACCTCGGGAGGTCTCCCAAGTAACACTGTAACCAACCCTAGGGGTGAACTCAAAGCTGTCAGTACACGTAGTGGTAAATCTCATGTTGGATTCAAGGTGATAAAGGACCCGGTACTTCCCACTAACAATGGAAGTGCTAAATACGTCCAACCTTCAGTCATCCAACCTTCTGTCATCCAAAAATCTACACCCACAATTGCTCCTCAGCCGTCTAGAATCGATCCTCCTCTTTCACGATTTACGGTAAAAAGTTTGTCAACCAAACTTAGTGAGCTAAGATCAGCCAGATATTATTCCGAAATGCTCAATGCTGTTCCTGTCAGTGTACTTGATAACAGTGATGATGACGAAGATACCACTTTCGTCAAAGCTATCACCACTCGGAGTGGTGCTTCTTATAAGGGGCCAGCTGGCCCTATTCCTCCTCCGTTGTTTGAAATGGAAAAAGAGACGGAGGATACAACGGACAAAGTGCCAATTCCAAGCCCACAAAGTACAGCACATGTCCATCCTCCGGTTGTCCCGAAAAAATCCAAATCAGGAGTTGTCTTTGAATCTGTTAAAACTCCTGAAGTCATTGCTCCTAAATCCAAACCTCATATTCCTTACCCATCGCGCTTAAATGAACAAAAGCTCCGTGAGAAGGCTAGTCAACAAAATGATAAATTCTATCAGATCTTTAAAGAATTACATTTTGACATAAGTTTTGCGGATGCTACTATTCTGATGCCCAAATTTGCTGCAGCAATCAAACACTTGTTAAGCAACAAGGAAAAAACTGATTGAAATGGCTAAAACTCCAGTAAATGAGAACTGCTCAGCGGTTATCTTGAAAAAGCTTCCGGGAGAAGCTTGGAGATCCTGGAAAATTTCTACTACCTTGTGTCTTTCCAGGAATGGTTGAATGCTATGCCTTAGCAGATCTAGGTGCAAGCATCAACCTGATGCCTCATTCAGTATGGAAGAAACTTTCTCTTCCGGCTCTTACTCCTACCTGCATGACTCTTGAGCTTGCAGATCGAACCATAACTCATCCTGCGGCATTGCCGAAGATGTATTTGTGAAAATAGGAAAGTTCCATTTTCCAGCTGACTTTGTGGTTGTTGATTTCGATGCTGATCAAAAGGTTCCTCTAATTCTTGGACGAGGATTCCTAAAAACGGGCCATGCTCTGATTGATGTATTTAAGCATGAGATTACTTTGCGTGTGGATAAGGAAGCTGTTACTTTTAACCATGATCAAACATCGAAGTACTCCTCCAATTTTGATTCTGCTTTGGTTAACCGAATCGATGTCATTGACATTACTTCAAAGGAGTACTTTCCAAAATGTGTTGGTTATTTTCATAATTCTGTGAGTGGGGAACCCACCACATCTTCTCAACATATCATAGCAGACTCTTCCCCTTCTCTCACTTCGGTTGAGGGAAGTGATCCCTTTTGGGATGAAGTCGATGCTTTTCTCGCTCTAGATAGTCCACTTCCGCATGAGGTTGATGATGGCTATCTTGATCCTGAGGGGGACATTCTTTTTCTGGAAAATTTGTTAAACGAAGATTCATTTTCCCCTCCTCCACCAAAACAACTTCATAAAAAGAAAATCAAATCAGTTGAGAAAACTGATAAATGTCCTGAGATCAAGTTTAAGGACTTGCCTCCTCCACTTGCAATTCTTGAGGAGGAAGTTCTTGTCTTAATTGCTATTCAGATCTCTCTTCTTCCCTTCACCTACCCGGTGATTTCCCCTATCCTTCACTCATTCGGGAGTGAGGATGTTACTTTTGACCCCGGCATTGTTGGTTTAAATGCCGGATTTTCTGGTCTCTTACTTCCCATAAACTTTTAAATTGCTTTTTCTCCCGGGCTGTTCAGGAACCCTTTGTTACAGTTGACCGTTCACAAGCGGTTAGCTTGCGTGATAAACCTGACTGTTCGGGAGGAATCAACTCAATTCGGGGTCGAGTCAAGCTAGCGACTCGGTTAATAAAAACAGTAGCAAAATATGGGTTTTCACCCATGTCTCACCTTAGTGTGGGGGAGATGCCCCACATGTTGTAGATTAGTGTAAAAAAAAAAAAAAAAAAAAAAAAAAAAAAAAAAAAAAAAAAAAAAGAGAGGGAATTTGCATGCCTTAACGGCTTAAATGCAAATTAAATAAAAATAAAATAAATAACTATATGAAATAAAAGGCTATTAGTATTTCCCTTTCACGTTCTAAGTGTTGGTTTAACAACCGGTTCTTTGAATATTGAGGGCAATATTCAGTTCTAAGTGTGGGGGGGAATTCTTACGAATTTAACCAAATGTATCATCTAGTACCCCCATTTTAGCCAAAAATTTTAAAATTTTTTCTCACTTAGAACTCAAAAAAATGGTTATCAGTCCGCCATGTCTAACCCACATAAGGATTGGCTAATCCAAGAGCAAACGGCTCTTGGTAAAGATATCTCAAATCCGTTGATGGCTTGCAATTTGCCCAAAATTGTATGGTATTCGACTCACCATATCTTCATAAGTGAAGAGTTGGCTAGTCCAGAAGCAAACGGCTTCTGGTAAAGACAAATCAAAACCGTTGACAGCTTGTGGTTTGCTCAAAATCACTTGGTTATCATTGTACCAAAGTTCTTACTTGAACTGAAACAATTGGCTACTCCAGAAGTAATGGCTTTTGGTAAAGAGTCTTTCAAATCCATTAAATCTTCATAAAAGATTGCTAGGGACTAGCAATAGTTTAGTGTGGGGGATTTGATATGTGTCTAAAAACACATATAATTTACCCGGTTTAAACCCACATAAACGTCCAAAAACACACAAATGTTATAAATATCATCAAAAATGTGTTTTTATATGACTCAGGAACAAAAAGACTGAAAACAAGTGAAAAACGAACAAAGTTTGCTTAATTGTCACTTTCAGTCCCTGGAGTTTCACAAATTGGCAAATCTAGTCCCTGGTTATTCAAAACTTGTAAAATATCATAAAAGGTCCTTGGAGATTCACAAGTTGTCAAATTAAATCCTTTAAAGTTAAAAATTGCAAAATGGCAACTTTGGTCCCCCAAGTTTGAAAACTGTCAAAAATGGTCCTTAAGGTTTTAAAATTGGAAAATTATCAAAAGTAAACCTTGTACTATTCATTTATGACATAATTGGTCCTTTGAAGATATTTTGGGAAAATGAAAATTCAGGCCCCTCAACTATTCAGTAATTACAAGATTAGTCCTTGTGATTTATTTAAACCTAAAACCGGATCCAACACTAAACCCTTAACCCAAAATAATTACCCATCCCATTTACCAACCCAACCATTAAATCCTTTACCCAACCCAGTTAAATCCCAAGCCCAATTAAAATAAGCCCAACCCCAACTGAGTTTAAACACTCAGTCAAACCAAACGTTGACCCGTCTTCCTAAAACCACCATTGGCGCCAAAACCACCCAGTCACCCCCCACCTCACCAAAACCACCATCCACCTCATCCCCCCTCCTCCTACAAGTTACCTAACACTCCAAAAGCAATAAATGCTTCTCTCCCACTCTCCACTAGCAAAATCAGAGGATAATTCCACTTTCTTGATTTCCCGCCAATTTTACAAGTGGACGAATAAGATCAAGTGAGAGCAATTGGATGATGGGGATTTGATCAGAGGAAGTCGACATGAATATCCCAGTTGGTTATTGTATATATAGACTAGTATTGTAAGCTTTTTAAAGTAAGTAGTTAACTAGTAGAATAATTGTTTTTTAATTTCCAGTAGCTTAAAGTTGTAATTCGAATTTCAATCAATCAATACAAGTAATTCTAGTGTATTTGTGGTTGTTCTTGATTATTTATCAGTAGTTGCTTAAAATTCCAAGTTTTCTTATTGCCCTGTGTTCTGAGAAATCAAACTTAATAAGTAGTGTATAAAATAGCTTCTCAGCTGTTTTTAATAGCTTATATAAGCTTCTTATAGCTTATTGTAAGTTATTTGTAGTATAAACATGTTCTGAATTCAAGATTGGAAGAAAGTCAATGAAAGTCAAACTTGGAGGTCAATAAGCTATTTCTGGTGGATAAGCTAGTTCAGGAAGCTTCTCTGGGTTATCTAGCTTGTTTTTGACAAGCTTGATTGGTCCTTGGTTCCTTGTTCTTTGTGCATCAGTTCACATCAGTTGTAAGCTTTTCTAAGCTTTTGCTTAATTTTTCATTTGACTGTTATTGTGCTTATCAGTAGCTTATTGTTGTTTTTATAAGCCATTTGTTAGTTTCTAAGTGTATTTGACCAATAAAATCAGTAGCTATCTAATTTATTTTTCACTTTGCTTAAAAACCATATAAAAGACCAAAAATAGCCTCATCTAGTTTAGCTTATTAATATGCTTATTTCTGTGATATAAGTTGATTATTAGTATTCATACAAGTTAATAAGTCAGTAAAATTAAGGCTCTTAGTTTAAAATTTGGAACTTTCTTTGTTAAATCACCACAGACACTTCCTAAAGGAGTGTTTGGTTTTGACTGCTTCATAGGCTAAAGGCATTGGTACTGTAGATTGGCCATAAGCTCACCTTTGGACTAGCTTTAATAAGCCATCATAAGTCATTTTCAAGTTCAGTTAAGTCCCTTAGATCAATATAGCAGTATTACATGGTCCTTGTGAAAATCAGTCAACATAGGAACTCAAACAAGCCAATATAAGCTTCAGGCTTATTTGGCCATTACCTTTGGCATTTTTGTGCTTCATTTAGTCTAGTTAGTCAATCCATCAAAGCCTAGAACCTGTGTGCAAGTGTGCACACTTCTGTGCATCTCTGCACAAAACAGACACCTTAGTGTATACTGAGTAGTGTTGATTGCTGATCTAGCACCAAATCAGACCTCAATTGGGTGTTGTATGATGGGGCTTTTGTGATTTTTAGATAGCTCATAAGCCAAGCTAACTTTTGCCCCCAAAATATGGCATCTCAGTAGCTTATTCAAGTGCTTAAATTGCCCTTAAAGTTTGCCTGATTTCTGAGTTTCTGTTTTAAATTCCACTAGCAGCCAAGTGTTCATTTGCTTAATCCTTTGTGCTTATTGTGTATTATCAGTTGTTTTAAGCTTATTTTAGTTGTTTTAACTTGTCCTGATCAGTTGGTTAATTTTAGTGCTCATTAGCTTATTTTTGGGCTTATTCACAACTGCTTATTAGCCCAAATCTGCTTTTTAGGCTTAGCCAACTTCTAATTTTATTTTTCTTATCTTTATAATATTATTTTAGAATTATCTGTAAATTTTCATAATTTTCTGAATAGTTTTAATATTTTTTTATCATTTTAATTAGTTTTTAATAGTAATTAAATCATAATAAATAGAATATTAATCAGAAAAATATAAATCCAATTTTCATAATTTTCTTTTGTCATTTGTAATCTAGGAAAAATATAATCTTATTTTTAACCTTAAGAAAAATCAAAAATAGAAATAAAGTGATAGCTTCTATTTAATAGAATTTATCTTTTTAAATTTTAAATTAAGTAATTTTCATTTTTATAATTTTCTTAGTTTCTATTTACTTAGTAATATTTTAGAAAAAGTTTTAGATTTTTCTTTGTCCATTTAGTATTTTTTAAATTTAAATAGTTTAATTAGTAATTAAATAATAAATAATTAATAATAATTAAATAAAAAGTGTAGAAAAATATAATTTAAGTTTTTAAATAAGTTTTAAGTTATTTTACATTTTTAGGTTTTAAATTTTATAAATTTTAGTTTTTGTCCCATTTTAGCTTTTCCGTTACGCGTTTGTAATTTATTTATTCGCGTTTAATTTTATTGTGCATATCTATTTTCATTTGTTATTTAGAATTGTTAAATAAAGCAAAATCAAATATCTGATTCATCAATCACTTTAATCCTAGCTTTGCACAGTTTTCCATTCACACCTCGTTGGGAAACGACCCAGGTGATCACTTGCCTGGTTTCACACACTACACACGAGCATCCAGTTCCGAGTCTGCATTTGTTTAAATATAAGTGTTTGTTTCGGGACGGATCATTTACTAGAAAAGTCAAAAAAATTAGTTAATATAGGATCTAGCTTATTCTTAGCTTGAAATTGCTTAACAGTGCTTAATAGAGTTGGTTAAACAGTTAGTAGCTGAACTTAGCTTATTTCATCATTTAATCTCAAAAAAATTGCAAAAAAACAGTCCCTTAATGGCCTGTTTGGGACAAGACTTTTATTGGGTCAATATGGGTCAAAAGAAGTTCGTTACAGTTCAATTACTCTAGGTTAAGATTATTTTAGCTCACTTTAGTTTATATGAGTTGAACTTAGGTGCTTTAGATCTGTATTGAAGGTTCTAAGTATTTTAAGTTGATTAGTATAATTTTTTTTATGAGTTCTGATCTAACATGATCATTGTAGGATTAAGAAGATTTGATGTTTGAATGTGGTGTTTCTATGCTCCCTCAAGTTCACTAAGGAGGTGTTCAATAGTTGGATCCATTTCATTTGGAATTAGTTAGGATTTAGATCAAAGGTATAAATTCTGTGCATCAGAATGCTATTTTTTTATATCAGTGCTGTTTTAGGAATTCACTAGGTCTGATTCAAGTGCTTGATTAAGGTTGAAAGTGCTTAATTTCCATAATCTGAGTAGTGTGCCTGTTGTAGTCTAATATTCCACAAAAATATTCATAGTTATGAGCTTATTGTACCTTAAAAAGAAGCTCAAAAGTAGCCTTTTAAGTCTAATATGTACTGAGAATTCAGTACAAATATGATCCAAATAGGCTACTTCTCAGCTTATTTATAAGCACATAATAAGCTCTATCAGGCCTTAATTTTTTCCTATTAGCTTATTGATGTTCAAACTACATTTTTCTTTTGATCTTATGGCTTTAGCTTTAATTCTTAGTGCTTATTATAAGCTTGGAAACTGCCCCAGTTACCCCTTTTGAGCCTGCATCAGTTTTTCGTAGCTTCTTTAGATTTCAGTGCTTAATAGCTTTGCTTGTTAGCTTATTCTGGTTTAATCAGCTTATTTAGAGTGTTCTCAGCTTATCTTAGTTTTCTTAACTTACTTTTTGATTTTAGAAGTTCATTTGTTTTTCTCCAAATTGCCTCTTAGTCTAATTCTACTTATAAGTAGTCTATTTATTCTATAAGTAGTTTCCATCTTATTTTCAAAGTTAGAAAAAAGATAGCTTTACAAAAGTTAGTAAATATTAGCTTTTTTATAATTTCCAAAAAGCAGAAATCTCAAAAAAATAAAATAAAAAGAAAAAGCCAAGACCAAGGATCGAACCCTGGTCTCAGCCTTCCCACCTATCTCAACCCTCATCACACACCACACTACCACACGCACCCTTGGGATTTTCCTTTTGCTTATTCGCTTGTTTTTGCTTATTTACAGCTTATTCTAAATAGCAAATTCACTTTTCTTATTTTTCCTACATTTCTGCTATATCAAAGTATTTTTAGACAAAGTTTCATATTTTTTTTCAAATCGTTTACTATTTTTAATCATTTAATTTTGTTATTTTAGTTTTTAATTCATAAAAAATTAAATAAAAGTCAAAAAAATATAATTTCTTTTCTAAAATTTTATTTTGACAAATAGGACTTAGGAAAAATATAATTTCATACCTGGGGTTAGTTTTCCATAGATTTCACTTTTAAAGCTCAGGATTAGCCCGGGTTTTGCGCGTTTTTAGGTTTCCCTTGCGTTTCAAGTTACGTTTGCTTTAGTTTATCATTTCCCTTGGCTTATTAATTGTTTTTATATTTCATTGTTTTAGCTTAAAAATCTCCTATATCACTTTTAAATCCATTCACAACACATTTCTCGATCCCGAAATCACAATTCCATTCAATCTTCATCGGGACAACGAACTCGGGGTTTTTACATATTTCCTTTGCAATCCTCCTTTTCCTTGAACTAAATTGACTAAATCAATTTTTGGCGCCGCTGCCGGGGAAGGTTGAAGTGAGTTCGGGATTTCCGTTTATTGATTCATGTTTTGAAGACCCTTCCTCGTGGAGTTATCGTTTTCATTTGTAAATATTTTTTATAAAAACCCCAAAAAGATTTTCTCTTCAAAATTTATTTTCCTTTTTCCTTTGTGATTTTCCATGTTTCTAAAATTTAAAAATCCAAAAATATTCTTCTTAATCCTCTTATCCGTTTGATTCTTTATCTCCTACCCTCTATCCGTTTAATTCTTCTTCTCTATGTCTTCATCTTACCATTACGGCTGTCAATGGTGTGGGGGTCCTCATAATGGTGGGAATTTTCCCGGTTGTAGCATGGTGGAATCGGGAAACAGGTTTGTCTATGACCAAAATCCTTATTCTTACCATGAAACAACCGACTTTTTCAACCAGCCCCCACAACACCAGATGGAGACATACTCTTGTGAGTCTTGTGGAGGTAGTCCTCACCCGGGTTTTGATTGTCAAACAGGGAACATGTTTGTCTATGAGCAAGTTCCATGTAATCAAAACTTTGGTTATGACCATTATCCATACAATTCACCGAATCAGTCACATCAATCATATTGTTTTGAGTATTGTGGAGGTCCCCATTATAGTTCTGATTGTCAAACTGAGAACATGCTCTATGAGCATACTCCTTATGACAATCATGTCTCATCCGGTTTTGACCAACCTTCACAATACACCACCCCTCTGACATTTTCTCAGAAAGTTGAAATGATTATTAAACAGATGATTGCTCAAAATGAAGTCAACATGTACATTCAAACTGAAATAAACAATCTTAAGGAGTTGATTCGAAGAAAACAAAATCCTCCCATTGACTTGTCATATTTTGAGGAGAGTGATGAGAGGAGGAAGAAGAGAATTCAGAGATCAATCCACTTATTGAAGACCCTTCAGATACCTTTTTAATGGGGGACAAGGAAGTCGAAATCAATCCTCTTAAGGATGTTGATGACCTTGTTCCAATCCCAAGGGTATCCGAGGAACCCTTCGATCTTTCTGATTCTACATCACAAACTTTCAGTATGACTATCACTAATCCTTTGTTTGATTTTGATTCTGAATTTACTCTAATTTCAGACAATCAAATATTTGATATTCATAACAAGGAGAGTGATGAGTCAGATACGGAGACAATAATGGACGAGGTGCAAACTTATAGCATACAAAGTACAGCACATGTCCCACCTCTGTATATCCTTCCTGAGCCCAAGCTCAAAGACATACTTCATAAGAGCCATATCATACCTCCTCCGGAGTATGATTATTTTGCTTTTGAGGAAGATCATGACCCGGGGGGAGATGTACTCTATCCTAAGAGTTTGCTTGTCGATGATATCATCCCGAACCTCCCACCCGAGGTTTTTGTTGCTGATAACCATAAGAGCTTATTTGATGATATTCAAAATAAGGAAAATGGTAATTTTGATCGTGAATAATGGATTCTCATTCCGATAATGATCTTTCTTCCTTTCTTCACCTATCCGGTGACTTCTCCTTTCTTTCATTCCATCAGGAGTGAAGATACCATCTTTGACCCTGGCATCTCTCCTTCTTTTAAGCCGCGGGTATCTCATCGAAGTGGAACTTTCGTATGCTTCAATGTTTATCCAAACCTCTTGAACGAAAGTCCGATTGAGATTATCTTTTCCACTTGCTCCCCCAAGAATAAATGAATTCGGGGCGAGTCTAAGCTGTACGACTCGATCAAAAAAACAAGCGCTTCGTGGGAGGCACCCCATGCTTATCCATCTATCTTCTTTCTATTTTCTTTCTAATAAGTGACGTGAGGAGGGCTACCTCTTCAATTTGTCGTGTTTCGTGGTTTTTTGTGATGTGTCCAGGATTTGCCCGAATAATGAAGACTCTCGTGCTCGTGGTTTGCTTCTCTCCACTCGAGTTTCATCATTCGTTGCTCATCCGATATCCTTAATCTTATCGTTTTACGTTTATCTTTGGCATAATTAATAAACAGCCTTAGATTTATGAAGGAGAACCCTTACCTTTAAGACATTGAGGAAAATGTCTCATTTTAGTCTGGGGGGGGTGATCTTTCGATTTGATTTTGCCTTGCATTTTTTGCCGTCTACTCATGCACCCCATTTTTCCTCTAAAAGTGAAAAAAAATCCAAAAAAAATGAGAAAAATTTTAAAAGTTTTCAAAAATATAATAAATTTTGACATTTTGTTGACTTTCTGCTGGTAAGAGTAGGAATAAAATTCTGACTTGACCGGGCGTGTTGAGCCCTAGCTTGTCCCCTTAACCTTTCTTGGCTAAGCATTCACGGATCTTATTATTTAAGATTTTAAATTTGCGAAGAACGAGAAATGATAGAGTTTATTTAGAAGTTAGATGCTAAGCGTGGAGTAGATGGTTCTCTTTAGAGCTCATCGAAGTTACTTGTGGCCTTTTGCTCCCACAAAATTGTTTCACCATATATAACTGTAAGAATAATTAAAGATGTTAGGTTTTTCCGATGATTAGTTCCTGGTCTTCTTAAAAGAATCGTTGCTTTAAGAATTGGGTACACATCAAGGTTACTTAATAAATACGTATAATAATAATAAGTTAAGTGCTCTAATCTACGGATTCGAGATCGAGCCTTGGATCCTTATTTCCGGAAGGCGTTTAGGTCTTGGCTACCCTCTTACACCGGTCCTTGGACCTCTAGTTCAGGAATGTGTGAGGTCATGGTCTAACCACCTTGGATCCTCATTTCAGGAATGTCTAGAGTCTTGGAACACTCTGTTGTAACGGCCCTTGGATCCTTATTTTCGGAAGGTGTAAGGTCTTGGAACTAAACCGTGAAGATCCGTCGTTTAGGGTACGCAAGTGAAAAAGTTAGTGATAAAAAAATAAATAAATAAAAATTGATGATGAATGAAAAAGAGAAAAATGCAAAAATATAAATAAAAACCTTGATGTGGACCTCATTTTCAAAGCAACGGTTCTCGAGAGAAGATTAAAAACTACTTAGCGTCTTAATTTAGTATCTTTATCGGATTAAAAACCTATCAAAACGAGAAAATATGGAGCAATTCATTTCTCACTAAAAATAAAATAAATAGAGGCAAATTAGGAAAATGGGAGCAAGAGGAAATTACACAAGTAACTTCCATGGGTAGTGTTGGCATCTAACTTGTAAATAACAATGATCTCGTTTTTAAGCTTAGTTTGGGGACTCTTGAAAAATCAAGGATGACGAATTTTATCCGTATGGTCACTTCCTTATGAGTCGTGTTTTCTACTCGTTGACCCTAAAAGTTATTGATAGATAATGATTGTCAACAAAACCGTCACTTGAATACAAAAACAAAATCAAAAGGAAAATTGGGATTTTTTAGAGCTTTAGATTTCTTAATCTCTTTTGAAAATTTTGCTACTTTTCAAAGTTAGTAAAAAGATGTTAGAAATCCTTAGTTTCAAAAACGTGTTTTTATAACATTGCGTGAGGACACATCAATATCTTAGTCTGGGGGATTTTGGTATGTGCTTAAACACATACATTTTCTTGAACAAATTAAGACCAAAACGACCAAAAACTAACCAAAATGCCAAAGATATTTGTGTTTTTGTGTTTGTTTATATGCAGGTATGGATATTTAGAAATATGGACAAAATCAAGTCAAAACGGGAAAAACGAGCACGAGATTTGGAAAAGTGTCAAAAGCCGAAGCCGGGGAAGCAAATTATCAAAATTTAGCTCAAAATGCCAAAAAAACCCTTGGAGATTCAAAGAATGTCAGAAATAGTCCTTGGATCAACTTTGGAAGAATTACAATTTTAGCCCTTCAAGTTTACAAAATTACAAAAATTATCTACCACCAAACCGGATCTATGTGTTCAAGTAACCCAAAAATAAAACAAATCCAAGACTTAAACCCCAGCCCATAAACCCAAACCCAAACCCAAAATTATCCTAATTTACAACAACCCAGCCAATCTCTAAAATACAACCCGGATCCCCTCATTATCTTTACCCGGTCAACCCAACTAGTCAGAACAATAAAAATACCCCAACCCCTTCTTCCCTCCAGTTACTATTTACCCTCCTTCTTCATCTTTTACCCTGCCTCAAAAAATTAACCCGTACAATTTAAAATCCTTCCAGAAGTACCCTGACACGTCTGACAAGAGGGAATGACAGCGTGGCTAATTGGAAGCATTTCATTGGTCGAACAACATCATCATTGGATCCAAGGGCTACGGATTGTTGATTGGAGGCCAAGGATAGATCAAGGGTTGTGATTTGAAGTCTTGAAGCTTCCAAGGGAAACCCTAGCTCCTTAGCTGGCTAGAAATAGCCCCACTCTTTCGCACAGAAAAAAAGTTAGTTAGTAGTTTAGATTTTTAGGTTAGTATAGGATTAGTGTAATGGTAAAATAGTTGTGTTTAGCTTATTGTAGCTTATTGTTGCAGCTTATTGTTAATTTACTCTTCAGTTCTCAATTTTTACTCGAATTTCAGTTTTTCACTAACACTCAACATAAGTCAACTGCTTATTTTTTGCTTATGTCTTGTTTTCTTCTGCTTATTGATAGTGGTGATTGCTTTTTTACAGTTCCTTGTAGCTTCAATATACTTAGGAGTTCTCTTGTCCAAATTTTACTAGAAAAGTCAAAAAAATTAGTTAATATAGGATCTAGCTTATTTAGTAGCTTATTCTTAGTTTGAAATTGCTTAACAGTGCTTAATAGAGTTGGTTAAACAGTTAGTAGCTGAACTTAGCTTATTTCATCATTTAATCTCAAAAAAATTGCAAAAATAGTCCCTTAATGGCCTGTTTGGGACAAGACTTTTATTGGGTCAATATGGGTCAAAAGAAGTTTGTTACTGTTCAATTACTCTAGGTTAAGATTATTTTAGCTCACTTTAGTTTATATGAGTTGAACTTAGGTGCTTTAGATCTGTATTGAAGGTTCTAAGTATTTTAAGTTGATTAGTATAATTTTTTTTATGAGTTCTGATCTAACATGATCATTGTAGGATTAAGAAGATTTGATGTTTGAATGTGGTGTTTCTATGCTCCCTCAAGTTCACTAAGGAGGTGTTCAATAGTTGGATCCATTTCATTTGGAATTAGTTAGGATTTAGATCAAAGGTATAAATTATGTGCATCAGAATGCTATTTTTTATATCAGTGCTGTTTTAGGAATTCACTAGGTCTGATTCAAGTGCTTGATTAAGGTTGAAAGTGCTTAATTTCCATAATCTGAGAAGTGTTCCTGTTGTAGTCTAATATTCCACAAAAATATTCCTAGTTATGAGCTTATTGTACCTTAAAAAGAAGCTCAAAAGTAGCCTTTTAAGTCTAATATGTACTGAGAATTCAGTACAAATCTGACGCAAATAGGCTACTTCTCAGCTTATTTATAAGCACATAATAAGCTCTTTCAGGCCTTAATTTTGTCCTATTAGCTTATTGATGTTCAAAATACATTTTTCTTTTGATCTTATGGCTTTAGCTTTAATTCTTAGTGCTTATTATAAGCTTGGAAACTGCCCCAGTTACCCCTTTTGAGCATGCATCAGTTTTTCGTAGCTTCTTTAGATTTCAGTGCTTAATAGCTTTGCTTGTTAGCTTATTCTGGTTTAATCAGCTTATTTAAAGTGTTCTTAGCTTATCTTAGTTTTCTTAACTTACTTTTTGCTTTTTGAAGTTCATTTGTTTTTCTCCAAATTGCTTCTTAGTCTAATTCTACATATAAGCAGTCTATTTATTCTATAAGTAGTTTCCATCTTATTTTCAAAGTTAGAAAAAAGATAGCTTTAATAAAGTAAGTTAATATTACCTTTTTTTTAATTTCCAAAAAGCAGAAATGTCAAAAAAATAAAATAAAAAGAAAAAGCCAAGACCAAGGATCGAACCCTGGTCTCAGCCTACCCACCCATCTCAACCCTCATCACACACCACACTACCACACGCACCCTTGGGATTTTTCTGTTAGACATTGCACAATCAATCCTTTTAACCCCTTTTTAGCCCTTTTGCTTATTCGCTTATTTTTGCTTATTTACAACTTATTCTAAATCGCAAATTCACTTTTCTTATTTTTCCTACATTTCTGCTATAGCAAAGTATTTTTAGACAAAGTTTCAGATTTTTTTTCAAATCATTTACTATTTTTAATCATCTAATTTCGTTATTTTAGTTTTTAATTCATAAAAAATTAAATAAAAGTCAAAAAAATATAATTTCTTTTTCTAAAATTTTATTTTGACAAATAGGACTTAGGAAAAATATAATTTCATATCTAGGGTTAGTTTTCCATAGATTTCACTTTTAAAGCTCGGGATTAGCCCGGGTTTTGCGCGTTTTTAGGTTTCCCTTGCGTTTCTAGTTACATTTGCTTTAGTTTATCATTTCCCTTGCCTTATTAATTGTTTTTAGTTTATATTTCATTGTTTTAGCTTAAAAATCTCCTATATCACTTTTAAATCCATTCCCGACACGTTTCTCGATCTCGAAATCACAATTCCATTCAATCTTCATCGGGACAACGAACTCGGGGTTTTTACATATTTCCTTTGCAATCCTCCTTTTCCTTGAACTAAATTGACTAAATCAATGGACATGGAGACTACTCAGACCAACATTGCTGCCAAGTTGCCAATGCTCCAACAGAATGATTTCGAGATGTGGAGGCTCAGGATTGAGTAGTACTTTCAAGTGCAGGATTATGCACTTTGGGAAATCATAGAGGACGGGAACTCCTTCAAACCATCAACAACTGAAACAACAGTTGATGGTCAGAAAGTCACAACTGTGAACACTTCTCCTGTTACTGTAGAAGAAAAGCTGTAGAAAAAGAATGATTTTAAAGCAAGGAGTTTGTTGTTAATGACCATCCCTATGATCAACTTCTGACATTCAACAAATACAAGGATGCCAAATCCTTGTTTCAAGCAATAACTACCAGGTTTGGTGGTAATGAGGCCACCAAAAAGACACAGAAGACCTTGCTGAAACAAAGCTTTGAGAACTTCAGTGCTACTAGCAATGAATCTCTTGATCACATGTTCAACATGCTGCAGAAGATAATAAGCCAATTGGCTGTATTAGGTGTTGAAATTCCTCAAGAAGACCTGAATTCCAAATTCCTAAGAAGTTTGCCTGCTGATTGGTACATTCCTGTGGTTGTCTGGAAGAACAAGCCTGAAATCGACACAATGAGCCTTAATGATCTGTACAACAATTTTAAAATTGTTGAACAGGAAGTGAAGAAGTCTGAAAGTTCAAGTTCAAGTTCAAGTTCTGGGAACATGGCATTTGTGTCATCTCCCAGCAATATCATTCCAGAGGAGGTGAATGTGGCTTCAGGAGTTAGTACTGCTAACCCTAATGTTAGTACTGCTAGTTCAGCAACTAGTACTGCTGGCATAAGTGATACTACATTCTATGCTTTCCTGACCAGTCAAGCCAATGGGTCTCTGCTATCCCATGAAGATCTTGAACAGATAGATGAAGATGATCTGGAAGAGATTGACTTGAAGTGGCAGGTTGCACTGCTAAGTATGAGAGCAAAGAAATTCTGGCAGAGAATAGGGAAGAAGATCACAATCAGTGGTAATGATACAACTGGTTTTGATAAATACAAGGTGGAAGGTTTCAACTGTCACAAGTTGGGACATTTTGCTAGAGAATGCAGAAGACCAAGGCAGCAGGACAACAAAAGCAAGGGGTATGGGAGCAAGCAGGATACTAGGAAGGCTGTCGAAGTGGAAGAACCATCTTCAAAGGCAATGGTTACCATTGATGGTTTTGGATATGATTAGAGCTTCATGGCTGATGAGGAAGAAGCACCAACTGAGATGACACTGATGGCATTTTCTGACTCAGAGGTACATTCAGTAGAAAGTTGTTCTAAATCTTGTTCTGCTTTAAAAGAATATGAAACACTTAAAAAGCATTATGATGAGCAGAGAGTAGAGCTAAACCAAACTAACTATAATTTAGCAAATCATAAAAGAGGTTTAGCTATCTTAGAAGAACAAATTTTGTTTTATAAGAAAAATGAGTCTGTCTTTTCAGAAGATATTGATGTGCTTAAAAAAGACATGGTTCATAAAGATGCTGAGATTAGTGTGCTTAGAGCTAAGTTAGAAAATATCAAGAAAGCAAAAGATAACATACAGTTAAGTATAAACACTCTAGAATATGCATCTAAGGGAGTCAATAAGATCATTGAGTGTCAACTGGTTAACAAAGCTAAGTCAGGGTTAGGTTACAAAACATGTCCACCTCCACATAGAGGAGCACCTTCACCCCCAGGTATTGACTTAGAACACACAGGTTTAGAAGAATTTCAAGAGCCAAAATTTGAATATGGCTCTAAGGCTAAAGAAAATGTTAATACACCTGATGAAGTTAATGAATCTTTTGAGAGTGCCAGTGACACCTCTTTTGTTGAGGAAAAGGTGTCAGATGATAAGAGGAACTCAGATGCCCCAATTATTGAAGATTGGGAATCTGATGATCAGGATCAGGTTGAGTCTAAACCTGAAGTACAAGTGCAACAAGAAACTGTTGTTCCTAAAGTGGTTAAGATAGAAACTGTTACACCTAGAAAACAAGTAAAATAACCTAGGCCAACAATTAGATATGCTGAGTTGTATAGGTCCACAAACAGGTCTCAATGCCCTAGGGGAAACCAGAGAAACTAAAACAATCTTAAGTCCCAACAACTAGGCAATGAGTTTGTCATGTACAATAAAGCTTGCTATTCTTGTGGTAGCTTTGATCACTTGTAGGCTTTTTGCAACAACCATCAAGGGAAAAGGGTGGTTACAGGGAATACAAGGGTTCATGTGAAAACAAATGATAGGGTGAACATAAACAGTTTTTCAAGAAAAACTCACCCTAATGTTAACAGTAATATGACTCCCATAGCAATTACGATGAAGTCTGGCCTTAAGCTAGTTTGTACTGCTAGACCAGTAGTTAGTACTGCCAGACCAATTAAGAATGTTTACCCCAAACAAATAGTTTCAAGTGCTAAATCAACTTCAAGTTTTTCTAAAAGAGCACAACAAACTGTTCACAGGCCTCTTAATAAGAAAACAGTGTTTCATAACAAATTTTGGAATCAAACAGTTAAAACTGCTAGGCCAGCAGTTTGTACTGCTAGACCAGCAGTTAGTACTGCTAGGCCAAGAAACACTGCTAGGGAAAATGGGGTAAATGCTGTTAAGGCCTCAGCATGTTGGGTATGGAGACCTATCAAACCCAATGGTGCATCAATAACAATGAAGAAATATGATTACATTGATGCACGGGGCAGATCCAAGTCAATAATGGCTTGGGTCCCCAAAGGAAACTAATTTCTTTTATTTTATGTGCAGGGACATCCACAACAAGATGATGAAGAAGATCAAGGATATGCTGATAGTGGATGCTCTAGGTACATGACTGCGAACATGTCCTCCCTCTCAGACTTTACACCTAAGGATGGAGGATATGTTACCTTTGGGGGAGGAATTGGCAGCAGAATTACTGGTAAATGTACTTTAAAAAATGGTAAACTTAACTTTGAAGATGTGTATTTTATGCAGGAACTCAAGTATAATCTATTTAGTGTCTCACAAATGTGTGACAAAAAGAACAAAGTTCATTTTACAGACACTGAATGTCTTGTTCTTTCTCCAGACTTTAAGTTACCTGATGAAAGACAAGTACTACCTAAAGTTCCTAGAAAGGGCAATATGTACAGTTTTGACATGAAGAAAATTGTTCCTAAAGAGGCTCTAACTTGTCTTGTAGCAAAAGCCACAATGGATGAGTCAATGCTTTGGCATAGGAGACTTGGTCATGTTAACTTTAAAACCATAAATAAGATTTTTAAAGACGGTTTGGTAAGTGGCTTGCCTCAAAAATGTTTTGAAAATGACCAAACATGTGTTGCATGTCTCAAAGGCAAACAACACAAAGCTTCTTGTAAGCCCAAGACCCAGAACTCTATTACTCAACCATTATTTATTCTTCATATGGACTTGTCTGGTCCTGCTTCTGTGAGTAGTATACAACATAAGAAATACTGTCTTGTGGTAACTGATGGTTACAGTAGGTTCACATGGGTTTTCTTTCTAGGATCTAAGGATGAAACAACTAGCATTCTTAAGTCTTTTATAATTGAAATAGAAAATCTAGTTGTTAAGAAAGTGAAAATCATCAGGTGTGACAATGGGACAGAATTTAAGAATAGAGTTATGGATGAATTTTGTAGAGAAAAAGGTATAAAGAGAGAGTTTAATGTAGCTAGAACTCCTCAGTAGAATGGGGTGGCTGAAAGGAGGAATAGAACACTAATAGAGGCTGCTAGGACCATGTTAGCAAATTCTAAGCTGCCCATTACTTTTTGGGCTGAAGCAGTTAATACTGCTTGTTATGTGCAAAACATGGTTTTAGTGGTCAAATCTCACAACAAGACACCATATGAACTATTTAGAGGTAGAACACCTGGTTTAGGTTTTCTAAGACCATTTGGATGTCATGTCACTACTCTCAATAACTTAGATTATTTGGGAAAATTTGATGGAAAGTCAGATGAGGGTTTCTTTGTTGGGTACTCATTAAACAACAAAGCATTTAGGGTATACAACATAAGAACCAGGAAAGTAGAAGAAAACCTGCATGTTCAGTTTTAAGAGAATAAGTCTAATGTTGCAGGTGAAGGTCCAAAATGGCTGTTTGATCTTGATACTCTAACACAATCTATGAACTATATACCAGTTGTTGCAGGAACATATTCTAATGATTTTGCAGGTTCAGAAGATAGTGTTGATACAGGTGAACCAAGAATGGAGAAAGAAAATGATCAAGATCACATACCGATGCCTATTTGGAATAGTGTTGATTCATCTTCAAAGGATGCTGAACCTTCTAATGATGCAAACAAGAAGGGCTCTAAAGATGGAAACAAAGAAAGTGGTGTTGAAGAACAAGAGAATCCTGAACACAGTATAAATGGGGCTTGTACTACTAAGCCAAATGTTAGTACTGCTGGGCAAAGTGATCATACTGCTAGCCCACCAGTTACTACTACTGATGATTTCTATGAGGATGAAGTAGATCTTAATAACATGCCACTCACTTATCCAGTTCCTACAACCTCACACACAAGAATTCACAAGAATCACTCCCTAGAGAATGTGATTGGAGATATACAGTTTGGTGTTAAGACAAGAAGGCAGACAATAAATTCAGATCAACAAGGCTTTCTCAGTGCAGTTTATGAAGAGAAAACGCATGAAGATACCAATACATGTCTTTTTGTATGTTTTCTTTCACAAGAAGAACCCAAGAACATAATTAAGGCCCTACAGGATTCAAGCTGGGTAGAAGTTATGCAAGAAGAGCTTCTACAGTTCAAGATTCAAAAGGTTTGGGTGCTGGTAGATTTGCCTAAGGGCATGAGGGTTATTGGTACAAAGTGGATTTTCAGGAATAAGAAAGATGAAAGGGGGATGGTGATCAGGAATAAAGCAAGAATTGTAGCCCAGGGTTACACACAAGAGGAAGGAATTGACTATGAAGAGGTTTTTGCACCAGTAGCTAGGATTAAAGCCATAAGATTATTCTTAGCTTATGCTTCATTCATGAGATTTATGATATTCCAGATGGATGTCAAAAGTTTCTTTCTTTACGGTACTATTGAAGAAGAGGTTTATGTTTCTCAACCTCCAGGTTTTGAAGATCCTAAACATCCAGACAAGGTATATAAGGTGGTAAAAGCTCTTTATGGCTTGCATCAAGTTCCTAGAGCCTGGTATGGAACTTTGGCTATTTACTTATTAGAAAATTGGTTTCATAAAGGCAAGATAGATCAGACATTATTTATCAAGAAGAAAAAGGGAGATATTCTGCTGGTTCAGGTCTATGTGGATGACATCATTTTTGGATCCACAAAGAAGAAGATGTGCATTGAATTTGAGAAGCTTATGCATGATAAGTTCCAAATGAGTTCCATGGGTGAACTCACTTTCTTTTTGGGGCTGCAAGTGAGCAAAAAGCTGAAGGCATATTTATCAGTCAAGATAAATATGTAACTGAGATATTGAGGAAGTTTTAGTTTAAAGATGAAAAAGTAGCAAGTACTCCTGTTGATCAAGAGAAACCTTTACTCAAAGATTCAGATGGTGAAAATGTTGATGTACGCACCTACAGGTCCATGATTGGGTCCTTGATGTACCTTACTTCATCAAGACCATATATTATGTTTGCTATATGTGCATGTGCAAGGTTTCAAGTTAATCCCAAAGCCTCACACTTAGGTACCTCAAGGGTCAACCTAATTTGGGTCTATGGTATCCTAGAGAATCTCCTTTTGATCTGGTGGCATACTCAGACAGTGACTATGCTGGTGCTAGTTTGGATAGGAAATCAACAACAGGTGGCTGTTGATTGCTCCTAAAACAGTCAACTTAAATCAACCACGGATGTGGTCAAACAAAGTTAAACCAATTGAGGACTATTAACCAAGGAGTATAGTTTTATCCCCGGGTCGTTTAAGTCCCAGCGAGATGTGAAATTGTGCTTTAAAAACGGCTTGTGATCAAGTGTAAATGAATGGGAAAGGGTTTTGGAAATATTGAACTAAGGAAATAAAAGAGAATAGCTTAAAACAAGCTAATGAAATAAATAAAGGGAACCAAATTATTTAAAACATCTAAAATCTAAAAACGTACGTTTAACTTTAAATAAAAGTAAACGTACAAAATAAAAAGTGAGATTTAATAAATAAAAGGCCTACAAATATGAAAATTATATTTTTACAATCCTAATAATAAAAGAAAATTATTGGAAAAAGAAAATTATTTATTTGACTTATTAATTAATTATTATTAATTAAAAACTATTTAATAATTATTTAAACTAATTAAAATTCTAATAAATACTAAAAGATCAAAGAAAAATCTGAAATTTTTTATATAAATACTTTAAGGTGACAAGAAGATAAGAAAATTATAAAAATGAAAAATTCTTAATTAAAATTTAAAAAGATAAATTCTATTAAATAGAAGCTATCACTATTTTTCTATTTTTGGTTTTTCTTAAGGACTAAAAATATAATTATATTTTTCCTAGATTAAAATTGACAAAAGAAAATTATGAAAATTGGATTTATATTTTTCTGATTAAAATTCTATTTATTATGATTTAATTACTATTTTAAATATTTTTTAACTATTTTAAATTCTAATAAATACTAAACAAACTCAGAAAATTATGAAACTTTTTATATAATTATCCTATGGTTACAGAAAGGTAAGAAAATTATAAAAACAGAAAGTGCTTAATTAAAAAGTAGAAAAATAAGCTAAAAAGCTCAAGCTTCTTAAATAGAAGCTATCACTTTCTTAAAATTGGTTTTTATCTAAAACTTTCTACTACAAACTTATTACACTACTGAAAAGAAACAAATTTAATGAAGACAAAAATTTAGAACTAAGAAAATAAGCAGTTTGAAGCTTAATGGCTTAACAGCCAAGCTTTTGAGCTTGGATTTTTCAAAACAAGCTAAAAAGCTAGAAAATAAGCTAAAAGCTATTGGACAAAGCTAAAATGGACTGAGATACTTGCAAATGATCTAAAGGAACAAGGAAAAGCTAGGCTATAAACCACAAAAGCTCAAAATAAGCCAAAGCTTATTTTGGTCTGCTGATGTGCCCTGCACAGGGCAGATTTGGCCTTTTTGCAAGCTTGATTTGAGAGCTTATATGAGTGCTAAAAATCAAAAAAAAAAAAAAAATACTAGCTTGTAGATGAGCTGGGTGAGCTTATTATTCCAGAAAATCAGCTTTTGAGGGCTTGTGGTGTGTGAATTAAAAATTCTACTAGGGTCTCTAAAAACCACAAGGACAGCAAACATGTTGCTGATGTGGTGTTGTGTTGTGCAGACTTGCACAGGTCAAATGGCAATCAACCAACTTTTGGGGATACTCTAAATGGACCAAATGGAACTCAGAGGAACCAAAAATAAAGGCCAAAAGAGCTTGTGGCTATTAATGGCTTGTATGAGCTTTTGACAGTCCAAATTTTCCACAAAACACTAAAAACTAGATTTCTTATCTAAGTGACTAATTAAAACTTGAAAACAGCTTACAATGGCTTATATAAGCTAGATCAAAGTTGGGATAATGGTCAATGAACAGTACACTATTGTTTGGCCTGTTTTTCTGCTTAAGCCAAACACCCTTTTATGAGACTGATTTGGACTTTTAAACTGAAAATGACTTAATTAGGCTAGGTTATGAATTGAACTTAGTTTATATAACTTAATTAGATGCTAATTAATAATTAAAAGCTAGTTAAAAGCTACTTTAAGCTATATAGTAAATAATGCAAAAAAATGAAGACAAAGAAGCTTACAACTGAAAAGGTCTGTGAAACAAAGAACAAGGACCAAGTACCTATCCTAGCTTGTTCACACAAGCTAGAAAACCAAATTCACCCTCTTGAACAGCTTATTCCACTAGAAGAGCTTATTGTGAGCTTATGTTGACCATCTTTGACTTTTCTTCATATTTGAAATTTAGAACTAGTATTCTCTAAATAAGCTTACAGAAAGCTATTTGAGCTTGCATAAGCTTATTGCAAAGGTAATTGAGCTTGTTGTGAGGATTAATAAGGACTTATGGCTTATTTGTCTTAACAGTTAACATGAAACCTTGGTACAACTGAAATTTAATACAAAGTATATTGAAATTGGAATATTACAACTGAAATAAAAGTGAATTACAACTGATAACTTGGAATTATAAAATTACATTGACTGAAATAAAAATACGATTAAGCTAAAATTACCTACTTCTTTTTTTATCTATTACACAGTCCTATTAATACTAAAAATATCTGGGATAATCTCTGTCGACATCCATGATCATTTCCATACCCTTGGATTAGCTTAAATTCATCTCATTCGTTGATATGCACTTTTGGCGCCAAAAGGTCATACAAGTTGTTTGAGCAGGTTTTTGTAATTAAAGAAATTTGGTGATATGTGGAGGTGGAGGGGAGAGGTTAGTGAGCTGGGGTGATGAGGTGGGGGGTTGAGGTGTAAAGGTGAAGTGGTTTCTGGTATTGATGGTGGAAGGGTGGTTTTGGCGGGGTGAGTGTGAGAGGGAGGATGGGTTTGACTGGGGTCAAACCCTGGTTTAGTTATTTAAGTTGGGATTGGGCCGGGTCAAGGGTTATATGGTTGGGCTGGGTTGTTTTTATTTTGGGTAGTAGGTGGTAACTGGGTTTAGGATTAGATATTATTTGGGTTGGTTTTTATTTGTTGGTTATATATATAAAGGGATCCGTTTGGTTTATGAAATAACAAGGACCATTCTTGTAACTTTTGGATTTTGAGGGGCTGAAGTTGTAACTTTCCAAAAGTATCACAAGGAACCAATCTTGCCATATTATAATAACCCAAGGACCATAAATGCATTTTCTCCAATTTAGAACATTCGGGGACCAAATATGACATTTTTCAAACTTGGGGGACTAAAGTTGTCAATTTGCAATTTTTAACTTTAAAGGATTTCTTTTGACAACTTGTGAATCCCCAAGGACCTTTAATGATATTTTACATGTTTTGAATAACCAGGGACTAGTTTTGACATGTTTTGAAAGTTGAGGGACTGAAACTGCCAATTTTGCAATCTTTGTTTGTTTTTCAATTGTTTCCAAACATTTTGTATTTGAAACTTATAAAACACAGTCCTGGGATATTTTCAGTATTTTGATGCATTTCTGAGTGTTTTTGGATGTTTTGGCAGTTCAGATACGACAAAAATGATGAGTATTTACACACTCATCAATCCCCCACACTAAACTATTGCTAGACCCTAGCAATATTTTTGAAAATTTAATGGATTTTATCTCTTTACCAAAAGCCATCACTTCTGGAGTAGACAAATGTTTCAGTTCAAGTAAGAACTATGGTACACTGATAACCATATGATTTTGAGCAAATCACCAGCTGTAAACGGTTTTGATTTGTCTTTACCAGAAGCCGTTTGCTTCTGGACTAGCCAATGTTTTAGTATGTGATACTTTGGTACAATGATAACCAAATGATTTTGAGCAAACCTCAGCTGTAAACGGGTTTGATTTGTCTTTACCAGAAGCCGTTTGCTTCTGGACTAGCCAACTCTTAGATAAATTACAACTATTATCTTTGGTGAGCTGATTACCAATTATGGTATTCCAATGCCTTTACCACAAGCCATAACCTTGCGGGCTAGCCAACTCTTCACTTATAAGGATATGGTGAGTCGAAAACCATACAATTTTTGGCAAATTGCAAGCCATAAACGGATTTGATATATCTTTACCAAGAGCCGTTTGCTCCTGGATTAGCCAATCCTTATGTGGGTTAGACATGGCGGACTGATAACCATTTATTGAGTTCTAAGTGAGAAAAAATTTTAAAATTTTGGCTAAAATGGAGGTGCTAGATGGTACATTTGATCAAATTCGCTAGAATTCCCCCCCACACTTAGAACTGAATATTGCCCTCAATATTCAAAGTATCGGTTGTTAAACCAACACTTAGAACGTGAAAGGGAAATACTAATAGCCATTATTTTGATATATACACACACTTTTTTTTTTTTTTTTTTTTTTTTTTTTTTTTTTTTTTTTTTTTTTACTGAAATTTACATATTTACAACATGTGAGGCATCTCCCCCACACTTGGGTGTTAGAAAAGAGAAAGAAGTCAGAGACATGGGTGAAAACCCATGTTGTGGGCTAATGTTTTTGATCACCGAGTCACTAGCTTGACTCGATCCCCGAATTTATTGGTCCATGGGGAATGTTTGAAGATCCGGGACAACTATTGGTGGTATGTCCTCTCCAAAATAGTGCTTTAACCGATGGCCATTCACTTTGAAATTTGGACCGTCATTTTGAGATAACTCAACGGTACCGTATGGATAAACTTTTGTAATAGTGAATGGACCAGACCAACGGGATTTTAGTTTGCCCGAGAAAATCTTCAATCTTGAATTGAAAAGAAGGACTCGATCACCAACGTTGAAAACGCGGTTCTTGATTTTAGAGTCATGAATCTTCTTTGTCTTTTCTTTATAAATCAAAGAGTTCTCGTATGCTTGATCACGGAGTTCATTTAATTCATTCATTTGAATTTTACGGTGATCACCCGCAGTTTGGAGGTCAAAGTTAGCATGTTTCAAGGCCCAGTAGGCTTTGTGCTCTAATTCGATCGGAAGATGACATGCCTTTCCGTACACAAGCTTGTAAGGTGTACACCCGATGGGTGTTTTGTAAGCTGTACGAAAGGCCCATAGTGCATCATCCAATTTATCCGACCAGGATGCACGATTTTCTCCTACAGTCCTTTCCAAAATTCTTTTGATACCCCGATTTGAAACTTCTACTTGCCCACTTGTTTGTGGGTGATACGCAGTAGAAAGACGGTGAGTTACACCATACTTTTGCATGACTTTATCAAATTTGTCATTGCAAAAATGCGTACCACGATCACTGATTATAGCACGTGGAGTTCCAAAACGGGCAAAAAGAGCTTTCAGAAATTTTACAACAACTCGGGCATCATTTGTGGGTAAGGCTTTCGCTTCAACCCATTTTGACAAATAGTCAACAGCCACGAGAATGTATTTATTTCCTCAAGATGATGGAAATGGCCCCATAAAGTCAATGCCCCAGACATCAAAGATTTCACAGACTTGAATTGCATTTTGTGGCATTTCATTTCGTTGTGAAATATTTCCGTGACGCTGACAAGCTTCACAAGTTTTGATGAGATCTTGGGCATCCTTATAGATTGTGGGCCAATAAAACCCGGAATCAAACACCTTTTTGGCGGTGTAGTTTGGACTATGATGGCCCCCCGTGGGTCCAGCATGGCAAGCTTTGAGAATGTCGATAGCTTCCTGTCCGTAAACACACCGTCGGATGACTTGATCCGCACAGATTTTGAATAAGTTGGGGTCGTCCCAAAAATAATGTTTAACATCCTTGAAGAATTTATTCTTCTATTGGGTCGACATCCCTTTCACTATGAAGTTACCCGCATGGTAATTTGCGAAGTCGGCAAACCATGGGGTAGTAGAATCTCCTCGAAAAGTAACCGCATTGAGTGTCTCGAGAGGAAATGTTTCATTTATTTCCTTTTTCTCGAAAACATCTTGGTGTGGGTTTTCTAATCGGGATAAATGATCAGCAGCTAGGTTCTCAGCTCCTTTTTTATCACGTATAATGATATCAAATTCTTGCAGGAGGAGAACCTAACGGAGTAATCTTGGCTTTGCATCTTGTTTTGCAAAGAGATATTTGAGAGCCGAGTGATCCGTATACACTACACATTTTGTCAAGATCAAATATGGCCGAAACTTCTCAAAGGCATACACCACAGCCAATAATTCTTTTTCTGTAGTGGTGTAATGAGTTTGAGCTTCAGTCTTGGTTTTACTTGCGTAGTGGATAGGCTGAAAATGTTTGGCTTTTCGTTGCCCCAGGACTGCACCGATAGCAAAATCACTTGCATCGCACATGAGCTCAAAGGGAAAATCCCAGTCGGGGGCAACTAGAATGTGTGCCTCAGTAAGCTTTTTCTTTAATGTTTCAAAAGCTTTGATGCACTCGGGTGAGAAGATAAAAGGAGCATCCTTTTCAAGGAGATGAGTCATAGGCCGGGCGATTTTGGAAAAATCTTGTATGAATCTACGATAGAAACCGGCGTGACCCAAAAAAACTCCTAATACCTTTGACGGTAGTGGGATGAGGTAATTTACCAATGACATCAACTTTAGCTCTGTCAACCTCAATCCCGTTCTTTGATATCTTATGGCCGAGGACAATGCCCTCTTTGACCATAAAATGACTCTTCTCCCAATTTAGACAAAGATTGGTGTCTTTACACCGTTTCAACATGTTTTCTAAATTGGAGAGACATGCTTGGAACGAATCCCCAATGACCAAGAAGTCATCCATAAAGACCTCCATTTTTTTTACCAATCATGCCGGTAAATATGGCCATCATACACCTCTGGAACGTGCCTGGAGCATTACATAAGCCGAAAGGCATACGTTTATAAGCAAAGGTTCCATAAGGGCATGTGAAGGTAGTCTTTTCTTGATCTTGTGGATCAATGGGAATTTGAAAGTAACCCGAGAAACCATCAAGGAAACAATAGTACTCGTTCCCTGCTAATCTCTCAAGCATCTGATCCATAAAAGGTAGAGGAAAATGGTCTTTACGGGTGGCATCATTTAACTTACGATAGTCAATGCAAACACGCCACCCCGTAACCAATCGAGTTGGAATCAACTCATTTTCATCATTTGTGACAACAGTTATGCCACCCTTTTTTGGAACACAGTGAATGGGAATAACCCAAGGACTATCAGAGATGGGATAAATCAATCCTGCATCAAGAAGTTTGAGAACCTCTTGTTTGATAACATCGTGGATTTTAGGATTCACCCTTCTTTGATGTTGGACTGCTGGTTTAAAGTCATCCTCCATTAAAATCTTGTGAGTACAAAATTCAGGGTCGATACCCTTTATGTCGGAGAGTTTCCAAGCAATGGCTTGCTTGTGTGACTTCAAGACCTTTATTAGAGCAGTCTTTTCCTCATCACTTAAAGCTTTAGCAATAATGACGGGTAATTTATTATCACCCTCCAAAAATGCGTACTCAAGATGAGGCGGTAAGTCTTTGAGTTCGACCTCAGGAAATTCATCGGTTTTCTCAACTGATCTGATTTCCTCATTATGAAGTTCAACGGGAGGGAGTGAAGGAGAATTGTCCTGATTCAACAATTTCTCAAGAAGAAGAATATCTCCCTCCAGATCAATCTCAGCGTTATCAATCCCCTCTAGGAATGAATCACACTTGAGAAAATCCTCGATCTCTTCCAAAATGAAATCACTTCTTTCAAACGGAGTGAGAGAAGGGGAAGAATCGGAAATGATAGGTAAAGAAGATGTGGTGGGATTCCCACTCACAGAATTATGAGAATAACCAAGAAACTCTTGAGAGTACTCCTCTGAAACAATATCAATGACATCGATTCGGTTAACCGATTCAGAATCATAATTTGAGGAGTACCTCGAAGTTTGATCGAGGTTAAAGGTAACAGCTTCATTACCCACACGTAATGTGATTTCATGCTCAAATACATCTATGAGAGCACGGCCCGTTCTTAGGAATCCTCTTCCAAGAATGAGAGGAACCCTAGGATCAGCATCGAAATCAACAACCACAAAGTCAGCTGGAAAATGGAACTTTCCTACTTTCACAAATACGTCCTCAGCAATGCCAAGTGGACGGGATATTGAACGATCTGCAAGCTCAAGAGTCATGCAGGTAGGAGTAAGTTCAGGAAGAGAAAGTTTCTTCCATACTGATTTAGGCATCAGGTTGATGCTTGCACCAAGATCGGCCAAGGCATAGCATTCAACCATTCCTGGAAAGACACAAGGTAGTAGAAACCTTCCAGGATCTCCAAGCTTCTCGGGAAGCTTTTTCAAGATAACTGCTGAGCAGTTCTCATTTAATGGAGTCTTTGCCATTTCAAACAGTTTTTCCTTGTTGCTTAACAAGTGTTTGATTGCGGATACAAATTTGGGCATCAAAATAATAGCATCCGCAAAAATTATGTCAAAGTGTAATTCTTGAAAAATTTGGAAGAATTTATCCATTTGTTGACTAGCTTTTTCGCGGAGCTTTTGCTCATTTAAACGTGATGGGTAAGGAATAGAAGGTTTGGATTTAGGGTTTTCAACCGGGGTTTCAGGATGTTCAAAGACAACTTGAGGTTTAGTCTTGGGTTTCGGGACAACTTGAGGTTGGACGTTGTTGGTACCTCCGTTATTAGTAGGAAGTACCTGGTCCTTAGTCACCTCAGGCTCACTTTCCACTACCTTGGGGGAAGAAGAAGAAGTGGTAGTGGAAATAGTGGGTCCCTCATATGAAACACCACTTCGGGTTGTGATCGCATTATCGCGCCCTTCGGGTTAGCGATCGTGTTGCTCGGAAGTTTTCCTGAGCCCGAAGGTTGATCATTTAAAGATTTTTTAATCTCAGAGATCTGGCTGACCAACAACCTGTTTGTGTCCTCTTGAGCTTTCATGAACTGCCTCAATAACTCATCAGATGATGGTTGTGGGGCTGGAATGGCTTGATGTTGATTAGGGAAATTTTGCATTCGGTTATTTTGATTATAACCTTGATGTTGAAAATTCCCTTGATTTGGATTACCATTCCCCTGAAAATGATTTCCCTGGTTGGAATTGTTTCGGTTAAAGTTTCCTTGGTGTTGGAAACCTTGATTTTGTCCAGAATTGAAATTCCCTTGATTTTGATAACCTTGGTTCATTCGAGGTTGGTTTTGGTTTCGGTTTTGCAAATTCTGGTTTTGATTAAACCCGGGTGGTCCTTGGTAAGTGCTAGCTCGGTAACTTGGTTCCATTTGAGGACGATATTGATTACCTCCCTGATTTGAAGTATCGGCTATAGCATTAACTTCAAAAGGACTACCATCGGTGGCAGTACAGTCGTAGTATGCGTGAGGGCCACCACAAGTAACACAGACTTCCACTTTCTTCACTTCAGCATGTGAAGGATTTTGTGTGAAAGTGACTTTCTTTTGGTTTGAGAGAACCAAAGCTTGAATAGCGTCCGTGAGTTTGTCAATCTTAGCATCGGTGCTAGAAGTACTCACGGGAGATGAAGTAGAAGGACCAGCACTAGCCTGAGAATGATATGGCTTTGTTCGTGCAGTACGGACCTTAGACTTATTTTCAATAAAAGAGAATAGCTTAAAACAGTCAACTTAAATCAACCACGGATGTGGTCAAACAAAGTCAAACCAATTGAGGACAATAAACCAAGGAGTATAGTTTTATCCCCGGGTCGTTTAAGTCCCAGCGAGATGTGAAATTGTGCTTTAAAAACGGCTTGTGATCAAGTGTAATTGAATGGGAAAGGGTTTTGGAATTATTGAACTAAGGAAATAAAAGAGAATAGCTTAAAACAAGCTAATGAAATAAATAAAGGGAACCAAATTACTTAAAATGTCTAAAATCTAAAAACGTACGTTTAACTTTAAATAAAAGTAAACGTACAAAATAAAAAGTGAGATTTAATAAATAAAAGGCCTATGAATATGAAAATTATATTTTTACAATCCTAATAATAAAAGAAAATTATTGGAAAAAGAAAATTATTTATTTGACTTATTAATTAATTATTATTAATTAAAAACTATTTAATAATTATTTAAACTAATTAAAATTCTAATAAATACTAAAAGATCAAAGAAAAATCTGAAATTTTTTATATAAATACTTTAAGGTGACAAGAAGATAAGAAAATTATAAAAATGAAAAATTCTTAATTAAAATTTAAAAAGATAAATTCTATTAAATAGAAGCTATCACTATTTTTCTATTTTTGGTTTTTCTTAAGGAATAAAAATATAATTATATTTTTCCTAGATTAAAATTGACAAAAGAAAATTATGAAAATTGGATTTATATTTTTCTGATTAAAATTCTATTTATTATGATTTAATTACTATTTTAAATATTTTTTAACTATTTTAAATTCTAATAAATACTAAACAAACTCAGAAAATTATGAAACTTTTTATATAATTATCCTATGGTTACAGAAAGGTAAGAAAATTATAAAAACAGAAAGTGCTTAATTAAAAAGCAGAAAAATAAGCTAAAAAGCTCAAGCTTCTTAAATAGAAGCTATCACTTTCTTAAAAGTGGTTTTTATCTAAAACTTTCTACTACAAACTTATTACACTACTGAAAAGAAACAACTTTAATGAAGAAAAAAATTTTAGAACTAAGAAAATAAGCAGTTTGAAGCTTAATGGCTTAACAGCCAAGCTTTTGAGCTTGGATTTTTCAAAACAAGCTAAAAAGCTAGAAAATAAGCTAAAAGCTATTGGACAAAGCTAAAATGGACTGAGATACTTGCAAATGATCTAAAGGAACAAGGAAAAGCTAGGCTATAAACCACAAAAGCTCAAAATAAGCCAAAGCTTATTTTGGTATGCTGATGTGCCCTGCACAGGGCAGATTTGGCCTTTTTGCAAGCTTGATTTGAGAGCTTATATGTGTGCTAAAAATCAAAACAAAAATACTAGCTTGTAGATGAGCTGGGTGAGCTTATTATTCCAGAAAATCAGCTTTTGAGGGCTTGTGGTGTGTGAATTAAAAATTCTACTAGGGTCTCTAAAAACCACAAGGACAGCAAAGATGTTGCTGATGTGGTGTTGTGTTGTGCAGACTTGCACATGTCAAATGGCTATCAACCAACTTTTGGGGATACTCTAAATGGACCAAATGGAACTCAGAGGAACCAAAAACAAAGGCCAAAAGAGCTTGTGGCTATTAATGGCTTGTATGAGCTTTTGATAGTCCAAATTTTCCACAAAACACTAAAAACTAGATTTCTTATCTAAGTGACTAATTAAAACTTGAAAACAGCTTACAATGGCTTATATAAGCTAGATCAAAGTTGGGATAATGGTCAATGAACAGTACACTATTGTTTGGCCTGTTTTTCTGCTTAAGCCAAACACCCTTTTATGAGACTGATTTGGACTTTTTAAACTGAAAATGACTTAATTAGGCTAGGTTATGAATTGAAATTAGTTTATATAACTTAAGTAGATGCTAATTAATAATTAAAAGCTAGTTAAAAGCTACTTTAAGCTATATAGTAAATAATGCAAAAAAATGAAGACAAAGAAGCTTACAACTGAAAAGGTCTGTGAAACAAAGAACAAGGACCAAGTACCTATCCTAGCTTGTTCACACAAGCTAGAAAACCAAATTCACCCTCTTGAACAGCTTATTCCACTAGAAGAGCTTATTGTGAGCTTATGTTGACCATCTTTGACTTTTCTTCATATTTGAAATTTAGAACTAGTATTCTCTAAATAAGCTTACAGAAAGCTATTTTGAGCTTGCATAAGCTTATTGCAAAGGTAATTGAGCTTGTTGTGAGGATTAATAAGGACTTATGGCTTATTTGTCTTAACAGTTAACATGAAACCTTGGTACAACTGAAATTTAATACAAAGTATATTGAAATTGGAATATTACAACTGAAATAAAAGTGAATTACAACTGATAACTTGGAATTATAAAATTACATTGACTGAAATAAAAATACGATTAAGCTAAAATTACCTACTTCTTTTTTTATCTATTACACAGTCCTATTAATACTAAAAATATCTGGGATAATCTCTGTCGACATCCATGATCATTTCCATACCCTTGGATTAGCTTAAATTCATCTCATTCGTTGATATGCACTTTTGGCGCCAAAAGGTCATACAAGTTGTTTGAGCAGGTTTTTGTAATTAAAGAAATTTGGTGATATGTGGAGGTGGAGGGGAGAGGTTAGTGAGCTGGGGTGATGAGGTGGGGGGTTGAGGTGTAAAGGTGAAGTGGTTTCTGGTATTGATGGTGGAAGGGTGGTTTTGGCGGGGTGAGTGTGAGAGGGAGGATGGGTTTGACTGGGGTCAAACCCTGGTTTAGTTATTTAAGTTGGGATTGGGCCGGGTCAAGGGTTATATGGTTAGGCTGGGTTGTTTTTATTTTGGGTAGTGGGTGGTAACTGGGTTTAGGATTAGATATTATTTGGGTTGGGTTTTTATTTGTGGGTTATATATATAAAGGGATCCGTTTGGTTTATGAAATAACAAGGACCATTCTTGTAACTTTTGGATTTTGAGGGGCTGAAGTTGTAACTTTCCCAAAGTATCACAAGGAACCAATATTGCCATATTATAATAACCCAAGGACCATAAATGCATTTTCTCCAATTTAGAACATCCGGGGACCAAATATGACATTTTTCAAACTTGGGGGACTAAAGTTGTCAATTTGCAATTTTTAACTTTAAAGGATTTCTTTTGACAACTTGTGAATCCCCAAGGACCTTTAATGATATTTTACATGTTTTGAATAACCAGGGACTAGTTTTGACATGTTTTGAAAGTTGAGGGACTGAAACTGCCAATTTTGCAAACTTTGTTTGTTTTTCAATTGTTTTCAAACATTTTGTATTTGAAACTTATAAAACACACTCCTGGGATATTTTCAGTATTTTGATGCATTTCTGAGTGTTTTTGGATGTTTTGGCAGTTCAGATACGACAAAAATGATGAGTATTTACACACTCATCAGCTGTCAATTCCTAGGTTGGAGGCTGATATCATGTTAATGCAAGAAGCAGACTATTGTGGCCACTTCTACAACTGAAACTAAATATGTGGCTGCTGCTAGTTGCTGTGGTCAAGTTCTATGGATTCAGAATTAGATGCTTGACTATGGGTACAACTTTATGAATACCATGATTTTCATTGACAATAGCAGTACAATTTGTATTATTAAAAATCCAGTTCAACACTCTAAAACTGTAACAACCGAGACATTTCAGGTCACTAATTCTACGAATTTTAATAACTTAATTTTTCTATTTTAAGTAACTTGGCTTTTACCGGGAAAGTTGCCCGTGTACGTTGTGACACGTACATTTAAATCCGTAATATGACTCAGACTATGCCCAGTCTACCCATTAATATGATTTATTTTCCCCCACGTACTTGTTTTCATATGGAATAAATTAATTTTCCATTTCTACGCGAAGTGTGCACTTTTTACGTTTTACGCGTTTTCGGCTCGCGGTTTGAGCTTTAAAGACATTATAACGCTCCGGAAGGCTCGAGAAATACATGAAACATCAAACTTACTCATTTTAAACTAAATGTAACTATTTTTACAAAATGTACTATGTTTTGATAGTTACTTAACATTAGCATCTTAAAAACTACACGTTTTAAATTACCGGGATCAAAACTACACTCTATAACACACCAATAACCAAATTAATACACAAAAATCACCCACTATCACCACCTTGGCTAGGTGGCCAGTTCTAGCTATTCCAAGACACCAAGTGACTTGGTTAACATGCATGTGTAGACACATGTGTTCCACTCAACACCTTAACTACATAAATAGAGTTAAAATTCACATAGAGTGTATCACCAAAATAGTTTCTCACCAAAAAAATCTGCATTTCTACCTTGGTTTCTGCTGATTTCGAGAGTCTTATGAGCCAAGAACATCATTGGATTTTGATTCTATTAGTTACATTAGTGCTAGTTTGAAGGTCCTAGTATACAAGTTTGTTCCTAACCCTTTCCTTTCCTTCAAACTCTTTATAATTTGATTTATTTAAAGTATTATTATAGTAGATTAGAAGACTCTTGCTCATGTATCTTGGAATATTGATCAAGTTTTCATAGGAATTTAAGAGTTATATAGGAGGCTAGGCTTGAAAGAATTGGATAATGCAAGAGTTGTTAGTTACACTTTTTATTGTTGAATCTAGTTTTCATTTTAATGTATTTTTAAAGATCACCCATGTTTTCTCTAAAAACCATTTTTGTTTCCTGGTCATATTACCATTTGATCCACATAATGAGGTTCATGATTGATAGTACCACAAATTATAGCAAAACCTAGCTTATAGGCCTTAGAAAGTCATGATCTTGAAAAGATGAATCTGTCCAAAATAGTATCAGTAGGAAAATGACTCACCCATTTTAACTCAGTAAGTTTTGGGCTAAAAGAAAAATATAGGGATGTAGATCTATGTCTCAGAGTAATTTTTCCAAAAACCTCATGTCTTAATTCATCTTGGATATTTTTAGAGAAAATCCACACAAAAACTGGTCTAGGAATGCATGTCAGATTTGATGGGCTATTTACTCAAAAATATTGCAAAGAATACTAGGTTGGTGTAAGCATGAAAGTTGTAGCCAAGACCTGTATAAAACTTTTTCCATAGGCCATGTGTTCATTTAACTTGTATATAAAAAGATACACCCTTTTTACTAAACCCATTTGAATGCTGAGTATAACTATTTAGAGACACAGGGGTAAATTTGTAATTTCACTCATGTTCTAAAGTTCTCAGTAATGTGAGACCTTGATTTTCATTTACTACAGAGTCATAACTTTCTAAGCATATAAAGTTCATAATTTTATCCTTCAAGGTTTAGAAATGGCGACTCGATTGGTGCGGCAATTTTATAAAATTTCCATCAGCTTTACATTTTAAAACCATATAAGCTTTACTAAACGTCTTTCGACCTATGTCTTGCTATAAAACTTTTAAATAAATGACCACATGATATTTTGAGTTCAACATAAACATAAAGTATTTTAGCCTAATCCCCGAGCCTAAGTTGTGTTATACTTTATCTAGGTCACTTGTGATCTTGCGGTTTTATCGATGTGCACACTTCTCCGGTTTTCGTTGCTACTACATCGTTGGTGAGTTCATAGCCCCAAGTTTTACTTTAATTGTTTCATAAACTCTGTGGGGGAGATACATGCTATAAATATTTATGATCACAGTTGTTTTGAAATTGGATGCTATCGTGTTATTATTATTGCCTAAGTTTCCCATAGCCGAAAGTCCCTTTATCGTGATCCGTTAATCACTTGCGAGTGAACGCGAACACAGTGAATAGATCTATTGGAACTAACAATCCCCACCAGAAAGAACGTGCCTATATGGCAGTCGTGTATTGTATTTGTCCAAAAATGATAGGTGTGGCTATTACCTATGTATAAGGGCTGATTCGAAAATAGATACGTGGTGTCGGGGTCACGAGCTTAGGGCAATAATAACCTTACTAGACGTTGAATTTATTGCTTAGTTGTTTTTATAAATGATACTAGTTTATAGACCCGTGAAATTCATGGGATTAAATTTAAAACCGTGAAATGATAGTTTTGTTATTATTATGAACATAAATATGTTTATATAAGCGATTGAGTTGTGATATCATGCCTTTAGGAAAGAATAATGATTATGGAAGATAAAATATCAGATAAAATGTCTAAAGTATGGTAACTTTTAATTAAAAATAATGATAAAAGATGTTAACATTATGGAAGATATAACGTATAAAGTAAGGTATAATAAAGATGATAGCATAAGGTAAATGTTGATGTGCATATACGTGCAATGAAGAAGAGCAAATAAAGTGAAGGTTGAACTATAAAAGTACTTTTTTGATTCCAATTATATGACATCAACATTGACCCTATTCTATACATTTATAATATTTTTTGCCACCTAGTATGATCAAGTAACGTAACGCTATCAATCAAGAAATCAATAAAACTTTAAATTATTCTACAAAATAAACACAACATTATATTCAAGCACTTTTGAAATAAATAACATTAAACGACTTTAAAAATAACATTGTGAAGACAACATAAGCAACATAATCCTAAAACATTATTGAATCAACCACTAAAGTTTATATAAAGAGACATCGATGTCGTTGAATACTCAACCACATGATTATCCACATTATGAAGACAACATAAGCAACTCATCGTCATGATGAAAAAAAAAGAAAAATGTACTAATAAACAATAAACAATATTTTTAAACTTTATTCGTACTACGTGGAATAGAAACTAAAGATTTTGAAGAACTTCCTTGTAGACCACATTTGTTGTCCTTGTGGAGATGTTGCCTTGATCATCGCATATCAAAACTTTTATCCCTTTTTTTGAAGTAACCCGCGAAACTGCGACGTACAACTGACCATGGGAAAAAACCGGACGTGGTAGGTAAAGACCGACTTGTGAAAGTAACTGACCTTGGCTCTTATTAATGGTCATTGCAAATGAAACAGAAATAGGGAATTGCTTTTTAATCATCTTTATTGGCATACGCTTGTCTGAGGGTGTGAGGCGCATTCTTGGAATCAATGTAAGTCCTTCTGGACCGGTGGAACCGATAATTCTTGCTTGGATAACCGTTGGTGCCATCTTTACAACCTGCAGTCTTGTCCCGTTGCACAAACCATTAGCCGGATCAATATTCCTTAACAACATTATAGTTGTACCAACCTTCAAAACCAATTCGTAGTTTGGCAATCGTGAAAACTTCATATTGTTAAGATTTTCTGGGCTAAAAACAGCCTGATTTATAGCAGACGTAGGTTCAGAATTTCCTAAAGAGTCGCAACTCAAATACTCAACCATGTCGCCTGGCATATTTTCAAGCAACTTATCGTTAATAGTATCAACTACTTCATTAGTTGGTGCAAGAACTGCTTTTCCTTGCAAATACCCAGGTGTGTCCAAATTGTTCATGAGATCAGGAAAAGTGAAATCAACAATGGCCTGAATAGGATCAGCTGCTTCTTTGATACAAATGTCTTCAGGTATGTCAACAATAGCCTCACCATCTTTAGGTTCAGATAATGTTCCGTTGCCCACCTTAAGGATCCATTCAGCAAACTCCTTTGTTTCTAACAATTCTTCAGCCGAACCACCTGATTTTAGCCTCATGTTAGTGGTTAGCTTAAGGACAGTACAGTTGTCAAATATATATGATCGGTTGATTGACGCATTAACGACATCCTGCCTTGACCCTTTTGGTATAACGGGTAATATCTGTCTAAAGTCACCACCAAATACTACAGTCATGCCACCAAATTGTAATTCGGCATTATCGGGATTGTTCAAGCGCATTACATCTCTCAAACTCCTGTCCAATGCCTCAAGAGCATGCCTATGTGTCATGGGGGCTTTGTCCCATATAATCAACTTTGTTTGTCTTAGTAAAGCACCAAGGTCGCTATTTGGAGAAATAAAACATACAGAGTCCTCGTTAAGATTGATTGGTATAACAAACCTCGAATGAGCTGTCCTGCCACCGGTCATAAGAAGAGAAGCAATGCCACTTGACGCGACATTTAGAACAATGTCACCTCTAGAACGTATAGCAGCTGCCAATGTCTTCCAAATGAATGTTTTACCTGTACCACCGTAACCATAAAGGAAAAAAGTACGACCAGCACCACTATAAGCCGATGACATTATCGTCTCGTACACTTTATTTTGCTCTTCAGTCATAGAAGCTTTTAGTCTTACATGTTCTTCTTTTAATTCATCCATGTTGTATGATAGTTTGTCATGGATGAGTCTGTTATTGGAAGAAAGGATGGCAGCATCATCTGAAAATGACATACCTTCAAACATGTGTAAGCTGCTGTTTTGACCCCTCAAAAGCATTTCGATCTGAAACAAACAAAAGTTTTTCTTTTGTTCATCAGTAAGCACCAAACCTGCAATATATATATATATATATATATATATATATATATATATATATATATATATATATATATATATATATATATATATATATATATATATATAGGAACGAATCAGTGGATTGAAGAATGAAAGCTCGAAGACAAAGAGAAGCGGGCTTTTCCAAAGAATTTTATTCAATTGATAGTGACCCCTCCTTATGTTACTTTAATTAGGGAGGATGCAAGTAAGGAGCGGGTACGGGAGCTTGACCAGGAACAAGATAACGAGAAGGGGATTTGAGGAAATAACAAAGAATCATTCGGCGCATAGTGAACTGCTAGATAGATCAGCACAGATAGGGAAGCCGTTGAAACCCGATCATTTGAAGCAGCACAGTCAAAGAGACAAACCGAGTGCTCTATCTATAACTAGGGATGAGCTGACGCGAGCCGGGCCGGGTCTCGATTCAGAAAGATGAAGGGCCCAAAAGTCTAAATAGGGAGTTATAAATTCCCCAAGGGTAGCCAACCCAAGAAGAATTTGATCGTCCAGTCCATCAATGTGGAATCACTCGAGGAGGGTTGAAAAGTCACGATTTCGAGCCACTTGATCGGGATAGAGGATATCTTACTCTTACGCGCGTAAATATATAGGTACCGTGAAAGAAAGAACTTCGCTAGCTTACCCCACGTAGCAGTCCTGTCTGTTGGAGTCTGCACCCTACCTCTTTTTGCAACACTGCAATCAATGAAATCTTCACTTCATCCAGACTATAATCAAGCTATGATCGTCAAATTTCATATAGAAAGATCAGGTTATTATTGATCATCTGGTCTATCGCTCCTTTTGAGAGTGACATAAGCCTTTCCCCTGCAGTGAAGTTTCTTCCTTCCCTGACTTACTTGAAAAAAGGCTTTTCTTTTCCTCCACTCGTAGGAAGCTAGGCAATATATACATATATATATATATATATATATATATATATATATATATATATATATATATATATATATATATATATATATATATATATATATATATATCAATGTTAGTTATAAATTGGTTTGCATTAAATATCAGGTTAAATATCATGTTGCTGTAAACAAATGTAAACTCATAAGCTCACATTTTTGGCATATCAACTTTTAGCTTTTTGCTTATTTTAGTTATAAGCCCAGGTTGATAAGCTCATAAACCTGTAAACTGAGCTTATGCGTTCTTACAAGTTCGAATAAGCTCACAAATCCACATTATAAAAGATTTCAATTTGTTTTGTCAAAGATGGTTTATAAGATTTCAAGCTTTAGAGAAATTTAATTCTAAGCTTTCTTTGCTTGTTTAATTCATTATTTTACTGCAAAAAGGTACAAACTATTTTCTTAGTAGCACTTTAACTTTTTTTCACCTGGATTATGGACGTACTATTGTTATTATTCATATCTATTATAGATATTGGTATTTATTGGTGTATACAAACAATAAAGGACTTTTTGGCAAATGGTCAAAACGGGTCAAAATAGTGGAACACTGTTCATTTGCAAATTGGTCAAGTTTAATCTAGTATCATTTACCATATTTAAGTTGTTAGTAGGAGCTTTATGCCTGTTTTTAAAGATTTATAGGTTTTGCGTTGATTAGTGAGTTTATAGGATAGTAGCAGATCAAATACGCTTGTTATAAGCTTATGCAGTTTCGGCCTTCATTTTTGATGTTCCTAGGACCCATATAGTCTAAATTCAATAGTGTTATAATCCCTTAAGGTCTTGTTTCAAATTAGCTAAAAACAGTCCAAGTAGTTATAGTAGACTGCATTTTTTGGATTTTACAATTTTCAGCAGTTTTCTTTTATTTATCATTTGTTAGATATAAGTTGTAATAAGCTAAAATTCAGCACAGATAGATTTGGCTTGCTCATCTAGTCATTCCCATTTTTTATATATTTTTAGAATTGGCTTATCATGGCTTTTTAGTAGCTTAAAGTCTGCTGTTTTTCCCCTGCACCATAGCATCTCAGTACCCCATTGTGCTTTTTTTTGGCCATGACATTGAAAAATCAGTTGTTCAAGCCATATATGATTGTCCTTTTATTGGGTCAGGTCTAAAGATATGTTTTTAGCATTACTAATTACAATTTGTTTCAGTTTGACTTGCCCAAAAACAACAACAGTAGTTGAAACAAAAGCTCTCTTAAACCACCTGCTATGTAAGTTTTCAGTAATTTGTTTTCTTCATTTTATTATTATTATTATTGCTTATTACTATAATCATCTATCTCATTGCTTGTAAGTTTTCAGTTTAGACTGTTTCAGCTAATATCATATTTATTATTATTATTATTAATCATAAATTAGTTAAGCTTCCCCCTAAACATATACAATCTTATTTTCTGCAGGATTATATTATTCATACCCTTTACATGTTATTCTAGCTAAAGGGAAGTATCTCACCAGTAGCATCTCATGGCTACTCAAATACCAAACCACCGGGTCTGAATTATTCCATTCAGAATGGTGAAGAGTTTGCTTTTGAATTTATGCGTGACCCGGTTAATCCTAGGATCATGCCCCCCCTTTCTGCTCCAGCCTTCATGGAACTAAAAGGCATCAATCATAATGAGTCCGAAAGAGGGAGGAACCATGTGTCATCAGTACTCAACACCAACACTACTGCCTCATCGGATGATTCTTCATTCATGATAAAGATCTTATTTTTATTCATCATTGTGATATGAAATGATTTTCTTATACGTTTTTATTTTATGAAATACCAGGACTTAAATGGAGTTGTTGTATTCATCCTTGCAAGTTCAACTGTCATTGACAGAAGTGATATGAATGGTATATTGGGTACCTTTCATCAAGCTGCAGAATGGGAGGGTGATATTATAGCTTAAGTAGTTTGTGAACCTGACATGAGTCCTGGCTTATTCACGACAACCATATTTACTGTCGGGTAATTTTTCTTCAAGTGATAGTTTACTTACAATTGTAGTTTAAATTTAGTTTGTAACACTTGTCTTATGTTCTTTTCAGCTCTCTAGGGCGTGAATCTGTTAAAAAAGATGGGATAATATCTAAAATGGTCCAACATTTTCCTTTCATTTTCAACATTTTGAAGCCAAATTCGCAGCTCGATACCAATCAAGAAAATAGTTTGTTGGATCCTCGGGCCGTAAAGCCGGAAAAATATGAAAATCCAAATGTAAAACCCGCAAATGGTTAAACAGGAAACAAATATGAGAATCCAAATGTAAAACTCATTTCAGAGCATATTGCTTATTTTGGTAGCTTATTCTCATCCATTTGGCTTATTTAAGACTGTTACTGTGCATTTACTTATTCCAAACTTATTACATTTATTTTTTTCTTATTAGTAGTTCATTATTTAGGTTAGTACTATATTGCTTTCAGTTGACTATTAAAGGGGCATGAGAAGAAATATCACACAAGGGAAAAGGAGTTAAAACTGATAAAAGGGTGTTCGTATATTTACGTTATATTATTAATGATGTAACAATTTGGGATTTTATTATAATTGAAAGCTAAGTACCTGGATTTTTATAAATTCGCCTTTGCTTCCTCTCTACATCTTCTGCAAGATGCTCCCATGTTTGTTCCTAAACATTTACAGGATCTGATAAGCTGTTGAAATAAAGTAGCATAACGAACATTTTACATACACGGTGAGCTGACCCCCACGCAATTGCATCTTTGATTCCTGTTATATACTCTTTATCGTTGTCAAGTAGACCACGCGCCAAGCAAGCCTCTTTGAAAGTTTTGTACACCACATTATCCCATTTTTTAAAAGAATCCGATCCGGTTGCCCCCTTTACGTAGTTTAGTAGCATTCTAAGATAATAACATTCGCCGATTCTCTCTGGTACATAGTGTATTCTTCCAACAGCGAAACGTTGCTTCCGAGGATACCATTTTCTTTCTTCTAATTTGAATACATACTTTGTTGGAAATTCTGCGTAAGTTAGCTTTCTTGCCTCTGGGTCCGTCTTGTTGATTTCCATCCAGGCCGTGAACATGGAAGCACCTACAGAAGGCTTCTGGAGAACGTCATCAAGGTTTGAAGCGTCTTGATACATAACTTGTTGTTCACCAGGTATATGAAAAGATAGCCTTTAAACAGATGGTGTCCTATGGTGTATTTCGAATTTTAAAAGCCTCCACGCAGACTCACATGCAGATACGTATCTGCAATCCAAATACGCCTTAATCTCATCAACATTTGTTTGATCTAAAACATCACCATTGCTTCCGTTATCAACATATATTCCTGCTGAAATACGATCCGGGCCCTTGTTAATATACTTGAAAAGATACTTCACAGCACCTGATTGGTTGCACCACTCTCCATTTATGTGTGCCTGATATTGTTTCAACAGTTTCAGATTATAAGGAACAACATATCCGTTGTCAAGATAAACTTTGCTCTTTTCTATTGTCCGTCCGTTGTTGCGTCGCCTGTACCTTGGATATCCGTCATCATCCACTGTTGTTTGCTCACAATATTTTTTCGGAAAGTGTTTAGAACATTTATAGTCAATCATGCACGGTGGAGTCAAATGTTCAACGCCACAAGGGCCATGCATCATGTGTTCACGCACAAGAACATAAAGTTCTGGATCCTCAGCACTATCAGGAATTTCAGCTGATATGAAATTGTCAATCATAGATGGACTGGGAAGCTTATCATCAGCGTGTAGGAAAAGGCAGATGTGAGCATGAGGAAGGCCGTGCTTTTGAAACTCAACCGTGTAAACAACTGAAAATAACATACATAAATATTGTTAATAATTATGTTAAAATGAATAAACAGTTATTTATTTAAATATGTAACTGGTCTTACGTGCTTGTATTCGACCAAAGAACCTGGTGTCTCTCATGTCCTTAATAAAATAATCCAGCTTCTGTTTAAATACCCTAGAAATCATATCCGGTCTGTCTTCAGGACGAACACCATCTTCGTCAAGTTCCCGTACAATCTCCGGCCATTTAGGATTGCATGTAAACGTTATAAACAAATCTGGGTATCCAAAATATTTACATATCGCCATAGCGTCTAAATAATTTTGCATCATATAACGCGCACCACCAGTAAATGAAGATGGTAAGACAATACGTTTTCGAGTGGAAGATGCGTCCAAGACACCCTCACCAACAGCTGTCATTAGGTTATCGTATGTATCGCATCTAAGATTTGCTTGTTTCGCTTTAACAAAATAGAGCCTTTCTGTCTCCATCATTGTATAACCATCCACAAGAAACTGTTGGAATAATTTTCTGCCTAATAGAATCAAATCTTTGTAGGTGTCTCGATTCATTATAGTATATGCAAAGTATTCCCTCATTGTGGTCGTGTCATGTTTTTTGACTTTTTCCGGATCAACACCCCTATGCAAAAATTTTAGCCTGTAACTGTCTTGACCTCTAGGCATAATCATTGGGTATTGGAGAGCAAGGAAGGAAGGGTGAAAAATATTAATTCTTTGAAAGCCACCATCACGAGTTTGTTAAACGATATCTCGGTCGTTTCTGCATGAATCTTCATCTCCTACAATAAGACCAGCTACTTCCGACATGGTAGGCATGTTATATTGCCTACCGTCTTTATCTCGTTGACCTAACAGCTTCAACTTGAAATCCATTTTTTCACCGTCATTGTATCGATCTCTAGCAACCCTGAAACTCTTAACCAAGGGATTAAAAAGATCCAAAGCTTCCTTAACATCTGATATTATTTCAGGGATAATAGCATTTAAAGTAGTTTTCGCTCTTCCTTCATCAGACCTATAATATATATTTAATGTGTCATAGTTATTATAAAAAGGGGATGAACATTAACATTAAAAATATGAAAGGAATAAATTAAGAAAGTTTACCTCACAGCCATCTTTCTATTCGTCACTTCATTATGTGTGTCAACTATGTATAGTTGACAAAATTTTGGAAGTTGTCCTTGTTCAGGGAGAAGATTACCAATCAAATGATGATTTTGTCCATTTAACCCAAACACGAAAGGACCACAACCTTTGCTGTTCAAACTTTTGTCGACACGACCACCCATTGATGTGAAAGCAAACATTTGATTATATGACCTGATGTTCTCAATGAAGATTCAACTGTGTTAATGGTTATTTGTAAGCAAGTCCACAAACAATCGTGGCAGAATAGGAGGTTTAGGCAACATAACCTTACCACGACCACAACAAAGTGAGTAACTTGTAAGTTTTAGATTAGCATTGCCAACACGTGCTTCCTCTTGCCAAAGTTTGGCATGGCAGGCAGAACAGGTGTAAGACATTTTTCCAAAGTCAATGTAATCTGATGAAATAGAAAATGAAGTATTAGTACAACGTACAAATTTACAATTTACAGTTAATATACTGATCAGAAATTGTTAGGAAATTAAGCTATAGCAGTTAGAACTGTTGAAGATAGCAGTTAGGACTGTTGAAGATGGAAGTTAGTACTGCTGAGGAGTTTTGAAGACATAAGCAGTTAGGACTGCTGAGTGAAGAAGTTTGTACTGTTTATGATTTATGTAATAGATAATTATGGAAAAGATATTGTGAATATCTTATACGTTTTAGTTGATAGTTATCTTGTAAAGGAATCCATAGTCTATAAAAGGATTGCCTAGGTTATACATACAAAGATATAGAAGTACGAATTAATTGATAGAGATTCAAGGTTGTAAACCCTAGTGATAGTAGATCACTCATATTATTATTCTAATAATATTGAATCGTTGAAGTTGAAGTTTATTATTCTGTGTTCATTCATTGTTACATTCAAATCATACAAAACACAAATACATAAAGTCTTCTAAGTGCTAGCTAGTAAATTCCGCGTGCTAGACTACGTATAATTCTTAGTATCACATCTAACACAAGGAGTGTGTGTAGATCCGGTCAGAAATTATATACATTATTTACCTTTTGACAAACCAACATACTTTTGAATTTCTGGAAAATGGTTTGTAGAACCAGTGTTTTGAAAATCAATAGTATGAACCTCAGAGGGATTTACATTTCTAGCTCTTGTTTTGTCTCTTGGCTTGTACACACGCTTAGGACAAATTGGATCTTGATTCGTGTTACATACTACCTTTTTGATAGACGGTGAGGAAATTCCGGCATTGGTGTTATCGATAAAATTTGATTTTACTTGTTGGGAAACAGACGAAACACTACTCAATGGCTGCTTATTGGAGATTGAACCAATATTCTGTAAAAATATATATATATATATATATATATATATATATATATATATAATAATAATAATAATAATAATAATAATATAATAATAATAATAATAATAATAATAATAATAATAATAATAATAATAATAATAATAATAATAATAATAATAATAATAATAATAATAATAATAATAATAATAATAATAATGATAAGATACTTAAAATGTAGGGATAATTACTAATTTAGACCAAGCACCCAAGTGAATTTCTTGTTCTACCCCAAAATCAGAAAATAATTAATTACCTTGGGCAACCTGCATTTTTTTGGGCAACTTACATGTACAAGTGACAAGTGTCACTTTTCAGCCCATTTTTTGGGCAACTTTTCCATTTTTTGGGCAACTGGGGACACATGTCATCATATGAGGCGAGTTGCCCAGTTGCCCAATTGCCCGGGGTACGGGGCAAAAATGGAAATTACCTTGGGTGCTTGGTCTATATTAGTAATTATCCCTAAAATGTAATCATTCATGTCACATTTTAGTTACAAAAAGTATATACACACTCACAGTTTGTAACATCAGATAAACTTGAAGATTTCAACTGTGTTGCTATGAACTGCATATTAACCATTTATTTGAATACATTGTAAAAGAAAAAAAAATATATGTTATGAAAAAACATACCATTTGTAATATCCGATAACGGAGTGCTTGAACATTGCAAGGGTGTTTTTATGGTTGAATCTGTTGGTGTGAGCATTGCAGCCGTTGAATAACTATGAAATTCCCCGAGCAAGGTTCGATTATTATCTAAAATATCATGATCAACAGAATATACAAATTAAAGTATACAAACAATATCATGATCAGCAGTGTTCTGATGTGAGATTTTTTTGAGAATGAGCAACAATGACCTCAAATACTAATTTAATGATCCCAATTCACTGAAAACAACTTATAAAAATTGGTTCAACACAAACAATACCAATAGCAGCCATGTACTTATCTTTGGTATTAAGATTAACATGTGTTGTTATAAATGGTAAAGAACAATAACTTCATTATGACAGTTAACAGAAGAAAATACCAATACCAGCCTGTAAGATTTTATTTGAGGGGGCGATGCATGCGCCAAGAAAAGGTTTCATATAACTCTACATGTTGATCGAATATGTGACAAATGCACAGGACAGAATCATGATGCATGTCTAGCTTATATATGAAAGCAGCACGTTCTTAAGGTTGGCGACGTGTGATGTGTGCTATAATGGGTCTTATCTAGATGTCTGCGAGCAATAAACTTATTTTTTTAGAGTGTAGTTCCATCATTAGCATTCGAGAAATCTAAAGTTTTTTGTAGAAACTTAAAGACATTGCTTATCCAGGGTAGACTATATAAGCCTCCAATGTTTTAGAGATTTCGATCTGAACAGTAATTCGCAAGTGCAAAACTTTGTTTAAATTGAGATGGACCTTCAACACAAATGTACTTACGCCTTCAAAAATATTTTTCTTAATTATTTAAGAGGTTAAATGTTTTCTCAATTACAGTATCAAAGAAATAGTACAATCTCTGCATGAGACTATTTCAAAGAAAGAACAATAACTTCATTATAACAATTAACATAAGAAATTTAAATTACTCAAATGAGTCTTCAATTTGAGTCTTCAATTTGCATATTCAGTTGATATTCAGGGGATGGTTTAGTTAACATAAGAAATTTAAATTACTCAAATGAGTCTTCAATTTGAGTGTTCAATTTTTTTCTTGAAGAAACATAATAATGTAGTAGTCTTACCAATAGCAGGCATGTTCATATTCTCACTTGTATTGGCATTTGTTCGTTGTAGATTTGCACCTAACAAAGAAAGCTTTTTAAACATGTGTTGCAATACAGATTCTAAATGTGTTGGAAATACAGGGTGGTGAATATAAATTATATATTAACAAAGGGAATACTTACCAATCACAGGTCGTTTTTCTTGAATTCTTGTGCTTCTTCTTACAGAAGTTGTTTGTCCAACATTACGTGATGTGTTTGATACAACTTGATGTGATGAAGAAGATGATCCATCTGCCCGTTTCAATTTTTTTGTTCTTATGATATCCATACGTTTTTCTCTTATCAATCTTTTGTTTGGATCCATAATAATTGTAAACGAATACAGAGATGAAGATATGAAGGTGAGGTTGAGATAAATTAGATTGTTGCGTACATCTTCTTTGTTTAAGATATTTAAATGAATGAAAATTGTAAATTAGGTAATTGAAAATTTGTAGGTAATTGATAAAGGAAAGTATTTAAATCTATATTTAAGTTTCAATATAAAATTGTTTCCAATTTTGTCTCAAAAATACATTTATTGTAAATTACTTTATATTTTATAAAAAATACAATCATTTCCAGCAAGAATTGAACCAAAATGAACCTGTGTTGTCTTCTACCTATCTTCATCAGTCGTTATCTTCAATGCTAAATTCCTGAAGTGACGTGAAACATCATCATCATCAGGCTACAGAAACAGAGTCTGATTCCACTTCTTTCCTTAAGCAAGTAATTCATCTATTTTACTCTCTCAGTTTGTTAGCTAGTGTCATTGTCGTGGGTAATTAGTTACAGCCGCATAATCATTGATTATTTACTTCTCCGTAATCGAACCAGCCATCCACACATCCGCTTCCCCTGTTGAGAACCTGGCTTTGGAACAGGCCTACGTATGGTCTCTCCACTAACCTTTGATCTAAAGCGCTAGCTTTCTCGGTGACTAATACCCTTCCGCTGGTCTTTCGTTCGTTGCCTATGGTCTCTGGTAAGTTGTCTATAGTTCACTTTCGTCTATGGCCCTGCTATCTCAGCAACTTAGTTATTAGTACTGCGGAGTGGTGCTGACTCTCTGGCTTGGATATTGAATGAATCTTATGCTTGTCTGGTCCACACTTGGGTCTTCTGTTACCTATCGTTCACTTCGGTGACTCCAACCCATAAATATGAACTTCTGGAATCCCTAACTAATAGTTACCCCTCTATTACTGACTAAGGGTAAGGTGGTGTCAACCAAAGGTGCAAGAAGTTCTCACATAAATAGATGTTTGAATATTAGCTCTGAAACACCATTCTCTTATGCCAGCTTTACTTCAATTAACTACTTAGCCTAAACAGCTAAAGCATCCCTTTCTCAGCTGCGCGTCGCGTTGTTTCTACACGAAATACAATAACGAATTAAGAGGATTCAAGTGTGGAATTAATAAAAAGTAACATAATTTCAAATACTTACAGATTGTTTCTTGATTTCACAGAGACATAACAATTTGTCCAATAATATAGCAATTTCAATGAAGATGCAATAATAAGAAAAAAAATATTTTCTATTCATCATTTTCATAATAAGTGTACATATTAAAGAAGAAAAAAAAAACGTATACATTACAACTGTGTACATTATATTTTACCAAATTACATAATTGGCAAATCTAAGTTATGATATGTTTCTTCTTCCACTTGTTGATTTACATTTAAGCCGTGAGAGGGGTATTCATGGGTCCGTCTTGTTGATTTCCATCTGAGAGCAATTATGTTGCTTCTTCCTCTTCAATGTGTAAGAGTAAATGCAAGGCAGAGAATGAAAAAGGGGAGACTTCTAGAACGCCTAATATTTACCAAACCTGTAAATATAAAAGTTGAAAGTTAGTGAATATCTTATAATTGATAACATGGCATGGAAATAATAGAAGATGGTAAGTTATTACCTGGATAGAGTCTGAGGAAATAGGTTCAAGACTTGTCACATTAATAACAGAAGTATCCTAGGAAAAAACTGCAAAAAATAAAAAGCAAATGCAAAAAATATATCCTGCAAAACTTGGACATATATTTTTTCACAAATGATTACATAAAAAAAATGTAGGAACACCATGAAACAAAAAAATACCAAACATTTATAAAACCACAAACAATAAAATAGCTGAAACACATTTAAAATGGCAATAATTAAGTCCAAAATAACAAAAACAAAGGTATCATTGTGGGAAATGCAGCCCACAATATCCAAAAAAACTGTGTCAAACACAGTTTAACAAAGCCAAACTTAAGTCCAAAAACAGCCAAAGAAATGTAGTTCTAAATGAAGCAAACAAAAATGTTTAACTGAACAATGCTTGTACAAAGCCAAATTATGGCTTTTCAATCTTGATGTCCTTCAATAAATCAAGTTTGAGATTCTTCTTTGGGGTCTCATCAGAATCATCAAAGTCAGGATTGGGGATGGCTTCCAACTTCCTTTTCTCTGGGCTTGTGGCATTGTCTTTGTCCACTGTACTCGGTGTCTTGTTCTCTCCGGTCATTGACAAAGCATCCTAAAAACAGATTTAGCAACCAAAACTGAAAATATTACTCAATCATGTATCAATTAGTACGAATTGAAAATGTACTAAACTGAAAACATAACAATTTAATGTGGATACCTTGACACCGCCACACCCGACTGACTATTCGGCATTCACGCTAGCAGAACCATCATTGACAGATTCCTATACAATAACAAACAAATCAATTATTAGATTCTCTGTTTATATAGTTAAGGCACTGATACACGTAAAACTTGTTATAATCTACTATCCAAGCTTATACAATTTAAACCGCTGAAAGTTTGTTTGATTCCATAATGTTGCAAAGAACACTAGGTTGGTGTAAACATGAAAGTTGTAGCCAAGACCTGTATAAAACTTTTTCCATAGGCCATGTGTTCATTAAACCTGTAGATAAAAAGATACACCCTTTTTGCTAAAACCATTTGAATGCTGAGTATAACTATTTAGAGACACAGGGGTAAATTTGTAATTTCACTCATGTTCTGAAGTTCTCAGTAATGTGAGGCCTTGATTTTCATATAGTACAGAGTCATACCTTTCTAAGCATATAAAGTTCATAATTTTACCCTTCAAGGTTTAGAAATGGCGACCCGATTGGTGCGGCAATTTTATAAAATTTCCATCAGCTTTACATTTTTAAACCATATAAGCTTTACTAAATGTCCTTCGACCTATGTCTTGCTATAAAACTTTTAAATAAATGACCACATGATATTTTGAGTTCAACATAAACATAAAGTATTATACCCTAATCCCCGAGCCTAAGTTGTGTTATACTTTATCTAGGTCACTTGTGATCTTGCGGTTTTCTCGACGTTCACACTTCTCCGGTTTTCGTTACTACTACATCGTTGGTGAGTTCATAGCCCCAAATTTTACTTTAATTGTTTCATAAAATCCGTGGGGGAGATACATGCTATAAATATTTATGATCACAGTTGTTTTGAAATTGGACGCTATCGTGTTATTATTATTGCCTAAGTTTCCCATAGCCGAAAGTCCCTTTATCGTGAACCGTTAATCACTTGCGAGTGAACGTGAATACAGTGAATAGATCTATTGGAACTAACAATCCCCACCAGAAAGAACGTGCCTATATGGCAGTCGTGTATTGTATTCGTCCAAAAATGATAGGTGTGGCTATTACCTATGTATAAGGGCTGATTCGAAAATAGATACGTAGTGTCGGGGTCACGAGCTTAGGGCAATAATAACCTTACTAGACTTTGAATTTGTTGCTTAGCTGTTTTTATAAATGATATTGTGATCGACTGCATTAAATTCTATGGATTGACTCAACCTTTGTGTTGACCTTTTTAGCATGTTTTATCTCAGTTCCTTAAGGCGACAGCAGGTGGGAAGCATTTTTGAGTCTTTTGCATAAATGAAGACTTGTTTTATAATTATTCCATTCGATAAACTTTTGAACAATTTATGTTATGCACTTATGTATCGGGACCATTTTACGCTTTAAAACTTTGAATTTTCTGTTATATTATCGAATGTTATTGTTTTTCGAAAACGTCTCATTTTAGAGTTCGTTTTCTACAACTTGGACTGTGTAACTAATAAGTAACGTCCCAAATTTCTATTCTGCAGTTTGGTAAATTTGGGGATGTTACAGATTGGTACCAGAGCCTAAGTTATAGAGAATTAGGTTGCATTTATTACCTAAACTATAACTAATTTTTTTTTAGTGTTATTGAAACTTCCCCTATCGCCTTAGAGGTCTTACATGCGTTTATGACTTATTTACTGGGCATAGTTAATTATATAAATTATTTTTATATATGATATATATTTACTGACCGCATATGCATATTTCTACTGGCATTATGTTGTTACCAGCCTCACCCGCCCGATCACCTACTCCTGATACTTCTGACTCACTTACTAGATCACCCACTATAGCCAGAGATAGATTGATGCCACCTCGTAAGAGGTCACGTTTTGTCTATGCATCTCTGACTACAAATTCTGATATTGACGATTCTGATATGGATTACACGACTAGGGCTTCAACCCTTACTATTACTCAGATGAGTGATAATCAGGCACTGTCATTAGTACCTCCGACGAGGAACCTAGTTAAGAGTACTTATGAGGAGTTGAGAGCCAGAGAGACGATTACGAGAGACATGGGGTCCTTGAGACAGCAGTACGACGATCTTAGTCTTCAGATTCAGGAGATGCGTAAGGACATGGGTTAATTAGGTATAGGAATGGAGGAACTAGTTTATTGACCTTGTTCCATCAGATGGAGGATTGATTCACTGCCCTAGAGTGAAGAGTGGCAGAGCAGTCAGCTGCAGAGCCACCAGCGGATCGGCCAGGGCCCTCAGGAGGTCCACAGTAGACTATCATTTTTATCTTTAGCATTATGATATTGTATTACTAAACTAAGATTCTCAGTTGGTAGAAATACTATTGAATTGTAATACCTGAAATTTAGAAAGAACGTAAAATGACCAAAATGCCCCTGAAACTTTAAAAATGAATTAAAACACTTATAAAGTTCCAAATAAATTCCAAATCTCTGGTAGTGAGCTACATACGACATGAAATAATTTTAAGACAACATTTTAATATTTTTGCAAGTCCTAAAATTAATATAAAATAGAAAATATTAATTTTGGTATTTATTTTATATTTATAAAATCATTTAACAGAGATAATGACCAAATCTAATAGGAAATAGATCCCAAATAAAATTCTTTTGATATTTATCTGTTATGGGCCAAATTTTCTAAGTATAATCCCCCTCCTAGGTCGGTTCCCACTTATTATATAATTAAAATCATATTTGTTTTATTTTTTTTAAAACCGAAACCCTAAATATAACCCTAAGTCGACAAACCAAAAAATCATCCCACCTTCATCCGATTTTCTGGAGGTCTTTGAGCAATTTTCTGGTGTTCTCCATCATCTAAGGAAGCTAGGAAAAATAGGCTATGGGTTGTGGATTGCTTGGTTCGAACGTAGGAAGTTTTGTGTGTTGATTTATTCAATCCGAGGTACAAAAATCCTTACACCTAATCTACACGTTCTAAATTCAGTTTGGTATTTTTCTTATGATCTTTATATCATATAAGACTCATATAAATTGATAGAATCGATTCATGCAAGCTAGAATGATCATACAAATTTTAGAAGGCTAAAACACACTTAAATTTGAAATATGAGTATACGATTTTTCTGGGGCTGGTTCATAATTTTTACATGTTCTATGATGATCATATAAGTCTCGAAAAATAGCCATGTGATTTGTTGAAGCTTATATTAATTGATCTTGAATTAATTTGTAATCGAGTTTCTTGGAAAATTAAGGAAAAATAGGAAAAACCCTAAAACCGATTAGGGTTAGGGTTTATATTGTGAAATCTGGATATTAAATGCATAAAAATGATGTGGTAATGATGGGGTAATGATTGGATGATCTAGGGTTTAGGTTTGGTGATTTAAAAGTAAATACGCCTAGGTTTTTAAATAAGAAGGGTGTGTTTTGCCAACTTTGAAACTTGAGGGTTATTTTTATAATCTTAGTTAGGTCAGTAGCAATGTATAAAAATTATAACATAAGGGACTTATGTGTAAAATATGCTAGAAACGATTTATTTGTAAATTATATGGTTCGAATTAAAATAAATTAAAAAGTAGGGAGTAAATGCATAAATTCTGGAAACTTAGAGTATTTTGGTGTAAATAATGATATTAGAAGTGTAATATGTAATTTTGGGTAATTATGGGTTTAATGTGTAATTATTATGGAATGATGACTTAAATTATAAATTTTATAAACTAAAGGGAGTAAATGTGTAATTATGTGAAACTTGGGGGTTAATTCATACCATACATAAAGTTTGAGGGCATATTCTGTAAATTATTAAATGTAAGGGTTAGTGGTGTAATTAAGGATATAATATGGGTTAAATTGTAATTTATGTAATTATAAGGCTTATTTTGTAAATTAAATAACTTAAGGGTATAAACTGTAAATTGTGAAACTTAAAGGACTAAAGGTGTGATTCTGAATAATTTATGTATTTGAAATGGATAACTTGTGATAGTTTCATTTAAAACCTTTAACTTTGGTATAATTACAATTAGAACCCTAAATTATGGAAAGTTGCAAAAAGTAACCCTAAACTATCATAACTTGTTAAAAGTTACCCTATGTCCATAATATATTTAATTATGATTTAACCTAAGTTATAATACTTAAATCTTTCTAAAAATGGAAACTTGCTAAATATGGAAACATGCTAAAAAATAGAAAGTTACTTAAAATGGAAAGATAACTAAAAAAACCACTTGTCATTCTGTCTTCTACTCCCTTAGGTTCGAGGAAGGAGTAATTTGATCCTTTTCAATTGCTATCCATGTGTTCTGCTAATAAGGTACAGATATTCTGCCCTTCTCAGTAAGGTGCCTTCGTTCTCTTGACTTCTGATTTTGACTCGTTAGGATTTCCCAAGCCATTGCTATGTTCCCCTACACTTTGGTTCGTTTGTTTGATTCATCGTGGACTTTGATGTTCGATATGACCCTTTTGCTTGGAGCTTCTATAATGATTCCTTTGATATTCGTTCGTTACCTTGTGATATTAGTATTCGAATCACTTGATACTTCGAGGGTTCATTTGATTTTGGTAATTAGATGTGAAAACCTTTTCAATTATATTATGGAAACGTTTTGAGGAAAAATTATTTTTAAAGATGATGTTTATGAAATATGCGATACCACTTTTATTTAGAATTTGACTAAGCTTTTGTGAAAACTACTTTTCAAGACTACTTTTGTGAAAACCGTTATTAAAGGTCATTTTTATAAAATCAATTGATAAAGATTACTTTAAATGAACCATTTGATTATGAACCTCCGATGATGACTTAGACTAGTTAGACCTTTGCTGTGATTTAGACCTTTGACTTTTGACCTTCCAGTTTGATACCCGAGCCAAGTTCGTTTCCTAGCCATGAAGGTAACGTGGCTGTGTCATTGATGCACCAATGGCATAACTTTAGTGTGGTTGAGTGATGTTCCACACCGTCCCCATATTGTTCGTAACGTGCACATTATATTTATTATTGCCCTATATTATTGTTCGGGGGGCGTATGGATGCATCCTAGGTTCGTGTTCGTATTAGTGGAATTAACGTGATTTGATATTATGTATTGTTCGGTGACTGATGTTGGGTGCAATCCACGTCTTTCATAAATTCGGGAGTTAGCTACTCCATTTGAAGAATGAGGACACCCCTCATAGTATCTGGTTATATAAGAGTTCTCCCCTCTATATGATTATGAAGACATGGTTACTATATTTGATTTGTTCGGGCTCGTGGAGGATTACTGATCCTTTTATTTCCTTTTCCTTTCATTTCATTCTTATTTATATTCTTTACCTATGACTTATATATCCCAATGCACTAAACCATAAATGTTCGTTTCATTTGCTTTCGTTTCCGTTTATTATATATCTGTTCACTGGGCTTTTTAAGCTCAACCGCGTTTCTTTTCCCGCGGCAGGTTTTAGTTGGAAGCTGGGTATGAGTGAAGGGACTTTTGGACTTAGAAGACCTTGATAGTTATTCCGAAGTAGAAGTTATTAGAAGGATTTGCATTTGCAGACTTAGTATTTAGCTTTTGTTTCCTTTGTAGCCTTGTGTATTCAGTATTTCATTTGTAACCTTCAAGAATCCTTGTATTACTATTAAATGTATGCTTTGTTTTGATCTGATGTGAAACCATTAATGTGATACTTCTACCCTTGCCGGGTTGGGGTGTTACAATTATGGTATCAGAGCGACAGGCTGCGATTCGTAATAAATTTACCCTTGGCCTGTGTAAGTTAGGACCACTAAGTTTTCCCTGTAGGCGCTCATAAGACAACCTTTGAAAATTTGCTTTAAGATTTCCCTATAGGAACGTAAGTTTTGACCAGTGAGGAATGGGTAGACTATAAGGCGTTTGTTTAGGTATCATTTGCTTCCGCATCACTCTGATTCGTGCCTTGCTTTTGGTTAGATCCTGTTGATATCATTTTTCAACATCGAAAGCTTATGTTTTGCACCACCTAGGTTTTGAAACCTATTTAAATCTAGAAGACATTGAGAATTGCACAATAATTGCCTGACACTATTCGATCCTTATCTTCGGATTTTAACTTTGACCTCTGATCCTTTCGTCAATCATTTTGATGCCTCTTCGATCATTCTGAGAATCTCCATGGCGATGACGTACTTGATGTATTCTCTTTTTGTCTCTTGCTTTTGATAAGTATCTATAAATCTTCCGACACTATTTGATTTCGTTTCACCCATCTCTATTCCTAAGAGAGGTCTTGTGGTATGTAACCACAAGTATAAAAATTTCCCCCCTCACTTTTGAATGATAAAGATTTGAGTTGTGATCCGTCTTTCTTTGGATAATTAACTTCGATTTTATTCTGACAAGGAATTGGTTGATTTGAGCATTCAAATATTGACAATTTCCCTTTCTATGTCTCACCTTTAACGTTGGCAACAATTTTGAACTCTCTACCATGATTACCAATTGTTAAACTCTCTACTATCACTATTACTCTGGATACTCGTGTGTTAATTTCGCGGTTATGAAGGTTTCCTATAACCCATTTCGAACACCAATAAATGAACCTTATCTTGAGAGCCCTTTGGCACCTTGAGTTTTCTGAACATGAACCTTATCTTGAATGTTATTTGGCACCTTGAATTTCTTGATTATGATTCCTGGACGAATCACCAAAATTTTTCCATCGGAGCGTGAAGAAGGATTTGACTTGATACCAAGAAATTTTCTAGTCACTAAGCGAAGGTGTCTTTCAGATGTGTCCGGGATCATATAAATTGATTCAAGCAACCGGGAAGAGCAGCAATCGAAGACCAGGAACTGAGTTTACTTAAGTGGATCTTCTGGGCGTGTTTTAGTTTCGTTCGCGATAAAGAAGGATGGCGACTGGAGATAGCTGAACCGTAATACTGTTAGGAGCCAATATTCATCCTCCCAGAAACGACTACGTGTTTGTTTCATTTCAGAGCGCGAAGTTCCTTCTGATGAATTAATTTTATTCTTAGAATCGCCTTCCGTATTCGTAACGGCTGCTATGACGGTTAGTGACGCTAATAGTATTAGCTAAAGCTGTGACTGTTTCGTGAATTTGATAAATAGTGTTTTCTCGTGAGTACTTGGGCAAATGGTCATTGTATGAATTAATAGTATGTTCGGAAACGAGGAAGAGCATGAAAATCATCTTTGCACTTTGCTAGGAAATTCATCGATCGTTTGTGCATTCTGAGAGATTGATATTTGTAAAGATAACAATGTCCTTATTCGAGGATACCTCTTTAAATCCCGCAAGTTTTGAAAATTATCACCAATTGGTCAAGACCGATAGCAGAACGGAGAACTGAAACCTTTTGAACCTTGTAGAAGAATTCTGGAAGATGTTTGCAACTGATGATACCATGGAGAAATTTCGTGAATAGAGAGAAACAACTTAGTTTGATTGAGAATGGAGTTTTGGAAAAGCAGAAATAGAGATTAGCTTCCATATCTTCGGGCAGGACGAACTTTGGGGCATTCCAGAAAGAGACTCGATTATACTCCCTTAAAGCACAGAAGGTTTTGTGTATGCATCAAGACAACTAGAAGCGCATCAGAAGAAGTATTTCACTGCCTGACCTGGAGTTGACAACAATGGCGGCTACCCTGAAGAGTGAAGACATTCCTTTCAAGGTAGAAGTGTTGACGACGCAGAGGATCTAGTCAAGCTGGCGAACCTGGAGCTGATGAAGACATGCAGTCTCTCTTCCCTATTCATCTTGGTTGTACTAAGATGAATTGAGAGCGAAAGCAGACTGGATGATGAAGAGATTTAAAGATCGTGCTAGGAATTCACATTACTCCATCACATTCCAAGAAGAACTACAGGAGGCTCGACGAACCAGAAGCAAGTTCCCGATTTTGGTTTCACTTTCCGATTGACGGAAAAAAGAAGACAGATTAACCGGACTTGAGGAGATTGGAGGTGTTGAATGGACGGAGTTTAGAAACAGACCCTTTATGTTTGGAAGAATTGATTCTGGGAAGACCGAAGATTTTGACGACTAACTTTCACTTCCGTAGGCCCTCTTAAGTTTCGTTATATAATAATAAGATCCTTTAATGATTTAAGTTTCCTAGAAGCATTCCTGTTCGTGTTCATTTTTCGTATGTTCGGTGATGGCTTTGTTTTGAGAGATTTTGGCGAATTGTGGAAGATGTGATGCTTGTGACGGCGTACCTCATTTCTGCTAGGCAATCTAGGATTTTGATACTCTTGCGAATAGTTTTGTTTTCCCTCCTGACTATGACATTTGATCTTGTTGACCTTTGAGACTATAGAAGTACTAGGTGAATGATGAGGCGAAAAGTGTACCGCTTTTAAGGGGGCATTTAAGCCTTAAATCGTATTTATTTGATCAAATATTGCCCTAAATCGTTCCTTTTGTCATTTTAGGTACTTTTGAGGAGAAATCTGGAAAAGGAGGCATTTTGGACGTTTTTGGAGCATAAAGTGAAGAAAACGGCAAAGTCTCAAGAATCGGCTAAAAGTTACTCTTGACGGCGTCACAATTAACATGGGACGGCGTCATGCTTTGGCAAGAAAAGTTGGACGTGAAATTTACTCATGATAAGCCAGTGAAAATAGCATGTGAATTCTGACGGCGTCACGCTTTAACTTGATCGAGGGCGTCACGGCTTAAATCATAAGGGGACGGCGTCACGTTCATGGTTAGACGGCGTCAAGCCTTGATAAGCCAGAATGGATTTTTGAAGAGCTAAAGAGGGACGGCGTCAAGATGGTCATCCGGGAACCCTAAAAGCGGCGAGGTGACGGCGTCACACTCCATAAGGTGACGCCGTCAGATCCAAAAATCTATATATAGTTTTCTAATTTTTTGTCATTAAGGAGAGCTTAGTGTGTGGAATTTTGGGATAAAACCCTAAGACGATTTTAGCTACTTTTTCAGGGCTTTTTGCCTTGAGATCTTCCATGTTTCATTGAAAGATAAGTTATCAATTAATCATTCAATATGTCTATGTGTTGTTTGATTCTATCTTATTCTTGTCTTTTGTTTAACATGTTAGGCTAAATTTATCTTGTGTTTGCTTAGATCTAATGAAACCTAGCTATTGATTATTGGTTGTTAGTGTGTTGTTAGTTGTATTGGATGATTGTTTATCTATGTTAGGCTTAAGAAAACTGGCTAACTTCCTATTCGGTAACTTGCTTGAACGTCTTAAGAAACATGAACCAAATGCGTACTAAAGGTTTTTATGGTTGTATTTAATGCACAAGCGAATTCTAGTGATCCCATGTTAGGAGCTTCATAGCCGGCTCGACATAGGAGTGAAGTAGGAGCTTGTAGAGTTGGGGAAGTTAGTACGCCACCCCACGAATGGTATTAAGGAATACACCCGTCATCCACGCGACTAATACACACTAATTAACCGGTAAAAGATAGTTAGGGAGTAAGGAAATCTAAGTAAACACATTTCTCTACACATAAGTTTCTCACCACATTTTCATTTTTGTTATTTTATTTTATTTGCATTCGTAGTAATTTGGGTTAGTTGACTAGCAACTAATTCCGCCCACTCCTTCAAACCCGAGATTTTACTTGCTTTCATAAAAACTATAAAAACATAAAAAGAATCTTCCTCAACCTTTAGACCTAATTAGAGTAGTCTTTCATACCTAACGAACACTATTCCCTGTGGAGAACGATCAATCCCCCGTACTTACCACTACACTATACTACATCGGTCAGGTACACTGCCTGGTGGGGTTGTAAGCCTCTTGAGATCCCTCGAGAGGTAAAACCTGTTGTAAGGTTACAAAACCACGCAATCAAGTTTTTGGCGCCGCTGCCGGGGAATAGTTATTGTTTAGGTTGAATTTTTATTTCTATTAGGTCTACTCACTAGACTCCCTTCTAGTGAGATTTTTATTTTATTTTTCTAGGTTTTCTTTAGTCTATCTTATTTCTTTGTGTGTTTGTTCGTAATTTCCATTGACTCTTCCGTTCACCATTATGGAGAACGCGAATCCACCATACTACCAACCACGTAATTCACCCACTCCATATGACATCTTGATGTTTAAACAACATAAAGATGAACCTCTCTATGATGCATGGACTCGTTTTAAATATTTACTCCAAAAAGTCCCTCATCATAACTTCGATTTTTGGTCCCTAACTCAAATCTTTTACAATCATGTCGACCGACATGCCCAAAGGGACATTTACCATATTGCCGGCAGGGATATTAGGGAATTAAGTGCCGAGAAAGCATGGGAAGCTATTGAAGAGTGTGCCCAATATTATTATATAGTAGACAACCCAACAAACGTTAGTACAAGTCAATTGACCGCAAATTTCGAGGATCATGAAACAAGTTTGTTTGGGGATGAATATGTTAGTGTTGAGATACCTAAGTGGATGTCATGTAATGCCATAGTACAAAACAAACACATAGGTGACCTTGATGTGACGGAGGATTTAGCCGAACATGATCACATTGATCAAAAAGACCTAGGTTTTGTGATCGATGACGATGAATCTCAAGAAACACATGATGAATCTTTTGGGCAATTTGAATATAGCAGTCAGAATATTGAGGATGATCCTTATGATTCGGACATTGAAGTTGAGATGCCTAGAGAAGCACTTGAGATACTTGGGAAAATGTTAGGGTTAGATCCTACTAAAACACATGATGAGGATATAGGTGATCTTGATAAGATGGACGATAGAGTAGAAAATCTAAGACCACCAAGTACCCCACAAGTCCTACCATCATTTGAGGCACATACACCGCCCGTGACTTACCCGAAAGAAGTAGAAGAGACTATAGGAACCCCAATAGAGGTAGAACCTTTGAACGAAACAAAACTAGAAGAAATAGGTTTGAATACTTGTAGTCATAACCTTTCTTTTAGTTCTATGGAAGTTCCTAGTTTTGATGAACCGGAGCCTAAACCAAAACCGTTACCTAATCTTCCATCCTTAGATGTGAACTTAGGAATTGAATTAGGTCCCGATCCACCCATCAAACCATGTAGTCCGGGTAATGTTAAGATTAAGGTAGTAGACATTAAGCCTTGTAGTGAGGAAGACAATATAGGAGTGAAAAATGACCTTACATGTCTGCATCACCCATTCATGATTGATCATAAGAAACATTATGGGTTTAAACCGGGTCTATTGGGTCAAGATGGATTCCCAACTAGGAGTCTCTCGAAGTTGTTAGAAAATGATCCCTTTTTAGGAGAACACTTTAACTCACCCATTGACCAAAGTGAACTAGGTAAGGTTATGATGAAAGGAACACACCCCTTTGAGCATATAATTCATCCACCACTCTTTCCTCACGTGGCATACTCCTACCGAGCTGGTATGTATCGCTACTATCACCCGCACTTAATCCTAAGTGTAGGGAAAACCTCTCCTTTATCCGTTAAATAAGGGTAGAGTCAGGCTCGTGACTCGAACAAAAACAAGCGCTCTTGGGAGGCAGCCCATGTTTTATTTGCTTTGTGTGTTTATTTGTTTGTTTGTTTGTTTTTATTTGTTTCCGTATGTGTGTTTAATTTTTATTCTTATTGATTCATGTTCAAAACTAAAATTGTGAAAATGCTTTATTTTGTTTTTAACTTCGTCTTAACTACATATAAAGGTATTTTACAAAAGATAAGTGTAAGGGAAATCTAAATTGGTTTATTAGAACACAAATGAACATGAATCGTAATAATATTAAATTAACATACATATTAGTATTTGTTTGAGTCAAATGCTTGTATCGAGTCATAATGATGTTTTGCAGGATTTCCAGGAAGTAAGGTAAAGGTTTTTCCAGAAATTTTCCGGAAACTTAAAATGAAAATTTTTGTCAGGTCATTTCTGACGGCGTCAGGGGTTATAACCTGACGGCGTCAGATTTAATTTCCAGAAATTTTTGAAAGTTTTGTTTTCATAAAAAGTTTTTATTAAATCTCCAACTTATAATCTCCAGGAATCTGCAAAGTTATCATTCCACAAGCATTATATCCTTATATATAGATTTTATCCCGCCGATGTTATGCAGGTTTTCGTGTTTGTTTTCTCAGGTTTAACAGGTTATTTTGGACAAGGAGATGTTTATGGAATCAAGCTTATGGCGATGCATTAGTTATGGAGCTTCAACATTCTCTTTGGAGGAAGATTTAACCGTGTAATTTCATTATCCACCGAGCGAATCAGGGGAGTATTTGATTTCATTCTTTTACCTTTTTACTTTTACATCTTGTTATTTGAACATTGGGGACAATGTTCATCTTAAGTGTAAGGGGGGGGGGGGGGGTAAAAGTACGATTTTAGAGAATGCCATTGCGCTTGATTTTTGTTTGTTCAATAGTAGATGTGTAATAAAACTGAGAGAAATACTTGTTAAGGTAATTTTAGTGCCAAATTTAAAATTTTTTTACAACATATAGGAGTGAAACTTTGATCTTAATGAGCGTCTCACGGATAGGAGTTATATAACTAGCACAAAAACCGTACCACTAAAAAAATTTTCCACCCCCAAATATGTGAGGTTCACCCCTAGAATTGGTAGGAAAAGCATTTATGCTATGATGTGTGTACCGGTAGCACTTAGATTCTAGAACTTGCGTTAGGACCATTCCGAAGCCACAAGTGAGACTACATTCGTGTAGTTAGATTTACTACATGATAAGAGGCATTAGGATTAACCCATTGTTTTACACCTGTGTTTTTGTTATAATTATTTTGGCTACATTGGTCAAGTAATTCTCCCACACCCCTTTGCGTTGTACTCATTTTTAGTACACGATACCCCTAGTACACCCCTCAGAGCCTATCTTTTCGTTTCGACCTGTAAGCATTTTACTTAAAGGAAGAATTTGTTACACCCCGCTTAAATGTACACCCAAATCGCCTTAGCCTACCTTGTATGCACTCATCTTTAGTGCATTATTGTTACAACATTTGTTTAAACCCAAGTTAATTATCTAGTTGATTACATGGTTGCTAAGTCGAGTCATATCCTTGTACATATTGTTTTGGGACGATTGGGACTCATGGGTAAAGTACTAGTATAATGGAGTAATGGGGAAGAACATCATTTATTACCCCCATATGTGCTAAATATTTTAAAAGTACTCCAAGTTTTTCGATTATCTTAATTCGAGTCATTAGATTAGTATTTGTAAAGTTATGTAAAAATTCAAGTGTAAGGGGATGCAATGCCCCTATGATGTATTATTTTGGATGGTAGGGCAAAAGTGTATGCAAAAAAAAAAAAAAAAAAAAAAAAAAAAAAAAAAAAAAAAAAAAAAAAAAAATCGAAAAAATCAAGAAAAATACAAAAAAATGAGAAAAAGAAAAATAGAAAAAACATACGGACTACCATCCCGTTTTATTTTATGTTTGTTTTATATTTTTGTTATTTTGTTATTTTGTTTCTAGCTTAAGATCGAGTCTAGTCTTGGCTTAGCAACATTGTATAGTACATGTAATTGATCAAGATCTTTAACTCGCCACCAGTAAAATATCCCTTATCCAACAAAACCGTGTTTTCCTTTTCCCTACACCTAAAGTTATAACCCATTTAAAAGCCCTCTTTGATAGTTTATCTTTGGTGCTTACGCCTAGTGGAGGAGGTTTTCGATCCTTTCCCAAGCCTATGGTAATCTATTTGCTATGACAGGTAGTGAGAGATATTTTCCGTTTTCATTTATGAGATTTATTTTGATGACACTTGAGAGATGTGAGTATCTAAACACTACTTGTGAGGTGCTAGTATGTAATCTCCGTGCTTATTATGATTGAAGTGGAACGATTATTTGTTGTAATTACTTTTATATTAGCATTAAATGACCCCTAACTTATATTTTGATTAGAATAAAAGCGCATTTGCTTGAGGACAAGCAAATCTCAAGTGTAAGGGTATTTGATGAGGCGAAAAGTGTACCGCTTTTAAGGGGTCATTTAAGCCTTAAATCGTATTTATTTGATCAAATATTGCCCTAAATCGTTCCTTTTGTCATTTTAGGTACTTTTGAGGAGAAATCTGGAAAAGGAGGCATTTTGGACGTTTTTGGAGCATAAAGTGAAGAAAACGGCAAAGTCTCAAGAATCGGCTAAAAGTTACTCTTGACGGCGTCACAATTAACATGGGACGGCGTCATGCTTTGGCAAGAAAAGTTGGACGTGAAATTTACTCATGATAAGCCAGTGAAAATAGCATGTGAATTCTGACGGCGTCACGCTTTAACTTGATCGAGGGCGTCACGGCTTAAATCATAAGGGGACGGCGTCACGTTCATGGTTAGACGGCGTCAAGCCTTGATAAGCCAGAATGGATTTTTGAAGAGCTAAAGAGGGACGGCGTCAAGATGGTCATCCGGGAACCCTAAAAGCGGCGAGGTGACGGCGTCACACTCCATAAGGTGACGCCGTCAGATCCAAAAATCTATATATAGTTTTCTAATTTTTTGTCATTAAGGAGAGCTTAGTGTGTGGAATTTTGGGATAAAACCCTAAGACGATTTTAGCTACTTTTTCAGGGCTTTTTGCCTTGAGATCTTCCATGTTTCATTGAAAGATAAGTTATCAATTAATCATTCAATATGTCTATGTGTTGTTTGATTCTATCTTATTCTTGTCTTTTGTTTAACATGTTAGGCTAAATTTATCTTGTGTTTGCTTAGATCTAATGAAACCTAGCTATTGATTATTGGTTGTTAGTGTGTTGTTAGTTGTATTGGATGATTGTTTATCTATGTTAGGCTTAAGAAAACTGGCTAACTTCCTATTCGGTAACTTGCTTGAACGTCTTAAGAAACATGAACCAAATGCGTACTAAAGGTTTTTATGGTTGTATTTAATGCACAAGCGAATTCTAGTGATCCCATGTTAGGAGCTTCCTAGCCGGCTCGACATAGGAGTGAAGTAGGAGCTTGTAGAGTTGGGGAAGTAAGTACGCCACCCCACGAATGGTATTAAGGAATACACCCGTCATCCACGCGACTAATACACACTAATTAACCGGTAAAAGATAGTTAGGGAGTAAGGAAATCTAAGTAAACACATTTCTCTACACATAAGTTTCTCACCACATTTTCATTTTTGTTATTTTATTTTATTTGCATTCGTAGTAATTTGGGTTAGTTGACTAGCAACTAATTCCGCCCACTCCTTCAAACCCGAGATTTTACTTGCTTTCATAAAAACTATAAAAAACATAAAAAGAATCTTCCTCAACCCTTAGACCTAATTAGAGTAGCCTTTCACACCTAACGAACACTATTCCCTGTGGAGAACGATCAATCCCCCGTACTTACCACTACACTATACTACATCGGTCAGGTACACTGCCTGGTGGGGTTGTAAGCCTCTTGAGATCCCTCGAGAGGTAAAACCTGTTGTAAGGTTGCAAAACCACGCAATCAGTGAATTAAGATAGGTGGTTTTGATTTCGACTTGAGATAAAGTATGACCATCATAAGGGCATATTTATATGATGCTAGTATTATGACGTCTGGCCAACGTGATAATACTTACATCATATAACGTGCACTTGTTGTGGGCATAGGATATCTTGGGGAGTACCTAAGAAGTTTAGAATTTGAATCTCCGTTGGATTATCCGTGATTAGTGAGACTTTAAGTTCATTCTACCTATGCGTATACTCTACCTTCATTCGTTAAATATCTGGATGAGTTTGGACTCTCGTTTTCATTCTGTTGACCTCAGTTATAAATCTTGAATTCTTGTAAAACTCTTTACTGTCGATACAATTAATTTGATCTAAAATCTTGTTCGTATTCCATATGAGCTTCCGGGAGATTCACCTATCATCCATTTTTGTTGCATGGTCTATTGATCAGAAACAACCTAATTTGTCTCTTTCTGAGGAAATTTGAACCCACTTCATTTTGATTCGAGTCATGAGAAACTGTTTGGTCTGAAGATCTTTTTGATAGAACCTTCTCGGGCATGAGAATGTTCGTGATGATCTTTTGCGACTCGCTACGACTTTATTTCACTTTGCGACTTAAAATTTAGAGGACTAAATTTTCTTTTAGAGGGGAAGAAGTTGTAATACCTGAAATTTAGAAAGCACGTAAAATGACCAAAATGCCCCTGAAACTTTAAAAATGAATTAAAACACTTATAAAGTACCAAATAAATTTCAAATCTCTGGTAATGAGCTACATACGACATGAAATAATTTTTAGACAATATTTTAATATTTTTGCATGTCCTAAAATTAATATAAAACTGAAAATATTAATTTTGGTATTTATTTTATATTTATAAAACCATTTAAAAGAGATAATGACCAAATAAAATAGGAAATAGATCCCAAATAAAATTCTTTTGATATTTATCTGTTATGGGCCAAATTTTCTGAGTATAATCCCCCTCCTAGGTCGGTTCCCACTTATTATATAATTAAAATCATATTTGTTTTATTTTTTTTAAAACTGAAACCCTAAATATAACCCTAAGTCGACAAACCAAAAAATCATCCCACCTTCATCCGATTTTCTGGAGGTCTTTGAGCAATTTTATGGTGTTCTCCATCATCTAAGGAAGCTAGGAAAAATAGGCTATGCGTTGTGGATTGCTTGGTTCAAACGTAGGAAGTTTTGTGTGTCGATTTATTCAATCCGAGGTACAAAAATCCTTACACCTAATCTACACATTCTAAATTCAGTTTGGTATTTTTCTTATGATCTTTATATCATATAAGACTCATATAAATTGATAGAATCGATTCATGCAAGCTAGAATGATCATACAAATTTTAGAGAGCTAAAACACACTTAAATTCCAAATATGAGTATACCATTTTTCTGGGGCTGGTTCATAATTTTTACATGTTCTATGATGATCATATAAGTCTCAAAAAATAGCCATGTGATTTGTTGAAGCTTAGATTAATTGATCTTGAATTAATTTGTAATCGAGTTTCTTGGAAAATTAAGGAAAAATAGATAAAACCCTGAAACCGATTAGGGTTAGGGTTTATATTGTGAAATCTGGATATTGAATGCATAAAAATGATGTGGTAATGATGGAGTAATGATTGGATGAGCTAGGGTTTAGGTTTGGTGATTTAAAAGTAAATACGCCTAGGTTTTTAAATAAGAAGGGTGTGTTTTGCCAACTTTGAAACTTGTGGGTTATTTTTATAATATTTGTTAGGTCAGTAGCAACATATAAAAATTATAACATAAGGGCCTTATGTGTAAAATATGCTAGAAACGATTTATTTGTAAATTATATGGTTCGAATTAAAATAAATTAAAAAGGAGGGACTAAAAGCGTAAATTCTGGAAACTTAGAGTATTTCGGTGTAAATAATGATATTAGAAGTGTAATATGTAATTTTGGGTAATTATGGGTTTAATGGGTAATTATTATGGAATTATGACTTAAATTATAAGTTTTATAAACTAAAGGGGCTAAATGTGTAATTATGTAAAACTTGGGGGTTAATTCGTACCATACATAAAGTTTGAGGGCATATTCTGTAAATTATTAAATGTAAGGGTTAGTGGTGTAATTAAGGATATAATTTGGGTTAAATTGTAATTTATGTAATTATAAGGCTTATTTTGTAAATTAAATAACTTAAGGGTATAAACTGTAAATTGTGAAACTTAAAGGACTAAAGGTGTGATTCTGAATAATTTATGTATTTGAAATGGATAACTTGTGATAGTTGCATTTAAAACCTTTAACTTTGGTATAATTACATTTAGAACTCTAAATTATGGAAAGTTGCTAAAAGTAACCCTAAACTATCCTAACTTGTTAAATGGTACCCTTTGTCCATAATATATTTAATTATGATTTAACCTAAGTTATAATACTTAAATCTTTCAAAAAAATGGAAACTTGCTAAATATGAAAACATGCTAAAAAATAGAAAGTTACTTAAAATGGAAAGATAACTAAAAAAACCACTTGTCATTCTGTCTTCTACTCCCTTAGGTTCGAGGAAGGAGTAATTTGATCCTTGTCAATTGCTATCCTTGTGTTCTGCTAATAAGGTACATATATTCTGCCCTTCTCAGTAAGGTGCCTTTGTTCTCTTGACTTCTGATTTTGACTCGTTAGGATTTCCCAAGCCATTGCTATGTTTCCCTACACTTTGGTTCGTTTGTTTGATTCATTGTGGACTTTGATGTTCGATATGACCCTTTTCCTTGGAGCTTCTATAATGATTCCTTTGATATTCGTTCGTTACCCTGTGATATTAGTATTCGAATCACTTGATACTTCGAGGGTTCATTTGATTTTGGTAATTAGATGTGAAAACCTTTTCAATTATATTATGGAAACGTTTTGAGGAAAAATTATTTTTAAAGATGATGTTATGAAATATGCGATACCACTTTTATTTAGAATTTGACTAAGCTTTTGTGAAAACTACTTTTCAAGACTACTTTTGTGAAAACCGTTATTAAAGGTCATTTTTATAAAATCAATTGATAACGATTACTTTAAATGAACTATTTGATTATGAACCTCCGATGATGACTTAGACTAGTTGGACCTTTGCTGTGATTTAGACCTTTGACTTTTGACCTTCCAGTTTGATACCTGAGCCAAGTTCGTTTCCTAGCCATGAAGGTAACGTAGCTGTGTCATTGATGCACCAATGGCATAACTTTAGTGTGGTTGAGTGATGTTCCACACCGTCCCCATATTGTTCGTAACGTGCACATTATATTTATTATTGGCCTATATTATTGTTCGGGGGGCGTATGGATGCATCCTAGGTTCGTGTTCGTATTAGTGGAATTAATGTGATTTGATATTATATATTGTTCGGTGACTGATGTTGGGTGCTGTAACACCCCAACCCGCCAAGGGTAGAAGCATCACATTATGGTGACAAATCAAAGCATACATACATATACACAGCGGAAGCCATAAAACATAATCATTAAATAAACCAAGTCAACACGACTTGAATTCATAATACATAAGTCTCAAATGAAAGAGAAAATAATCCAACATCAAGGAACAATGAAATATAGTTCAAAAGACAAAAGTCTCAACATAAGGTAGTCATCTAAGGTACTAGCTCCAATTAACTCTCATCCCAAGCATAAATCCAACTCCCAGCTAGATACCTGCCGCAGGAAAAGAAATGCGGCTGAGCTTACAAAGCTCAGTGAACAGATACAAGTATAAAGCAAAGAATACGAAACAGAAATATAGTGACGCACTGGGAAATATCATAAGGTATAATCAAAGCAAAGAATAGAAAGGAAAATATAGGATAGTCATCTACCACGAGCCCAAAACTCAAAGTCAAATCTCAAAGTCGACATCTCAAAGTCATAGTCTCACAATCAGAGGGGATACCTCTCAGGCAACTAGATAATATGAGGGGTGTCCTCATGTATCATAATAGTGGAGTGATCAGCTCCCAGAAAATGTGAAAGGCGTGTATTGCACACAAGCACCAGTCACCTCAAAGTCATACTCAAAGTCATACTCAAAGTCATAGTTAAATCCACTGAACAAACAAATCTAGGATTGCAATCCATACGCCCCCATACTCAAAGTCAATCTCAAAGTCAAGTAGCCATGGCAGATAATATAAAAGGGACGGTGTGAGAAATCACTCCCCCACACGGGAGTCATGCCAGTGGTGCATCACAGACATGGCCAGGTTACCTTCCTGGCTAGGAAAATCACAAAATGGCTCGGGTATCAAACTAAGAGTCAGGTCTCAAAGTCATCACAAAAGGTCATATATCAAAAGGTGCATCTCAAAGTCATATCAAAAGTAATATCAAAGGTTCACTCAAAGGAAACATAGCAATGGCTTGGGAAATCTTAACTGAATCATAACTCAAAATCAATGTATGGAATATAAGAACCCTTACTGAAAAAGGGCAGAGTATCTGTACCTTATGACGAAAGCACAAACAGAAATAAACACAGGATATGGGAACAGCTCAGAGTCTCTCCTTCTTCACACCTAAAGGAGTAGAAGGGGATTACAAATCATCCTTAATTAATCGCCTTTCCGTTTTAAGTAACTTTCCCTTTTTAGTAAGTTCCCAAATTCTTAGATTAAACCCCAAATAACGTATTATGGATACAAAGTGTATTTTAGCAAGTTTCACAAACTTAGGGTTTATAATGATCACTTTTCAAAGTATAGGGTTATAACCGTAATTATCTCAAAGTCAAAGGTTAAGAATGAAAATACTTTCAATAATTCGTATGAACCTTCATGTTCCAAGATTAACGAGTTCAACCCTTCAAGATTTCTCATATTACATTTTAGTTTTATAATTTACACTTTAAACCCCAAAGTTTATTTAATCACATTATACACCTCATTTATACTTAATTACATAATGGTCCTCCATTTTATCAAATTTACCGAAAGTGTCTCTTATTTGATAATATATACGAAACACCCTTATCTTTCATTAATTACACTTTTAGTCCCTTAATTAAATAAAAGTCCAAATCGAATTACATATTTACATATATACATATTCAACCCCTTAATTATCCCATTTTACACATTAAGTCCCTCATAAAATACCTTATACGAATTAACCCATAAGAATTACATAATTACATAACAAGTCCCTCCTTTTTATTTAATTCCATTCGGTTCTATATATTTATATATAATTACCAAATAAATCCCCATAATTATCAAATTAACACAAATGGTCCTCCAAGCATATTTTATACATTTTCCCACAGGTTTATAACACCTTACAAAAATATCCACATAGTTCACAAAATTGCAAAACACACCCTTAATTATTTTTATTCCAATCGGTATACATTTTTATATCAAAATCAAAACCCTAATTTTCACCAATCATTAGATCATAATGACCACATCATTAAAACACATTAAATTTCCAGATTTGATCATATAAACCCTAGGTCGATTTGGGTATTAGGGTATTCACACTTTTTTCTTTTATTTTCCTTTTATACGGTTTTAACAATAATTCGTCATGGATGATTTTAGGCCTCAAAAATTCGAAGGAACATTTTTATGATGTTATATGATGATTATAGAAACCACGAAAAATGTGAAACCAGTCCAGAAAATCGCATAGGTGATTTATAGAATTAATTCGATATTAGGGTTTATAACACATAATTTTCCATACGATTAATATATAGTGCATGGCTTGTTTTTATCATTTTTCCCACGTTGTATAAGATCAATATAAACTTAGAAAAATACCAGATTGATTATAGAACGATCGGATGGATTGTTTGTGATTTGTGTTACACGGCTAGAACAATTCGACACAAGTAAATCACCACGCCTTCAAACGCGACCAAACCACCTTGTATACATTTTTCACATAGTGTATATGATGTGAGGATCATGAGAAAAATATAAAACGAATTTTATAGTGATCGAATGAATTGTTTGTGAATTTACCTTACGATTTGATTATGCGAAAAGAAATAAAGCTAGTGATCAAACAAGGGCTTCCCATGACCTAGACCAAATTTTCTCAGCTTCCTTATAATGTGTACAACACCAGAAAAATGTGCTATGAACTCCAGATATTCGTATGAGCACTAGAGAGAATTGTTTGTGTGTTTTTGTTTATGCGGCTAGGAAATTAGGGTTTGTTAGGATTTGCTTGAATTATTATTGATATGGCCGAATAGGGGGGGGGGAATGGGCTGGCATAAACTCATAAAAATAAGGCCTAATTAATTTGACATACTTTCCTTAATTTAAATATGCATTTTAAACTTTTAAATTTCATTATAAACTTTAATTTACATAACTAATGTACATATTATAATTTTTGGTTCTTAAGGGGTATTTTGGTCATTTCATAACTTGTAAAAATATTAATCGTAGTAGCCAAAATTATTTGGTAGCATAACTCGTCCATTTCCAGAAATTCGGGATTGATTCTGAGCTTTATAAATCTTTTATTTAGCTTTTAAATTCATAGGGGCATTTTTGTCTTTTTACATGCTTTCAGATTTTAGGGTTTTACAACTCTTCCCCTCTAACAGAAAAATTTCGACCCCGATATTTGCAAAGAAAATCACAATGAAACGGACCGGAAACAAAACAGAGACATACCAGATCAGAAAAAAAAAATGCGGATAGCTAGCTCGAATAGACTCCTCGGTCTCCCAGGTAGCTTCCCGCTCTGGGTGGTTCCGCCAAAGAATCTTAACAAACGGAATGACTTTACGTCTCATAACTCGCTCCTGGCGATCAAGAACAGCTTCCGGTTCCTCCGGAAGAGACATATCGGGCTGAATCCGATCAAAAGGATAAGACACCACATGTAATGGATGATAATTGTATCCCCTTAGAAGAGATACATGAAAGATGTCGTGAACATGTGATAACTGCGGAGGAAGAGCCAAACGATACGAAACCTCTCCGATGCGATCCAGAATCTCAAACGGTCCGATGAATCGAGGACTGAGCTTGCCCTTGATTCCAAAACGTTTAACCCCTCGAAACGGCGAAACCTTAAGGAATACCCGATCACCAACACGAAACTCCAAGTCACGCCAATGCTTGTCAGCATAGCTCTTCTGACGCGCACGAGCTTCCTTTAACTTCTCCCAAGCAACAATTACTTTCTCGGTAGCGATCTGAACCAACTCCGGACCCTCAATAATGCACTCACCAACCTCATTCCAACAAACGGGAGCCCTACACTTCCTACCATACAACATTTCGAAAGGAGCCATACGAATACTCGCGTGCCAGCTGTTGTTATATGCAAACTCTACCAAACACAAATAATCGTCCCAGCTACCAGTCCACTCTAAAGCACATGCCCTCAACATGTCCTCTAAGGTCTGAATGGTCTTCTCCGACTGACCATCTGTCTGAGGGTGAAACGCCGTGCTGAACTTAAGGCGTGTATCCCATGCCTTATGCAATCCCTTCCAGAAACGAGATGTAAACCGAGGATCCCTATCTGATATAATAGCCGTAGGCATACCATGAAGCCTAACGATCTCCTGCTGAAACACGTCCGCCAACTTACTAACACTGTAGTCCACATGAATTTCTCAAATGAGAAGACCTATGGTTAGTCGGTCAACGACCACCCAAATCGCATCATGCTTCCTACGGGTAAGAGGTAAACCTGTAACGAAATCCATAGAAATTTCCTCCCATTTCCACTTCGGAATCTCCAATGGCTGCAATAACCCACTCGCCCTTTGATGCTCGATCTTGACTTGCTGGCAAGTCAAACACTTAGACACAAACGAAGCCACATCATGTTTCATGCCACTCCACCAGAAATGCTGCTTAAGGTCCTGGTACATCTTGGTAGAACCAGGATGTATAGTAAAAGGGGAACTATGAGCCTCCGATAGAATAGCCTCACGAAGCTCCGGATCGTTGGGAACACAAAGACGATCCTCAAACCAAACTACACCGAAATCATCAACTCTGAACTCTGACTGCTTGCCTTCCTCAACATTCTGAACTATAGACCACAGCTCACCATCCTCTTTCTGAGCTTCCTTAACTCGCAAGATAAGATTGGACTCAACCGTAAGGCTAGCCCAATAACCGCCATGACCTCGAACACAAAACTCCACATCAAGAAGCTCTAAATCATGCAAAACGCGAGGCTCAAACTCCAAACTCGCAATCATACCGGACTTCCTACTAAGAGCATCCGCGACTACATTTGCTTTACCGGGATGATACTGAATGTTAGCATCATAATCCTTCAGAAGCTCCAACCACCGCCTCTGTCTCATGTTCAGCTCTTTCTGGGTGAAAATGTATTTAAGACTCTTGTGATCAGTGAAAATGTCACAAGACTCTCCATACAAATAATGGCGCCAAATCTTTAGCGCGAAAACCACAGCTGCTAACTCTAGATCATGCGTCGGATAGTTCACCTCGTAAGGCTTCAGCTGCCTCGAAGCATAGGCGATCACCTTCCCATGCTGCATCAAAACACATCCCAAACCCTTCTTCGATGCATCGCTATATATCTGAAAATCGCCGGAACCCGATGGAAGAGTCAAAATGGGTGCAGATACTAAACGCTTCTTCAACTCCTCAAAACTACTCTCTCGCTCATCAGTCCAAATAAACTTCTCCCCTTTCCTCATCAACTGCGTTAAAGGCAAAGCGAGACGCGAAAAGCCCTCAACAAATCTCCTATAATACCCAGCGAGACCCAGAAAACTTCTCACTTCCGTCACATTTGTAGGTCTTGGCCATTTTGTGATAGCCTCAACCTTCGCCGGATCCATAGGGATACCGTCTGCAGAAACAATGTGACCCAAGAAAGCTACTCGATCCAACCAAAACTCGCACTTCGAAAACTTCGCATACAATCTCTGCTGTCGAAGAATCTCCAGAACAAGACTAAGGTGCTGCTCGTGCTCCGCCTCGGATTTAGAATACACAAGAATATCATCAATGAAGACAATGACGAACTTATCGAGAAATTCATGGAATACCCGGTTCATAAGGTCCATAAACACAGCAGGAGCATTGGTCAAACCGAAAGGCATAACCAAAAATTCATAATGACCATACCGAGTTCGAAAGGCCGTTTTGGGAACATCCTGCTCCCTCACCCTAAGCTGGTGATAACCTGACCTCAGATCGATTTTGGAGAAATGCCTCGCCCCTTGCAACTGGTCGAATAAATCATCAATGCGCGGGAGAGGATAGCGGTTACGAATTGTAATGCGGTTAAGCTCCCGATAATCAATACAAAGACGCATGCTCCCGTCCTTCTTCTTTACAAACAACACAGGAGCACCCCAGGGAGATACGCTCGGACGAATGAAACCGTTTTCCAACAGTTCCTGCAATTGCTCCTTCAATTCTTTTAATTCAATCGGTGCCATACGATATGGAGCTTTAGATATGGGTTCAGCACTAGGAATCAGATCAATGCTAAATTCAACTTCCCTAGCAGGAGGAATGCCAGGAAGTTCATCCGGAAACACATCAGCAAAATCGCGCACAACGCGAATACTATCAATGCTCGGAATATCAACAGAGGTATCCTTAATAGAAGCAAGGAAACCAAGACAGCCATGCGAAATCAATGTCCGGGCTTTCATAGCCGAAATAATCTTTACAGATTTCAGAGGTTGGGAACCAGAATAAACATAACCAGGATGATGAAGATCACCAAAGATCACCTTACGAGCATAACAATCAATGGTCGCCTTATGAGCAGCTAACCAGTCCATGCCCAGAATAACATCAAAATCGACCATATCAATGGGAAGAAGATTTGCAGGACGCACACAGTCATCAAAACGAAGAGGGCAATTAACATACTCAACATCAATAATCACACGAGTTTTCATCGGGGTAGCAATGGATATACGATTCATTAATCGAGTTGGGGTTATGTTTATTTTATTTGCAAGTGAAGTCGATATTATGGAATGGGTAGCACCGATGTGAAATAAAGCAAAGACAATACGATCCCCAATATAAAGAAAGCCCGTAATAGTACCTGAAGTGCTAGCAGCCTGATCACGAGTCAAAGAATAAACCCGTCCTGAAGTAGGAGCTGCCCTAGGCGCGACTTTTGGTTCACCAGAGTTCTTCTTAGGGCAGTCCTTGATCCTGTGCTGAGAAGATCCACACCAGAAACAACCACCCGAAGCTCTATGACAAGGACCTGGATGAGTCTTCCCACAGGAAGTACATGTAGGAGGAGGAGGTAGAGTCTCAACAGACCCCTTCTGACCAGACGATCCCGACTGCTGAAACTGCTGAGAATCCCTACGCCGGTTGTTACCACCCTGACCCTGACGATCACCACCATACCTACCAGCATCCCGCCGATCCTGGTTCCTGGAATCCTGTCGCCTATGATCATAACCTCGGTCCTGGCGACCCTGCTGATCATGCCTATGGTCCTGACGACCCCGAGAATCCTGCCTTTGGTCCTGCCGACCTTGGCCCCGAAAATCTACCCGGTTACCATCCCTATCACGCTTATTAGACACCCTGTCCGCATGTAACAACTCGATGTTACGCGCGGCGTCCTGAACTCCAGCCACATCCTCAAATGGAGTGTTAACAATCCGGTCTAACACCTACCTCTTTAAAGCCCATTTGAAATGACGAGCCTGTCGCATAGCATCTCCAGTGACCTCTGGCCCAACAAAACTGGCCAGACGCAGAAACCGCTGCATAAACTCTCCTGACGACTCCTGATCACCCTGACGAATCGACCCGTATTCCCTTTTATACTTTTGCTGCTCCGACATTGGAATATACTGTCTATAAAACACCTCGATGAAATCCGCCCACGAACAAGTCTCAGCAAAATCATCCCCTTTCGCCTGAACAAGAGCAGTCCACCAATTTTGGGCATCACCTTCAAATTTGAATGTGGCCAACTGAGTTTTGAACTCGTCAGCACATCCCAGAACACGAAACAACTTCTCGATATGCGTGATCCAGTCCTCTGCTTCATGGGGAGTAGTAGCGGACCTGAAAGAGAGAGGCTTTAGCTTATTAAACTTCTCGATCCACACGTGGATACCAACTGGTTGAGCAGCGGGTAGAGCAGTGGGTAGAGCATCGCCACCACCACCACCAGAAGACCTTGCCCCATTCCTGATGTTATTGGTGACTTGAGTCACCACTTGAGGAATAGCAGCAGCCACAGCAGCGGCTATCATGGCCTTCAAGTCAGGGCCATCATTCCCATTAGTGTACTGAGTAAAGCGCGTGTTCACCATCTGAACGATTACAAAATGAATTAGCAAAACATAAGAGAATAAGCACGAAATGGAAGACGAAACAGAAACCTATGACTACCCAAAACCTCACCAGTCAAGTCTTAAAACTTAGGGGTCAAATCCTATGGTCCACATGTTTCACAGGCCAAAGCTTATGTACGACAGGTCGCAGCCTGGTCTCTGATACCATATTGTAACACCCCAACCCGCCAAGGGTAGAAGCATCACATTATGGTGACAAATCAAAGCATACATACATATACACAGCGGAAGCCATAAAACATAATCATTAAATAAACCAAGTCAACACGACTTGAATTCATAATACATAAGTCTCAAATGAAAGAGAAAATAATCCAACATCAAGGAACAATGAAATATAGTTCAAAAGACAAAAGTCTCAACATAAGGTAGTCATCTAAGGTACTAGCTCCAACTAACTCTCATCCCAAGCATAAATCCAACTCCCAGCTAGATACCTGCCGCAGGAAAAGAAATGCGGCTGAGCTTACAAAGCTCAGTGAACAGATACAAGTATAAAGCAAAGAATACGAAACAGAAATATAGTGACGCACTGGGAAATATCATAAGGTATAATCAAAGCAAAGAATAGAAAGGAAAATATAGGATAGTCATCTACAACGAGCCCAAAACTCAAAGTCAAATCTCAAAGTCATCATCTCAAAGTCATAGTCTCACAATCAGAGGGGATACCTCTCAGGCAACCAGATAATATGAGGGGTGTCCTCATGTATCATAATAGTGGAGTGATCAGCTCCCAGAAAATGTGAAAGGCGTGTATTGCACACAAGCACCAGTCACCTCAAAGTCATACTCAAAGTCATACTCAAAGTCATAGTTAAATCCACTAAACAAACAAATCTAGGATTGCAATCCATACGCCCCCATACTCAAAGTCAATCTCAAAGTCAAGTAGCCATGGCAGATAATATAAAAGGGACGGTGTGAGAAATCACTCCCCCACACGGGAGTCATGCCAGTGGTGCATCACAGACATGGCCAGGTTACCTTCCTGGCTAGGAAAATCACAAAATGGCTCGGGTATCAAACTAAGAGTCAGGTCTCAAAGTCATCACAAAAGGTCATATATCAAAAGGTGCATCTCAAAGTCATATCAAAAGTAATATCAAAGGTTCACTCAAAGGAAACATAGCAATGGCTTGGGAAATCTTAACTGAATCATAACTCAAAATCAATGTATGGAATATAAGAACCCTTACTGAAAAAGGGCAGAGTATCTGTACCTTATGACGAAAGCACAAACAGAAATAAACACAGGATATGGGAACAGCTCAGAGTCTCTCCTTCTTCACACCTAAAGGAGTAGAAGGGGATTACAAATCATCCTTAATTAATCGCCTTATCCGTTTTAAGTAAATTTCCCTTTTTAGTAAGTTCCCAAATTCTTAGATTAAACCCCATATAACGTATTATGGATACAAAGTGTATTTTAGCAAGTTTCACAAACTTAGGGTTTATAATGATCACTTTTCAAAGTATAGGGTTATAACCGTAATTATCTCAAAGTCAAAGGTTAAGAATGAAAATACTTCAATAATTCGTATGAACCTTCATGTTCCAAGATTAACGAGTTCAACCCTTCAAGATTTCTCATATTTACATTTTAGTTTTATAATTTACACTTTAAACCCCAAAGTTTATTTAATCACATTATACACCTCATTTATACTTAATTACATAATGGTCCTCCATTTTATCAAATTTACCGAAAGTGTCTCTTATTTGATAATATATACGAAACACCCTTATCTTTCATTAATTACACTTTTAGTCCCTTAATTAAATAAAAGTCCAAATCGAATTACATATTTACATATATACATATTCAACCCCTTAATTATCCCATTTTACACATTAAGTCCCTCATAAAATACCTTATACGAATAACCCATAAGAATTACATAATTACATAACAAGTCCCTCCTTTTTATTTAATTCCATTCGGTTCTATATATTTATATATAATTACCAAATAAATCCCCATAATTATCAAATTAACACAAATGGTCCTCCAAGCATATTTTATACATTTTCCCACAGGTTTATAACACCTTACAAAAATATCCACATAGTTCACAAAATTGCAAAACACACCCTTAATTATTTTTATTCCAATCGGTATACATTTTTATATCAAAATCAAAACCCTAATTTTCACCAATCATTAGATCATCATGACCACATAATTAAAACACATTAAATTTCCAGATTTGATCATATAAACCCTAGGTCGATTTGGGTATTAGGGTATTCACACTTTTTTCTTTTATTTTCCTTTTATACGGTTTTAACAATAATTCGTCATGGATGATTTTAGGCCTCAAAAATTCAAAGGAACATTTTTATGATGTTATATGATGATTATAGAAACCACGAAAAATGTGAAACCAGTCCAGAAAATCGCATAGGTGATTTATAGAATTAATTCGATATTAGGGTTTATAACACATAATTTTCCATACGATTAATATATAGTGCATGGCTTGTTTTTATCATTTTTCCCACGTTGTATAAGATCAATATAAGCTTAGAAAAATACCAGATTGATTATAGAATGATCGGATGGACTATTTGTGATTTGTGTTACACGGCTAGAACAATTCGACACAAGTAAATCACCACGCCTTCAAACGCGACCAAACCACCTTGTATACATTTTTCACATAGTGTATATGATGTGAGGATCATGAGAAAAATATAAAACAAATTTTATAGTGATCGAATGAATTGTTTGTGAATTTACCGTACAATTTGATTATGCGAAAAGAAATAAAGCTAGCGATCAAAGAAGGGCTTCCCACGACCTAGACCAAATTTTCTCAGCTTCTTTATAACATGTACAACACCAAAAAAATGTGCTATGAACTCCAGAAATTCGTATGAGCACTAGAGAGAATTGTTTGTGTGTTTTTGTTTATGCGGCTAGGAAATTAGGGTTTGTTAGGATTTGCTTGATTTATTATTGATATGGCCGAATAGGGGGGGGGGAATGGGCTGGCATAAACTCAGAAAAATAAGGCCTAATTAATTTGACATACTTTCCTTAATTTAAATATGCATTTTAAACTTTTAAATTTCATTATAAACTTTAATTTACATAACTAATGTACATATTATAATTTTCGGTTCTTAAGGGGTATTTTCGTCATTTCATAACTTGTAAAAATATTAATCGTAGTTGCCAAAATTATTTGGTAGCATAACTCGTCCATTTCTATAAATTCGGGATTGATTCTGAGCTTTATATATCTTTTATTTAGCTTTTAAATTCATAGGGGCATTTTTGTCTTTTTACATGCTTTCAGATTTTAGGGTTTTACAGGTGCAATCCATGTTTTTCACAAATTCGGGAGTTAGCTACTCCATTTGAAGAATGAGGACACCCCTCATAGTATCTGGTTATATAAGAGGTCTCCCCTCTATATGATTATGAAGACATGGTTACTATATTTGATTTGTTCGGGCTCGTGGAGGATTACTGATCCTTTTATTTCCTTTTCCTTTCATTTCATTCTTATTTATATTCTTTGCCTATGACTTATATATCCCAATGCACTAAACCATACATGTTCGTTTCATTTGCTTTCGTTTCCGTTTATTATATATCTGTTCATTGGGCTTTTTAAGCTCAGCCGCGTTTCTTTTCCCGCGGCAGGTTTTAGTTGGAAGTTGGGTATGAGTGAAGAGACTTTTGGACTTAGAATACCTTGATAGTTATTCCGAAGTAGAATTTATTAGAAGGATTTGCATTTGCAGACTTAGTATTTAGCTTTTGTTTCCTTTGTAGCCTTGTGTATTCAGTATTTCATTTGTAACCTTTAAGAATCCTTGTATTACTATTGAATGTATGCTTTGTTTTGATCTAATGTGAAACCATTAATGTGATACTTGTACCCTTGCCGGGTTGGGGTGTTGCATGAATTTTGTACTGTATTTCATATTTTGTGAAAACAATGCAGAAAGTATTTAATCTACTCGTATTATGATGACTTTTGCTGTTCTAGAAAAATGTTATTCTATGTTGTTATGGTTGTTTTTATTGTGGTGTTAATTTTACGCATATCGTGACTTTTAATTATCTTTGGATACTTATTATGTGTACTTTATGTTGTGATAGAATCATGCCGCCAAAGAAAATGAGCAATGCTGCAATTGAAAGATTGATCGAAGAAAGAGTGGTTGCCGCTGTTGCCGCTGCTGCAGCTACTGGAGGTGCTGGACCTGCCGCTGCAGCTGGAGGTGCTGGGCCTGCCGGTACAGCAGGAGGAGTAGGACCTGCCGGAGCAACCGATGATGCTGTAGCACGCAAATGTACTTTCAAGGAGTTCTTAAGTTGCCAACCTACAAATTTTAAGGGGACCGAAGGAGCTGTCGCTTTGGTCAGATGGTTTTTAAAATCGGAATCGGTTTTTAAAATTAGCAAATGTGCGGACGAAGACAAGGTCCCATACGCGGTTCATACTTTGCTGGATGGAGCAGCTTCTTGGTGGAATTCGTATGCTCAATCTGTGGGCATCGAGGCTGCATGTGCTATTTTTGAAAGATATGATGACCAAGAACTATTGCCCTCGTAATGAGGTAAAGAAGATGGAAGTTGGGTTTTGGAACCATGTGGTAAAGGGGAATGACATAAATGCTTATATCATTTGATTTCAAGAATTAGCAACTCTGTGCCCGTGTATGGTGTCAACAACTCAGGATTTAATTGATAGGTTTGTTTGGGGACTCCCACAAAGCATACAAGGGAATGTGACATCATCAAAACCCAGTGTCTTGGATGATGCTATCCAGATATCTCGCAACTTAATGGACGAAGTTGTGCGATTTGGAGCTATTCAAAGTACCAGCACCCGCAACAACAACTATCCAAACAAAAGAAGCTGGGATAACAATAGAAGGGGGGACAACAACAACAACAACAGGCCCCAAGGCCGTAACAATGACCACCACAACAGAGCAAACCGAAGACAGGAAGCCGCTAGGGCTTATGTGGCTGCTCCGGCAGAAGGACGAGAATATAAGGGACCACACCCTTATTGCGACCGCTGCAAGTTTTACCATGACAGTGACTGCAAAAAGTGTCATGGGTGCGGAAAGACAGGTCATCTGATTAAATCCTGCTGAAATAAGGGTCCTGCTACTAACAACATCACTCGACCACCAGTCACTTGCTATGATTGCGGAGAAAAAGGTCATGTCTGAAGTCAATGCCCTAAGAAAGATAAGGACTCGTGGGAGAGCATATGTGATGGAGGACAAGGATACCCAAGCAAACCCGAAGGTGGTTACGGGTACATTTTTACTCAACAATCATTATGCTTCTGTTATATTTGACTCGGGTGCCGATAGAAGCTTTGTATCTTCTGCCTTTAGTTCTAAGATTGATATTATTCCTTCGACCTTAGATACTAAGTATGATGTTGAAATAGCCGATGGGAGAATTTTTAGTACTGACACAATCTTGCGTGGTTGTACGCTTAACCTACTATGCCACCCATTTAATATAGATCTTTTGCCTACGGAACTTGGTAGTTTTGATGTTGTTATTGGCATGGATTGGCTATCTGAGAACCATGCCCAAATTATTTGTGACGAAAGGGTAGTGCGACTTCCTTATAATGGTGAAATCTTAGTTGTCAATGGAGATCGTAGTAAGCCTCGATTAAATATTATTTCGTTCTTGAAAGTTGTGAAGTATATGGAGAAGGGATGTCAAGTGTTTCTGGTCCGAGTAACGGAAAATAAGCCAGAGAAGAAACAATTGGCAGACGTGCCTATTGTTCGGGATTTTCCAGAAGTATTTCCAGAGGACTTACCGAGAATTCCGCCAGTCAGACAAGTAGAATTTGGAATCGATCTAGTGCCAGGCGCAGCACCAGTGGCACGTGCACGTTACAGCTTAGCTCCATCAGAGATGAAGGAATTATCTGATCAGCTACAAGAATTATCGGATAAAGGGTTTATTCGACCAAGCTCATCACCTTGGGGAGCTCCTGTTCTATTTGTGAAGAAGAAAGATGGGTCGTTTCGTATGTGCATCGACTATCGTGAACTCAACAAGTTAACCATTAAAAATTGATACCCTATTCCCAGAATTGACGACTTGTTCGACCAAATCCAAGGTTCTAGTGTATACTCTAAGATTGATCTGCGATCAGGATACCATCAGCTTCGTGTACGAGAAGAAGACATCCCCAAGACGGCATTTAGGACGAGATATGGACACTATGAGTTTCAAGTAATGCCTTTTGGACTGACCAACGCACCGGCTGTATTCTTGGATTTGATGAATCGGGTGTGCAAACCATATCTTGACAAGTTTGTCATTGTATTCATCGATGATATACTTATTTACTCCAGGAGCAAAGAAGAGCACGGGGAACATTTGAAAACCATCTTGGAACTACTAAAGAATGAGCAGTTATATGCTAAATTTTCCAAGTGTGAGTTTTGGATGGATTCAGTAAAATTCCTTGGACATGTAGTCAATAGTCAAGGTATTCATGTCGACCCTGCCAAGATCGAAGCGATTAAGGATTGGGCGACACCAACAACTCCAACGGAAATCGGCAATTTTTGGGTCTTGCGGGTTATTATAGGAGATTTATTGAGGGTTTTTCTTCCATTGCCAAACCTCTAACCAAGTTAACACAGAAAAACAAGCAGTATGAATGAGGCGAAGAAGAAGAACAAGCATTCAAGACATTGAAACAAAAACTCTGTAGTGCTCCGATTTTAGCGTTACCAGAAGGAACCAAAGATTTTGTGGTATATTGTGACGCTTCACTGAAGGGTTTAGGAGCAGTACTTATGCAAAGGGAAAAGGTTATAGCCTATGCTACTAGACAATTGAAGGTGCACGAGGAGAAGTATAAAATCCATGACCTGGAATTGGGAGCTGTAGTATTCGCCCTTAGGAATTGGAGACACTATTTGTATGGCACTAAGTGTGTTGTTTACATAGATCACAAGAGCCTTCAGTACATTCTGGATCAGAAAGAATTAAATATGAGACTATGAAAATGGTTGGATTTATTGAGTGATTACGACTGTGAGATTCGTTATCACCCGGGTAAAGCAAATGTTGTAGCAGATGCACTAAGCCGAAAAGAAAGAACAAAGCCGTTACGTGTCAGGTCATTAGTAATGACAGTATACCCCAAGTTACCTGAACAAATTCTCAATGCACAAGCAGAAGCAATGAAAGGGGAAAATGTAGAAGCTGAGAACTTGGGGAAAGGAATAAAACCAATATTTGAGATTCGCTCAGACGGAACCCAGTGTTTTGATAAACGAGTTTGGTTGCCTAAATTCTGTGGGTTGAGAGACTTAATCATGCACGAGTCTCATAAATCCAAATACTCAATCCATCCGGGGTCCGACAAAATGTACCATGATTTGAAGCAATTGTATTGGTGGCCGAACATGAAGGCTGAAATCGCCACCTATGTTAGCAAGTGTCTAACATGTGCAAAGGTAAAGGCTGAGCATCAAAAGCCAATCAGATTACTGCAACAACCTGACATTCCCGTTTGGAAACGGGAAAGAATCACCATGGATTTCGTCCCCAAGCTTCCAAAAACTCCCAATATGTATGATTCAATTTGGGTCATTGTGGATCGGTTGACCAAATCTGCACATTTTCTACCGATGAAGGAAATAGACAGTATGGAGAAGCTTACACGGTTATACTTGAAAAAAATTGCCTGTAGACATGGTGTGCCAGTATCGATTATATCCGACAGGGATAGCCGATTTACCTCTTGATTCTGGAGGTCACTCCAGAAAGCCTTAGATACAGACCTAGATATGAGAACAGCTTAGCACCCATAGACGGATGGTCAAAGCGAGAGGACGATACAAACCCTGGAAGACATGTTGCGAGCATGTGTGATTGATTTTGGAAAAAGTTGGGATCGGCATTTGCCATTAGTCGAATTCTCCTACAACAACAGCTACCATGCAAGTATCAAGGTTGCACCTTTTGAAGCTCTCTATGGGCGAAAGTGTAGATCATCGGTCTGCTGGAGTGAAGTTGGGGATAGCCAACTCACAGGTCCAGAGATAATCCGAGAAACAACAGAAAAGATAGTACAGATCAAGAACCGCTTGTCCTGATAATTAAGTAGCTTGTCACTTGTTTTATTGCTAGTTTTATATAAAGTGTATATAATTAACCCTTTCTCGTTGGCTCTAATCTTATCGGCGAGTAAACCCTTAATGATCACTTATGTCTATCCCACTATCCTAGAAACGATAGAATAAATAGGCGAGGAAGGGGCATGGCGACCCAAGCAATGCTCAGCTAGACACAGAGGTTATCAATGCACTAATAAAAGTCACCAAAGACATCAACATATAAACTTTAATTAATGGGAAAGCAATTTTAAGGGGTGCCCATGATTTTTCGTAGTCACATGGAATCGGCCCAACAATCCTGATAAATTAAAGTGTACTAATACAATAAAACAAAACTACTTAATGAATTGAATACATGCAGAACCTTCTTACAGCTCTTGTATCTTCGTTTAGGGTGTGTCTTGTGCTGCTAATACGTCTGAATTCGTCTGGTATCTTGCACTGTCCAACCAAGCTCTCGAAATTCGTCTGGCCTGGGGGTATTTATAGTTTCTGTCTGAGGGTTAGATGCGGCGCATAGAATAAGTAGATGCGGCGCATTGACTTAACTTCGCGTGGGGTCCAAGATTAATATATTCAGGAATATTTGTACACCGCCTTAAGATGCGGCGTAACTCCATTTCTCCATGCGGCGCATATCCTTAGGTGTCTTGGATCGTAACTTGTGAAATCTTGATAGCGATGCGCCGTATGTAAGAAGTATGTTGCGGCGTATCTGGAGCAGAATGATCTTGATCTTGTACATTTCAGTAGACTCTTAACATCTTGCTTGTTTTGCTCCATAATTAGTCCAAAATCGCCAAGTTTCACATAATACTTTTTTTTACCTGAGAATTACAAAAGTAAACATTAACGTATCAATTCTCATATATAATATAATAAAACAAGTCAAATAAATAGGACAAATGATGATAATAAAATGTACTTATTTGAGTTCATCATACACCTAATACACAAAATGACGATAAGTATTTTTGTGTGTTAAGCTAAATTGCTATTTGCTTATTATAGTTTTTCGGTTTATGCATTTATAAGGCTCATGCTAAATCACTTGCACTATATTAAGTAATTAGTTTGCATTGCATATAGGCATCAACCATTTGTCTTGCATTTGTTGCAAGTTCTTAAAATGGTTTAGTAACTTTCTTAGGAATAGAAACTAAGTTGGTAGATCATGTGTGTCGAAAGATATTGTCTTACACAATTATTTTTCCAAAGGTTTAAGTGTAAAAAGTATATCACCCCAAAACACTTAACACTTTCATAAAATCCGTAACATGATCTTTAAAACATTACATCATTTTGTCTTGTTTGACCATGGGTTGTCTAAACAAGATAAAAGGTCATTTTAATACATTAGTATTTAAGTAAAAGAAAATGTATTAAACTTGCATTGATTTAACACACATACAAAATGTTTTAAACATTTAGTATTTTACGTATGTGGTATAAAAATGGTTAAGATAATTATTTTTATACTAATGAGGTGTCGAAAAACTAAGAGTATTATACTTAATAATATAAATAGTTTTTCTCAAATAAAAATAAATGACAATATCAAAGTAGTAACTTAATATGTCATTAACCTCACACATACAACTCGTGTTAGAATAAATAGAACACACACCTTAAATTTTTTTTTATTTTTTTTTAAAAGGAGTGATTGTGAGGGTCAAGAAAGATCTCGAGTACATATCAATTCATTATTCAAATTATGATTGATATCATTATCGAATCTAATTGACAAGTTTTCGAGTGTGGACATGAAATTGGAGTCATTATTTGTCTAGCTTCAAGATAACATCAAAACATGATGAAACATATTATCTTGAATCTACATACACAATCACAATCGATTGTTATGAAAATAATGACGTCCTCTCAAGACGAAAATAATATGCATCGGATCATAACTCACACTTATGTTGAAGATGCAATGTTAAGTCTTCTTGTCCAATGGCTGTGTTCCAAACTTTAAACTAACATGTTTAAAAGATGCATAAAATACACAACGAAGTAGGATTGACAACTTGGATGTTTCATCCGAAATATACAAGTAATTTACATTGCAATGCAATTAGTAAATGTGTCATTTCCGAAAAACCAAACACGAGCAAACAAACAACATATGTAAACTTTGCTCATGAACGACTCAACACTCAAAGTCACATGTCTAGTAAAAGTGTCACACATAATATGTTATTAACTATTATGTAAGTCATCAATCTTTGAGAATATCACATGTATTTCTCTTATCAAAAGATTGACAAAGGATAACGTATATCCTATGCATCTTATTTTCTGTGTGACATGAATGATTATGTTACAAGAGAATACATTGCATTCTGTTAACAAATATAGGATATTAGAGTTGAATAATAACCTAATATGACATGTGTCATTGGATAAACAAGTAAAATTGGTAATACACTAAAATACTTGTTTCACAAAGCATTCGTAAGAGTGATAAGTTTCCTCTTAGAAAAGCATATTTGTTGAAATAAACAGTATGTCTCATTTCAAATAAAATGCTCACAAGATCTTTTGAGGTAAGTAACCTTTACTAGATTCTCACTCAAGATATGCAAAGGAGCATTCTTGAAACACACATGAGGTAGTAGATTCTACATTGTATCACATTAGAGTGTCTCTTGGGTTTAGGAAACCAAATCAAGTTAAAATAACATGTAACAACTCAACAAACAAAGATGTTGTCCAAGAGATCATAAAATACACCATCTCCATCAAATAACCTTTAAATCTCAAACATGAAATTAAAACATTTCGCTTGCCTTTGTTAGGAGTTGTGTAAGACATGTCATTTTCTTAACCAACTTTCAAAGTATGGTTAATTTAGTCATATTAGGTCATGTATAAGCAAAACAAGATAACATCATCTTTGCTATACTTCGATAGGCAAATATAGGAATTTGAATTCTTCTAACATGAGAATGACTACTGGAGAACCTATCGCACTAGAAATTCAATTTGACCTAACGGTTGGATTGCTTCCTGGAGAGAAGTTAGGTTCGTGTATAACCCGTAAAAATGGTCGTGTTTAGCCTTAATTGAGCACCACTAGTGATAGTCTCATACTCATTCTCTAACTTGAAAAAATTTCATTCCTACATTTGACTAGAGATAGTTTACATCGGTGAACTTTATCTCCCATTAGGATGTCATCTTAAACAAGTAGTAATTAGGATCTGCCTTAGCAAACCTAGAGTGCTTGCATCCCACATACGTGTTTCAAAATAATAACATGTTCTCATAAGACATGATTAAATGTCTTCATGATCTTAAATGCTAAATGATTATCATGTTTTGCATGATGGTTGCATTTATTCCTTATGTGCATTTTACATGATTTGCTTGTAAAGTTTGCACCCACACTATGCTCTTTTGACACATTAGGAATTAGGTATGCCCATCACTATGAACCCTTAGAAGTCATAGAGTCATACACTAGTGTCAAAACCTATAAGTTAGAGTAGTCGCGAAGTTGTCCTAATTCCCCAGTCATCACTTTGCCTTCTTCCAAGTAATACACCCGTTTGTCATGTGAAGGTTAGATACAAACCTAGTAGAACTCGGAGTAGGAATGACAACTTAAATATTTCGTCCGAAATATTCAAGTAAGTTTAACTTGCGATCGCAATTGTTAAATGTCATATCCGAAACATCATACTCAAGCCTTTTAACAACGTATGTTAAAACGCTCATCCCAAAGCTAAAAGCTAACATCAACCCTCGGGTGATAAAGGACTCACAAGTTGCTATATAAGTGATTAGTAGTTACTTTCATTCTCGTGTGAATATACACGTCTTAAGATCCCAAACCCTGCTGCGAACCAGCACCATAGGCCTAGCTTTACATCTTTCAAAACCCCGCGAAACACTCACGTGCGAAGCACATCGAAATCCGTAAATCAACCAAACCTCTCAACCGATAATCCCTTAACCATCTCCGTCAAGGTCTAGGAATGATGGAACATTTTCTATAAATCTTATGACTATTTAAATATTTCACTGGAAATATTAAAGTCATCCCTTGTACCCCTCTTATGACTACTTGAATATTTCACTGGAAATATTGTAGTCATCTCGTGCGTCTCGTCTCATGACTCTTTGAATATTTCACTGGAAATATTGAGATCATCTCTTCTATTTCGTGTCATGACTTTTAGATATTTCACTGGAAATATCAAGTCATTTTTCACATCGCTCTAATGACTACCTATGTATTTCCTCGTAAATATAAAAGTCATCTCTTCTCGTCCAGTACCATTCAAAGAATTTATTAGGTATAAATTCTCTCCTCGTGTCTAAAAATCTCCCTAAATCAGCGAAATTTTTTCGTAAAATCCTCTTTAACTCCAATGACAACTTAAATATTTCATCCGAAATATTTAAAGTTTATTTAATTTGCAAAATGCAATTAAATATCATTTCTCTTTCTCGACAAACGTTCATCGAATCCCGTTGGATTCACTCATAAAAGAATTTATTCGGTATAAATTCTTTTAATCTAAGGTCCAGAAAAATCACAACATATGTGAAATTTCTTTGTCAGAAATCTAATTCTGGGTCAAAACTGACCTCAGCAGGTCACGGTACCCTTAAATAGGGGACAGTACCGCTAAATTTAACGGTACTGTCGGACCGTTGTCTGCTGAGACAGTTTATTCTCACTGTTTCAAAAACACTATCGAAACCCACTCGATGTAGTCTTGAACCAGAACCGTATCCTATCAGAACAGATTATATCTATCTTCTGATTCCTAAGCCTTCTTCCCTTTCACTCCTGCATGGTACTAAACACTACCAATGATTTCGCATCCCACTCATCTTCCACACACTTCAAACGAAGAACCGCTAGGATACGTTGAGATAACCCTTCTTCATCAACATAGATAACCTTACTAGAACCTTATCACTAACATCACAACCTTGAAGATTTTATCTTCTTAACCCTTAGGATATCTCCACGTGATCACATGCCTCATCATAATATTCTATGAATATTCACAATGATTGAGAAGAGCTACGTGACTTCAAAGGTGGAGTTTATCGTATGCTATCCACCACTTGTCATAACGTTACTAAGCTCATCGCTTCCGTCAACTTTTGTTTTCCTCTTTATCTTCTGCATCTTTTCCGGATGGTTATAGATTAAGGGGGAGCGAAAACACACTCATATATCCTTTCACCAAACACTCTCAAGAACAAATTAATGTGGTTCTTATTCCCTAGGAAACTTCCCTTTAGCTGCCCAGAACTAGGCTGCACAGGAAAATTTGTGACTTCCAGGTCACGGTACCGTTAAATTTAACGGTACCGTGTGGTATTTAGTGGTACCGTGCCTATTTTTGACAAATTTGTACAGGAAAATTCATGACTTCCAGGTCACGGTACCGTTAAATTTAACGGTACCGTGTGGTATTTAGTGGTACCGTGCCTATTTTTGACGAATTTTCACTGTTCCCTCCTGATCCCTGCATCCCTAACCTCAAACCTGCAAAATTTTGCAAACTCACACACACCCTAAGATTTCCTCGCTACACCATAGGACACCATCACCAACTTTAGTTTGAATCCCACAACCCTTGCCTATATAAGGCCTCACTATTGCAAGCTTATCTTGCATCTCATCTTCAAACCTCACATTAACATCTTTCATCATCACACTCAACCCTTATAGCTACACTTCACCATTGACAGTGATAGTTAGTCTAAGAACCTTCAACCCATAGATCATCACACTCAAACCTTATAACCTTCAACTCATCACACTCAAACCTTACAACTACTCCTCACTTTGGATAAGTGACAGTTAGTTCAACAACCTTTAATCCTCACAAACACACGAAACCCTTCATGCACCAAATTATCTCTAACACATAACTAGGATCATCCAACCTAGAAACCTAGAACTTCGTTACCTTAACCCCGTTAGAGATATCCACCAACAATCCTGTTAGGATCACTTGCACCTTTTCTTTTTCCCTTTTGAAATATATCATGCATCTCATTGTCAGTGCAAACGATATATTAACCTAAACCATCCTTTCCCACCTTTCCTCAAAGGGCAAAACCAACATCTCCAACCACATCATCATCATCCTCCACTTTTAGGATTCCCACACCCTTACCTTCACCAAGTCCACCACAACCTTTTGCTATCACACTAACCCTATCACCATCAAACCTCTCTGGACTTGGCACCAACACATCATCCTTATCACCATCACCACAACCTTTAGCTCTCAGACTAACCTTGTCACCTACATCACCTTTTGAACTTGGCACTAACACATCATCCTTATCACTATCACCATCATCACAACCACTAATGGGTCATCCCATTATTTATCCCCTACAACCACATAACCCAAGTTGTCCTTGTCGTCATCACAACCAACACTCTCCTACCTTATGGAATAATTTAGGTATAACCTCTATCGAGTCTACTTTATGGCACGACTTGTCATAATAGTAATCATTTAGAGTATGTCTTATCAACAAACTATCATTAACATCAATCATCTTAGGTAGATGATTATATTGTTCAAAAGGTTTGTTAGAACTTTCCTCCCAATGACAACTTGGAATAAGTCATTTAGTTCGTCAGTCAAAGAACGAATCTCGTTCTTGATTAGTTTGATTGAGTGAACAATTACACCTTAGGTTTTCGGTCGGGTTGTGACACTTACGTGTTAACATAGTTTAACCCATGCATGTCTTGCTATGTGTATTATATCCCTATAATGTTGCTCCTATACTGTTATATATTATGCTGCACGAAGCTAACCCTTGATGTAGGAAAAGCCTTTGTAAGAATTTGATCCATGGATCCGCTAGATACTAAGGTAAATAAACAAGGGGATTAAGTCACCATAGGGGAGCATTGAGCTAGGGGGAGCTCGGGAGTATTTGAATACATAGCATGGAGTCGTCTTCACAAGTGGTGATAGAAGGCTTCACTAGGATGATGCAAGCTCGCCTTTCGGGGGAGAAAGGATAGTAGCGCAATAAGGGGGAGTAGGGAGTAAATTCAAGGGAGCGCTCGAGGAAAATACCTTTTTGATTTGACAAAAGGGGGAGAAGGGGAGTGTAAACAGGTAACTTTTACATTTTACTATGTGTTACGGTTTACATATTTGTCATCATCAAAAAAGGGGAGATTGTTAGTGCAAATATTACGATATTTAAACTAAACGATTTCTTTGGTTTTAATAATGACAAACATGTAACTTGTAATACATAACGTAAAATGTGCAAGTTACTTGTAAACACAAATCATCAATGCATACTTACATCAACACTTCCTGACGTCTCAAGTATGCTTCAACGAAGTCGTAGATTTCCATCCCGACATAAATCACTCAAGGTATGGACAAACAAATCTACTACTTGACAAATGATCAAAGGATTTTATTTTTCTAAACTTCACATTTTTAATGTGACAAAACATTTTTTCAAAAAATATATTTCACAAATTATTTTTGAATTAAAAAGAAATGTTTTATTTTGAAAAATATGTTTAGAAATCCTAACAGTCAAATTTCCCCCCAAAACAGCTCCTAACATTCCCAAATAAACCTTCCCCACTAAAGACAAGCGAAGGAGCGTCCACGGTACCTCTAAATAGGGACGGCTCCACTAAATTTAGTGGAGCAGTCGGGCATTTAGTGGAGCCGTGGGTCTGTAACGGCTAGATTTTCCCTTGCCTATAAATAGTGGACCATTTCACACTTCCAACTTGATTTTTCCAGTCCTTTTTCTCTGGTCTAATCCCTCCTCACTTAGATGACTTTCTTTGATCATTTGGAGAGTCTTAGTTTGTTTAAGAGTGATCCAATCATCAATTCAAGTGATCCTCTTCATTCCTCTTGATTAGCAAGAGAAGAACACAAAGTATCCAAGTAGATACAAAGTGTTGTCATCCCTCTTGATTAGCAAGAGAAGAACACAAAGTATCCAAGTAGATACAAAGTGTTATCATTCCTCTTCATTTGCAAGAGAAGAACTCAAGGTATCCAAGAAGATACAAGAGTTGGAGTTGTTAGGTCTTGTAACATTTGTTACACTCTTGATTGTATCATAGCATACATCAAGATTATTTTTCTTTTGTGAGAGAGTGAGTCAAGATCATTGTGATCTTAAGAGATAGTGAAGATCTCTTGAAGCCATTGGGCTTGTGTGATTGATCATTTGGATCAAGGGTAGATCGTGGTAGATTGGTGCTAGCTAAGATTAGCACTCGACATCTAGCTTAGTGTCGAAAATAGGATAAGCGACGTGTAAGGTGTAGATCGGGTAGATCGTGGTAGATTGGTGCTAGCTAAGATTAGCACTCGACATCTAGCTTAGTGTAGGAAATAGGATAAGCGACGTGTAAGGTGTAGATCGGGTAGATCGTGGTAGATTGGTGCTAGCTAAGATTAGCACTCGACATCTAGCTCAGTGTCGGAAAACAAGTTAAGCGACGTGTACGGTTTTCGCCGCCTGAAGGGAGTTTGTTGATTAGTGAAGTAACTCTCGAGTTGGGTACTCGAGGAGTGGAGTAGGGCGAATAGGAGCTTCGTGACCGAACCACTATAAATCACCATGTCCGGTTTGCGCCTTCTTACTTATCTCTTTACTTTCATTTCATTCTTTATCGCTTTATATTTGCATTGCGTTTTTGCTTGTGTGGCTAGTTGCTTATGTTATGTTGATTATCTATGTGTCATGTTTTGATTGTGCATATGTTGTAGTTTACTATATTCATCTCTTGATGCTATATGATCATAGTTGACACTTTTCATATCACATCACACTTGATCAGGAGTTTGATACAAAAGCTTTAAATTTTTAAATGGAAACGTATTCACCCCCCCCCCCCCTCTACGGTTTCCACAAACTACACGTTTTAAATTACCGGGATCAAAACTACACTCTATAACACACCAACAACCAAATAATACACAAAAATCACCCACTATCACCACCTTGACTAGGTGGCCGGTTCTAGCTATTCCAAGACACCAAGTGTCTTGGTTAACATGCATGTGTAGACACATGTGTTCCACTTAACACCTTAACTACATAAATAGAGTTAAAATTCACATAGAGTGTATCACCAATATAGTTTCTCTCCAAAAAAATCTGCATTTCTTCCTTGGTTTCTGCTGATGTCGAGAGTCTTATGAGCCAAGAACATCATTGGATTTTGATTCTATTAGTTACATTGGTGCTAGTTTGAAGGTCCTAGTATACAAGTTTGTTCCTAACCCTTTCCTTTCCTTCAAACTCTTTATAATTTGATTTATTTAAAGTATTATTATAGTAGATTAGAAGACTCTTGCTCATGTATCTTGGAATATTGATCAAGTTTTCATAGGAATTTAAGAGTTATATAGGAGGCTAGGCTTGAAAGAATTGGATAATGCAAGAGTTGTTAGTTACACTTTTTATTGTTGAATCTAGTTTTCATTTTAATGTATTTATAAAGATCACCCATGTTTTCTCTAAAACCCATTTTTGTTTCCTGGTCATATTACCATTTGATCCACATAATGAGGTTCATGATTGATAGTACCACAAATTATAGCAAAACCTAGCTTATAGGCCCTAGAAAGTCTTGATCTTGAAAAGATGAATCTGTCCAAAATAGTATCAGTAGGAAAACGACTCACCCATTTTACCTCACTAAGTTTTGGGCTAAAAGAAAAATATAGAGATGTAGATCTATGTCTCAGGGTCATATTTCCAAAAACCTCATGTCCTAATTCATCTTGGAGATTTTTAGAGAAAATCCACACTAAAACTGGTCTAGGAATGCATGTCAGATTTGATGGGCTATTTACTCACAATTGTTGCAAAGAACACTAGGTTGGTGTAAACATGAAAGTTGTAGCCAAGACCTGTATAAAATGTTTCCCATAGGCCATGTGTTCATTAAACCTGTAGATAAAAAGATAAACCCTTTTTTCTAAACCCATTTGAATGCTGAGTATAACTATTTAGAGACACAAGGGTAAATTTGTAATTTCACCCATGTTCTGAGGTTCTCAGTAATGTGAGGCCCTGATTTTCATATAGTACAGAGTCATACCTTTCTAAGCATATAAAGTTCATAATTTTAGCCTCCAAGGTTTAGAAATGGCGACCCGATTGGTGCGGCAATTTTATAAAATTTCCATCAGCTTTACATTTTTAAACCATATAAGCTTTACTAAACGTCTTTCGACCTATGTCTTGCTATAAAACTTTTAAATAAATGACCACATGATATTTTGAGTTCAAGTACTGAGTTAAGTCATAAACAAAAAGTTTTATACCCTAATCCCCGAGCCTAAGTTGTGTTATACTTTATCTAGGTCACTTGTGATCTTGCGGTTTTCTCGACGTGCACACTTCTCCGGTTTTCGTTGCTACTACATCGTTGCTGAGTTCATAGCCCCAAGTTTTACTTTAATTGTTTCATAAACTCTGTGGGGGAGATACATGCTATAAATATTTATGATCATAGTTGTTTTGAAATTGGATGCTATCGTGTTATTATTATTGCCTAAGTTTCCCATAGCCGAAAGTCCCTTTATCGTGAACCGTTAATCACTTGCTAGTGAACGCGAATACAGTGAATAGATCTATTGGAACTAACAATCCCCACCAGAAAGAACATGCCTATATGGCAATCGTGTATTGTATTCGTCCAAAAATGATAGGTGTGGCTATTACCTATGTATAAGGGCTGATTCAAAAATAGATACGTAGGGTCGGGGTCACGAGCTTAGGGCAATAATAACCTTACTAGACTTTTCATTTGTTGCTTAGTTGTTTTTATAAATGATATTGTGATCGACTGCTTATGATTAAACTCTATGGATTCACTCAGCCTTTGTGTTGACCTTTTTAGCATGTTTTATCTCAGGTCCTTAAGGCGATAGCAGGTGGGAAGTATTTTCGAGTCTTTTGCATAAATGAAGACTTGTTTTATAATTATTCCATTCGATAAACTTTTGAACAATTTATGTTATGCACTTATGTATTGGGACCATTTTACGCTGTAAAACTCTGAATTTTCTGTAATATTATCGAATGGTGTTGTTTTTCGAAAACGTCTCATTTTAGAGTTCGTTTTCTATGACTTGGACTGTTTAACTAATAAGTACCGTCCCAAATTTCTATTCTGCAATATAGTAAATTTGGGGGTGTTACAAAAACAAAACACATAGAGATTAGGCATCATTTTATAAGAGACTGCAATGAGAAAAAGCTAGTTCAGAATATTTGTACTGCTTGTGGTTGCTCGCATTGTTAGTATTGCTGCGTATATGGGTTTCATGGATTAATTGTGCAACATGGTATTGGAAGTTTAAGAGAATAACGAGCAGATTCATTGTCCGAGGTATGGAAATATTAACTAGGGACACACACAGAAGCTTGTTTGATTCGATGAGTGGTGATTTGAAGGAAATTCATACTGCTAGTGTTGGTTAAAACTGCTAGCCTTGTCCGATAAAGGTTGTTTGTACTGCTAGTTATAGCAGATATCGGACAGTATATAGTTTTGGTTCTCGGTTGTTATGGAGTTGGTCAACACACACAGGTGTTTGGTTTTGGATTTTTGGTTTTGGGTTGTGACTTGGTATTCATTAATATTGAATACTCTTGGGAATCAGGTTCAAGTTAAAGAACTATTCTTCATATTACTACTGCTTGGTTTCAAATGTTATTGTAGTCATTTTTCGTAAGCTATTTGGTGCTCGTTCATGGATAGTACTACATGGTGTTCGTTGCTATGGTGGTTAGTTATTCGAAAAGTTCTTTCAAATGGTTAACATATAGGTTTCAGGGAAAGCTTAATGTTAAAATGTTTAACTATTTATATGCTACATCGAGGTGAAGGTTTTTACAACTGCTAGTTGTTATTACTACTGCTGATTTAGGTTTCTTTTGTCTTGAGTTCAATTTTAGTAAGCATTTTGGTGTTCTTTATGGAGGGTAATTCGAGACAATGGAAGACTGGATTGAAAGTATGATAGTGGTTCGTGGTTGTGAAGATCAAAGTTGCATTTACTTAAAGTCTCCAAGTGGATTATGACAAAAAGGGGAAGAAGTAATACATTGAAGCTTTACAACTTGAAGATCCTTGGTGGTATAGCATAGATTAAGGGGAAGTTTGATTCTTTCATATATATTAGCTTCAGGGGAAGTTTGTGCTTATTTGGTTTTGTCAATATCAACTAGGGGAAGATTGTTGGGTCGAATATTTGAGTTGATAAGACAAAACACATGAAAGATGAAGGACTTATGAAGACAAAGGAAGAATTCTTCAAATGATGAAGAATGAAAACTACAAGGGCTTAAATTGTGTTATGTTAGAAGTCTTTGTAACCCTAATCTCTATTATATAAAGAGATTAAGGGCGTTTAGTTTAGGTGTGTCAAAGATGTAACACCAGGATATGTGTGTGTGTGTACCTAGGCGTATGGTCTTGTTTAGACGCCTAGGGTTAGATTTTATGTTAAGCATCAAGGATCATTGATCCCTGTTAGATTAGGTAACCGTATTACACTTTATCACGTAGTATTGGGGCTGTGAGTGTTGTATGTAGTTGTTAGAGATGATAACGAGAAACCTTGTATCAATAATAATGATGTTTTGTTTATTCCGCTGCGCATCATGTTTATCATTTTTATTGTTAATCCCTTGTGCTCTAAACGATCCATGAAGTTACTATAAACTTCACAGGAAAGCTTCTTCCATATGGAAAGTGGCATCAAGTTACTATAAACTTCCCGAAAAATCACACGGAATGAGAAACTTGCCGGGGTCTCCAAGTTTTTCGGGTAACTTTTTGAGGAGAACCGCCGATTAATGCTCATTTAATGGGGTTTTAGCTAATTCAAATAATTTTTTCTTATTACTTAGCAAATTCTTAATTGTCGAAGCAAATTTAGGCATGAGAAGAAGAGCATCCGCGAAGCTAATATCGAAGTGTAAATCTTGAAAGATTTGGAAGAACATTTCCATTTGATTGTTAGCTTTTTCGCGGAGCTTTTGATCATTAAGTCTTGACGGGTAAGGTATTGACGGTTTAAGATTAGTCTTCGGAATATTAAAGGGAACAACTTCGGGCTCAGAAACTTGGACAACGAGAGGTTAGACGTTTTCGGTACTTCCCTTATTAGTAGGAGGCACCGTGCCCTTTGTCACCTCGGTTTCAGGTTCCAGTACTTTAGGAAGAGAAGAAGAAGTAGTAGGAATCGTAGATCCATCATAAGCAGCACCACTTCGGGTGGTGATATCTTTCATGTCACCTGTCGGGTTAGCAACGGTATTGCTTGGAAGAGATCCCAAACTCGAGGGTTGATTCATTTGTATAAAACTACTCATCATGTTCTAAAGCTCATTCGTTTGTCTAGTCAACGTAGTATCAATTTCTTTCATAAGCTCGACCTTCATATTGTTGACCTGATTTTGCATATCTCGCATGTTAACATCATTCGTCTTCATGTAGATCGAAAAATCATTAGTAGGCCCAACTTGAGGAGGAGGTTGATAACTTTGTTGAGGTGGAACTTGGTAATTTTGGTTTCCTTGATTGAAATTTGTTCCACGGTCTTGGTTACAACCTTAATTTTTGATTATTTTGATTGAAACGGTTTTGATTGTTTTGAACAGAAGGAAAACCGGGTGGTCCCATTTTGTTACTAGCAGGGTAATTAATTTCTCCTTGAGGACGAAATCCTTGATTTTGATTGTAATTCGCTGCTACTGCGGTAGTATTGAAAATGTTACCATCGGTGGCTTGACAATCATAATAAGGATAGGGGCCCCCACAAATAACACAACTTTCGGTAACGGATTTAACAGGCTCTGATTTTTGGTTTTGAATCTTAATCACTCTCATCATACATCATATAGCATCCGTAATTTTGGCCATCTCCGATGGATGTGCCGGTGTAGACGAAGAAGAAGTAGTATTAGCACTCACTTTGGAAACAACCGGTTTGTTTCATGCAGTGCGAACTTTTGATTTGTTCTCGATAATAGTTAAAATATCTATCGGAGTTCGATTCAAGATATTGCCACCGGCGGCTGCATTAAGCGAATCTTGATCGGTTTGCGTCAAAGGATTATAAAACGTATCGATTTGGTGCAATTCCGCAAACACCGTGATGTGGGCATTTACGAAGGAGATCCTTGAATCGTTCCCATGGCTCACCAAAATTTTCATCAAAGTTCGATTCACGTTATTGAAAATTAGTAATATCGTTCTTAAAATTCGTCGTCTTAGAAGGAGGAAAGAAATAATTCACGAATTTAGAGACAAGATCTTCCCAAATAGTAATCGAACGAGGGGGTTCTTTTTTGAGCCTAATTCGGGCTGCCCGCTCCAGAGAAAATGGGAATAACATCAACTTAATCGTGCTATGAGGGACATCCCGATATTTCATAGTCGAAGTTAACTTATTAAACCATCGGATGTGAGCGTGAGAATCGTCCCTCTCGAAACCAAGAAATTGGTTTGACGTTACAAGTTGAATTAAACCAGTTTTTAACTCAAAATTCTCGGAAAGAATCGGTGGTAAAACTATAGCATCTCCGTAACCCTCGGTGGGTGCTTGGAGCAATTCCGACATAGTACGTGTATCCGCCATTTCGATTATGGGAGCTTCAACAAGAGTATGTATCTCGGGTACGTTAACTCGTTTGTCACGTCGACGATAACGTTGAGTCGGTATTGTAGGAGATTTATCGATTAAATTCGATTGAGAACGAGTGCGCATACGCTAAAAACATAAAATTTAAAAGAAAAATACATTTTGTAAAAGAAAATATTTCTGGGTTTTTATATTTAGAAAAATGGAAAAACATTTTTTTTTTTTGGTAATCGATTCGTCAACCGGTGCTCGGTAGCTCTCTAGAATAAGCACAAAGAAGCGAAAGAGCGGGTCAGTGCGAAGCTTATAAAAAAACTTCTCTTTTCGGGACGAAGTTCGTTGGATCGTCCCTCCTTATACCTCTCTTATAGCTTATAATCTAAAGGTGAGCCGACGTAACAATTGACTTCATGATTTCTTTTGTTGGTTTTTTAATTTTTTTGGTATTTTGAATACTTTAGGAAAAGTATTCATGATTTTTTTTATTTTTTTGGTTTTTATAATACGAAAATATTCACAAGATAAAATGATAACTTCACAGGGAAGGATCTTCAAATCATTAATCTTCGAATGTAACTCGATATTCGTTTACACACCTCTCCGACAGCGGCGCCAAAAACTTGATTATTCGTTTCAAAGTATATATATATATATGATGTGCCCGTTTCGAGTGCAAGTTTTAAATTTATAACACGATCTACCAATAATTCAAACGAAATAAATACGAGCAAGTATACTCGTCCGTGTGTAGTAAGAGGTGAAATGGTAAGCCGAGGTCGTTCATAGGGATTTGTTTAGTTTTTGGGATGTGAGTTTCGAATATAATATCAATCTTGTTCAACGATTCTAATTGCAAGCAAATAATGATGATGTGAATTCAATAAATTAAAGACTACACATGCCTAGACTAGTTTTGCACAATTCTCTTGACATAATGATGACAAAGGTTCCATTTGATTATGATCACCAAATTAGATGGTGTTCTAATTCGATTAGTGGGTATACTAACTCTATTTTTTCAAACACTTTCAATCCTCGTCAAGATTTTAAGATGACAAAAACAATATTTAAGATTTGATCAATCCAAGACTAACACAACTCAATTACTCGATTCGCTTTCGTTTCACAAGAAATTGACAACCACACTATTTTAGTTTTCCAAGTTTAACCAAGTTACTTATGAAATGGTCAATACATAAGGTAACACCCTCATAGACAAAGGTTTACAACTAATTGACTAACAATGTCTTTTTCAACCCATTATACTATTAGTAATTAACCAAACTTGATAACTCTTTGGTGGAGAAAACTCTTAATAGCACAATTCGTTCTTAGTATTAGCTTTTCGTTTATCATAGAACCATTGAGTCATAATCAACCAAAAGTCATGTAACAAATATCATCTAGGCAAGTGCACAAGGCACTTAGCCACTCATAGCAAACAAAGAAATAACCACAAGAAATTTATCACTTGAAAACATGATTAAAAATCTTACAAAAGTTGTAATGATGATTACAAGAATTAGGAACACTTGTGAGATGATCAACAAAGATTCCTTGAATGATTAAGTTGATGATTGATGAATGTAAGCTTTCCCTTTTTCCTGCGTTTTTCTCCTTTGTCGCCCCCTTGAATATGTTTGTAACCCTTTTGGTCTCTAGGTAGTGATGTATATGATAATAGTTGGTTTCTCTTGTTTGATAGATAGTTCTCTTTGTTGTATCTTTTGGCCAAGTATATATAAGATGGCTCCCCTTGGTCACCAAGCAAAATACTTGCTCCCAAAGTGTCATAAAATGAAGGTCAAATGAGTTAATGGAAGTAGATGATCGGACTTTGGAGTAATGGCACTTAATTCTTCACTTAAATGCAACTTTGGATGACTTTTAGTGGCTAAACCCGCGGTCGGGACCAAGGACCGACAGTTTGGATGTCTGCTGAACCTCAGGTTTGGACTCTGAACCTTCGATTTAGAATGACTGCTCAACCTTGGGTTTGAGAGATGAACATTGGGTTTGGGATTCAGCTTCAACCTTGGGTTTGAGATATGAGCCTTGGGTTTGAACATAATTCTCATTCATTTCATCAATTCTTGATCTTTTGAACTTGGAAATCATTGCAATGTTGATTCTTTATCTTTAACGAGCCTTCCAAAGCCTTTATTGTGATAAGAATCCTACGTTTTTGCATAAGCTCTTGATTTAACAACTTTTCTACATCTTTTTAGCCATTTACTTGAACTTGATTATACATGAACCTGAATATATCTTTAGTACCTTTTTAAGCATAATATGTTCATAAATACAACAAATACAATGCATAAACATAGAAATAACGTAACTAAAACATGTATAAAATGAGCGTTATCAAATCCCCCACACTTACACTTTGCTTGCCCCCAAGCAAATCTTAGCTTTTAGAAGTAAATCCACATGATATAAATTATAATGATTCTTCAAATGAGATTCAAATCCATCAAGTACAAGTATAAGATAAGATCCATCTTTTTAAGTTTATAGGTGAAAAGTCAAGATGTTTGACAATACCTTAATGATTCTCTTTCTTGATAACATGTTAAAACACCTCACGAAAAAAGAATGAAGTATAATTCACTCATCACTCATTTATGTATTGGGTGAGTATATAAGAAAATAACACTCATTGCTCAGGCATGATCTAAATATTACCATAAGCTTGTACAAGAAACAAAACTTCACCGACGTGGCGTAAGCACCAAGTGTAAACATCTAAGAGGACTTTTATTTGGGTTTAAGGCTTCAGGGGTTATATAAGACTTATGTGCAACTATCTCATGTAAAACATAATAGCTTGCTAACAACAAATTCTTGCATCACCAAATAACAGATGGTCACTAAGGATAACCTTAGATCGCTAACAACGCTACCTAATTCCTCAAGAAATTGGATGGTCACCACATGTCAATACACTTGATAATTACCACAAAATCAATTAGGTAGGGATAAGACATGGGATATATTTATGAAATTGGTTTAAACTAAAACATTACAAATAGTCAAAGTCTACAACCGAATGCTACTAGCTACATCAACCACTTTCCTTTGAACTCGAGAACTCATCCTTAATCGATATCATTCTTTCATAGCTCATTGGCTATTCTTGTCACCATACACTTGCGATTACTTTTTTTTTTTTTTTTTTCATCGATCATAATACCAATAGTCAACTTTCTCAATTTCAAGGATTCCCACATAACAACCATCTTTCCTTTGTAGCTAGTAACCAACCAAGACTTGACTATGGGTAAGGTTAAGGCTAAAGGTGTAAAATATTTTTATATTTTTCTGGTGTAACGAAATGAAAAGGATGGCTCAAAGGGTGTACTAATGGTATCTAGCACTAAAATTGAGTGCTAACAAATGGGTTCATATAAGTGGTTAACTAACCGATGTGGCCAGCTAATATATCATTAGATGAAAAATGGAAGGCCATTTGGTTTAATTCCTAAGGTTGCCTCTTATCACACGAATACACTTATATCATACAAGGTAATCTCACTGCGGTCTGGTAATGATTTGCATGTACAAGTTCTAGAATAAATAAGATCACCGGCACACTCATAGCAAAAAGATCAAGCATAAAAGATGTATGCTATATAAGAATAGACTTAAATCCTCACAATTTAGTGGAATGGGCTATAGTTGTGCTAGCAATGTTATCAATCCTAAAAATAGATCGCAATGTCAATCAGGACACATCTCGAATTTTTAAAAATTACATGTTTTATTAGTGGATTGATCTAGTTGTTCTAATATAGATTATTCTAAATGTGTGAAAACAACTAGATCATAAAGGCAAACAAATTAAAAACAAGGCTCAAAAATATAGAAAATTTAAAAAATTCAAGTATCATTTTCCTATTTCCTCCCCCCCCCCCCACACTTAAGTTTGACATTGTCCTCAATGTAAAGAATGATGAACCATAAAAATAGGGAAATGGAACATAAAAGAAATGATACTGCCTGAACCTCGGAATCTTTAGCAGGCTCTAAATCAGATTTTGAGATTGAATGATTCCGCATCTTCAAGATCAAGCATGCTAACCTGCATAAATCATCAAAAACAAAAAACAAAAACACACAAAATGCAATATATATATATATATATAATATATATATATATATATATATATATATATATATATATATATATTATATATATATATATATATATATATATATATATATATTACTATTTGCGACGCCCCCACACTTATGGTGAAACCATCGGGGCATAAAAAACAAACAATTTAAAAACACACGGGTTGCCTCCCGAGAAGCGCTATATTTATTAATGAGTCATCCGCCCGACTCATCTTTTCTTACTTTCATGGTTTATGTTTGGGATTCTTTCCTGACTTCTTTGGAATATACACCACATTTTCTTTTACTATTCCTTTTCCGGTTTTATCAATATCATGTAACTTTGCGGTATTGCAAGTTCTAGGGAGAACATCCCAGATGTAACCAGTTTCCGCAGCCCATGGTATTACTTTTTTATAATCAGCTGGAAAAGGTGCCATAAACGGAATAGCAGTGTATTTATTTTTATCGAGCATTTCAAGTGGAATTTCTTCACTTGACATTTCGTTCAATTGCTCCTCATCATGGTAGAGTTTGATTCGATGTCCATTAACAATGAAAGTTCCACCATGCTTGTCATATAATTCGACATATCCGGATGGAAAACCATGTTTTACCACGAATGGACCAAACCATTTGGTTCTTAGCTTAGGAGCTTTGAATTTGTACTTAGAATTGAATAAAAGAACTTTGTCTCCGGCTTTGAATGCTTTCCGGATTCTCAGTTTCCTATCATGATAAGCTTTTTTTAACGCTTTGTACAACTTGGAATTCTCATACGCTTGGTGTCTTAATTCATCGAGTTCATGCAATTCCAAGAACCATTTTTCTCCCGCGATTTTAAGATCGGGGTTACATTGTTTCAGCGCCCAGTAAGCTCAGTGTTCAATTTCAAACGGCAAATGACAACTTTTTCCATATATGAGTCTATATGGTGTTGTGCCAATTGGAGTTTTATATGCCGTTCTGAACGCCCATAGAGCATCATCGAGTTTCCTTGACCAAACAGAAGGATTATCCTTAACCGTTTTTTCAAGTATTCTTTTTAAAGCTCTATTGGTGTTTTCAACTTGACCACAGATTTGAGGATGGTATGCTGTTGCGAAACGATGGTGGACCCCATATCGTTTCATAGCTTTCTCCATTTAATGGTTACAGAAGTGAGTTCCTCTGTCACTTATTAAAGCTTTTGGAATTTCAAATCGAGAGAAAAGCTTTTTTAGAAAATTTACAACCACTCGTGCATCATTAGTGGGTAAGGCTTCCGCTTCGGCCCATTTAGAAACATAGTCAATTGCAACGAGGATGTATTCGAACTTATGAGATTTAGGAAAAGGACCCATAAAGTCAATGCAAATATCAAAGATTTCAGAAACTTGAATGCTCTTTTGTGGCATTTCGTCTCTACGAGAAAGACTACCATACTTCTGGCATGCATCACAATTTTTCACAAGCGTATGTGCTTCTTTAAAAATTGTTGGCCAATAAAATCCCGCATCGTAGACCTTTTTAGCGGTTGTGGGTGGACCGTAATGTCCTCCAGTTGGGCCACGATGACATTCATCAAGAATTTTTCGTGTCTCTGAACCATACACACATCTTCTAATTATCCCATCGGGACACATTTTAAATAGATTTGGTTCATCCCAAAAATAGTGTTTTAGGTTTGCGAAGAATTTACTACGCTCAGCGTAAAATAGACCTTTTTGTAATATTCCTCCGGCTAAATAATTTGCATAATCTGCAAACCATGGGATTTCTTCTTCATCAATTCCCATAAGGGTTTCATCGGGAAAATTATCGTCAATCTCGTCTTCACCGAGTTCCTCTAAATTAGGATTTTCTAATCTAGATAAATGATCTGTTGCCACATTTTCTGCACCTTTCTTATTCTGGATTTCTATGTCAAATTCTTCAAGCAATAAAATCCATCGAATAAGATGTGGTTTAGCATCTTGTTTAGCAAATAGATATTTGAGAGCTGAATGATCAGTGAATACAATTGTCTTTGACAAAACGAGATAAGAACGAAATTTGTCAAAGGCAAAAACTACAGCCAATAGTTCCTTTTCAGTGATTGTGTAGTTTTGTTGGGCACTATTTAAGGTTTTGCTAGCAAATTAAATAGGACGAAAATGTTTTCCTTCTCGTTGTGCTAATACTGTCCCAACAGCATAATCGCTTGCATCGCACATAAGTTCAAACGGCAGAGACCAATTTGGTGAAACCATAATCGGTGCATTTGTTAACTTATTTTTGAGTGTTTCGAATGCCTTGATGCATTCTTTATTAAAATCAAAGATTGAATCTTTCTCGAGAAGCTTCGTCATAGAACGAGAAATTTTTGAAAAATCTTTGATGAATCTGCGGTAAAATCCCGCATGTCCCAAAAAACTCCTAACGCCTTTAACATTAGTCGGGGGAGGTAATTTAGAAATAGCATCTATTTTTGCTTTGTCAAATTCAATTCCTTTGCTCGAAATCTTGTGACCTAGCACAATGCCTTCTGTCACCATAAAATGACATTTTTCCCAATTTAGCACAAGATGAGAAGTTTTGCATCTTTCAAGCATTTTATCAAGATTGGAAAGGCATGACTCGAATGAGTCTCAAAATACTGAGAAATCATCCATGAAAACTTCCATGGAGGTTTCAAGCATATCTTGAAAAATAGCAATCATGCATCTTTGAAATATTGCTGGTGCGTTACAAAGACCAAAAGGCATACGCCTATATGCATATGTGCCAAAAGGATACGTGAATGTGGTCTTTTCTTGATCAGCTGGATCTATTGGAATTTGAAAATAACCGGAAAATCCATCGGGAAAACAAAAGTATTTGTTCCCCGCAAGTCTTTCCAACATTTGATCCATGAACGGTAATGGAAAATGATCTTTTCTGGTGGCATCATTTAATTTTCGATAATCAATGCACACTCGCCAACCACTTATGGTTCTAGTAGGAACAAGTTCATTATGTTCATTAGCCATGACAGTTGTTCCTCCTTTCTTAGGAACACAATGAACGGGAATCACCCATGAACTATCCTCAATGGGATAAATAATTCCAGCGTCAAGAAGTTTGATTATTTCTTTCTTAACAACTTCTTTCATATTTGGGTTGAGTCTTCGTTTTCTTTGAACAACGAGTTTGGAATCGTTTTCGAAATTTATTTTGTGTTTGCAAAAATTCAGGCTTATTCCACGAATGTCAAAAGTTTTCCGGCCGAAAGATTCTTTATGCTTTTTTAGTGTAGAAACAAGACGTTCTTTTTCATTGGGTTTAAGTGCTGAAGATATGACAACTGGAAGAAGAGAATTTTCTTCCAAGAACGCATATTCATATGATCAGGAAGAGGTTTCAAGACGAGATCCACCGGTGGATCTTCAATTGAAGTTTTGATTCTCATATTATCATTGAATTCCAACTCCTGAAAGTTGGTGTTTTCTTCCTCAAGAATTTATTCGGTGTCTATCTGCATAAATTCAACGAATTCTCTGTCGAGATCTTCATCACTGATTTGTCCAGATGTTTTATGAGTCTTAATTCTTTCGTCAAGTAATTCGTCAAATGTTTCCTCTGTTATTTCATTGATAACATCAATGCTATAACAAGTGTCATCATTTGCATGAGAATATTTCATGGCTTGATTAATCAAAAAGGAAATTCTTTCGTCACCAACTCCAAGGTTGAGTTCTTTATTTTTCACTCGAATGATAGCATCTGCTGTGTTTAGGTAAGGTCTTGCTAGAATCAATGGAACTTTGCTATCTTCCTCTATCTCGAGGATCACAAAATCAACAGGAAAAATGAATTGCCCAACTTGAACAAGCATGTTTTCAGCTACTCCAACAGGATATTGGATAGTATGATTTGCTAAACGTATACTCATTCTTGTTGGTTTCAATGTATTGATCGAAAGCTTCGCATACAATGAGTATGGCATAAGATTGATACTCGCACCGAGGTCGGCTAAAGCATCACAAGTGATTGAATTTCCCAGAGTACACGGAATAAGAAAACTTCCAGGATCACCGAGTTTTTTCGGGAGTTTATTTTCAATAATGGCTGAGGAATCTTCATTCAAGAAGGTAGCGAAAATGTTTTCCATTTTACTTTTGTTGCTCACAAGTTCTTTCAAAAACTTCCCATAATTGGGCATTCCAGCTAGGACATCCACAAGAGGAACATTGATCCTAACTTCTTTGATTAAGTCCATGAACTTGCCATATTGCTCTTCCATCTTTTCTTTCCTCAAACGTTGAGGATATATAATTCTTTGTTTATATGGTTTGAGTGGTGGAGTAGGTTTAACAACTGGTGTAGGAGTTTGTTCATTGTCTTTTGGTTCTTCTTCTACTTCGTCCTCACTATTATCATGGACAATAGTGGTTGTTTGGGTGGTGGATCATAAGATAGACCACTACGAGTATATACATCATTTACATGCTCATTTCTCATTTGAGATGGACGATAAGATCAATGATGTGGTTTGGGTGGATGATATGCTGGCAAAATAAAATGCCATCTGCGGAAGTAATATTTACATGTCATCACATTTGGTTCAAGATCTGGATAGAATGATGATGTTTGGTTGTGGCATTGATGATTTGCTTGGCAAAAATATCAGAGATGTCTTTGCAGCAAGTTAAGATTTCATTTTGTTTCAAGATGATTTGATGATTACTGGTTTCATCATAAAGATTTGCGATTTACTCAAGATTTGAATTTTTATCATCCATTGTCGATCTTTGAGCATTTACGAATTCACGAATCTCTTTCTTCATATTCATATCATTATTTGCTTCAGCATTCGGATCCCATGTTATCATCAACTCGATGAGATGACTTCAACATATTGATCAATTCCTTCAGCATTTCTTTGATTTCGTTTGTGAGATAACTTTATCTTAGAAGATTTTGAATAGTCTTTCTCATATCCATGATTTTGGAATTTTCATATCTTCCTTGGACGAATCTGACTGGATTTCTCGTGAGTTTGATTTTGAATCCTTAGACAATCTGACTTTAGAATCACACGAAGGTCTTCTATAATGATTGTAGCTTCTTGGGTCTTGAAAGAAATATTCTCGTTTGCATCAAGTATCGCTTTGAGTTGTGTCATCGAAAAACCATGGATAAAATTGTATGACATGTAAAATTGAATATATACCACGAGACAATCCATGCCCATGACAACTTCGGAGCATGTTTTTCATTCGAAGCCAAGCTTCGACAAGATTTTCTCCTTTTTTTTGAGTAAAGCTACGAATTTCACCTAAGAGACGATCAAACATGGCTGGTGGAAAGAAACGTCCAACAAACGCTCTACTCATTTGGTCCCAAGTTGTGATCACTCCGAGGCTTAATTCATTATACGAAATTTTTGCTTCTCCGGTGAGAGACGATGGTAAAAGTTTAAGCCGGATTGAATTTCCATCGGTAGTTACATAACAAAACATGTCACAAATTTCAAGGAAATCGACGATATGTTTGTGTGGATCGGATTTAGCTCTACCGTTAAATTGGTTGTCTTTAATCATCGAAAGATGATGACTTTTGATAGTCAAGTTTTCTCCAAGATTAACGGGAACAATTGCGGCTGCGGGTGTAGGAGCTACAACCCTATTGGCATCCCACATAGGTTGATCGCCAGCCATTGGAAATGGTAATTCAAAAAAAAGATTGACGATTGGATGAACTTCGGAAAGGTTTTCGAATGGTGGATTAACGGTTTTTGGAATTCTTTGATCGGGTGGAATGAATGGAATTTTCTTTTTGCAAAATAAATGTTCGGGATTAGACAATGGTGAACTTAATTCTTCGAAAGAAGAACGAGTGGTCATACACGAGAAAAACGAGCCTATCGAAAAGGATTTAAAAACTTTTTTTTTTTTTTTTTATGAACAGTAGCAAGTGAACCGGCGGTTGGGAGGAATGAACCGGCGGTTTGGAGATGAAAAAGTTTTACCGAAGGTTTGAACCGGACGGTCGGAGGAATGGACCGACGGTTTAGGAAATTTTTTTTTTAAGTTAAAAAGTTTACCGAGAGTAGGACCGTTGTGGTTTGAGTTCAAACCGGCGGTTTGGAAAAAAAAGTTTTTTTACGAAAGCTGATAAACCGGCGGTCGAGAATTCGGACCGAAGGTTTGGAGTTTAAAAAAAAATTACCGAGAGCTAGGACTGTGAGGTCGAGCTTCAGACCGAAGGTTTGGTCTGATAAAAAGTTTACCGAGAGCTAGGACCGCGAGGTTTGGGTTGAAACCTAAGGTTTGCAGAGAAATATATTTTTTCTTTAGAGCTTAATGAATACGATAACGAATATCAATACGAGTAGGAATAGAACAAGTAAATTATAAACAAAAACTTCACGAAAACGTGATCAAATCCCCGGCAGCAGCGCCAAAAACTTGAAGTGCCCGTTTCGAGTGCAAGTTTTAAATTTATAACACGATCTACCAATAATTCAAACGAAACACATACGAGCAAGTATACTCGTCCGTGTGTAGTAAGAGGTGAAATGGTAAGCCGAGGTCGTTCACAGGGATTTGTTTAGATTTTGGGATGTGAGCTTCGAATATAATATCAATCTTGTTCAACATTTCTAATAGCAAGCAAATAATGATGATGTGAATTCAATTAATTAAAGACTACACTTGCCTAGACTAGTTTTGCACAATTCTCTTGACATGATGATGACAAAGGTTCCATTTGATTATGATCAAAAATTAGATGGTGTTCTAATTCGATTAGTGGGAATACTAACTCTATTGTTTCAAACACTTTCAATCCTCGTCAAGATTTTAAGATGACAAAAACAATATTTAAGATTTGATCAATCCAAGACTAACACAACTCAATTACTCGATTCGCTTTCGTTTCACAAGCAATTGACAACCACACTATTTTAGTTTTCCAAGTTTAACCAAGTTACTTATGAAATGGTCAATACATAAGGTAACACCCTCATAGACAAAGGTTTACAACTAATTGACTAACAATGTCTTTTTCAACCCATTACACTATTAGTAATTAACCAAACTTGATAACTCTTTGGTGGAGAAAACTCTTAATAGCACAATTCGTTCTTAGTATTAGCTTTTCGTTTATCATAGAACCATTGAGTCATAATCAACCAAAAGTCATGTAACAAACATCATCTAGGCAAGTGCACAAGGCACTTAGCCACTCACGGCAAACAAAGAAATAACCACAAGAAATTTATCACTTGAAAACATGATTAAAAAGTCTTACAAAAGTTGTAATGATGATTACAAGAATTAGGAACACTTGTGAGATGATCAAAAAAGATTCCTTGAATGATTAAGTTGATGATTGATGAATGTAAGCTTTCCCTTTTTCCTGCGTTTTTCTCCTTTGTCGTCCCCTTGAATATGTTTGTAACCCTTTTGGTCTCTAGGTAGTGATGTATATGATAATAGTTGGTTTCTCTTGTTTGATAGATAGTTCTCTTTGTTGTATCTTTTGGCCAAGTATATATAAGATTGCTCCCCATGGTCACCATGCAAAATACTTGCTCCCAAAGTGTCATAAAATGAAGGAAAAATGAGTTAATGGAAGTAGATGATCGGACTTTGGAGTAATGGCACTTAATTCTTCACTTAAATGCAACTTTGGATGACTTTTAGTGGCTAAACCCGCGGTCGGGACCAAAGACCGGCGGTTTGGATGTCTGCTGAACCTCAGGTTTGGACTCTGAACCTTCAGTTTTAGAATGACTACTCAACCTTGGGTTTGAGTTATGAGCCTTGGGTTTGAACATAATTCTCATTCATTTCATCAATTATTGATCTTTTGAACTTGGAAATCATTGCAATCTTGATTCTTTATCTTTAACGAGCCTTCCAAAGCCTTTATTGTGATAAGAATTCTACGTTTGTGCATAAGCTCTTGATTTAACAACTTTTCCTCATCTTTTTAGCCATTTACTTGAACTTGATTGTACCTGAACCTGAATATATCTTTTGTACCTTTTTAAGCATAATATGTTCATAAATACAACCAAATACAATGCATAAACATAGAAATAACGCAACTAAAACATGTATAAAATGAGCGTTATCAGTATATATATATATATATAAAATAGTAAGTGATACTTAACCGACCAAATAGTCAACTCGCTCCCGTCAAAGATCGAAAATCCCAAGTGGTCAAAGAAAGTCAAACTATATATATTTTCGGAAGTAATTAGTATTCCCATGTCGTTAATGTCCCAACGAAGTGTGAATGGAAAATCGGATTCGGTTCGTGATCGGGTGATCGAATAATTGAGATATTTTGGATTATGGAACTAAAAATAGAAAACATAAACTAGGAAACAAGTAATAAGCACATAAATCAAGAAAACAAAGCACAATTAAGTTCTAACGCAAACTAAACTCAAAACGGGCACTAAACGGGAACTTAACGGGGCTAAAAACCTAAATATCAAAATTTAACCCTAGGAATGCAAATTTAATTTCTAAAAGTCCTTAATGATTAAAAATAATTTTTGAAAAAAGAATTATATATTTTTGATTTTCATTTTTTTTATTATGAATTAAAAACACTTTTAATCTAAAAATATTATTAAAAATACTAAACTAATTACGAAAAATCTGAAAAAATTATGAAAAGTACTTTAATCTATAAGGATTCTAGGAAAAATAAAACTGGTGATCCAACTTATTGAAATAAGCTGGAAATAAGCTAAAAAAGATATTAAACTGGAAATTGACTTTAAATATAAATGGTCTGCACCCTTAGACAGAAAAGTCCCAAGGGCACAGATGGTTGTGTGTGTGATAAAACTTGGTTGAGGTCTCAGGTTCGAACCTTGGCTCACCCTTGGCTTCCACAGTTTCCTAAGTTTTTTATTTGCTAAACTTTTTTTATGAAACTTATTAATAAGCTGAAATAAAACACTTTCTGTAAAACAACTTTTTATAACTAACAAATAAGCTAAAAAAAAATTATTTAAGCCAACAGTTACTTTGAAACTTAAAAGCCAAATGGGACCTAACTGAGTTTTACACACAAGCTTCTATAAGCTTGTGATTAACCCTAATAAGCTTCTAAAACCTCAAATTACACCTAATAAGCAGTTCTAAACTTAAATCAACAATTCTAAACAAGCAAAAAGCTCAAATCCTCAAATAAGCAATCAAGACCAAACTGCCATAAAAACAGCTTGAGAGGGCACTTTTAAGCTACCAAATAAGCCATTAAAAGCTGATAAAATAAGCTCAAACTTTAAAACAACAAAGATTACCCACTAATGAGCTCATAAAACAATTTTTACACAATTTGAACTAAAATTGAACTTAAAAACATGCTGATATAAAGGCTACTCAGACTAATATTTTTGGCTTTTTAAGAATTTGCAGACTGGACCCCTACTTTTAAACACTAAAATAAGCAATCAAACCAATAAGCTAAACCTCAACTCCTAAAAACATATTAATAATGACCACTAATGAACACATAGAAACAATTTTTAAGCATTTGGAACCTAATTTGAATATTAAAACAACCTGATATAAAGGACAGTTGAGAATATATTTTTTTTTATTATTATTATTTTTTAGAAACTTTTTGAGGAAACTAGCAGACTCACTTTTAGACTATAAAATTTGCTAAATGACTACAAACTGATTAAGCTAAGCTATAAATGACTTAATTGAACTAAAATAAGCTGAATCAAAGCTTTTAAACACCTATGCTGATAAATCAGCATAGGTTACTTATGCTAAAAAGACTTAAAAGAAACTGAAATTGTCCCAAAAACTTTCTATCCTTTTTAACACTTAACCAGAAGATGGAACATGCATTTTAGACTCATTTTGGCACAAAAACAACACCTAAAAAGAACTTTTGATGAAATTTATAAATTAAGCTAATTAAATCAGTTTAAGACTATGAAACTTTGAAATCTTAACTAAAAGCTATTAAACTTTGTAAAAATACTTTTAATACTTAAAAACTACTTTATAAACTAATTTTAAGCTAAACAAACTTGGCTTAATAGCCAAAACAAGGTCTAACAGTTTAAGCATTTGGCTAAAACTAAGATCCAAACACCCCTTTAAATCTTTAAAATGACTTTTTAAAACTGAATTAGACTAAAAACTTGAATAAATCTTAAACACAACCTTGTAATATGACTATCGAATGACTTTTAAGTAATAAAAAACAGAAAATAGGCACTAAGTCAATAAGCACAACTTATTGACTTATGAGACAATTATTTGGAAAATAAGAACAAATGATTATAAAATTATGAATTAAGCAACTAAAATGATAGATCTAACGCAAATAAGCATATAACACACAAATTAAGCAATATTAAACAATAATAAGCAGATATAAGCAATAAGCAGTTTTAAACTATAAAATGAAGAATTAAGACTTTTACCTTGATCCTATCTCAAACAAGGATCAAATAAGCTCGAGGAGCTGCTCTACAAGCTCTAGCTTATCAATTGATAAGCTGGTAAAACCATAAGCCCTTCCATTTCTGGCTTATCATCCAATTCAAGCTATTTCTTTCTTAATACAAAATTATCAAACCAAACTACTTCTAAATCAAACCACAAGCTTATTAGAACTTATTAACCGTATGCAAACATTTTAAACATTAAAGTAAAATACACAATGATTTAAAATAAACTGAATTTTATTAAAAACTTAAAAGAGTTACAATACTTTAAAGGAAATACAATGATTAAAAACAATAAAAGAAATTACAATAAGCTACTTAATAAGCTGAAAAATAAAACGAGTAATAGATGATGAAAACAGGACCACTTGTGTGAGGTGAGGAGGCTTCTATTTATAAGCTGCTGAGGAACATTCTAGGTCTTGAGGAGCATTGCTTCTTTCAAACATCACCATCCAATCATTGCTTTGTCATAAGTAATGATCACAGACCTAGGATCATATGCCAGCGTGCTTTAACCAATCACACGCCTTAGGATTGCCAGCGTGGCCTCCTGATGTCAGTCGTGTCAGCTCATCTAGAAGGGTGAATTGTACTTAAGTAAGGTTAATTGGGTGCCAGAGGGTGTGGGGTAATTTTTGGGAAGACAGTGATTAGTGAAAACCTTTGTTCGCGCCTTTTTTTTTCTTTATTTGTTGACCGGGTTTAAAGGGTTTCACCTGGGTAAAAGGGTGGGCTTGGTCGGGTTTGGATAATGGGTTATGGGCTTTTGGATTTAATGATTTGGGTTGGGTAGTATAAAAGGTTTATTACTTGGATTTTAACACCCGTTAGGTTTAGGGACTATCTTTGCAATTTTAGGACTAACGGTGCAAAAATTTTAGGGACTTCAGGTGAAAATGATTTAACAATAAGGTTTAGGTTTGATAGTTTTGGGTTTAGGCATGATCCAAAACGTAGAAATTCGTCCCCAGCTTTAGCTTTTCACGCTCTTTCCAATCACGTGCTCGTTTTTGTCCGTTTTGTCTTTATTTTTGTCCTTTTCTCATAACTGTTACCTGCACATACATAAACACAAAAACAAGCATATATTTGGCATTTATGATACATTTTTGGTCTTTTGAGTCCGTTTTTGATATATAAAAGGTATGTGAAAACACTCATACCAGGGAGCTGATTGTTGAACTTCGAAACTCTTCACGTTCGAGAAATGCAAGGGACAATACGAAGAAGCTTAGGAGACTCCAGACTATTTATTTGCGTAAGGCGAGGGCATTGATGAGGATAGTCAGGAAAATTCATGATAAGATTCTTAAGAAGATTGAGTTTACTGTGAGGGAGAGGTTTACGTGAGGGGGTTGGTTGATTTAGGTTGGGATTGGTTCTTTTGTAAAAATATGGTTATGGTTAATGAATGAAATGGATCTTTGATTCATATTTTTATTGTATAATCTGTTCAAATATGTTCTTACTATTTTAGTGTCTTTGATTAGTATCACAAACATAAACATGAAAATCACATTAATTAAACCATAAAACATAGACCAAAACATGAAAATGGATATATGGAAAAACAGAGTTTCTTGGCTTGGACATGCCCAAAACCATGATACAACTATACTAATACTACTCTGAACATGACACATATCTAATAGAGCAAACTCATTCAATTTTTGTTCTTGTTTTTAATGATGTTTCTTGGCTTCTTTTTTGCTTGACTTGCTCATGCACTTTCTTCTTCTTCACTACTCTCATTAGGTGGTGTTTTTGTCCCACTTCCATCTCCACTACCCACTACACCACCCCCTCTAATTATGTTTCCACTTCTAACACCTAAGCCCATAACACCACCACTTATAGCTACTGCACCACCAGCTCCACCAGCTGCAACAACACCTCTGCCTCTGTAAGCATGCCTCCAACAGGAAGAACACATACTTTCTCTTTTAGGTAGCCTTGCTTCAAAAGTTAAACCAGCCATATTTTTAACTTTCATATAACAGCCAATGCATCTCATTTCAGTTGATTCGCTGTAGACATCCAACACCCCTACGTGTGTATCATTACCATTCATATTGTTTCTCTTTAATTTTTTACTTGAAGGGTGTGCCATATCTAAGTTGGAAGACAAGTTGGAAGGAGTATTTACTTCACTATACTAGTTGGTAGGAGAATTTACTCATGGCACCTTTTGTGTACTTTCAAATACACCCGTTTGATTTTCATAGTGTGAGGTAGGTAAAGGAGTATTAACTTCTCACAAGTGTTGTGCCAAACATTCCTAAGAATGAGCTACTACATCTGTTATGCCAAACACTCCTACATTTCCCATTGTAACTACAACACTATTGAATTGATTACATTTCCTATCAAAATGTTTCAGATTGTTCAAACATTAAACTGCAACAATGAATGGTCTTAAAATTGCTGAGATGATGGTAAATGGTGTTTGGAATTGGCCTGTTGAATGGTATGCAGTGGATTCAATGATGATATGCAGTGGAGTAGGCTAGTTTGGTTCTCTCAAAATATACCCAAACATTCATATATTCTATGGTTCAAAATTCGGAATAGGCTAACCACTCAGGATAAAATTAAGCAATGGGGCCCATATGACCTAATGGCATGTCCTTTGTGTTACAAGGATATGGACTCCCAACAACACCTATTCTTCCAGTGAAGCTACTCAAAGAAGATTTGGGTAAAAATATTGGCAAAAATGGATATGGACTGTGGTCTGTAGATAGCATTTTCAGAACACTTTGTTAGGCTACAAGTCTGTAGATAGCATTGTTAGAACACTTTGTCTGGCTGCAAGTCTATAGATAGCATTGTTAGAAGACTTTCTAAGTCAAACTACTAGATTTTGATTGTTGATTTTCCTAGGTCAAACATATTTAGCATTCAACAAACAAACAATCTCACTAACAACAACAACCCATAAAGAGAATGAGAGAATGTCATTAAGGCAAGAAAAGTCTATTTATAGACTTTAAAAGTCAAACTAGAAAAGTCAAATAAAGTCAAATAAAGTCAAACTTCTATACTACACTAAGCTATACCCCATTTCCACCTCATTTAATCCCACCCATTAAATACCCACCCACCCAATCAAACACACATAGACATACATAATCAACCGTGTAACCTAAATTTCTCTTAAACCCTCAAATTCTTATAACCTTACTTCACACAGAATGAAGCCCAAAAACAAAAAAGGTATTATTATTTCTGTTTTGATCTATCATTAGGTGTATTTCATTAAAAAGGTCAAAAATATGGTTGTTTTGGGTTAACATTTGACTATTTAAGAAACTCTATTTTTTGTTTTTTGATGCTCTCTTTTTCTTATTTGCAGAAATCATAGTCATTTGCTCTGACTCAAGCAGTGATGATACAAGCTCTTATGATACAAGCTCTTATGATACAAGTTCTTATGATACAAGTTCTGATGGTAGGTTATGATGCTAGTTTGTTGTTTATGATAACTTATAACTGTTAATGATGGTATTTCATGATGTAAATGTGTTTTGATTGGTAATAGATCAGTTGCAATGCAACAGTTTTCAGTTTCTTTGATTGGTAATGGATCTGCATATGTTCACTGATATGAACTACTGTGTATATTCCATACTCTTGCATACAAACTGAACTGCATATGTACATTCTCATCTAATGTTTGACTTAATTTTGTCAAACAAAGTTTATGGCACCATGCTCAACAATTTACTCTTTAATGAAAGTCAACACTTTTTATTCGAACAAAAAGACACTTCAGAGGTACATTTCCAAACAACAATTTGGCCAAAATGGGTACGAATCACAAAGGTTTACAAGTGAATAATCAAAATGGATCACATTGTTGACTTTATTAAGTCAAACTACAACCTTTTAGTTTGTTGACTGCCCTAAGTCAAACATATTATGAATTGAACAAGCAAAAAATATTCGTAACAATAACAAGCCACATTCACTTAATCACAAACCATTACGATTTAGCCATTATTACAAACCAGCATTTTCATTGATCATTATCCTAGATTGATAACCATTACAAACGAATGCTTCACAACCCAAATACTATCATCTACTCCAAAATACGAAAAAAATCCATCCATCACTATCACAAACTAACAATTACTACCCAAAAGAGAGTTGATGGTGGATGGATGAAGACATGTCAAGCAGTAAAATAAACATACAACGCAAATAAAACCCAACTGATGATGATATACTTCTTGTACTTGGACCGCTATTCTTCAAGCTCTTTAACAACACCTTGAAGAGCATTAATCCTACTCAACAAACAAGGGATAATCACTACAGACCTTGGACACATTAGAGGATCGAACCATCCCAGAAAAGTACAGTTTGAGCCCTGAAACAACACAATGTGTAAATACACAACACATTTTGCAAATAAACAACACATTGTGTAAACTTGATATACATTTCGCAAATAACCAAACTTACCATTGTTGGAAAGCCAAAGAAACAACGACCTGGATTCCTGTTTGTCTAGGAAGTCTTGACAACAGCTCGTTTACCACATGTGCAGACCATCATCGTTGCTCTATATTTGTTTTTGGGAATATCTATGTTTTACATGGTTTTATTATGGAACAACGGTGGGATATTTGTGGACAACAAGTTTGAATGCGCTAGAGTGCACAAAAGGTGTTAGGGACCAAACGTGCGAAGATGAAACTGGTGAAATGACCAAAAAAACCAGCCATGCCACATCAACTAACGAGGAAAGATAACGATAGTTAGCCATAAAGGGCTTGAGGGACCAAATGGGCACCGTTCTGCAAGTTCATTAAATGAAGGTTTACAATGTGTTAGGAATATAAATATTCAGATGAAGGCTCGGTCACCCCGAGCATCTATTCAGCATTCACATAGCTCGTAGGCTTATTTATATTAGTTTAGTATTATTAGTAATATTAATATTATAGTTTTATTAGACTAGTCGTATTTATTATTGTGGAGTGGGTCGGGGCTTTCCCCACTGTCAGCTCACTCCACAGCCCACTAGGGGCACAAATATTAGTAACTATATAAGACCCTTCCCACTCATGGGAAGGGTTGGAACTCTTGTCACTTTACACACACATCTAATCTAATTGATACAAGTTTTCCCTCAACTCTCTCTCTCTCCAGTTTTCTCTCTAACTCAATCATGAACATCATAATCTTCCACAATCCAAGACCACCCGAACCACACAATCAAGATGTTTAGATCTCACAATTGGTATCAAGAGCCATGGTTAGGTTCGATTGATTGTGTGCTTGGATTCGTGGTTCATGGTTTACTTTCTCGGGTCCACTGTGTTCGAATTCTGTTTGTTTGGTTCGAACTAAGTTTCTAGAGAGTCTCTTGCTATCATTTTTTTGTTCCATATGTTCGAATATTTGTGATTGGTGGTCTAAATTCTTGTGGTTCGAATTTACATACGCAGATTTGTTGACTTTTGTGTTTGTGGGCTCACAACAATCTGTGGACTTGTTCTTTTCTTTTTTTTGGTCTTACTCTTGTGGCAATATGTTCGAACATTAAGTCATGATAAGTGGACTTGTTTTGTTTGTGATCATTTTTGATAAATACTATAGATGCTCATTTTTTGAGATCAATATTTGTGCACTGGATGACTTGTGAGAAATGGTTTATGGCTTGAGTACTGGTCTAAGTGTCGTCTGTAGTTGGCTCGGTGGTGTTTTCTAAAGGTGTTCTTACTTGTGATTTGTCTCAAAAGGGTGTACTTCGTGGTGATTTGATGTGTTCTTGTATGCGTTTTGTGGTATTTGATATTGGTTGGTGTTGCGGTTTGTGTTGTGCATGAGTTATGATTTGGTTTGTAGCCAAATTTGGTATGGGGACAAAACTGGTTGTACTTTACTGAAAGTGATGTTTTTGTGGTTTGCGTTTTGTCTAGTTGATGCGATTTGTGGTACTGCAAAATGGCTGGTATCCTTAAATGGAAAAGGTGACAAAATGTGATAGTGACAGGAATTTTGTTTGTCAGCTTGCTGTGGCGATTTGTATCCTTAGGATGTTGCGTTTTGTCTACACAAAACATATTATCAAACACACAAACAGAAACTATACGCTGCCAAAATCTTATGAAATGTTGCGATTTGTTTCTTTCAAGCGACACGTTACTTGCGGTCTAGCAATGTTGCGACTTGTCTTTGCTCTTGCTAGTTGACTGGTTTTGGCAAACATTCAGCTCAAACATCACAACAACAACAACCTTTGTCAACTACATTTAAATCATACCTAAGTCAACCTAATATCTATTCGTAGCTAAATCAACGATGCAATGAACAAGAAGAAGCAACAACACAAAGATTATTCAAACCATCAAACTCAAGTCAATCACAGATTCGAACATCAACAACAACAGTCAAAAGAACATACATCTATCACAAAGAAGAATTTACAACAACAGTCAAAAGAACCAAACATTCACATCCCATTTCACAAAAGCAACTGATTCGAAAAGATTTTCAATAAATCGAATGAAGCTTAACCAACATCAAAAACAAAATCTCTTCTAAACTAACCCACTCAAACCTAACTCACTCGACATCATTTTAAGTCTTTCTTCTTTTCGGTTTGTGACAAACTACAAACAACAAGAAAACAATTTATAACCTTTGACCTACCCGAGACCCTCCTCATAAGATCTTGAAGCCATGAATGTTTCGTGGTCTCTTCATAACAGAAACAAGACAAGGGTTGTGTTAGTATTGATCGTGAGTTTGATTGCACATCGAGAAGAAGAACTTGTGGTAGGTTAATAATCTTTTTGTAGATGACTGCAAAGTAATTAGGAAAGAGGGGGGCGGAGGAAATGATAAAATGTGATTAGGGTTAGGATAGTTGGATAATGAGGGATTAGGGTTAAGTGGATATCTTATGCCAGAAAAATTGGATCGGATTCTATTATAATTGAGTTGGGCCAAGCAAGCATGTTGGGCTGGAATAAGATGGACTAAAGTTAAGTGGTGGTTATAAAATTGGGGCTAATAGATTTGGATTGGACTTATACCAAAAATATCAGTGGGCTGGACGATTTGAATAGTGGGCTCAAGGCATATCAACAGAATGAATCGGTCTGGGTGGAAATTAAAACATATTATGCTGTATTTTGTTTTTGGTGAGTGTTAGATAGTGTGTTAAATTCTCGGCATTGTTATTTGGTGACATAGAGTGGTATTTTGGTGTTCCAAATTTCTCGAGGATACATACGTCTCGGCTTGCATCTGGGTATATGAAGATCAATGTGATTACTGAGTTGTGGATTTGGCAGTATTGTTCTATTGGTGCCAGCGATTTGAGTGAGCCTGCTATTTGATCTTTGCGAATTTGAGTGACAGTTGACAAATTGCGATTTGATTGATTGCGAGTTGGCAAGTTGCTATTTGACTTGTTGCGACTTGACTGATTGCAATTTGACCAGTTGCGATTTGACGTTGCGAGTTGACACTTGCGATATGACTTATTGCGATTTGGTTAATTGCGATTTGACTTGTTGCGATTTGACAAACTGTGACTTGACTTGTTGCGATTTGATCAAATTGAGATTTGACTTCTCTGACTTGAATTTTGAAGACTAGTATTGCAATTCACTCTTGGTTGTTCTTGTTGATTTCACGGTTTCTCTAGTAGATTTTAGAAAATCCCGCGAAAGATTCGATTTCTCGGTTGAAATCTCAAGAGCTGTAAAATCCCCTGAAATTAATTTTGGACAAGTAGGCTGGACTTGGATTTAGACATAATAAAACTTACGGGGTTTGACTAATTTTCCAGGATAAGTTTGTGCTTCAAGATCGGCAGGAATTGGGAAATTATGGTAACTTGGTTGGTTTGTTAATTCACGGGTTGGTGTACTTAGTGTCTCAAACATATCGGGGTTGGATGGATGCACGATGTTTGATGACCCTTGCTCGAGCGTATTTCTGGTGATTAGACTTGGAAGTTCAAGAAGTTGATATATACAATAAAGGATGGAAGGTTGAGTATATATCACTACCTTTATTTAAAGGAGTTACGTTGTTGTGCTCAATATAGGTTCTAAATCACAAATTTAGTGCAAGTATAAGTCGCGGACTTGTCCTTTATCAAGCCTCATCAAGTGATTGTTGTTTCTCAAGCTTCTAATGGGATTGTAGTACAAGATCTTCTCAAGAGGTGGTCAGACTTAAAGACAGGAGGTGGAGTGTTCAGAGACGTGTTTTAACCTTTTACACACTTTAAAGTTAAACACATTTCATCAAGCGGTTTTGGCATATTATGAGCTTCAGGGAATTTTTAATCTGCTAAACCATTGATGAGGAGACAAACAAGGGGTTACTACAAGAGAGTCTTAATCACCATCCTCCTTACAGTAGTTTTATTTGCCTCTTTCCATGTATGTGCCTGACAAATTCACAACCATCACGGACTCTCAGCTTTGGCAAAAAGGTCATTGCATGCCCTTTTTGAGGGGGAGAATTAGCGCGTGTTTTCTAGTGGTTCAGTCTCCAGCGGTGTGAATCTTAGTGGTTCCGGTTACAACGGGTCAGATCGTAGCGGTTTAGGATTCAGTGGTTCAGTCTCCAGCGGTTTGAATCCTAGTGGTTCCAGGTTCAGTGGTTTAGTTTTTAAGCGGTTTGGGACTTAGCGATTTGCCTAAGGTTTCAACAGTTTGATACTTACTGTTGTGCAGTTTGTTCTTGAATTTATTTCTCGGTTAAATCTCAAGAACTGTAAAATCCTGTATACAGTATGACAACTATACCAAGCACTACATCTGATGACATCCAAGCAGCTAGGTCAGACAGCTATACTTGACAGGACTGACTATGAGTCATGGGCACTGCTAAGAATTAGCGCATGTTTCTTCTCTTTTTGGCTAGTCAACAGCACAAGATGATCACGAAGTTGATTTGGTATTCCTTATTTGAGATTGAAGTTGAATTTCACGAAGGTGTCTACTTAATTTATCTTGAAGTCGGGGTTGGTTGGATGCATGACCTTCAATGATAACTTGCTCACGCTTAAAATTTTAAGTTGAAGACTTAGGTTATCTAGTTACCAGCAGTCGGGGTAACTATCACTTAAGAGTTATTGGAGTACTTTGGTTGGGTATTGAGCACTTAGAGATTTTCTTGGAGCATTAATTCTCTACACCGTTCTTCAAACATTAGTGCAAGCTTAAGTAACAAATTTGGGGACTTCTACTTCAGTTTTCAATATTGGTATATCGGGTTTCCTTCATCAAGTGGTCACTAATCTGTGTACAAGGTTGGTTAGTTGGCCAAAGGTTTTTAAAAGTTGTGATGTGATCTGTAATTCTCACGGGATATTCTTAACCCAAACTAATATTCACCAAGATCAAATCAGTCATGCCACGTTCAATTTGTTACTGTCTCACGGTTTCTTCTTGGTTTTGTAAAATCCCGCGAAAGAACTTATTTCTCGATTTAAATCATTGATTTGTAAAATCCCGTGATGATGGGATTATGCGCTGTTGACCGTGATCGGGTTAAAACCATTATCAAAGTTCTGTTAAATCATCAAAAAGGGCTAGATCTGAGCATTAACGACAAGATGTGACTACAGCGTTAATTCATTATTATTTATTTGAGGCTGAAGTGAAATTTCATGGGTGCGTGTACTTAGTATCTGAAGATATCGGGGAGGTTGGATGAAGATTCTTCGAGATCCTTGTTCGAGCTTTCAACATTTACAATGACGAGGACTTGGATATCTAGTTATTTTTTCTTTCTCTCAATTACAAAATAACTATCACTTTAAGGAGTCACGTTGTAGTGCTCAGTGTCACACGAAGTTGTGGATATCCAAGAGGTGATGTACGTCTTATACTTGATGGTTGGTTGGTTGAAGAGTATAGTGTACTTAGGGATTCAATGTTGCACGAAGTCTCTACACCGCTCTTTGTCTCGCATTAGTACAAGTTTAAGTCACAGGTTCGGGTTATGTTACTTCAGTCTCAAGTTCATCATATTGGGTTTTTCTCCATCAGTGGTCACTACATCAAGCCGACAAAATGATAATGGGGTTGGTAACGAGTTAGATGAGAGAAGTAGTAAAGAGAGAGATGACGTCTGTACACATCAGTACAGGCCTCGCTCTTCATCATTATGACGTCTGTACACATCAGTGCAGGCCTTGTTCTTCATCGACAATGACGTCTGTACACATCAGTGCAGGCCTCGCTCTTCAACGACTATGATGTCTGTTCATATCAGTTCAGGCCTCGTTCATCAAAGAAAAGAAAAGTGTAAGCTTGAGTGCACTTTATCTTCAAAAGAAGAGGAGTCTTCTTATTTATGGCCATTCTCATCAATAAGTTTTATGCTCTTTCCGTGCTTATTCCGTCTTCAAGTGGATCGGCGCATATTGGAGTATATTTTTATTCACGTATTCAACCAAAAATTGCAGTTGACAGGCATATGCAATTTTTGAGTGAGGGAAAGGGTGAATAAACAACATGTCAGTCTTCAAGAACCGTCAAGTGGAGCTACTTACTGTTGATGGTATTCATATTCACTAGTTCAATCATCAAAAATTGCAGTTGGCAGGCATATGCAATTTTTGAAGGGGGGGGGGGGAAGGGTGAATATTATTCTACATGTTGATTGATGATTGAGAAATGGTCATACGACTCCTGAATACGTCAGTTTAGGAGTCATGTAAACCATGTTTCTCCAACACTACATCTTCCTCCGTCTATCAAGGTGTTGAAGAACATGGTCATGGAATGCTAATCGACATCGTCTCACGGGCTGGTACAATCAGCAACAAAGGGTTTCTAGTCAATGCTTCATGTACACGTCATTACGCTGCATGTACACATCATGATGATGATTCTGATTAATCGTAACTATCATGGGGGAGAGAAATGTGTACACCAAGGACGCACAACAGGTTCACGTGATCGGGCTTAATCATTTATTCCGATGTTGATAACCGCAGAGATGATCAGTGGTTCAACTTGTTACCTTGGTATTAATGTTTCGCTGTTACGTCATGGGCTGATTAATCGTAACCATCAGGGGAGAGAGAATGTGTACATCAAGGACGCACAACAGGTTCACGTGATCAGGGCTTAATATCCAAGGATGGATACATACTATAGATGATCAGTGGTTCAACTTGTTACTTTGGTGTTATACTAAAGACTGAAGAAGGTCGAGTCGTCAGTCTATTCTACATTCTCTGTTGGGTGTTATCATCTCATGTGTACGCTGCGGGCTGATGGGTTATATGTAAGGTTACTGGGAGGCATTTGGTGAGATGAAGATGGTTGGTATTCTGTTCCTCCATATTGGGCAATCTTGAAGAAGGTTGAGTCTACAGTCTACTCTACATTCTCCGCTATGTGTTATAAGACTAAAGACGGCATGCATTTGGTTATCAAAAGACTTCTTCATATTATGGGCGTTCATCCAAAGTCTTCTTTCTATTATGGGTGTTCATCAGAAAGGTTGTCAGGATTGGGGGAGAGCACTAATCAGGGGAGAGTGAAAATCCAGAATTAATCCCTAATTAAATGTGCTCACATTGCTCTTCAGCAAGTCAAGTGATGGCAGCGGAGAAGATTCAGGATGCTGAGGAGTAATGGTTTTCGGTTTGTATCCTTGTATATATTTTGCTTCTTACATTCTTTTTCATATCTTATACCATTTTGAAAATAGATATATAGAAATCTTGCAAATTGTAAATAGAGTATCGTAAAATCAGAAAAACCATAAAAATTAAAAAATTAGAAAAGACCAAAAATAGTTTCACCTAGGCATGTCTTTTGTTTATTGATAACATTTACGGACTTAGAAATGTCATTCAATAATGGCACGGGTCTTTAAATGAAGCTCGAGCAGAAGTTAAAATGGATAGTTAAAACATGTCTAAATGGCTTATTATTACTTTAGATAGCAACCCGCGCGTCAAAATGGGGAAAGCACGTAGCCAAAAAGACGGTTGTTCCTCCAACTAGGTGATGTTCACCTTGGCATGGATTACTTTATATCCATGTTTCCTCGATCTGATGTACGTTTCAGTGCATCTTTTCTTGAAAAAGAAGAGAAGTCTTCTTAGCATACAATAGTTTTACATTCTATGATTCTCTGAAATTATTTGTGAGACACTTGGTGATTATGTGTTGCTTGAAATTCTTTTAGACTTGGATTGTGCATAAAATTTGTCACTCAATCAACGACTACAAATCTTTAACTTGAATACTAGTCATTGATTGAGGGGGAGAGTGAATTCAAATTTTATTTCATCAAAGGGATTTCTTGGTTAACTCATACTTGTTAGAAATGGTTTTGTAGTTAATGGGGTATTAGCTGAAGAGGATCTTGCTAAAACTTTATATCAAATGGCCAAACGTGTTAGTTGCTAGAAAGTTTAGGACATTATGTGCAATTTGCTTATAGTTTCCTAGCTTTATGTATCTAGAAGGTTCATTTGTGTTACTTTGGAATCCTCGTTTAATCCCCTAAACACCTTAAGACTCAAAACCTAAAAGAAGTTAGAAAACCAGTTGTGTTTGATGTTTTTGAATACTCCAATGACAGTTGTATGATCTAAATGAATGAGTTTGAAAGGTTGTTTGACTTTTGTTAAGTCGATTGATGCTTAATTGTTGTTGATATTGTGCATATGTTCTCAGGATTTGCTTAGGTAAATTGCTATCATGTCAGAATCATGTTCCTAAGATCCTGAGTTGAATATTGATATCTGTGTGAATTGCCATGTGCATGATTGCTATTTGCTCTTCATGCTAGATAGTGGTTTGACGTAGTCCCTGATTGTGGTTTGATTATAAGATGAACTTGGCATTATAATGTGGCAAGCTGCTGAAGGGTAGCTATTAAGGAATAGTGTATCTGTATGTATGTATATCTGTGTTGATATTCTTATGCAGATTCCATAGCCAAAATGAATGTGCCAGTTCCCGCTCTAACCATTTGATCAGACGGTCAAACTCTATTAATTGGCTCAGAATTCACCACGACAACAACAATGGCAGCAGCAACAACAACAACACCGTCATCACCACCACCACCTTTAGTGAAACAAAGCAATATTTGTTCCGATATCGCCAAGTGGGGATCTACAATACTTGGACGTTCTTGTTGGTGGAGGGATAATCGATGTTGACCAATGACTCCCTTCAGAGAAGCGGATGATCACATCATCTGTGCAAAAAGGTCAATATCATTCGTGTCATTAAAGTCATCTTGTGCATAAGAAGCAGTGAATCTCCCTCTTAGATTAAGGGGGAGCAAAGTATGTTTCATCATCAGAACATGTTAAACCTGACCACATTTTCTCCCATGTTTTCTAAATTATTTAAATCAATTGGGATCACAAATCTCAAAAGGTTTGAAATTTTTGATCGGGGGAGAGAATGTGATTTAAATATGAAACCTGATGAAAATGTGATGTTTTGGACTTAAACGTTAGGCTCTCCCATATGTGCTAAACTCTTTCGTATATCGATGCACATATTGAGGGGGAGCAAATGGACAAAAAGGATTTGGCCTCGCAAGCGATCGTGACTCAGACTTGACAAATGAATTGACGATAGCTAAAGTCAGTAGTCGAAAGGACATGTCCTGGACGGGTAATAATTTCAAGCCAGTTTATCTGGTGATGTAAGCGTGTCTCGCAAAGGACGTGTCTGAGTAGAATGTACCGATTTCGAGCGATTTTCCTTGAATGTGATCTGGACGGGTAATAATTTCAAGCTAGTTTACTAGTGATGTAAGCGTGTCTCGCGATGATCATGTTCTTGGAAAATCAATCAATTCAAAAGTGCGAGCTTCACCTGACATGTGCAAATTTATAAAACAATCATTTGAGCACATGTTGAGGGGGAGCATTTGAAAAATATAAAACTCTCAAGTGTTAGCAAAAATGTGTTTTCAGAATAATGAACACTTTGAGAGATTTTTCAAGGATTTGGTTTTATGGCAATCGTGGAAGAATACCAAAGACTGACCATTTTAATGAATGCATGGAGTTATAAGGATGGTTAGGTTTGGCTCAAGTTCCCACGATCCCGCCAGAGCCGGAGGGATCTACCCAGGGACAATCCACTAGTTAGTGTAGAAGTCCTTAGGTATGATTAAAAAAGGAGAAAAGTAAATAAGGGAAGAGTGCCGACTGAGATGGAGCTAGTACTGGAACAAACCTAACAAGGTACTAGTAAGGAAGTCTCGGTAAGCACTGAAGGGGTTGAAAATTGAAAAAGAAATGTAAAGGTAAAGGGTGAAAAGAAAGAAGCCCTCCTTACACTTTAGGCAGAAACCGGGTCAATACATATGCTGTCAGAATCACTTAGTTGATTGCTGACATTGAAGACAAAGTATCATGGACCCAGTGATACGCTGCACAACCCTCCCTAGCCACTCAAGGTCCCTCAAAGGATTCTTGTTTCAATTGTCACGGAGTTCAATACATTTCTATCATCTCTCTCACTCCGAGTTAGATGATATTGAAAAGGTGGCAGTTCTCTCCAGCCTCCGCTCACTAAATCAAAACGCACTATCGAGTCTAGAGCCACGAGATGCATAATAAGATCTCATAGGGACACGAATTATTTCTACACTGGTTGTTCAACATTAAGGACACCAGTTGTAAACTCATGAGTCCTACGCAGATCTTAGCAATCTGCCAGAACATTTATGAGAGAATTTACAAATGTAATGCTCAATGATTGAATGGAAATTCTTGCCAGGGTCAACATCAAGCAGCCTTGAAAGTAGGTCACTTCGGTAATTCCCTGGGGATTACGCATAGTGATCACGGTGGTTTCAAATGGTCTACAGTCGTGGAATGATCTCCAGCGACTCACCTAATCGTTGATATACTACGGTACGATCTTAAAAAGCCCTCTGTGGGTTTTCGATTAGGAACGGTCTGGGTAAGGATTAGAGAAAGTTTTCACACTATGCTGTTAACAATCTCAAAGTCCGAACCTGTAAGTACCGGATGTTTTATTACTAACTGTCGTATGCAGGAACTTTTGGCGGTTGTGGCTGTTGGATGCTGTAGCTGGTTGCAGTTGTAGCTAGTTGCAGTAAAGATGCCAATCCTCTACCACATGCTCACACTACATCATCATTGTAACTCAACAAAGTCATGATCAACCAAAAAGACCTTCAACACGGCTTCTGCAAACTCTGATGCTAAAGACCATGACACCAAATAGTGTGAGCATGTCGGCTCAAAGATTTACACATCGCATGGAAACATACTACTGAAAGATGGCTTGAAGATACATGTTGGATGATATTTTCGAAGAATACTCAGAGTCATCCAATACAATGGAAAAGTCAACAAAAGTTCACTGCTGAAAGCACAATGATCAAAGACGTTGAAGAATCAATGACTACGAGCTATGAAGACAAGTTCTGAAGACGGAATGCTAGAAGTCAAATTATTATTTCCGGGGTGACCTCCCTTAGGGGGAGATTGTTAGGAATATAAATATTCAGATGAAGGCTCGGTCACCACGAGCATCTATTCAGCATTCACATAGCTCGTAGGCTTATTTATATTAGTTTAGTATTATTAGTAATATTAGTATTATAGTTTTATTAGACTAGTCGTATTTATTATTATGGAGTGGGTCAGGGCTTTCCCCACTGTCAGCTCACTCCACAGCCCACTAGGGGCACAAATATTAGTAACTATATAAGACCCTTCCCACTCATGGGAAGGATTGGAACTCTTGTCACTTTACACACACATCTAATCTAATTGATACAAGTTTTCCCTCAACTCTCTCTCTCTCTAGTTTTCTCTCTAACTCCATCATGAACATCATAATCTTCCACAATCCAAGACCACCCGATCCACACAATCAAGATGTTTAGATCTCACACAATGTATTTATAGGCACAAAGGATTAGGGCAACGCCCCTTGTGCTTGTTTCTAGAATAATTAAAACTTAAACAAAGGCCCATGGTCTTACTACATAGGCCTAGATAATTAATAACAAACTTATAAGCCTTATAACTATAGCAACCTATTACAAAACTAATGACCAACACTTTTACTAGTTAGAAGTAATCCCAACAATCTCCCCCTAAGGGTTGGTCATCAAAGGTTGCTTAACGTCTTCTTTGCTTCTTTGGTTTGACGTCTCTTGTATCTTTGATCTTCGTTTTTGTGATCATGTATTGGTTTCATCTTGCCTTCATCATCTTAATTGACTCTGTTGTCTTAACGTCTTTTCCAACATGCTCATACTTCTTTTGACTTTGAATCTTCATGCAAAAAGAGTTTTCATTTCATAGCATTGATCTTTGTATTTCAACTTTGTAGATTCTTTGACTTTGACGTATAATCTTTCTAGACTTTGCATTGATCTTTGATGAGAATTTTGGCTTTTGTGATGTTGGTATGAGCATGTGGATCTTGGTATAAGTTGGTGAATCATGATGGTAACGGTCTTTCCTCCAAGGATCATTCATCGATATCTGCAAGGTAAAGGTTAGTTAATAATCACCAATCGATCATGGTGGACTTTTCATAAAGATTAGACCAATACGATTGTTTTACTGATGAATGACTTCATTCCATTTACCTTGGTCGGGCACATCAGCCGTCCGAATCCCATTAAGGACATTTATCAGTACTTTGGATAAAATCTAAGTACCGACCCACATTTTCAAGACTCGATTCGTGAAAGGAATCTCCTTAGAGGGATTTCCATCGCTTACATGCTCAGACTTTGAGATAATCAACAACATAGTGTGAAGACTCTCTCTAATCCTTACAAAGGCTGTTCCTAAATTGGATACCCTCAAGAAGGCTTACACAGGTGTACAGAAGTACACCAACAATTTAGGTGAGTCATTGAACTATATCTAAGTATCACTCCACGACTGTAGACCGTTTGAAACATAGTAACAACCACCATGATATGAGTGGCAAGATCCAAAGATCTCATAAAAGATTCTTACAACTTGTGTTCTTTTTGGCGAACACAAGTGTACGTTTTGGAAAGTGTATCCTAAGAGACCTTTTGATGAATCTCATGGCTCTAGACTCGATTAAGTGCGTTTTGGTTTTAGTAGTCGGAGGCATGGAGCAGAGTGCATCCTTTTCAATATCAACACATCTCGGAGTGAGAGGTCGATAGATTATTGGAGGTTCTCCGTGAGAAATGAAACAAGTATCTTTTAAAAGATTCCTAAGTGGCTAGAAGGTTAAGTACAGTGCGTCACTGGGTCCATGACGTATTTTCTTCAATACCGGCATCACCTTGGTGATAACCAGCAACTAGAGTTGGCAAAACAGGCAGGTCGGGCGGGCACGGGCACGGTCTTAAACGGGCACGGGCTAAACGGGAACATGTTATACAAATCGCTTTATAGAAGACCGAAAATGACGAAATAAATTCTTTAAACGTAATACCTCATTTATATTTAAAAAATGAAATATATTATATATATAAGTATATATTCTTTTATAATATATATAAGTGTTTCTTCAAAAACGATTATAACATTCTCTAATTGAGAGAAAATATGTGCCCGTTATGCCCATTTAGCTTTTCAATGGGCTAAATGTGCCCATTTCAAAAAAAGGATGGGGCTAAATGTGCCCAAATCTTTTACAAAGTAGCCAAAATTACCCCATTTTTTTTCATTTTGGGCACAAATTGCCACCTCTACCAATAGCATATGAATTAAACCCAGTTTCTGCCCAAAGGTTGAACATTTGGAGGGTTATTTCTTTTCACCCTTTCATTAACTTTTCTTTTTAATTCTTCAACCCCTTCTTTCTCCTTTCATTTCTTTTCTCCTTTTTTTAATATATCTAAGGACTTCTAGTTCTACACTATTGGTGTTGTCCTTGTGTTGGATCGATATACTCTGACCAAACTAACTTGTAGCTTGTCTACGGTTTAACAACTCTGAATGAATTCAAAACTATTAATAGTGAAACACTGATATACTTTGCTAAGTATGCGGAATCTACTTCAACAAAGCTAAGAAGAATTAAATAAACAACTTTGAATATTATTAAAACCTTGAACCTGCTTTCTTAGACAGATTCACTAACAAACTCTAAACTCTAATAATCGTATATCACTAATCGCATATACTTGTCTCTCTAAAACACATATATCTCTAATGCCAACCTAGGGATCCTTTTATAGGCACAAGGAAAACCCTAGTCGGTTTACAGTACTTGAACGACAAGTAAATTCTAATTATAACTCTAATCTAATACGAATATTCTAGAATTACACATTAGTCCTTAAACTATTTGCATGGCAGTCCTTTAACGAGCAGCAGTACTTTAATCGAATAGCAGTACTTTGACTTGAGTAGCAGTACTTTGACTTTTATAGCCCAACAATCCTCCCCTAACTTGAATTCTACTTGCTTGATTTCAAGTTTCTTTGTATGTCTTTAACTTCAATACTTTATCTTCAAGGAAAGGTTGTTTCTTCAAACCTGACTCGTTATTGTTTTGTCATCATCAATGCAAACAGTATCTTCAATCTTCATCAGCAACAATTCTTTTCAGCATCAGATCTTTTCAGCAACTCAGCACCATATTGGCAACATGTACATCAGATCTTAAAAGTTTCATACTATTCTCATCACTTCTAGGTGTGTTAACTCCTGTGAGAGGTGAATCATTGAAAACTTAATGGATTTTGATGTCTCTTTACCAAAGCCATTAACTCTAGAGTAGCCAATGTTTAGATTTAGGAAAAACCATGGTACATTGATAACCATATGATTTTTAGCAAATCATCAGCTATCAACGGATTTGAGTAGTCTTTACCAAATAGCCGTTTGCTTTTGGACTAGCTAGTTCTTTTAGTACAATCACTACCATGGTGAACTAATTACCATATAATGGTTTTCCACAGCCTTTACCACAAAGCCATTATCTTGTGGGCTAGCCAACTCTTCACTAATATAGATATGGTGAGTTGAAAACCATACAATTTTTAGTAAATTGCCAACTAAAAACGGATTTGATAATCACATCAGAGCCGTACCCTCATGATGAGTCAAACTCTTTCTTGTTTATTAAACATGGTAAGTTGATTACCATTTGTTGTGTAGTACAAGTACTAACACCATGCTGTTGCTTTCAAAACCATTTGTTGCTGTTTAATCTTTGTGCTTTCAAAATGTTTTTGCACTTATCAAAAATTACTAATTTTATCAAAAGACTTTACTGGTTTTATGCTGCAAGCAGTACTTTGAGAAAGTACTGTCTGACCAGCAGTACTTTGAAGAAAGTACTTTATTTTTCAAAAGATTTATATAATAATGAAACCATACCAGTAGTTATGCATTAATCTTCAAATTCAGTAGTCCACTTGATGAATAATTTTATGACCATCAATGCTACTTCATCCTCTTGTTCCACTTCCATTCCATGCTCTAGCATTCTGATCATCAGATCTCTTGTGAGTGGATATCTTTGTTCTGCTAGCATATGAATCATAGTGCCATCTTCTAACTCTAAAACATGTATCCCAACTGATTCAAAGAATCTCCATCTGTTAATCTCCCAGTTGTCTTGATTTTCCCACAAAGCACTGTCCTTAGACTCCTCTGTGTCCCAGATTGTTGTGAGATCTCCTAACAATATCAAACCTACTCCTTGTGGTGGAATATGCTCAAAATAAGTTTGCACTTGGAGATATAACTGAAGCATATCATCTCTATCAATCAGATGTAGAATATCCCATAATGAATTAAACACTCTAAAACTTCCATCTTGTCTATGAAAGATTAGATAATCTCCTTCTTTAGATTCTACAACTGAAAAAGTAGATATCTTGGACTTCTTATCAGTATCTTCTTTTGGATTCTCAAAGTCAACAACTCTAAGATAATTTCTGAGCTCATCAACTGTGTCTGTTCTCAATTCAACAGCTTCCTTGAACTTCTTTGATGGCTGTTCATCAGTGACTCTTTTCCTCTTTGAGCTTCTTGTAGCAGCTCTTTCCTTTCTTTTATCTTCAAGCTTGTCATTTTCAAAAGAAATAATGCCTGCAAGATCTCTTTGAATAGCTTCTCTAACAGCATCATACAGATCCTTCATCTCTGTATATGTCAATCTAACTAAACCTGTGTATCCTTGACCTTTCAGATAAGCCATCATATCATTCCTTTCTCTAGCTTTACTAATTGGCCTTTTTGATTGAACATCCTTTCTTGATTCTTCAGCATCTATCTCTGCTTGTAATATTCTAGCTGCTTCCTCATTTTTGGCAACCTGAATTTGTCTTAACTGTGCCAATGTCATCTTCTTCTTCTTCTTTTCTACCAAGATCCCTTTGCCTTTATCTTTTGGATCTATCTCTTGTGCAGGTTGAGAAGAAGTATGATGTTGTTGTTCAACCTCATGAATACTAATACCTCTTTGACTTGACATATTAAGCATGATATCAGCAATTGTTTCATCATCACTGTTAGTATGAGCTATATCATCTTCTTCCTGAGCTGGTTTAGAAGGACCTACTTCCTCTTGAACTTGAATTGAAGGACCAATATCCTCTTCAAAATCTAAGGTTCTAGGTGTAACAATGAATTGCCTCTCAGTACCTTGTTGAGCAGTACTTTCTTGAGCAGTACTTTCAGCTTCAGCTCCTTCTAAGTTTATTTCCTCAGTATCACCACTTCTCACTTCAACAGTAGCTTCTTCCAAATTTATTTGCTCTGTTTCATCACTCTTCCTCTCAACAGTATCTTGAGGAATATTTTCAGGTGGTGTCCTCTGAGTATCATCCATAAATCCAGCATCTTGTTCAAAATCTTGTTCAAAAACCAGCATCATCTTCATTCAAATTCTCTAAATTCCTCCCCATTTGGAATGAAGATTGCTTCTTAGACTTTTTCTTCTTCAAAATCTTTGTAGGTATCCTACCACTCTTCTTCTGAGACTTCACCCATAATCTATGGTGTTGAACTAGTGGCCAAACATACCTCTTCAATCTCTGAAACTTAGTCTTTAATCTGTCTATCTTAGCAGCTTGAGCCTCACTCTCCTTCTTCAGCCTTTTTAACTCCCTTGTTAAAGCATAATTGTCCAATTCTACCTCTTCTTCTTCAAATTGCTTAGACACATTTGTGGAAGAATCAGCAATAGGAGATGGTGGATTATTCATACCTTGGTCTGACTCCTCATGAGTAGGAATGTCCATAGGAGCAGTACCTTCCCTAGTAACAGAATGTGGAGAAGCAGTATGTTGAGAAGCAGTGGGTTGAGGAATACTAACTTCTCTAGAAACTGGAGACTCTTGGCTTGCTGACTCAGAATTTGCTTCTTGCTCTTGCTCTTGCTCTGCATCTCTAACAACTTGTGCAACTCCCAATATATGAGCAGTCAAAGGTGTGTTGGTTCCAGAAAACTTTGCACTTTGTTTAGATAGAAAAGTAAACACCTTTGATGGAAGTTTGACAGTGGGTAGAAAACTTTGAGGTTTAGAGACATCCTCAAGTTGATTGTTCAAGAATAACTGAACAAACCTTGGATACATCAAAAATGGTGAACCATTACCAATATGTGTAAGCATACCATCCAGAATGAGTCTTGAGAAATTGAATCTTCGATCGGTAGCCAAACCCACTAATGCAGATGCAATATTTTGACCAAATTGATCAAAAGAAGTACTCTTGGGACTCAAACAATGAAGTAGAACGTGAATTAGGTACTTCCAATGAGAACAAAACAAAGGCTTTTGAAAAGTAAGCTTCGTCAGATCGCCTTCATAACCTAAATCACTTAAAGTGTCCCAAAGCACTTGTTTTTCAAAACGAATAGCCCCCCCTTCATCATCAAACATCAACACATCCCTAATCGTGGCCTCAGTAATCCTAATAGCTCGTCCAGCAACCGTAGCCCTAATCAACGAATCATCTTCTTTCGTTGCAGTAGCCCAAAATTCTTGCATCCAGGGACCAATAACATCAGGGTCAACTAAAATAGAGTAGTTGATGGAAGACCCAGTTAAGAAATCAATGATCGCATGAAAATCAAGATTATCCCTTTTCTTGTCCAAATTAGCGATCATATTATGTTTGCTAACAGTAAGGCGATTAGCCATGATGAGTTGGTAGAGAAGAATTCGCTTTGAGTGTGTGTTTTGATAAAAAGATTGTGGTGTAATAGCGAATGAGGGATCTCAAATACGTAAAAAGGCGGGGAAATAGGAGTGAGTTTCTTTAAATAGGATGAAAATAAATCAAACTCTTAATAATAAAGTTACCGTTTGGATTAACTTATTATCTCCGCCGTAAGAAATTAATTAACCGTGAGCCCCACAATTTTTTGACCGTTGGAACAGTACGTCCACGTAAGCAGTACGTTGAAGCAGTACGTTGCTGAAGCAGTACTTTGAGCAACAAAGCAGTACGTTCCATCTTGTTATCCACAATCGATACTCCAAACTAAAACCAAGAATTTGTAAAAGATTCATGCTTAAGTTCTAACTAATAGCTAATGTTGCCTCCCCTCAAATACAACATATAGGCTAAACTAAACTATTAAAACCAATACTTTCATTAAGACCGAATAGAAAGTATACTAACTAATACTAAAGCCTCCCCTCAAATGTAGCCTAGTAGTTAATCATCCCAATGCTCACAACTAAGTGGTTGAATCTTGAAACATCAAATCCCCTTAGTGAGTAGATCAGCTACATTATCATCTGTGTGAACCTTAACCACATTTATAAGCCTGTGCTCATAACAATCCCGAATAAAGTGATGCCTAATCTGAATGTGCTTGGTCTTGGAGTGATAAACAGGATTCTTCACAATGCAGATGGTACTCTCATTATCAATGTTGATAGGAGTATTCTTGAAATTGAATCCATAATCCAAGAGTTGATTTTGCATCCACAAAACTTGTCCACAACAGCTTGCAGCAGCAACATATTCTGCTTCAGTAGAGGAGGTTGCAGCAATGGTTTGCTTCTTACATTGCCAGGAGACTAATCTTCTTCCAAGATATTGACATCCTCCTGAGGTTGATCTTCTATCATAGTTATCCCCTGCATAGTCACTATCTGAAAAGGCTTCTAAGTGAAAAGGTGACTCCTTAGGATACCATAATCCTAACTTTGGTTGATGCTTGAGATATCGAAAAATCCTCTTGACTGCATACATATGGGAAACCTTGGGTGTAACCTGAAATCTTGCACATAAGCAAACAGCAAACATGATGTCAGGTCTTGATGCAGTTAAGTACATAAGACAACCAATCATAGATCTGTAAAGCTTGACATCCACAGCTTGTCCATCTTCATCCTTGCCTAGAGGTTTATTTTTATCAATGGGTGTGGTGGCAGGCTTGAGATTTGGAAGATCAAATCTTTTGAGTATGTCTGCAACATACTTTTCTTGGTTAATGAAGATTCCATCTCTTGTTTGTCTAACTTGAAGACCCAAAAAGAAGGTTAATTCTCCCATAGAACTCATTTGAAACTCCTTCTGCATAAGATCTTCAAATTCTTTCACCATAGACTTCTTTGTAGCTCCAAATATAATATCATCCACATATACTTGGACTAACATAATGTCTTTCTTATCCCTCTTGATGAACAAAGTCTTATCAATTGCTCCTCTCCTATAGCCATGTTGTAATAGAAAATTCGAGAGTCTCTCATACCAAGCTCTGGGAGCTTGATGAAGGCCATATAGTGCCTTGATCACTTTGTAGACTTTGTTTGGATGTGCAGGATCTTCAAAACCAGGAGGTTGTTTAACATAAACTTCTCAGAAATTGTGCCATAAAGGAAAGCACTTTTCACATCCATTTGGTAGACAGGAAATCCCATGTATGATGCAAAGGCAAGAAATAACCTTATTGCCTCTATCCTTGCAACAGGAGCAAATACTTCATCATAATCCACTCCTTCTTCTTGGCGATATCCTTGTGCAACCAATCTAGCTTTATTTTTGATAACATTCCCTCTTTCATCTCTTTTGATTCTGAAAACCCATCTTGTACCAATGACTCTTTTGCCATCTGGTAAATCACATAATACCCAGACTTCTTGAAGCTTAAATTGTAGAAGCTCCTCTTGCATGGCTTCAACCCAACTTTCATCTGCTAAAGCTTGAGCTACCTTTTTGGGTTCTTCTTGAGATAAAAAGCAAGCAAACAGGCATGTTTGTTGATCCTTGTGATTCATCCTGTTTTGTTTGTAAACAAAGCTAAGTAAAGCAGTATGTTGCTTAGAAAGTCCTTTAACTTTGTTCCTTGTAACCACTCCTGAAGAGGGTGATCCAATAATATTACTTTGAGGATGAGCTTTATGAACTCTCAATGTAGGAGTTGGTGGTACTGGAAGATCAGACTCCAAGTTAGTAAAATCAATGCCTTCATTGGAGAAAATACCTTCTGGAATAAGCTCATCATCAATTTCTTCTAATCCAGGAATGTTAGCATTAACTAAATCATCATCATCAACATTGGAATCATCAGCATTGTTCCAATTTGATTGCTCTAATACATCAGAAGTACTGTCAAAAGGATCAGCAGTACTTTGATCTAAAGTACTGTGGGCAGTATCTTGAAAGTTACTCTTTTTCTTTGCAGCCTCATAGGCCTTCCTTTGTTCATCTTCATAGGATTGTGCTATAGTTTCTTGAAAAAGCATCCTATTAAGTTCATCTTGTATGGCTTGATCTTCATCAGATACTGTATGAGTTGACTGAGCAGTACTTTGTTCCTCAACAGTAACTTCAGGTTCTTTGTCAGGAACTTCTTCTGGTGTAACATTGACTCCATGAACAATGTACTGTGAATCATCTTCTTTGGAATTAGCCTGATTCTCTTCTCTAACAGGAACATAATTCATAGATGGTGTGAGCTTGAGATCAAGATCAAACATCCAATCAGGACCTTTACCTTTCTGAGTTTCCTTATCTTCCAAAAATTCAACATGAAGACAATCTTGTACCTTTCTGGTATTCCTGTTATAAACTCTAAATCCTTTGCTATTTGTACAATAACCCAATAAATATCCTTCATCTGACTTACCATCAAATTTACCCAGAGAGTCAATGGTATTTAGAATAGTCAGAGAGCAGCCAAAAGGTTTTAGAAAATGAATATTTGGTTTCTTTCCCATGAGTAACTCATAAGGTGTCTTCATCTGAGGTTTAGTTACTGAAACTCTATTCAACACATAGCAAGCAGTACTTATGGCTTCAGCCCAAAAGAGAATAGGTAATTGGGAATCTGCAAGCATTGTTCTAGCTGCTTCTATCAAAGTCCTGTTCTTTCTTTCTGCAACACCATTCTGCTGTGGTGTTCTAGCAATGCTAAACTCTCTCTTGATCCCTTTCTTGGCACAGAATTCATCCATATGCTTGTTCTTGAATTCTGTTCCATTATCACATCTAATACCTCTTACTTTGAGTCTTAATTGATTTTCAAGGGCTACTATCAGGTCATGGATAGCATCAAAGGTTTCATCTTTGAATCCCAAGAAAAAGACCCAGCTAAATCTGCTACAATCATCTGTCACAACCAAGCAATACTTCTTCTTGTTTAAACTTTCTACTGAGACTGGTCCAAACAGATCCATGTGTAGCAACTCCAAAGGTTCTCTAATGTCTCTTTCCCCAAGCTTCTTACATGAAGCTTTATGTTGTTTACCCTTCTTGCAAGCCAAACATGAATGATCAGTCTTGAATGTTTTGGAAGGTAAACCTTTAACTAAATTTCCTTTGACCAGCTTGTTGATGTTCTTAAAATTAACATGACCTAGTCTTCTGTGCCACAGATGTGCTTCTTCCAATGATGCCTTTGCTACTAAACATGTTGCTCTTCCAGCAGAATTGAGACTCTTTAAGGCTAAACTGTATACATCATTGGTTCTTGGTACTCTCAATGTCACCAAGTGATCATCAACAAATTTGAACTCAGGGGAGAGAATGAGACATTCTGTATCAGTAAACAGAATTGGATACTTCTTGTCACAAATTTGAGATACTGACAATAGGTTGAACTTGAGCTCCTTTACATATCTAACATTCTCAAAATCAATACATCCAGCCTTGATTGTTCCTTTGCCAGTGATTCTTCCTCCATCAGGATCATTACCAAATGCAACTCTTCCTCCATAATATGCCTTAAAGTCTGACAGGATCTCCTTGTCCCCTGTCATGCTGCCAGAGCAACCACTATCAACAATAATATGATCTTTAAGCTCCTCCTCTGGGTTGCCCTGCACATAAAAGAAAAGGGTTAGTTTCTTTTAGGAACCCAAGCCATTACTGACTTGTGTTCCCCTTGTGGAGTGACATACTTGAATTCCTTCAGTATGTAATCTCCACTGGTTTTAAAGGCATGGTCAATGATTATTTGAGTTGGTCCCATGTCCTGTGTTGCAATATCAACAACACTCCCTGTTTCACCCTTATCTGATGAAAGTACTTCTTGTTCCCCATCAGTACTTTCTTTCTTAACCCAATTTCGTTTGACCTTAGGTTTCTCTGAGCTAGGTACTCTGCTTGAGGTGGAAGACTTTTTATATGAATTGAATCTCTTAGGTCTTCTATGTGAAAAAGTATGAGCAGTACCATGAGTGGGTGAAAACTTATCAGTCCTTTGAGAAGGTACTTCTTGAGACTTATCAGATTGTGAAGGTACTGGTGATTTGGAAAACATTCTTTTCTGGTGAGGGTACCTATAGTCTTTTGAGAAATTACTATGGTTGACCCTATTTGAGTGATTCCAAACTGGTCTAGTCTCTCTTGGCTTATGGGTGGGAGGTCTATTCTTTGGAAACTGACTTAAGTATTCTGAATGAAAGTCACAGTGCTTAATCAAGTGATCAAAGGACTATAGCATACATAACATAACTTTCTCTCCATATTCCCAAATCCTCCTCTATGATTAAAAGGTTTCCTGTAGTAAGCAGTATTTTGAAAAGTTTCTCTTGGAGGTACTGCTGAATGTCCAGCAGTACTTTGAAAAGTTTTTGGAGGTACTGCTTGTTTTTGAAAGGCTGTAGGAAACTTTTGATCATTACCCCTTTGAAAATCATTCTTAGGTTTCTCAGAACTAATTCTACCATTTAGTTTCTTCCTAAACTCTAGGTTTCTACACCATAACGAGAAACATTTGTCCTAACAGGTTGAAACTGACCAGTGGGTGGAGGAACTAAATGGTACTCCTTATCTTTCTTAAACTCAGGAGGTGATTCACTAATTGGTTCCTCATTCCTAGATGTGTTTTCTTCTGAGCTTGTAAGGTCATCATCACTAGGTGGAATCTCTTCCTTAGCACTAGGTGGAGTTTCTTCCTTATCACTAGGTGAGGTCTCATCTGAACTACTAGCTTCACCATAACCTAGTCCAGCTCTACTGTTTATTACTCTTTGTTTTTCAACAAATTGAACATGTGATAGACCAGCCTGTTTAATACTACCAAGTCTTTCTAACAAAGTATCTCTTTCCTTAGTAATCTTTTCTAATTCAGACACCTTACATCCTAACTTCCATTCACTTAATTTCAATTGGTAATCTTGTTGCTCATATTTTTCTGCCCAAGCTATTTCATTATTTTCATGTGTTAAAATTTTGGCTTCCATTGACTCTAAAGTTAATTGATAACCAGCTACCTCAGACCTAGCTGTTCTACAATTATCTCTTTCAGTCACATAATCTTTAAGCAACTTTTGATAAACATCATTACACTTAGAGCATACCTCAGAGACATTGGATGAACTTGGTGAAGTGGCTACCATAGCAATCTGAACAGGTTCATCTTCATCCTCCATGCTCCAGTCAAAGCTTCCAAGACCATCTCTTGTATTCCAAAGCAGCATATCCAGGTTCCTCATCAAAAGTTGTGCCCCAATCAAACTCTTCCATTGCAACCATAGAATAGGTTACAGGTTCATCATCAAATTCAGCACTCCAGTCAATCTCTGCTAAATTTTCTTGAGCCACCAAAGCTTTTGGTTGTGATTCAGTAATAGGAACCTCCTTTCTTTCAACCTTGGGTTGTTCAATCATCCTGTTTGCCTGATATTTTGCAAACTTGCATTCCCTTGCAAAGTGTCCAAGCTTTTGACAATTGAAACATTCAATCTTAGATTTGTCAAAAGTGATACCTTGTTTGGCTTTGAAATCAATTCCCCTTCCTGTCTTGTTCATGAACTTCTTGATCCTAGCAGTGATCATAGCTACTTGCCATCTTATGTCAATCTCTTCTAAAGCATCTTCTTCAATCTGCAACAAGTCTTCTTGATAGGTAACAGGTAAAGTGGCTTGTTGTGCAAAGAAGGAACATACAATTTCATCAGAATTGGTGTTGTTTGTTGGTGATGGGTTGGGGGTAGTTGTGGTTGTGCAAACATGCTGTGAATCACCAACAGTACTTTGAGAAGGATAAGCAGTACTTTTAGTGGAAGTACTGCTTCTGTTTTCAGAAGATACAAAATCTATGTTGTGAGTTTTCTGAGAACTGTGACCATTCATCTCTTGCTCGTAGACTTTCAAATTGTTATAGAGATCATCAAAGTCCATAGACTCCAATCCAGGTTGGCCTCTAATCATAGTAGCAACCACATGCCAGACAGATGGCAGACTCCTTAAGAACTTCAAATTTGCATCTTCAACAGATACCTCTGCTCCATATAGTTCTAGCATACTAAGTAGATTTTGGAATCTGTCATAGGCAGCATCAAGACTTTCTCTTTCACCAATAGTGAAGGTTTCAAATTGCTGCTTCAATAAGTTTCTATGCATCTTCTTTGAAGCATCATTACCTCCAAATCTTGTCTTGATAGCAGCCCATAATTGTTTTGCATCCTTAGCATCATGAAACTTCAATAGGTGACCATCAGGAATAGCAGACAGCAGTATGTTGAGAGCCTTATCTTGATTTCTCTTTGTAGCTGCTGGTAAGGGTGGTTGAGGTGGTTTGGGTTGTCCTTCAATTTGTAGAGGTTCATCAAGAACAACATTACCATTGACAATTACATCCCATAGAGCATGGTCAGTAATAGAAGGTACTGTCTCATCTTCATGCTCCAGAGATCATATTCTCCCTTCTTGATGATAGGAATTCTAAGTGAGGTGATGGATGGGATAGGTGCAGCTTCAGTCGACATTGTTAAGGGTTTGTTGATAAATCGGTTTTAAGGGTTTCTTCTTAATCAGAGTCTCCACACAAGCTCTGATACCACTTGTTGGATCGATATACTCTGACCAAACTAACTTGTAGCTTGTCTACGGTTTAACAACTTTGAATGAATTCAAAACTATTAATAGTGAAACACTGATATACTTTGCTAAGTATGCGGAATCTACTTCAACAAAGCTAAGAAGAATTAAATAAACAACTTTGAATATTATTAAAACCTTGAACCTGCTTTCTTACACAGATTCACTAACAAACTCTAAACTCTAATAATCGTATATCACTAATCGCATATACTTGTCTCTCTAAAACACATATATCTCTAATGCCAACCTAGGGATCCTTTTATAGGCACAAGGAAAACCCTAGTCGGTTTACAATACTTGAACGACAAGTAAATTCTAATTATAACTCTAATCTAATACGAATATTCTAGAATTACACATTAGTCCTTAAACTATTTGCATGGCAGTCCTTTAACGAGCAGCAGTACTTTAATCGAATAGCAGTACTTTGACTTGAGTAGCAGTACTTTGACTTTTATAGCCCAACTATTGGTGTTGACCTTGGGTAGATCCCTCCGGCTCTGGCGGATCATAGGACATAAACCTAATATTAATCACCTTATTACTCCATGATTATCCTAGATTTATTGATCACATGCCATAAAACCTTTTGTAAAATTTCTCAAAGTGTTTTTGATTATAAAACATATTTTGTTAACACTTTGAGAGTTTTCCATTTTCAAAAATACTCCCCCTTCACATGTGCTTATGAATTTTAAAGAACGTTTACACATGTTGGGTGGAGTTCGCCCTTTTGAATTGATTAATTCTCAGTGAACATGACCGCTCCGAGACAAGCTTACATCACTGGTTAGACCAGCTTGAAATTATTACCCGTCCTGGTCATATTCAAGGAGAATCTCTTGAAACTATACACTCTACTTAGATAAGTCCTATTCGAGACACGCTTACATCACTGGTTATACCAGCTTGAAATTATTACCCGTCCAGGACAAGTCCTTTCGATTACTGACATTTTAAGCTTCATCAATTAGTTGGTTAAATCTGAGTCGAGCTCATACGAGATCCCATACATTTGTTACCATATTTTAATCACATTTTATTCTCCCCATCAAAAATAGCATATTGATGTTGTTTTTGAAAAAACATGTTGATTAAAATATGCTTTTTGGAGGTTTGTGGGAAGAATTTAACAAGAACTTTTTCGTTTTGCACAAAGATTGTTTCAAGTACTCCCCCTCAAATAGTGAATTAACATTTTGAGGTTTTGATTACGAAAGGGAATACCTGTTCTTTTGAGCAGAATTATGAACAACTTAAAAAAAATTGATTGATTCTACTCAAAAGTAAGAAGCTTTCACTCCTTATATTAGGATTGAGGCACTGAAGCGTACCCCAGGGTCCTTTCTTTGCAAAGAACAGGTTGTGCACTGTTATGTGTGCACAAGCCATACAATAACACACAAATTACATATCAAGAATATTAATCAAACACTAACTAACCAATCACTCAGGACGTTGGAATGTCAAGATCGGGAAACTCGGTCTTCCTCCTACATAGCTTTCCAACCGTCTGATCTGGTCCCGATGTTTCAACCTTTGTTCTATTCTGGTGATAAACATGCGAACTTCCCTTGCTTCCTTCGCAATCCATCTCTTGCTCTGGAAAAGATGTATGTCCTTTAAGCGACTAGCCAATCCATCACGAACCGACTTCAACATATCATCACAAAACTTATGAATTTTATCATATGCCATGAAGCAATTGTGAGCATAGGCACTTCGATAGATGAAACCAAATGTAGGTTCTTTCCGCAGAGTGTACTGTGATAGTTGATTGATGTCATTGCAGTGGAGGAGTGGTTTGGTCAGATTCAGCTTCCTTTGATAACTTTCAACACCTAATTGAAGATCTTCAACTCTTTACCGAACTATTATACTCCTTATGAAGATTAGAAGATAAGTAATGAATGCAAGCTGCATATCCGTTGGTAAATTACGAGTTTTCCCTTGAACTTTGAGGAGATACATGTCTTCAATGTCATTAAGTTTCAACTTTGGAAAATCAGCTTCAGAGAATTCATACTCCTTTTCATCTTGACGTTTGACAACAATCTTCTTGAGATAGGAGTAGCCCCATTTTGTTGTAGTTGCAATAGACATGATGGCAATAATTCATTGGCCATACATAACTTCCCCTTTTGTTTGTTCCAGCCTACTACTGCGATAGAAGAGTTGTCGCCTTGTAGGCCAGTGGTGAATCCCGTACAAGGCATCTTTGTCGTACATCACAACGTTTTCCGTAAACAAGTGTGTTGCATCTTCTTCAATGGTTGTATGCGTGTATCTTGCTGCAGGGATTCCAAAGGTCAGGGAGGTTGCATATTTCTTATTAGTTTCACTCCTGTGTTGTAAGAATTCCAAGTCTGTGTTGAAAAAGAAGCGGTATGGGTATTGGGTTGCTCAGGTTTTCCCACCATTGGTAGAGGCTTGGTCCAATCTGTGTAGTACGGTCCAGACCTTTTTGAAGTGTGATCCACGTTGAACTCAGGATTGAGCCAATCGATATCATTGGACATTGCACGAGCAATGTTTTCAAGATGATATCCAAGTTCGATTGCACTCCCGGATTGATCTTTGAGAAGGTTGAAGGCTGCATTCTTGATCCTTCTGAGCTCCTTTTTGTTGAGTTTCTTTACGCAAAAGTCCCTCTTGATCATCTGAACATATTCCATAGTTCGACCATCCACGGGTTCTTGATTTTCAGCAAGTGGAGGTTGAGCTGTGACCATTTCATCATACCATCCGTATTCAGTCGTGTTGTCGTTGTTAAGCCATTCGACAACTTTTGGCTATTTGTCTTTTTTACCTTTTCTGCTCTTGGAGGTTGATGATGGTCCAGGTTTGGTGTGAGGTTGAGTTTCTGGCTTTTCCAAGTTATCATCACCGCTGTATACAAAATGATCATCTGCTTTGGGTGCTGACTCGGATGCCTTGGGTTGGTTGGCTGTAGTAGTTGTTATGGAAGGTTTGACCAGTTCCTGATGAGAAGATGAAGGACCACTAGTTGTTTTCTGTTTCTTTGATTGTGAGTTTGGATCGGGGTCTTTATCTTCTCTTGATCTCTTTTGTGTGTCAGCCGCTTCCTTGCATGACTCTTTTGACATGTTTGCCAAGATAGCATCAAGGAGTGCTATTTCTTCTGGAGTCATGGTTGTCTTATCAGACAATCATTCAAACACTTGAATTTGAAGTTCTTCAAGTGTGAGTTCCTTCGGTGCTGGAACTGTGTGAAGGGTGAGGGGAGTGGAATAAATCACTTCATTGACGATGTGTCTGATAGTTTGCTGGAGTTGATCTTTTAACGGCTTGAGCTGATGTTTCAACTCTTTTGAAGTAACTTTGACCAGATTTGTCGGTAGATACTCTTCAGTGTATTTCATGCTTAGCTTATCCATGTCACCTTGGACATCTTTGGATAGGTATTCATCGACATGTTGCTTTGTTTGTTGTAGCTCGATCATCTGCTGAGTCAGTCTTGTTACCATGCTTGTGAGAGTTTGCATTTGATCGTTAATCATGTCCTGCTTCTTCAATTGAGTTTTCTTTACAGCCTTTTTTATTTTCGTTTTTGCTTGAGAGATTAGTGTGTTGACTGGTTTCTTGATTGATTTAGTGGTTGATGTTGTTTGTGTTGGTGGAGGTGATGATTGAGTTGATGATTCAGGAATGGCGGAAGTGTCTTTGTTAACATTTGACTCTAAGTCTTGTTGTGAGGGAGGAGGAGATTATGGGTTGTGATCGGGATTGTCTTGGATGTAGTTATCGGTTTCTTCATGTAGCCTTTCTTCTTCAGCTAATCTTGCATCCTCTATCTCTTTTAATCTTTTTTCCTCTTCTTCTTTAGCTCTTTCCTTCATAGTGACTTCTTCTGCGGCCTTTCGCACATCTTCATCAGTAACAAGAAAGTTCTGTTGGGAATTAAATGTCTAACAACTTAGTACTGCTGAAGAGATACACTAACAGTACAAACTGCTAGTGTATAAGTGAAGACTACTGAAGAAATAACTAAAAGTACAAACTGCTAAGTTTGTACTGCTGGCTATAAAGAAGGTACAGCTGGCATGGATAGCTGCTTTTGGAGATATTATAGGAGATAAGTATGGAATATATATTTTGTATATCTTATTTAGTTCGCATTATATGGTAGAATACTTATCTTGTAAAGGACTCCTTAAGTTTATAAAAGGAGATCCTAGGTTATACAATTAACATATATCAATCATAGAGTTTTGTTAGGATTCAAGGTCATTGTAACCCTAGTGATAGCTAGATCACTTGTATTATTCAAGCAATAATATTGAATCATTTAGTGTTAATCTCATTATGTTCATTGTTCATTCAAGCTTTACTATTCCATTAAAACAAACCATAATTCTTCTAAGTGTGGTTAAGTAGATTCCGCATACTTAATTGCATACACTCAAAGTATCTCAAACACGTTATAAAGGAGTAACATCCTAAGTGTTTTATAATCCTCTCAAGTGGTATCAAAGATAGGTTGATACTATTGATTTAGAAGAGAAACTAATGGACATGGAGACTACCTAAACAAACATGGCTGCTAAATCGCCAATGCTCAAGCAGAATGAATTTGATATGTGGAGGTTAAGAATAGAACAGTACTTCCAGGTGCAAAACTATGCACTCTGGGAAATTATTGTAGAAGGAAACTCTTTCAAGCCTTCAACTTCTACAACAACAGTTGATGGTAAGGTAGAGGCTATTGTGTAGACCTTTCCAGTAACTACAGAAGAGAGGCTTCAAAAGAAGAATGACCTCAAGGCCAGAAGTTTGCTGATGATGACCATTCCAAATGATCAACTCTTGAACATTGGCAAGTTCAAGGATGCTAAGACATTGTTTGAGGCAATTATTGCTAGGTTTGTTGGGAATGAAGCCACCAAGAAGACACAAAAGACTCTTTTGAAGCAGAACTTTGAGAACTTTACTGCAACCAGCAATGAGTCTTTGGATCACATGTTCAATAGGCTTCAAAAGATTGTTAGCCAACTTGCTGTTCTTGGTGTGGATATACCTCAGGAAGATCTAAACTCCAAGTTCTTGAGGAGTTTACTTGCAGAGTGGGCTATGCATATGGTGGTTTGGAAGAACAAGCCAGACATTGATACTATGAGCCTGATGGACTTATACAGCAACTTCAAGATTGTTGAGCAGGATGTGAAGAAGGCTGGAGGAACTAGTTCAAGCACTGGGAACATGGCCTTTGTGTCATCTCCTAGTAATTCAAGTCATGTTGAAGAAGTGAAGGTTGCTGTGGGAGTTAGTACTGCTAACCCCAATGTTAGTACTGCTAGTTCATCAAGCAGTACTACTGGTATTCTGGATGAGAAAACCTACCGTGCCTTCCTGACAAGCCAAAATGATGGGTCAATGTTGACTCATGAAGACCTCTAGGAGATTAATGATGATGATTTAGAGGAGATGGACCTCAAGTGGCAGATCTCCCTTCTTAGCATGAAGGCTAAGAAATTCTACCAAAGAACTGGAAAGAAGATCACCATCAGCAGCAATGATACTGCTGGTTTTGACAAATCAAGGGTAGAATGCTACAATGTTACAAGCTGGGGCACTTTTCAAGGGAATGTAGGAGACCTAGGCAGCAGGATGGCAGGAGCAAAGGTTATGGGAACAAGCCCAAGGTTGTGGAAGAAGCTGAGCCAAACTCAAAAGCTATGGTAGCTATTGATGGCTTAGGATTTGATTGGAGTTTTATGGCAGAAGATGAGGAAGCACCTACTGAGATAGCTCTTATGGCCTTATCTGACTCTGAGGTACAATCTACTAAATGTTTTTCTAAATCATGCACCGCTCTTAAAGAATTAGAAACTTTATGGAAACACTATGATGAACAAAGGATTGAACTAAACAAAACTAATTATAATTTGTCAAATCATAATAGAGGTTTAGCAGTCCTAGAGGAGCAAATAGTGCATTATAAGAACAATGAGACTAGTTTTGATGATGATATAGGAGTTCTTAAAAGGGATTTGTCATTTAAGAATGCTGAGGTTAGTCTGTTGAAAGCTGAGTTGGATAGAATTAAAAAGGCTAATGAAAATATTCAATTAAGTGTAGAAACCTTATAATATGCCTCTAAGGGTGTAAACAAAATAATTGAATGTCAGTTAATCAACAAAGCTAAGTCTGGGTTGGGGTACAAAACAGTTCCACCTTCTCACAGAGGAATTCTTGCACCCCCAGGAATAGACCTAGAGCATACAGGTTTGCCTGAATTTCAACAACTTAAGTTAGAATATGATCTTAAGCCAAAAGAGAATGTAGTTGTTGATAAGCCTGTAGAAGTCCGTGAATCTTTTGAGAGTGCAAGTGACACTTCACTCATTGAGGACAAAGTATCCACTGATAGGAATTTAGATGCTCCAACCATAGAGGACTAGACATTTGATGATGAGGAAGATCAGATTGTGGTTAAACCTAATGCAATTAAAGTAGAAGGAACCAGTGTTCCTAAGGTAGTTGATAATAAAACTGTTAGGCCTAAAACAAATGTTAAACCAATTAGGAAGACAGTTAGGTACTGTAAAATGTATAGATCCACAGACAAGCCAAGAGGTAACCAGAGGAACTGGAATAACCTCAAGTCTCACCAACTAGGTGATGACTTTGTCCTGTATAAGAAGGCTTGTTACGCTTGTGGTAGATTTGACCACCTTAAGGTTTTTTGTGATAACCATCAGGGAAGAAAGATGGTTACTGGGAACAACAGGGTATCTGGGAAATAAAACCATAGGGTGAACTTAAACAGACCTCAAACTTACTCTAATACTGCTAGGATGACTCCCAGAGAAATTTTAATGAAGTCTGGCCCAAAAACAATTCATACTGCTAGACCAGCAGTTAGTACTACTAGACCCTTTAAGACTGTTTACCCTAGACCAGCAGTTAAAGGTGCAAAAACAACTTTCAAATATGCACCAACAACTGCTAAAAGGCCTTTTCAAAAGAAAGAAGTGGTACAAAAATAAATTTGGAAACCAAAGGCTACAACTGCAAAGCTTGCAGCTAATACTGCTTGGCGTTAGTGCTGGCAACTTTAAAAACACTGCTAGGGATCAATGGGATAATGCTGTTAAGGCCTCAACATGTTGGATTTGGAGACCAATCCAGTCCAATGGTGCATCAACTATTTTGAAAAGATTTAACTATATTGATGCACGAGGCAAACCCAAGTCAGTAATGGCTTGGGTACCCCAAGGAAACTAATTTCCTTATTTCATGTGCAGGGACATTCACAAGTAGATGATGAAGATAAAGGTTATGCAGACAGTGGGTGTTCCAGGCACATGACTTGCAACATGTCCTATCTTTCAGACTTTCAACCTTTGGATGGAGGACATGTTACCTTTGGGGGAGGAATAGGAGGCAGAATTACTAGTAAAGGTACTCTTAAAACCTGTAAATTAGATTTTGAAGATGTGTACTTTGTTCAAGAGCTTAAGTATAACATGTTTAGTGTCTCACAAATATGTGACAAAAAGAACAAGGTTCTTTTAACTGACACTGAATGTCTTGTGCTTTCTTCAAACTTTAAGTTACCTGATGAAAGTCAGGTATTACTCAAAGTTCCAAGAAAGGGCAACATGTACAATGTTGATATGAAGAAGATTGTTCCTAAAGAGGCTCTTACTTGTCTTGTTGCAAAGGCCACATTGGATGAGTCTCTGTTATGGCATAGGAGACTTGGTCACATTAATTTTAAAACCATTAATAAAATTGTAAAGGATGGTTTGGTAAGAGGCTTGCCTCAGAAAAGATTTGAAAATGATCAAACTTATGTTGCCTGTCTCAAAGGCAAACAACACAAGGCTTCTTGTAAGCCCAAGGTTTTTAACTCTATTGATCAACCTTTGTTTATGCTACATATGGATTTATTTGGCCCAACTTCTGTGAGTAGTATTAAGCATAAGAGGTTTTGTCTTGTAGTTACTAATGACTATAACAGGTTCACATGGGTTTCTTTTTAGGTTCAAAGGATGAGACTCCTAGCATTCTTAAAACATTCATTACTGAGATAGAAAACCTAGTCGATAAGAAAGTAAAAGTCATTAGATGTGACAATGGGACAGAGTTCAAAAATAGAGTTATAGATGAGTTTTGCAAGGAAAAGGGTATTAGAAGAGAGTTTAGTGTTGCTAGAACTCCTCAGCAGAATGGGGTTGCTGAGAGAAGAAATAGGACACTGATAAAAGTTGCTAGAACCATGTTAGCTGACTCTAAGTTGCCTATCACTTTTTGGGCTGAAGCAGTTAATACTGCTTGCTATGTGCAGAATAGGGTTTTGGTAGTTAAACCTCACAACAAGACACCATATGAGCTTTTTAAATGTAGAACTCCTGCATTAGGATTTCTAAGACCTTTTGGGTGTCATGTCACTATTCTGAATACCTTAGACCATCTAGGCAAATTTGATGGTAAAGCTGATGAAGGATTCTTGGTTGGATACTCTCTAAATAGCAAAGCCATTAGAGTATACAACACAAGAACTAGGAAAGTTAAGGAAAACCTGCATGTTTAATTTCTAGAAAATAAATCTAATGTTGCAGTTGAAGGTCCAAAATGGTTGTTTGACCTTGAGACTCTAATCCAATCAATGAATTATGTGCCTGTAGTTGCAGGAACCTTTTCTAATGATTTTGCAGATTCAGAAGTTGATGATGCAACAAATGAAGCAGGATTGGGTAAGGAGAAAGATCAAGATCATGTACTGATGCCAATATGGACAAGTATGGATTCAACTTCAATGAATGATGAACCTTCTACTGATGAAGCTAAGAAAGGGATTGAAGGTGAAAACAATGTAAATGGAGCTGAGGAACAAGAGAATCAAGATAACAGTACTAATGCTGATTGTACTGTTGAGCCACAAGTTGGTTCTGCTGGGCAAAATGTTCATACTGCTGGCCCATCAGATACCAATACTGCTGATTTCTCAGATGATGAGGTAGATTTCAACAATCTATCACCTACATATGCAGTTCTCACTACACCACACATAAGGATTCACAAAGCTCACTCCCCAGACAATGTGATTGGTGACATACAATCTGGAGTAAAGACAAGAAAGCAACTCATGACTTCAGATCAACAAGGGTTTCTTAGTACTGTTTATGCAGCCAAGCAGCATGAAGATTCCAACACTTGTTTATTTTTGTGTTTCCTCTCACAATTTGAACCCAAAAATGTTCTCAAAGCCTTAGAAGATTCAATCTGGGTAGAAGCAATGCAAGAGGAGCTTCTCCAATTCAAGATTCAGAAGGTTTGGGTACTAGTAGATTTACCCAAGGGTATGAGGTTAATAGGCACCAAATGGGTCTTCAGAAACAAAAGGGATGAAAGGGGTATTGTGATCAGAAACAAAGCTAGACTTGTAGCCCAGGGTTATACACAAGAAGAAGGTATAAACTATGAAGAAGTTTTTGCACCAGTAGCAAGGATTGAAGCAATCAGACTATTCTTGGCCTATGCTTCTTTCATGGCCTTCACTGTATCTCAGATGGATGTCAAGAGTGCCTTTTGTATGGTACTATTGAAGAGGGGGTTTATGTCTCTTAACCTCTAGGTTTTGTTGATCTAGAGCATCCTGATAAGGTGTACAAGGTTGTAAAGGCTCTTTATAGACTACATCAGGCACCAAGGGCATGGTATGAGACTCTGGCTTCCTATTTGCTAGAGAATGGATTCCAAAGGGGCAAGATTGATCAGACTTTATTCATTAAGAAGAACAAGAAGGATATCTTGCTGGTACAGGTGCATGTAGATGATATTATTTTTTGATCCACAGGGAAGGAGATGTGTGTAGAGTTTGAGAAACTTATGCATGATAAGTTTCAGATGAGTTCCATAGGGGAACTTACTTTCTTTTTGGGTCTGCAAGTAAAGCAATCATATGAAGGCATATTTATCAGCCAGGATAAATATGTTGCAGATATTCTAAGGAAGTTTTAGTTTGCTGATTCTAAAGTGGCAAGCACACCAATTGATCCTGAGAAACCTCTACTTAAAGATGAAGATGGAGAGAATGTTGATATACACACATATAGATCAATGATAGGGTCCTTGATGTATCTCACATCAAAAAGACCAGATATCATGTTTGCTTTTTGTGCTTGTGTAAGGTTCCAAGTGACTCCTAATGTTTCTCATTTAACTGCTGTCAAAAAGATCTTCAGATATCTTAAAGGTCAACCTAGGTTGGGTTTGTGGTATCCTAGGGAATCACCTTTTGACCTGGCGACATATTCAGATAGTGACTATGCCGGTGCAAGCCTGGACAGAAAATCAACAACTGCTGGATGTCAATTCCTTGGATGCAGACTTATATCATTGCAGTGTAAGAAGCAGACAATTGTGGCAACTTCAACAACTGAAGCTGAATATGTAGCTGCTGCAAGTTGTTGTAGTCAAGTGCTTTGGATTCAGAATCAGCTTCTTGACTATGGGTATAACTTAATGAACACCATGATATATATTGACAATAGCAGTACAATTTGTATAATTAAAAATCTAGTGCAGCATTCTAAAACGAAACACATAGAAATTAGGCATCATTTTATTAGAGACTGCAATGAGAAAAAGTTAATACAAGTGGTTAAAATTGATTCTGATCAAAACTTTGCAGATCTTCTCACAAAAGACTTTGATGTCAGAAGGTTTCAATACTTGGTAGCAAGTATTGGGATGCTTAACCCTTAAAGTTTTCAAACTGTGTGTTTTTGTACATAATTTAGATTTGTACTGCTAGCTTTGTCAATTAGTACTGGTATTGTATAGTTTGTACTTTTAGTACAAATTTAGACTGTTTTTGTTAAGAATGTTAGTCATATGTTTATACTGTTATGAAGCAAGTGCTTTGCACTTTGTGTTTTTGGTTTTGGACTAACAATTTCAGGTGATAAAGTGATAATGACAAAACTAAGTGTGAAAGATCTGGACTTCTCCTGAAGCATGAACTTCCCCTGAAGTTGGAAACTTTTTTCTTGATCTTGGAATTTGAGCACAAAGAGAATTTCTAGTGCATTGTGTGAGAAGCAGATGGTGGTTCAAGTTGCTGACATAATAGGTTATGATGGACAAAGTTTGGAAATTCATTAACAAAGGTTTTTACCTAAGTTAATTGATTCTTTAAAACATCTTTCTTCAGACCTTATTATGATGGTTTGTATTGAATAGATGGCTTAGTTAGTCAGACAGTAACTGACTTAACTCACTTTCTATCATTTTATACTGTAACACCCCAACCCGACAAGGGTAAAGATATCACAAATATATGGTTTCATATCAGAACAACATAGTATCCATAAGTCAAAATAGCGGAAGTCAATACATAATCCAATAATAAGTCAACATGACTTATATCCAAAATGAAAGGAAATAAAAGAAGTACATAAGTTCAATGCCCAAACAATGGCAACATAAAGTCTGAAGAAAAATCAAATGGTAGATAAGCTATAAAGAACAAGCTCCACTCAAGTGCACTCAACCCCAAAGCCATGCCCAACTCCTAGCTTAATTACCTGCCGCGGAAAAGAAAACGCGGCTGAGCTACTAGAGCTCAGTGAACAGATATAACGTAACAAGCAGTAGCATAATGAATAATACATGAGTAAATGAGAAGGAAACATGAGTACATGGTAAGAATACATGGTGTCATAAGGTAAAGGATAAAGGTGTATGGTAAAGGAAGGTCAGTAATCCACTACGAGCCCATAACATGAAATCATAATCATAATCATAACCATAAACATGTAGAGGGGAGACCTCTTAGTATCCTGTATATATATGAGGGGTGACCTCATCATGGGTTGGAGTAGCTAGCTCCCGGAGTGTGAAAGACGTGTATCGCACACACCATCAGTCACCATGAATATCATAACATAACATAACATAACATGTACATGAACAAATCTAGGATGCATCCATACGCCCCAGGTGGCCATAATCTGCCTCTACGTAAACATAACATGCAGGGACGGGACAGGTCATCACTCTCCTGCCCTAGAGTCATGCCATCGGTGCATCGACTGACATGGACATGAAACCCTCATGCCTAGTGAGTGGCTCGTAGTATCAAACTGAGGGTAAAGGTCAAGTATCATGAATCATGTTTTAAGTTTACTTGCATAGGTCAATATCATGTTTCATAAGTTCATAATCATGGTTCATAATCCTGGTTCATAAACAAAGGTTCATAAGCAAAGGTTCATGGTCAAGGTTCATAGGCAAGGTTCATGGTCAAGGTTCATAAGCAAGGTTCATGAATGAAAGGTTCATAATCATAAAAGGTTCAATATCATGATGGTTCAATAATCGAAGTCATAATAAGAGAATGAAGGCCTCTTATCAAAGAAGCAGAATATCTGTACCTTATTGCCTGACAAAGATCACACTGAAAAGATGATAACGAGCACAGGATTACTCCCTCTTCACACCTAGAGGAGTAAAGACATGATTACTAAAGATCCCATTTCCATATTAAGTAACTTTCTATTTTTAGCAGGTTTCCATTTTTAGAAAGTTTCCATATTTAGAAAGTTAGATCAACATTCTTAGTTAAATCATTATTTCTGGAATTAGGGTAACTTTTATCACATTTACATATTAGGTCCTTAAGAATTCACAATTTACACTTTACACCCTTTAGTTTCAAAAGTTACACTTTAGGCCCTTAATTTATCAAAGTTTCACAATGGGCACTTATTTTATCATATTATAAGAATGTATTCTCAATTTTATTGAATTTACACAATAGGTCCCTCTAGATTACAAGGTTACATATTTAGTCCTTATTTTTATAATTTCAACTTTATGTTAATAATAATTACATATTAACCCATTAAATTACCAAATTAACACATAACCCCTTGAATGTATTATTTTACTCAAACCAGCACTAACTTTCCAGAATTTACAAGTTTAGTCCTTCATGTTATAACAATTTCATTACTAGTCCTTATTTTATATAATCAACCTTTAATTAATAATAATTTCACAATAGCCCCTTAAATTATCAAAATGACACATGGCATTTTAAATATGATTAGATACACGAATGACCCATAAGTTTTCCAAAATTACAAATTTAGTCCCTCTAGTTTATTTAATTAAAAATCGATTTATGAAATTTAATATATATTTCAAAATAAACCCTTAAACATTTATTTTACATAAAAGGTCCTTCTCATAATATTTATACGACTTAGCAAAATATTTATAAAGTTCCAAAAGTGACCCACAAGATTTTAAAATGACAAAATCAACCCTTATAGTTTTAAAATCAAATCGTATACCTTTTGAAAACTCCCATTCGAAACCCTAATTCAACCAATTCATTTAGCAATCATTATACATCATTATTACACCAACATAAACCCTAATCCATGCTCCAACCCTAGATCGATCATCATTTTTATTATTTTTCTATTTATTCTTAATTCCGGTTTTAAACTTAATTCGAAAATAAATCTAAGAGGCCATGATAAATCGAAATTGTATTTTTCCCATGTTAATATATTCATAAGGTGTCCATAAAAATTATTCATGAGGTTTATTTCAATCGCATACATGTATTTTAGATTTTAGGTTCGATTCTTAGAATTTATTCACAACAATTTTAAAGATCATGCATGCCTTGAATTATATATTTTATATGGCGTTCATAAAGATTAAAGAGTATGGGAAAATTACCAAACTGAGATTTGAACGTGTAGGATAGGTCGAACAAGAATATGCACTCGATGTGGATCTAAAATCACCACGACTTCCTGAGCTTCCTTACGACCTTGTGAGCAATTTTCATGGACCATGTACAACATGAATAACATGAGAAAAATGATGTACGAATTTATTTGGGTACGCAAGAATTTATTCGAATAATACCTTATACTTATAGCGCGATTAAGAATTAAATCCCCACGATCGATTCAGCCACAATCAGCCTCCAAGCTAATTTTCGTAGGTCACAAATGAGTAATAGAACGTGAGAAAAATGATAGTTTGAGCGTACAAAAATCGTAGCATCGATTTGGAATTATTACCTCAAAACAAGGGTTCGACCAAGAAACTTTCACCACGAACGAAACAGCCCACGAACACCTCTAGGATTATTTTTCTAGGCCTCTTAGGATTGTACTCGAACTCAGAAAAATAGCTTAAGAATTTGTGGTGATCGGATGAAGGCTAGAGAAATGTTTGTGTGTTTTTTTTTCTTCAATCGGCAATATGGTTTGATAGGAAAATTGTGGTGATTGAATATTAATCATAAGGACCGGTCAAAAGGGGAGGTAAATGGGCCATAAATTAGGGATTCTTGATAGGAAATTAATAGCTTTAATTATCTCTTTTAATTCCTCTTAATTCTCCTTTAAATCATTTTTATTTAAATCATGAATTTGAATTTTAATTACATTAGGCGCCCAAGGGCATTCTAGTAATTTTCTTGGCTTGTATAAATGTTAAATATAGTTGTTAAAATATTTGGGATCATTACTTGTTCATTATAAGAAGTTTGGGATTTTATTTGTGCTTTATAAATGTTTTATTTAGGTTTTAAATTCCCAAGGGCATTTTGGTCATTTTACATGTTATAGAATTTCAGGTATTACTTACTATCATTTTATACTTTTATTAGTATAATGAGTTAGTCTAAGGACATCTGATAGAATGAACAGTGAGCAAACGAGAATCTAACACTTGTGTTAGAGGTAACAACTGCCACGAGCTGGAAACCCTGTCAAGAAAGCTCTTTGAATGAGTTTATCTGATCACAGGAAGTTATTTGTAATTGAAAACACTGGTTCTCACGCAACCAGAAGTTGCTTTAAACCGAAATCTTGATTAAGTGTCTTTCTTTACACTTAATCCCTTCAAAAAGGTTGTTAGCAGTATGGTTTTTCATTAAAATTTAGTTCATACTGCTGAGCCAATTTTTCTCAAAAAGTTTGTACTGCCAGGCTTAAAGTTAGTACCGGTAGGCTTAATTTGTACTGCTGAATAGACGTTAGTACTGGTGCGAAATAACAGCTTTTTGAAAATAGCCGTTGGAAGTTTGTTGGAATTTTTACTCATGATTTCCTTGTCTCCAGGGTTTTCCTATTTGGATATTTTAACTTTTATTCTATTATATTAACCTTATCTTAAATCAAAAGTTAACTTTTTCTTCAAGTTAGTCCAATAGAAACCCTAACAAGCCTTTAATAATATCTCAATTCACTTTCTTCTTCTACTTTCTACCCTAAACTTACACTATTCCCACCAGTCAAATCACTTTTTACTGAAAATAAAATGGCTTCTTTATCCTTTGCTGACAAACATAATCAAGTCGCTTATATGGAAAAAGCAGAGGATGAACCAACTTTTCATCAGATATTGGATTTTATAAAAGGTACTCATATAAGTCATTCTTTACTCTTAAATCCCACTATTAATGTCTCCCACCTCAAGCAGTTTTAGCAGACTGTTACTGTCAAAACATTTGAAAATGGTGACAAATAATTATAAGCAAAAGTTGATGGTAAATCTATCATTATTACAGAATCATCACTCAGGAAGCATCTCCACTTGAATGATGAGAATGGTATTAATGCTATGCCAAACACTGAAATTTTTGAAAACTTATCCAGGATGGGGTATAACACTGAATCACAAGCTCTAACTTTACAAAAGAATCGTTTTGCCCCTCAATGGAGATTTTTAATACATGCCATCCTTCACTGTCTTAGTCCCTAGAAAACCTCATGGGAACAGTTCCGTAGTAATATTGTTACTGCTCTCATTTGCTTAGCTAGTGACAGAACCTTCAATTTTTCTAAGCTCATTTTTGAAGGTTTGGTTACAAATGTTGACAGCAAAACCAAATTTTGATGTACCCCAGGTTCATCCAATCTATTTTGAACAAACATCAACTGCTTCTACACAAAACAATTTATCCAACCCCAAAGCTTACTCAAAAACTCTTTACCAATATGAAAATAGCTACAAGAGGGTATAGTGGGTAAACAGTACCAGTTTTTGATACTATGATACAAGCTCAGGGTGAAGGAGCAACAAGCCCAGTTGCCTCCCATCACACACCCACATCCTCAGAACATTCATCTTCACAACCATTTTCATCAACACATAGGACTATATCCAGACAAGACTCTGATCTACCTTAGCACATAGTTCCTACTCCCACAGATGTAGCAGATGAGGCTGACTTTGTCAGTGTGGAAAGGGCTACTTCTACTATCTCTGGCTTAGTAGCTAGGCAGGACAGAAGTAACATAAATAAGACCCAATCCATGGCAACACCAGCAGTACCTAGTACTCCTGGTCGAATCCCTAGCCAAATGGACACTCAGGGTGGCTCAGAAGCTCATCATATGATGGACTTTGAGTCTTTGCCCCATGATTCACCTCTCCCTGAAGGTAACACATCAGGAAGTGTTGAGGGCAGCAAGACACTCAATGAATTGATGGATTTTTGTACCAAACTTTCTGAGAAAGTAAATAACTTAGAAGCTGAACTCAAGAGCCACAAGAAGAATTTTGGGGTTGTCTACACAAAGTTGGTTCTAAAAGTGAAGAAGTTAGAGACATCAGAAGAATTTTGGGGTTGTCTGCACAGAGTTCTTCTTCTAGTTCATCCAAGGGTCTAAGTACAGATGATGGTGAGGAATCTTCCAAACAGGAGAGGAAGATTGCCCAGATGGATCAAGATCCTGATATTACCTTGGTTCAAGAAGAGTATGACACTCAGGAGAGGCAAGTAGATCAGATGGATCAAGATACTACTTAGATGGATGAAGGTACTGCCAGGTTTGAAGAAGGTACTGCCAGTGTTCAAGGTACTGCTAGTGTTTCGGATCTGATTGTTGCTGGATATCAAGGTACTGCCAGTATAGTTTATTCAAGGAAACCAAGAATTTAAAGAGCATATAAGGGCAAAGCCATAATGACAGAGCAAGAACCATCTACTAAACAGTTTTCCAAGAAGGAACAAACTCAGTTAGCCCTGGATGAAGAGTTAGCACAAAAGTTTCATGAAGAAGAATTAGAAAGAGTTGCTGAAGAAGAAAGATTAGCTGATGAAGCAAGATTGGTTGCATTTATGATTGAAAGAAAATATCAGACTGAGACAGATCAGACAGCTGCTCAGATTTTTGCAGATCAGAAGATGGTTGAAGAGTTACAAGAAGAAGAAAGAGCAAAGTATACTCCAGAAGAACAGGATTCAGCTCTTAATGATTTGTTGGAGGAGATCAGAAGGAAGCAAAGCAAGAAAAAGGCTTATAAGAAGAAAATTCCTTCAATAAGTGAGCAATTAAAGTATATGAAGACTTACTTGAAACATCAGGATTACTGGAAGGATAGTTACTTCAAAGGAATGTCTAATGAAGAAATTGAGAAGGCTTACATTCAAGCTTACACAAGAATTCAGAAGCCTTCTGATCCAAGGTTTATAATTGAGACTGCGTGAAAAGAGGAGCATAATTATTGGAATCTGAAGAAGCAAAGAAACAAAGGACCAAGGAGGAATCAGTTCAAGAAGAACTAGTTAAGGAAGAATCAGTTGAGGAAGAAGAAGAGATACTTACTGATGAACAGATACAAGGAATGATGGTAGTAGTCCCAGAAGCTTTAAATGTTGATCCCCTTCAAGTTAAGCATCCTATCATAGATTGGGAAGTGTACTCAGATGGGAGAATCAAGGGATGGAAAATCATCAGGGTAGGAGGAAAGTCTGAAGTTCATAAGTTCTTTGTAGATATGGTGAAAGCCTTTGACAGAGAAGACTTGGACAAATTATGGAGCTTAGTTTAAGAAAGGTTTAGAACTGCAGATCCTACAAATGATAAGGAAAAGGAACTCTGAGTTGAACTTAAAAGAATGTATGAGCCAGATGCAAATGATTCACTATGGAGATTCCAAGCTCATGATCTGTCTACTACTTAAAGACTATTTGATAATTGTGGTGTTCATCAGGTTGCTACAAAAGAATGAGTAGAAGTGTACATGCTTGTGGAGAAGGAATATCCACTTAGGGTAGGAATCTTAATGGTTATGCTAGCTGCCAAACTCAAGGTAGAAGAAGAATCAGAAATGGCAAGAGAGCTAGTAAGAAAAATCTATCAGCAGGCAGAAGAAACAAAGTCCAGAAGGTAGTGTTTGGAAGATCCTCACATCCTTATTTAATTCAAAATAAACTTGATGATTTACGGTAAATCACAAGTTTAGAGGAGGATTGTTGGGAATTAAATTTCTAAAAACTTAGTACTGCTGAAGAGATACACTAACAGTACAAACTGCTAGTGTATAAGTGAATACTGCTGAAGAAATAATTAACAGTACAAACTGCTAAGTTTGTACTACTAGCTATAAAGAAAGTACGGCTGGCATGGATAACTGCTTTTGGAGATATTGTAGGAGATAAGTATGGAATATATATTTTGTATATCTTATTTAGTTAGCATTATACGGTAGAATACTTATCTTGTAAAGGACTCCTTAAGTCTATAAAAGGAGATCCTAGGTTATACGTTTAACATATATCAGTCATAGAGTTTTGTTAGGATTCAAGGTCATTGTAACCCTAGTGATAGCTAGATCACTCGTATTATTCAAGAAATAATATTGAATCATTTGGTGTTAATCTCATTGTATTCATTGTTCATTCATGCTTTACTGTTCCATTAAAGCAAACCATAATTCTTCTAAGTGTGGTTAAGTAGATTTCGCATACTTAACTGCATACACTCAAAGTATCTCAAACACGTTATAAAGGAGTAACATCCTAAGTTTTTTATAATCCTCTCAAGTTCTCCTCTATGTCATCATTTTGAGCTTTGGTGTCAATCATTTCTTTATCGTCGGGTTTCTTTTGTTCTTCATAAATAACCATTGTCGACGCTTATGCAATGTCAGCACCCTTTTCCTTACTGGGTTGATTAACCAGATCGGAATCAGGAGCTATGATGGAACCCTTTTCCTCACCGAGTCGATTAATCGGAAGAGGTTGGGTTGTACTGCTCGAACCCCCTTCCTCACCGGGTTGATTAACTGAAAGAGGAGGAGGTGGTGTAAACGCCTTCCTGCTCTGTTTAATCCGACGATGAAGTTTCGCTCATTAATTTCTTCAGTAGTTAAACCGAAGTCCATATCAACGTCTTCATCTTCTTGTTGTTCTTCTTCAGTCATTGTTTGTTTCAACTTCCTTTTATCAACAAGAGCAGTGTGTTTTTCTGATTCCTTACAAAATTCGTCAATTTCTCTATCAAGACCATCATAGGACATCTTCTTTTCTTCCCCTTCTTGTTGTTTCATCTCCGTTTCTTCAGTACTTAAGGTTTCAGTTGCATGATCTTCTTTGTAAACAACTGGCTCGTCAGACTCAGTGTCTGATTCTTCTGATGGTTGAGGTGATCGTTCAGGAGAAGGTTCTGGTTTGATGACTTTGGCAGGTACCCTTCTCTTTCTGATCTTTGGAGGAGCAGGCTTTTTGGCCTTTGTGATGTTCTCAGTGCTCCCTGCTTTTCCTCCCTTCGGACCTCTTGTTTTGACCGACGAAGCACGAGTGCTTGTGCCTTGTATCCTGATCATTTTCAATGCAGGCTCATTCTTAACTGTGTGCTTGTCCTCATCATCAAGACGTCGAGGAATATCATCAAACTCATCGAGAAAGCTATGGATGAGCAGCTTAGTGTATCTGACAAAAGGGATCTTGTTACCTCCCTTCTGAATATATTGCACTAAGTCTTCCCAAATGAGGCGTGCATAATCAATCAGCTTGACATTGACCATGCCCTAGAAAATTTGAAGATGTGGCAATTTGGGATGCTCATGCCCACTATCTCTTCTTGACACAGATTTGGCAATGATGATGTACATGGTTCTCCAAGGTTGTGGCAAATACTTGATGTCCACTCTTGAGTGTGATGTAACATCCCCTGCCGATTCATCATAACCAATTTCCCTGAGAAAGTCAAGAACTTCATTCTCTGATGGAGTCGGATGGTACTCTTCAGTAGGAGAAAGTGTTGGTAAGAGAAGTATTGAGCGGAGAGACTAAATATCAACAATGACTTGACGCTTGTGTAGAGTGCATGTGAAAGATTCTTCACTCAGATGAAATTGAATTGTGTTACAGAACTGATGAATATAGAAATCTGGGATTAAGGCAGATTTTGTCATCATGAATTTGTAGGGATGGTGTTTTAGAGCTTCCACTGATACTTGGCAGGATGATTCTGAGCATGTGAACTTGTTAAATTCAACCCGAAGATTGTTTTTGCCAATGACTTTGTTATAATCTGCTGGAAAGGTGTTCTTCATTATGAGCTTTTGTGGGGTCTCTATATTTGCTTGTGGTGCAGCCACTGTTGTGATCTGAAAGTCATAGGACATAGACACAGACATTGAAAATCATAGTGTGTTAGCAATTTGGTATAAGTCCGATTCATTGTCTTAATCCTTTTTTGTTGTCATTTAATCAGTGGAATGAATGTTTCTCATTTTAAGTCACATTAGTCTGCTTTAGCTTTGATTTTGCCAAGGTCATCACGATCATTATTTGGATAGCAAAGGGCACCAAATACATGAAAGTGTTTGATATTTGGTTTACGGTTATGGCCAAGCTCATAAGGTGTTTTGTTGTGGCGTTTGGTAATCATAGAATGGTTTTGTGTGTAACGTGCAGTCGAGACGGCTACCGCTCATAATTAATCAGGTAATTGAGCATTGATAAGCATCGTTCTTGCAGCTTCCACTAGTGTTCTGTTTCATCTTTCAACTACTCCATTTTGTTCTGGACTTCGTGCAATGGATTTTTTGTGTTCAATTCCCACTTTCTCAAAGTAACCACGAAGAGTTTGATTCTTGAATTCAGTTCTGTTGTCTGTTCTAACTTTTCTGACCGTATTGCGAAGCTGAACTTGAATTTTCGTGAGAAAGGTGATAATCATGTTAGGAGCTTGATCTTTACTTCGAAGGAAATAAACCCAAGTCCATCTAGAGTAATCATCAACAATTACCAGAATGTAGCGTTTTCCATTGATCGTCTGCATGAGCATTGGGCCACATAGATCCATGTGAAGAAGATGAAGTACGTGATAGGTATTGTGTTCAGCTTTTGGAGGAAAGTGTGCACGAGTGCTTTTCCCTTATTCACATGCGGGACATAAGTGATCCTTGGAGTACCAAAATCTTGAAAGACCGTCAACTAGTTTATTTCGTGCAAGTTCAGTCATGGTTTTGAAGTTCAAATGAGAAACTCGTTTGTGCCATAACCATTATTTTGTCAAAGTTGCTTTGGAGAGCAGACATATTGGAGAAGAAGCAATCATATCAGACATGGATATTGTGTAAAGACTAGTTCCACGAGAGCCTGACATGACATCATTTCCTTGTAAATCACTAACGAAGCACATTTTCTCTCTAAATGCGACTTCCAAATCCCCATTACAAAATTGACCGACTGAGAAAAGGTTATGACCAAGACCTTCGTCGTTATATACACGACTAATTTCGATGTTACCATTAACATAATCTCCATAACCCATGATAGCTGCAAAATGATAGTTCCCGAATCTGACAGTACCAATGAACTTTGAAACAAAATTAATGAGCAGTTTAAGGTCTCCTGTCATATGTCGGGTACAACCACTATCAACAATCTAGAGTACGATTTGGGTTACCTGCATCACATGAAGATGGAATAGAGGTAAAATTGGAACCCGTACAAGTAATGGGTTCCGTTACCGTAGAATCACACATGTTTCTAGATTTAGGTAACCACTTAAAACTAGGAGTATACTGTAACCATTTTTGCCATATCCAACTACTTTGAGCTTTTGTCTTACTGAATGCACTAAGGGAATCCGTTTTCTTAGGACTTGTATGTTCGGCTATGGGATCACATAATGCACTTTCAGAAACTACTTTTGGCTCTTTTCCTAACGTAGACTTAAAAGCTATAATGGACCTAGAAAGAATGCCATTTGTATATTTTCTAGTGCGTAATAAAAGAGAATTAGCAACAAAATGATCATGAGTACCAAACATCATACTTTTACGACAAAAAATACAATAAGCATTGACATTTGAAACGTTCAACGACATAGCATTCGTTACATTGATAATAGAATTACAAGTTTTTAAGTTCGAATATAAACATGTGTAACATGCATTTTATTCAAAGTCCTAAGGTGATCTTCTACTTCATTCTCTTCTAGAGGTCCGCTCCTACGTTTCCAGATCCTATTCTTCTTTCTTGTGCTCTTACGCTGTGATCTGCTAACGCTAGTAGTGGTGTCACACCCCCAAATTTTGTGACTTGCAGCGGAATAAGTCATTCAGGGGCACGACTGGTCATAGCACCAAAGTTGCAGTTATATTGAACGACCTAAAGTGTCGTTTATAAAATACATCGTTTGATTATTTAAAAACATTCGGAGTTATAAAGCTAGGTCCCAAAAGGTGAAACAAGTTTTCAGAAAACAAGTTCATATAATTCAAACGATGGATAAGTGCATAAAATATAAAGTGAGACGCGTCGACTCCGCGACTCCATGATGTCCATATGCAAGCCAACATGCGATACCTTAATTACCTGAAAATACATTGCTAAAAATGGTCAAGAAAAATGTTGGTGAGATCATAGGTTTATGTAAATGAAATATTGTACGGATACCACAAGTATAAAGTGTATGACAAAACCATGCCACATAAAAATGATACATTAGCTCTAAGCTCATGACCCCGAAGCTAGACTGAATGAAATGCCCCAACCGAGTGTTTGCCAATCACTCAAATATGACAGAAATGAAATGCATTCGTTTGACCAGTTGGTGCTACCAACCCGAACGGAGGAGTCACCCTCAATAGATCTATTCACTCACTCTCGCTTGCTAACAATTTACGGTTCATGATAATAAAAGAGGACTTTAATCTGGGCAATGATGTAACTTAAGCAATGTAATGAGTTTGTATACTTTGGTCCGCATATAAAAATGGTGCAATGTATTCTCCCCCGAGAGTTTAGAAATCAATAAACAATTTAAAACGGGGCTATGAAAACTCACCTGATATGATAAAGCAACAATGATCATAATGGATATGATGAAACAAAGCTCGGTCTCTAACCACGACCTATTATGAATGATGTGATCCAATGTCAGCAATGATACAATGCAACATATGCAAATACGTATGTTAACAATACCACTTGTTAGTTTTGAAAATAACTTTTATCGACGAAAAATACACTTTTGACGTCTCGCTAAGTTATAAACTACTTTTCGCGTAAACACGATGAAACGGTACTCCACGATCCTTGTTTGGTGTTCTATTAGAAAATATAATGTTTTCGTCATAAAACAACACTTTTCATAACTTGTGAAAATATGTCCAAAACGGCTTCGTGAAACTAGTCGTGAAATATTGCACGTTACGTGTTAGTTGATCAAACTCGATGTTTTTGGAAAATCTTGCAACCATGTATAAATGTCGTTTCCTTTAACTTCCGATTCTACACGCCTCGATCAATTAGAAAATCGGCTAACAACGTTATGTTTCGCAAAAACACTAGTTTTAATATTTAAAACACTTTCTAATAGTGGCTGTCAAAATAATTTAAAGTTCGTCGGCTTTAAACGTGAATAACTCGGCCGTTACAAGCTTGTTTTCTACGTTCTCTACATCCATGGCTTCGTATAAACATGAACTAACATAATCTCAATGGGTCGGGTTGTCTAGATCACGTCTAACGCCTTGTTTTGTCCTTTGAATCACGGCGATCAGCAACTAATTTTTCAGAAAATTAGTTTTCGTCGTCTAACTTCGAACGATCATATCTCCTTCGTTATAAGTCGGTTTTTAGTGATTCTTGCGGCCACGGTTTCGTTTTTGAAAGAAATTTCTGAATATGAAGGCCAAAATATGCCAAAAATTACTGAGTTTTCCAGTTTACACGTTTTTGGACAGAACCTATTTTAGATTGTTAAAAACTCACTTTCTTGGTTCTAAACTTGATCATACAACCTCAAATCAACTCCACAAGTTCGCAAATCCTACCATACACCTTCTTAGGGTGTCATGGGGTCCTAAACATTACCAACCTTGGTGGATTTCATGAGATCACTAGTGAAACTTATAAATCCAGTAATTTAAAGAGTTTATGTTCAAATGTGGTATGTAAAACATAAGTATCTTGCATGGATGATTAATATAACTTGAAAATACATGAACATATATATCAAATGAAAGTAATAAATGATCAAAACATGTTCTTGAAAACTTACTTGATGATTGGATGAGTTTTGATAAGAAATGAGTAATAAACTTGAGGTTTGATCACAAATCCATAACTAGGAAGGCAAATTGGGTATGATTATGCTTTGGTCTTGAAAAATCTATGGATTCTAGGTGTGTTCTTGGTTGTGGCCGAACATAGGGATGAAGATGGAGAGGGTTTGATCTTTTTGATTAGCTAATTGTTTATAGCATGTGTTAGAGTTAGTGGGTTTTGGAAATAAAATGCAAGTAAATTCATTAATGAGTCTTGGATGTATTAAGCTAATTTGGGGGGTAGGGGGGGCGGCACACATGGGGTATTAGGAAGGGTTTGATGTAAACTTGCCAAGTGTCCTCCATTAGTGCTAGTATTACTTGATTTGTGTATACATTGAGTGTTATCGGTTACCGAGTTAACTAAAAATAACTCGTGACGAGGTGAAATGAGATACGACGAAGTTGTAAAAATTGAAAAATCATGTTCCTTGCAAGAATCGGGTGTTAGAATGATAATCGGATTGAAATTTCGTAAACCGACGGAGTTATACGCGTCAAACGAAAAATATAACGATTGGTTTAAAAACACCAGGTAAAGTAGTAATATAATCTCTATATCATTATAATTAGCTTGAAAATGTATTAGGATCATTTTCGGGAGTATTGGGTTTACTGTTAGTAGAAATGACTGAGTGATAACGTTAATTAAACAATTAAGCATACGTTAATGAAAATCACACAAACCTATGCATGAACTGATATGGAAATGATGTTACTGCTGATATGCAGACTACTCTTGTCCGTCTGATGTGCTTTTACTGATGATGCATGAATACGCAGCTAAACCTAACTGGTTACGCGCATTTGAATACCCATAAACCAAGTTTACGACATGATGAATGATGCCCATGAATAGTGATTTCCCTCTGGGAATGAATAGTGTCACGTGAATAGTAAAATTTTTGACGACTTCTCAAAGTCTCAAACTGACTTCAAAAACGATGAATAGTGAAATGGTAAATAGTGATTGGTGAATAGTGTTTGATGAAAAGTAACTCATGAATAGTAAATTGTCGAGGTTTGGAAAATGACCTAAAATTGCGAGTTATGACAGTCGACCACCCTAAAAGGAATTCAGTCCCTGAATTCAGATGATGTTGTTCTCCGGAGTGGTCTCGGTGAAAAGATGTCGGTATTTGAGTCGCATCTGGTCTTCCCGTTCCCAAGTAAACTCAGGACCTCTGCGAGAATTCCAGTGAAATTTGACGATCGGAATTTGGCTTTGCTTCAACTGTTTGACCTCTCGATCCATGATTTCTGCTGGTTCTTCCTCAAAGTTAAGCTTATCATCGATCTGAATTTCTTCCAATGGAATTACGAGTGTTTCGTCTGAAAGACATTTCTTGAGGTTTGAGAGATGAAACGTGCTATGCACATTGTTGAGCTCTGACGGAAGCTCAAGCCTTTATGCTACTGGACCAATCCATTCCAGAATCTTGAATGGCCCTATGTATCTCGGGTTCAACTTACCACGTTTCCCGAATCGTATCACGCCCTTCCAAGGCGAGACCTTCAACATGACTCTGACTCTAACCTGAAATTCTAATGGTTTGCGTCGAACATCGGCGTAACTTTTCTGTCAAATTGTGGCTGTTTGGAGTCTTTCTCGAATTTGAATTATCTTTTTTGTTTTCTCTCTGACCAACTCTGGACCTGTTAGCTGTACATCACCAACTTCGGCCCAACAAACTGGGGACCTACACTTATGACCGTAGAGTGCCTCGAATGGTGCAGCTTTTATGCTCGTATGAGAACTATTATTATAAGAGAACTCGATCAATGGCAAATGGTTAGCCCAACCATTTCCAAAATCAATGACACATGCCCTGAGCATGTCTTCCAATGTCTGAATCATTCTCTCGCTCTGACCATCGGTCTGAGGATGATAGGCGGTACTCATGTCTAACTTAGATCCAAATAAGTCTTGCAATGATTCCTAAAAATTTGAAGTAAAGCGACGATCTCTTTCGGAAATGATGGAAATTGGTGCACCGTACCTTGAGACAATTTCCTTGACGTAAAGTCTGGCGAGCTGATCCATAGTATAAGTCTCTTTGATTGGAATGAAATGAGCTGACTTGGGGAGACAATCAACTATTACCCAAATAGCATCGTAACCTCCTGATGTTTTGGGAAGTTTAGTGACAAAGTCCATTATAATGCGTTCCCACTTCCACTGGGGAATCTCTGGTTGCTGAAGTAATCCTGATGGCTTCTGGTACTCGGCTTTCACCTTAGCACAAGTAAGGCATTTACTGACATACGTAGCTATCTCTGCTTTCATATTGGGCCACTAATAAAGCTTCTTGAGATCCTGATACATTTTATCAGAACCTGGATGAATAGAGTACTTCGACTTATGTGATTCGTGCATGATCAACTATCGTATAACACCATAGAGAGGTATCCAGCTTCTATCCTTGAAGCATAAAGTTCCATCTGATCTCCTTACTAAACCGTTTGCATTATCTTGCATTCCTTTGAGTGTTTCACTTGGTAGGTTTTCTTCCTTGAGTGCTTCTACCTGAGCCTCTAGGATTTTTGATGGTAGTGGTGAAATAATTGTCATTCCCAATGATCTGACTCTCAAAGGCTTGAGTCTCTCTTTTCGACTGAGTGCATCTGCCACAACACTGGCTTTTCCTGGGTGGTATCTGATTTCACAGTCGTAATCACTAAGTAGTTCCAACCAACGACGTTGCCTCATGTTAAGTTCTTTCTGATCAAGATTGTACAGTAGGATTTTTTGGTCTGTAAATACTACACACTTTGTTCCATAAAGATAGTTCCTCCAAATCTTGAGTGCAAAAACCATGGCACCCAACTCTAAATCGTGAGTAGTGTAGTTCTTCTCATGCTTCTTAAGCTGACGAGATGCATAAGCTATCACCTTCTCGTTTTGAATTAGCACTGCCCCAAGTCCTTTGTGTGAAGCATCGCAATATACCACAAAGTTTTCAATCCCTTCTGGTAATGACAAAATTGGCGTGCTGCAAAGTTTCTGTTTCAATAACTGAAAAGCGGTCTCTTGCTTTTCTCCCCAATCATACTTCTGGTTCTTTTGTGTCAACTTGGTCAGTGGCTTAGCTATCTTGGAAAAACCTTCAATGAACCTCCTGTAATATCCAGCAAGTCCTAAGAATTGACGAATTTCTGTGAGAGTTTTTGGTTTTGCCCAATCTTTAACAGCCTCAATTTTTGCTGGATCAACCTGTAGTCCCTGACTATCAATGACGTGACCAAGAAATTGTACTCTTCTGATCCAAAAATCACACTTTGAAAATTTTGCATACAGTTTCTCTTTCTTGAGCAGTTCTAAGATCGTTCTGAGGTGTTCTCGGTGCTCTTCTTCGCTCCTTGAGTAGATCAAGATATCGTCAATGAATACGATCACGAACTTGTCTAGATATGGCTTGCACATCCTGTTCATGATATCCATGAACACAGCTGGTGCATTGGTTAGTCCGAACGGCATTACCTGAAATTCATAATGACCATAGCGTGTTCTGAATGCTGTCTTCGGGATATCCTCCTCCCGAACCTTAAGCTGATGGTAACCTGATCTCAAGTCGATCTTGGAGTAATAACTGGAACCTTGCAACTGATCAAATAAATCGTCGACCCTGGGAAGTGGATAACGATTCTTCACCGTTAATTTGTTTAGCTCTCGATAATCAATGCACATTCTGAAAGATCCATCTTTCTTCTTTACAAACAAAACTGGTGCTCCCCAAGGCGATGAACTCGGCCTAATGAATCCTTTATCCAAGAGCTCTTGCAATTCGTTCGACAACTCTTGCATTTCTGAAGGTGCAAGTCGATAAGTTTCTTGCGCAACTGGTGCGGCTCCCGGTACAAATTCAATCTGAAATTCGACTTGGCGAGTAGGTGGCAGTCCTGGTAAGTCTTCTGGAAAATCTTTAACTGTTTGTACATCCTCAAGTCGCTTCTCCTCCGACTTCTTTTCTGTAATATGAGCCAAGAATGCATAACAACCCTTCTTTATGTATTTCTCTGTTTTAATGCACGAGATGATGCTGAGTCTAGTCCCACTGCGTTCCCCGCGAACGACCAATGTTTCGCCATCATAAGGAAGATGAACAACTTTTTCATCACAGATGATTCTGGCATGATGTTGAGATAACCAATCCATACCGATAACAATTTTGAAACTTTCAAGTTCTACTGGCATGAGGTCTATATTGAATGAGTGATTGAGAAAATTAAGAGTGCAACCACGAATATTCGTGTCGGTGCCAACTAAACTACCGTTAGCTAGTTCAATGTGATATGGAGTGTCTAATGTGGTTGGTTCAATGTTGAGTAATGGTGTAAATGCAGTAGAAACAAAACTTCTATCGGCTCCTGAATCAAATAGTATGGATGCATAACAATTATTAATGAGCAACGCACCCGTAAAGACACTCGGGTCCTCCCTGACATCTTCTCCTCCAAGGACATAAGCTCTTCCCCTAGCTGTTCCACCTTAGTTATTGTTTCCCTGATTCTTTCCTTTCGGACATTCCTTTTTGAAGTGTCCAACTTCTCCACATCCAAAGCATGTCACTGGGGGCTTCTGATTATCAACCACAATCGGAGCTTTGCAATACCTGGTTGAATGACCAACTTTCTTACAGTTTCCACATGGATTCGGACAATTTCCAGGATTATGATGGGTTTGGCATTTGTTGCACTTGGGTAAAGTACCATTGTAACCTCTTTTCTCAACTTGGCCTGCAACATAAGCCTTTGCAGTTTCCTGTCTCTTGGGTGGTGGTTGAGCATGTAAGATACTGTAAAAATCCATGGTAACCATACTCGTTAATTAATAATAATCTCAAATTACTGGTTAATAAATCCCATTTTTACGGGGAAATTTAAAGATTTTCTTGTTATATTATTCTCACAAAGTCACGTTATCACAACATTTATCAAATGACGACATTAATACTTTGGAACACAACCATTTCACAAGAATTAGTATTTCCACAACTCACGTCTTGCACAGATTCCAAATTATAATTAACGCCAACACTTATATAACTTGATCACATTTTTACACTAAATGTGTTTAATTACTTTTAACAAATTTCAACTTAGTTTAACTAAGTACAACCAATCACCTTAATTACAATTCTAATTTTACTAACTAATGTAAACCAATCGGGCTAAATGTCCAGCCCATCTCATCCGACATTGCACCAGACCACTCCCAAGCCCACTAAAAATTTGTAATATTTCATGTAATGTTCGACACCCCACACCCCTCCTAAACGGCTCGTGTTCTTCCAATTTCTTAATGCAACTCTCGAATATTTTTACACCATCTTGATCACTACCCATTAGACAATACACGAGCCAAGTTCTAGATTTAAAGGTCACGAACTACTGTGATTTTCAAGACCCATTTGTTTGTCCCATAATTGCCCAAAACGTATAAGTAAAAATCCCAAAACACGACCATTTTGATCCACGTTTGTTCCTATACCCTTCTAATGATCAAATTAGCATAATGTGATCATGAAAAGATATTTAGGACAGCAAGTGGTGAAGGTGGCTCGCTAAACCCATTTGGCACCCGTTCAAAATACAAACCGAATATATGCATATTACAAAAACACAAGATAAGTTTACCTACTCTTTCCTATCTTTCCTAAAATCTTATCATGTCAGAAATACATTCTCTAAGGACCATTAGATCACTGCCATTGTACAGTAGCACTCTATGATTGGTTTTGAAGTCAATAGGTCAACAAACGTGTGTAATTCTTTCTATAAAACTACCCATGTAACACCCCAACCCGACAAGGGTAAAGATATCACAATAATGGTTTCATATCAGATCAAACCAAAGCATACATCTATGGTAATACAAGAATCTCAAAGGTTACAAATGAAATACTGAAACTACAAGGTTACAATGCGGATTACAATAAATACTAAGTCTAGATTAAACTCTTCTAGTCATCTCTAATCCAGAAAATCTATCAAGTATAGCCTTCTAAGTCCAAGGTACTCTCCACTCATCCCCAGCTTCCTACTAAAACCTGCCGCAGGAAAAGAAATGCGGCTGAGCTACGAGAGCTCAGTGAACAGATATAACGATAACAAAGCAGTAGTAGAGAAAAGTACAAGTAACAAAAATAAAGGTCATGCAGATATAATATGAGTTAAGGGATAAATAAATGAATAAGAGTAAAGGGAAAGAAAAAGGTTACAAGGTAAGGGTAAAGGAATAGTAATCCACTACGAGCCCAGAATAGATAATATCATAACAATGTAACCATGTAAGCAATCTAGAGGGGATACCTCTCAAGTAACCAGATAATACGAGGGGTGTCCTCATGTATCAAATGGAGTGATCAGCTCCCAGATACGTGAAAGACGTGTATCGCACACACCATCAGTCACCAGATATATATAACAGATAAACAGAAACAGAAACAGAAACAGATCAAATCTAGGATGCATCCATACGCCCCAGTAGGCCAGATTCTTCTCTACATAACAAGTTAAGTCAGGGACGGGATAGGTCATCACTCTCCTACCCTAGAGTCAAGTCATCAGTGCATCAATGACAAGGACATGAAACCCTCATGCCTAGTGAAATAAGTAATGGCTCGTAGTATCAAACTGTGGTCAAGGTCAGATATCATCTCAAAATAAGAGTGTCATAAATAAAGGTTCATGGCATAAGGTTCATGTCAATTATTTCAGAAGTAATATCAGAGGTTCAAAATCAATTTGGTTTAACTCAGAGTTTATCAGATCAAGGTTCATATCAAAGTTTCAAGTCAAGATTCAGATCAAATAGATCATATCAAATGGTTCAGAAGAGTATATCAAGGTTCAAAATCAAAATTTCATAGCAAAAGTTCATTTTAGGAATTTCTATCAAAAGTTCATTTAAAGCAATCCTTTAATAATGGTTTTCATAAAAATGATCTTTCAAAGTAGTTTTCATAAAAATGATCTTCCAGAGTAGTTTTCATAAAAATGATCTTTCAAAACGGTTTTTCATAAGGACAGTCTTTAAAAATAATTTTCCTAAAAGTTAGTATATTTTCATATAAAGTAGTATCGTATCGTACTCATAAACATCATTTTAAAACCAACGATTTTTCTCAAAACATTTCCAGGTCATAATTAAAAGGTTTTAACAACATAGATTCATATCAGAGGTCATAACAAAGGGAATCATAGAAAAGGTTCAAAGCAAAGGAAATCATAGCAATGGAATCAAATCAGAAGTTAAACAGATCAGAATATGAAAAAGATCATAACAAGGTTCACAAAACAGGGGAAAGTATAGCAAGGTTCAAAGGGAACAAGATATCAAAGAGAAGGAGTTCATGAGAAACCTGTGAGAAGGTCAGAATATCTGTACCTTATACCGCAAGAAACACAACAGAAATATAAAGGTCGGAAGCAAACTCCATCTTCAGCGAATCTACACTAATTCATGACTGCCTTATTAAAAGCTTGTTTAATTCAGATTACTTATTCTAGTCGGCTTTCCATTTCTAGTAACTTTCTATTTTTAGCAGGTTTCCAGAATTAGTAAGTTTCCATTTTTAGAAACTTTCCTTATTTAGTAAGTTTCCATAATTAGCAGATTTCTATATTTAGCAAGATTTAAACATCATAATTTAGGTTAAGTTATCAATTAAGGATTTTTTTTATGGAATTAGGGTTCATTTAGCAAGTTATAAAAGTCTAGGGTCAATTATGACAAGTTTCCATATCTTAGGGTTTTAATTGTAAATACACCAAAGTTAAAGGTCTAAAATGAAAATATCTCAAGTTACTCATTTAAATACTTAAGTTATCCAGAATTACACTCTTAACCCTTTAAGTTTAACAATATACAATTTATACCCCTTAGTTAATTTAATTACAAAAATAAACCCTTAACATATTTAAATTAACACAACAAGCCCTTAATTTATCAAAATTACAGAATACACCTCTCAATTTAATGTATGGTACGAAATACCCCTTCAAGTTTCATAATTTACAAAACAAGTCCCTTAATTATTTAAAACTTATAATTCGAATCACAATTTATTAATAATTACACATTAAGCCATTAAATATCCAAAAATACACATTAAGCCCTTTATATCATTAATTATACGAATCAACCTCAAGTTTCCAGAATTTACACTTTTAGTCACTCTATTTTAATTAATTGCAAACCGAATTAAACATAATCATATAATTACAATTTAAACCTTTAAATTACAAAATTGACACAAGACACCCTTATATAATATTTTTCTCACATTACCCCAGATCTAAAATGAATTTAAAAAATGTCCCACGAGTTTTAAAAATTACAAAACACACCCTTTTGATTTTATTTTCAAATCGGTATACATTTAAAATTAACAAACCCTAACCAAAACTCATCCAATCATTACATCATCATTCACCAACCTTAAAAAGCATTAAATGTCCAGATTCAATCACAAAACCTAACCCTAAAATCGTTAATAGGGTTTTATATTTTTATTCCTTATTTTTCATAAATCCGATTAAACACAATAATTACCCATGAATTATACAAGCTTCAAAAAATCAAAAAGCCATTTTTCCAGAGTTATGTGATGATGATAGAACCCATAAAAATTGTGTACAAGCCTCAGAAAAATCGTATGCATATATTTAGATTTATGATACGTTTTAAGAATTAAAAATCATAACGGTCAAACAAGCTTGCATGGGTTGATTTGGCCAATTTATATGAATCATATATGATGTAAGGATAATGAGAAAAATGGAAAATGAATTTTAGAACGTGTGAAAAGGTTGTATGAATTATTTACCTCTCGGATGAATACGCGACACAAAATAATTACCACGATCAAACCAAGCGATACCACGACCAAGGCCTATTTTTCCTAGCTTCCTTAGACCTTGATTATCACCAGAAAAATACCCAATGCCTTCCAGAAATTCCGATGAATCAAGGAGGATTTTGTGTGTGTTTTATTTTATATTTGGTGCAAAGAATATAAAAGAAAAGGAAATAAATAATGCTAGGCCGAAATGAGGGGGGGAATAAGGCCTAAAACTCGGCCAAGGTGAGACAAAAATCAATAGTTTTAATTTTGTGATAGTTTCCTATTTTATTTGTGCTTATCTTGTGTTTAAATGTTTTATAAATACAAATTAGTTAAATAAATGTAATTTCAGTAATACAATATATTTTGTGTGTCACAATAATTATTTTGGACATGTAAAAAAATGTTAAAATGTTGTCTCATAATTATTTCACTTCATATGTAGCTCATTACCAAAGGTTTGGAATTAATTTGGCATTTTATGTAAGCCTTAATTAAATTTTAAAGTTTCAGGGGTAATTTGGTCATTTTGCATGCTTTTAAATTTTGGGTTTTACAACCCATCCTATCCCACTCTATCCTACCCACATCTCCACTTTCTTTCACCTCAAAAGATACCTCAAAAGTTTAGGAGTTCTCTGTCTCTCATCAGGAAGCAAACGAGCAAAGAAAACCATATGGAAAAAAGTGTCCTAGCTCGTTAAGCCTACTGCCTTCATCTTGTGCTATCATCCGACCTTTACTGCCTCTTCACCACCTTCAAAAGGTGTAGTATGTATTCATTAACTTTCCTTGTTTCATGTCTCACGCACGCAAACCATCCATGCATCATTTCTTTATTTCATTCGAATGTTTACATCTTTACTTACATTCGTTATTTCATGTAACCCACCTGAGGTGACGAGCCTCCATATTGGAAGGCCTAGAAGTCGACTCTCACACCACACACACATTTACATTCCATTTCATGCATCATTCAAACATATATCAACTTCATACTCACACCTATAAACATGAGAGAAAACACTTAGAAATATTCTAAGAGTATTGTATATATAAAACTTGACCAAGTCGCCTAGGAAACCCTCGTATAACTTTCAAACTCGTCACTCAACCTCATGTTTTCTTCACACGACCTGTCTAACAACTTAGCAAACTAATTTTTTCATTTATACAATATATAATGAAACCCACGAATGGACCCTTGAAACTTGCCAAAGTGATTCGCAAAAACTGTTTTGGAAACCCTTTCAAAATAACGACTTGGACTTCAAGCCCATTTCAGTGTTTTAATAAGCTATGAATAAGCTAACTTTTTGGCACTTTTATATATGTAATGAGATGATAAAAATAAGCATTTTTTATATACCCGACTCACTCAAGACGTGCGAATTAAAAAGAGTTAACGGGTTAGAGTTATGACTCGTTAAGGGCCCAATAGTGTAAAAATAAGATACTGACCAAATAAGCTATTAAAATAAGCTTCATTAATCTTAAATAAGCCTCATAAAAACTCGCCATCTTTTTCCCTACATTTTTGACATTTTTGGACTAAGAATGTAACGCATATTGCTTAGAGGGACTGAAACTGCCAATCTAAGAAGGACAAGGACTGAGACTGTGAAAACAGAATGTTTAGGTTATAAATGGACATATTATTGAGTGCCAAGCCTTATTTGTATTTTTGGACAAGTTATGGACTATTATTGGACATTGGATTTAACGAAGGACTAACGATGTGACGCAAGCGCAGTTAGGGTAAAAAGTGTAAAAACTGAAAAAGGACAAGGGCCAACTGATTTTACTTGACATTCTTATTTCATTTTCCATTTTTCGTCACCCCATCACTTCATATTCATTTTTATACATTTTAGTTTTGTATTATTTAATTTTCGTTATTTATTAGAAATTTAACGACTTCACTTTGCATATTATTTCATCATATTTTGAGAAAGTAATATTTTGAGTCAATTGACATTAGAATCAAGATAATATTATATATAATATTATTTTTAACTTTAGGCATTTTAAGCATATCACACTCATATCATCAAATCGTTATACGGTTTATCACTTTCACACTCATTATTAGTTGTAAGTCAAATACTTAGACTCCCCTCATATTCAGGTCTCGTATTGAAGACGTTTATGTGATTGTTCCCATAATCTTACTCGATATCATAATTCCACCTTGTCAGATAAACTCGAGGTGAGTCGTGGCCCCTACTCTTTTAATGGTTGTTTTAATAACTCTTTGGGGGAGATACATGCTTCAACTGTTTTAAGTTACTTTTATACTCTGAAAACTCAAATGATTTACTCAAAATCATCCACTCTGTTTTACATGTTTTGAATCACCCTTTGGAAGGAATATATGCTCGTTATACATGTAAATTGCTTGTTTAGCTTAAACACTGTATTGAAAGATAACATTTTCAAACTACTTGTTGTAACATGATACTGAGACTCATTATATGCATTCATATAGCAATTGAATGTACAGTTAACTTTACTATGATAATTCTACCTTTCACTAGGAAATAATTGCCAAGACTAAAGTACGCATATTCTATGAACCCCTGAAACCTATATTGCCTAAGTTTACTATATTGCCATAAAGTCCCTCGATCATGAGCCATTAATCACTGCGGTGAGCGCGAATATAGTGAACAGCTTCGAAACCTGTTAGAGGCTGACGACCTATCCCACTAAATACTTTGATGGAATGCCTATGTGGTTAGTCGTATTTAGTCGCGATGCACTATATTTGAGAAAAATAGGAAGTTGGCAAAAATCGCCTATTACATGAGGGCTAACACCCATCAGTAACCTGATGTGGACTCCGCCGTTTTACGGTACATTGTTAACGTTTTGCGTGTCATGAGGCTTAGGGCAATATAATTATATGAATGTTTTCATATATATTTGGATACAGCTGTATTTAGTAAACCACCACTCCACACTGATAGACTTCAGACTTTATACTACTGTTTTCACTTTGTGTTAGGATTATGGATCCTGTACTTGGAACTTAACTGTTATCTTATGTGACTTAGATGTAACATCTAATAAGAACAACTCATTACTTTTTTTGCAACATTATTAACACTACTTTCCAAAGCTACCACATTCAAAGTCTTTGGAAAACTGATTTACTACTTGTACTTGTACATATTTCAGCTATCACTGCATACTTTTGAAGTTATGGAAATAAATTGTTTTTCCCATTAAACTCTACGAACTCACCCACCTTTGTGTTGACACTTTTAAGCATGTGTATCTCAGGTAATTAACGGAGCAGGACAAGACGCGGAGCGGACATTTTATATATTCTGATAAATCTCGTGGTGTAAAATCAAATATGTCATTCTTTCTAAATTATCACATCTTTCCATGGGATTTTCAAATCAAATAGTTCACCTTTGTATCAAAAGTATTATTTTGAATGACATATAACTTTCAAAACGTCTCTTCCGAGCCATTTTCTGTAATTATGACTCGATCCTCACCGTAACACCCTAATTACTGTTTCGTTGCCACATAATAAATTAGGGTGTGTTACAGATTGGTATCAGAGCCTTTGGTTATAGAGAATTAAATGTTTTAAAACATTGAACTATAACTACACTTTTAAAATAAATGATTTTACACCATACCATTTTACGCCCTCTGTGTCTGCACACTGCCGTGCTCGATACATTACCTATTAAGATTATTTTGCACTAATCTTTACATGCTTGATGTTTACTCTTCACACATTACGCACTATACTATTTCACACTCACTGTCACACCTTTAACGTATGAAATACTTATAATTATTAATTTCGGCTACTACAGTACCATGTCCCCCAAACCAGTTGATGTTACCTAGACTGCCCCTCGTACTACCCACACATCACCTACCTATCAAATTGCTCCAGTTACTGAAGATCCTTATATACAAATATCTCAACCCCAGCCCGATATAGAACTCACTCAGAAACCACTCCCATCATCCCCTACTCACTGACCTCCACGTCAGAAACTTAGGAGAACTACCGAATCCTATGAAGAGTTGATTGGTTGTCCGACAACATTCGAGGTTGGACAGAATTCACACCAAGAAATGATTTGGAAAGATGTTGAGCCAAATTCTCCTTTACCTACACTACCACTCCCACCTGCCCCGGTAGCCCGGCACAGAAAAGTCAGGATTTTAGCACCTTATAAACCCGAACCTTTTATGACACCATTTTGGAGCCACCTCAATGGACCTATTAAGAAGGTACCCCTACGCTTAGTACAGATTATACTACCATTTCCACCTTACTCCCCTACTTCACCCCTAGACATGATCAGGATAACGTCACCATACCTTATTACCCCTACTATCATCATCCCCTCCACCGTCGGTTGGACCTGACTACTAGTTAAGACTACTCACCCAGACTTAGCCGTTTACACCTCACCAATGGGAGCCGACTCCTAGAGAGAATTTAACCTCTCAGGTCTCCTTCATCATTACTATTTCCCACTTGCTTTCACTCCTCTAGCCCGAGTCCTCGAGACTGGAGAGAGCTTCAGGACAACAGTTGCCCACACACCTACTACTCCCACCATCATGACACAATTGGAAAATCATGAGGAACAGTTAGATACACTCCTGAACGTCGTTGACAGAGACACCTTAACTTACCTCATGGAGCATTAATAAAAGACCTTGTATCATTGATTTTGTAAAAACAATCGATCAAGTTATTAATATTATGATGTTTACAGTGATTACATCCAGACCTACCCTTATATTACCGATGATTGTTACGACTCCTCATACCAGCCCTGACTAGGCTATGACCATAGAATTCCCTAAGACAAAATTTTCGGAAGAAAACTTGATGAATAAAGAGAAAGTTGCTGAGCTTCAGCTTTTGTAAATGAATCGTTTGTTCCTTAGCAATCCCATACCTAGAGTTGATCAATTCATCTACGATATTACCCAGACACATTGTAATGTTATGATCCTCAGTTGGTTTTGATTTCGTATTATGACCACTTTGTTAGCACTAATACGCAAATACCACATTATTTGAATTATTCTAACATCAAGTGAATACTAAATCAGTGTTTCTTGTGACATTTATATAAGATGACCAACACGAACAATACAAATACCCCACCATCACCAACCTCAACCATGACTCCTAAAACTATCCAGAAGTTAGTAACCAACATTGTTGCAGAAGTACTCAAAGTAACTACGGTAGCTCGTCCGAGTAGCAACAATATAGCCACAGGAGAAAGGAAGACGGTTTCATCTTATAAGCATACCCAAGAAAGCTTCACGGGTTGTAGACCAACGCACCTTAAAGGTACAATAGGAGTGACTAAACCTACCATCACCCTTACCCAAGGAATTCTAGACCAAAAAGTTAAACGGGACACTACAGGAATTAGTGCCCAACCTAAAATACCACTTAGGACAAAGACCAGCGGAAGAGAATGGAAGCTCTTTAGAACCTTAACAGCACCAAAGGATGACACCTACGTTTAAACAGAAGAATAAATCCCTGTTGTAATAAATAAACCCTAGTTTAAGACTTTCTAAGTTGAAATTTCCTTTTGTACCTTACCTTAGGTACAATGGATGTAACCTAAGTGTAACAACTATCTCTCTACCGTATGAAAACTCTACCTTGTAATATTTCCGTAATGACCATAATCTACGTTCATTTCAATTTCTATTCCATTCACCCTATTCATAGTCGTACAATACGCCATTATCACCCTAGGGATTTAATAAACACCATTTCTGACCAAACAATAGATGATTACCACCTTGTAAGAATCCTCACCCAGAACCTAAGTTATATCAAGAATATCCTATATTCACCCTAGAAATTCCTGACTCATCACAAAATCTTCTATGGCCTTTTGAAAAATAATCACGTTGTTATTTTACATAAACAACACGTTGAATACCATCTAAAACTTTTTAAGAAATATAAATACCACTGTGACTGAGCCAAGCATCACATCATTTGGTCCTTAATTATACATAGCCTGATCAACTATGTCTAATTTAGGAAGAATCATGTCATAGATGGAACGGTTATCTTTTCGGAGTCTTTAATAACAATGTTCAATCAAAAGCAAAATCTTGAGACAAAATAAATTGTTCAAAAACATCACTTTTGGCAAACCCCAGTAAATATCTACACTTATTTCCCACCACCTTTATTATAGGAAACCGAGAAAAATACAAACATTAGAAACCTAAGAATTCACGAAGATGTATGGAAAACACAAGTAGCGAGAATTTTATTAAAAACCACGAAAATCAATACACAACGAGATAATTAACATCGAAAGTACTAATGTTACAATGATCACAATAAAAGACATAGAATCTTAAAGAGGTTGACCCACCATAATGACAAGGATTCCCACCAACACCACAATGGCGTGGGCCACCACCGGATGTATCACCTTCATTATTCTGTGCGATAAATACAAAAACAAACCATTATAACACGATAACAAGACTAGATCTAAAACATAAGGATGAACGAGAACATATTTCGACAATCCTAGCGCGAGACTATTACCCCCATAGTTTGTCCACGCCAATGGCAAGAATCACGATAGGCATAAGAACCGCTAGAATCCAAACCAGGAATGCGTAATCTTCAACAGGAACGTACGCCGAATAAATCACCGCAAGGACAACGTACACGATCGCTAGCATAGTGATGAGGTGCGGCATTTTTGAGATGGGAAATGAGAGATATGTGTTTGGTGGAAGATTGGAAATTAAGTGGAGTATTTATAGGCTAATATATAGCCGTTAGAATCGAAAACTAGCCGTTACATGAACTATTCACGACCGTTGGTATTTACTATTCACTAGCCGTTAAATTTCCACTATTACTGATCGTTATTTTTACTATTCACAGTCCTCAGGTTCATTAATTGACCAAACATTCGAATTTATCTCATCTAGTACAAATAGATCTAACAGAGTTACGTTTCCTTGATTTTCGAACAGAAACCTCTCGACAACATTTTTCCATAAACCCTCACTCCTGAAAACCACATTTTCAACATCTATCACAGACTGAACTTCGGGACGAAGTTCAAAATTGAGGGGTGGATACTGTAAGATACTGTAAAAATCCATGGTAACAATACTCGTTAATTAATAATAATCTGAAATTACTGGTTAATAAATCCCATTTTTACGGGGAAATTTAAAGTTTTTCTTGTTATATTATTCTCACAAAGTCACGTTATCACAACATTTATCAAATGACGACATTAATACTTCGGAACACAACCATTTCACAAGAATTAGTATTTCCACAACTCACGTCTTGCACAGATTCCAAATTATAATTAACGCCAACACGTATATAACTTGATCACATTTTTACACTAAATGTGTTTAATTACTTTTAACAAATTTCAACTTAGTTTCACTAAGTACAACTAATCACCTTAATTACAATTCTAATTTTACTAACTAATGTAAACCAATCGGGCTAAATGTCCAGCCCATCTCATCCCACATTGCACCAGACCACTCCCATGCCCACTAAAAATTTGTAATATTTCATGTAATGTTCGACACCCCACACCCCTCCTAAACGGCTCGTGTTCTTCCAATTTCTTAATGCAACTCTCGAATATTTTTACACCATCTTGATCACTACCCATTAGACAATACACGAGCCAAGTTCCAGATTTAAAGGTCACGAACTACTGTGATTTTCAAGACCCATTTGTTTGTCCCATAATTGCCCAAAACGTATAAGTAAAAATCCCAAAACACGACCATTTTGATCCACGTTTGTTCCTATACCCTTCTAATGATCAAATTAGCATAATGTGATGATGAAAAGATAGTTAGGACAGCAAGTGGTGAAGGTGGCTCGCTAAACCCATTTGGCACCCGTTCAAAATACAAACCGAATATATACATATTACAAAAACACAAGATAAGTTTACCTACTCTTTCCTATCTTTCCTAAAATCTTATCATGTCAGAAATACATTCTCTAAGGACCATTAGATCACTGCCATTGTACAGTAGCACTCTATGATTTGTTTTGAAGTCAATAGGTCAACAAACGTGTGTAGTTCTTTCTATAAAACTACCCATCCTATCCCACTCTATCCTACCCACATCTCCACTTTCTTTCACCTTAAAAGATACCTCAAAAGTTTAGGAGTTGTCTGTCTCTCATCAGGAAGCAAACGAGCAAAGAAAACCATACGTAAAAACGTGTCCTAGCTCGTTAAGCCTACTGCCTTCATCTTGTGCTATCATCTGACCTTCACTGCCTCTTCACCACCTTCAAAAAGTGTAGTAAGTATTCATTAACTTTCCTTGTTTCATGTCTCACGCACGCAAACAATCCATGCATCATTTCTTTATTTCATTCGAACGTTTACATCTTTACTTACATTCGCTATTTCATGTAACCCACCTGAGGTGACGAGTCACCATATTGGAAGGCCTAGAAGTCGACTCTCACACCACACACACGTTTACATTCCATTTCATGCATCATTCAAACATATATCAACTTCATACTCACACGTATAAACATGAGAGAAAACACATAGAAATATTCTATGTGTATTGTGTATATAAAACTTGACCAAGTCGCCTAGGAAACCCTCGTATAACTTACAAACTCGTCACACAACCTCATGTTTTCTTCACACGACCTGTTTAACAACCTAGCAAACTAAGTTTTTCATTTATACAATATATAATGAAACCCACGAATGGACCCTTGAAACTTGCCAAAGTGATTCGCAAAAACTGTTTTGGAAACCCTTTCAAAATAATGACTTGGGCTTCAAGCCCATTTTAGTGTTTTTATAAGCTACGAATAAGCTGGCTTTTTGGCACTTTTATATATGTAATGAGATGATAGAAATAAGCATTTTTGATATACCCAACTCACTCAAGACGTGTGAATTAAAAAGAGTTAACGGGATAGAGTTATGACTCGTTAAGGGCCCAATAGTGTAAAAATAAGATACTGACCAAATAAGCTATTAAAATAAGCTTCATTAATCTTAAATAAGCCTCATAAAAACTCACCATCTTTTTCCCTACATTTTTGACATTTTTGGACAAAGAAAGTAACGCAAATTTCCTAGAGGGACTGAAACTTCCAATCCGAGAAAGACAAGGACTAAGACTGTGAAAACAGAATGTTTAGGGTATAAATGGCCATATTATTGAGTGCCAAGTCTTATTTGTATTTTTGGACAAGTTATGGACTATTATTGGACATTGGATTTAACGAAGGACTAACGATGTGACGCAAGCGCAGTTAGGGTAAAAAGTGTAAAAATAGAAAAAGGACAAGGACCAACTGATTTTACTTGACATTCTTTTTTCATTTTCCATTTTTCGTCACCCCATCACTTCATATGCATTTTTATACATTTTAGCTATGTATTATTTAATTTTCGTTATTTATTAGAAATTTAACGACTTCACTTTGCATATTATTCCATCATATTTCGAGAAAGTAATATTTTGAGTCAATTGACATTAGAATCAAGATAATATTATATATAATATTATTTTTAACTTTAGGCATTTTAAGCATATCACACTCATATCTTCAAATCGTTATACGGTTTATCACTTTCACACTCATTATTAGTTGTAAGTCAAATACTAAGACTCCCCTCATATTCAGGTCTCGTATTGAAGACATTTCTGTGATTGTTCCCATAATCTTACTCGATATCATAATTCCACCTTGTCAGATAAACTCGAGGTGAGTCGTGGCCCCTACTCTTTTAATGGTTGTTTTAATAACTCTTTGGGGGAGATACATGTTCAACTGTTTTAAGTTACTTTTATACTCTGAAAACTCAAATGATTTACTCAAAATCATCCACTTTGTTTTACATGTTTTGAATCACCCTTTGGAAGGAATATATGCTCGTTATACATGTAAATTGCCTGTTTAGCTTAAACACTGTATTGAAAGATAACATTTTCAAACTACTTGTTGTAACATGATACTGAGACTCATTATATGCATTCATATAGCAATTGAATGTACAGTTAACTTTACTATGATAATTCTACCTTTCACTAGGAAATAATTGCCAAGACTAAAGTACGCATATTCTATGAACCCCTGAAACCTATATTGCCTAAGTTTACTATATTGCCATAAAGTCCCTCGATCATGAGCCATTAATCACTGCAGTGAGCGCGAATATAGTGAACAACTTCGAAACCTATTAGAGGCTGACGACCTATCCCACTAAATACTTTGACGAAATGCCTATGTGGTTAGTCGTATTTAGTCGCGATGCACTATATTTGAGAAAAATAGGAAGTTGGCAAAAATCGCCTATTACATGAGGGCTAACACCCATCAGTAACCTGATGTGGACTCCGCCGTTTTACGGTACATTGTTAACGTTTTGCGTGTCATGAGGCTTAGGGCAATATAATTATATGAATGTTTTCATATATATTTGGATACAGCTGTATTTAGTAAACCACCACTCCACACTGATAGACTTCAGACTTTATACTACTGTTTTCACTTTGTGTTAGGATTATGGATCCTGTACTTGGAACTTAACTGTTATCTTATGTGACTTAGATGTAACGTCTAATAAGAACAACTCATTACTTTTTTTGCAACATTATTAACACTACTTTCCAAAGCTACCACATTCAAAGTCATTGGAAAACTGATTTACTACTTGTACTTGTACATATTTCAGCTATCACTGCATACTTTTGAAGTTATGAAAACAAATTGTTTTTCCCATTAAACTCTACGAACTCACCAACCTTTGTGTTGACACTTTTAAGCATGTGTATCTCAGGTAATTAACGGAGCAGGACAAGACACGGAGCGGGCATTTTATATACTCTGCTAAATCTCGTGGTGTAAAATCAAATATGTCATTCTTTCTAAATTATCACATCTTTCCATGGGATTTTCAAATCAAATATTTCACCTTTGTATCAAAAGTATTATTTTGAATGACATATAACTTTCAAAACGTCTCTTCCGAGCCGTTTTCTGTAATTATGACTCGATCCTCACCGTAACACCCTAATTACTTTTCCGCTGCCACATAATAAATTAGGGGGTGTTACAGAGCAACATTGTTACTCTGGTTGTTGTCCCGGTTTCTTTTGTTGTTGTTGTTATTGGAATTGTTTCGGTTGCTGTTATAGTTGTTGTTTCGGTAGTTGTTGTTGGAGTTACGGTTGTTGTAGTTACGGTTATTGTTGGTTTTGTTGTTGTTGTCTGAAGCAGTTCCTTTCTTCACTATCTGAGCCATGAGTTTCTGAGACATTCTGATTGCTTCATCCAATGTTTGTGGGTCAAAAGAAATCACATCTCCTCGGATGTTGGGAGGTAATCCTCCAATGAAATTCTCCAATAGCTTCTCAGTGTCTGGGACCATTGTCGGACATAATGCTGCCAATTCCTGGAATCTCCTGATATATGCCTCAATATCATTACCTGCTGTCACTAGCTCATAAAACTCTGTTTCCATCTTTTTCACTTCTGTTCGTGGGCAAAACTTCTTTGTCAGCAACTTCTTGAATTCGTCCCATGTAAGCTTGTGAGCATTCTCCATTCCCATGGGCTTTGCATACGAATTCCACCATGACATAACTTCCCCAACGAGTGTACTAGTAGCAAACTTAACCTTGCTATCTTCCGGACAGTTGCATAGAAGGAATACTGATTCTGTCTTTTCAAACCATCGGATCATGGCAGTGGCTCCTTCAGTGCCTTTGAATTTTTCTGGATCACCACTCTTGAAATCTTTGTACGTACATTTACAGCCATTTGTTCCATTAGTATTTGTTCCTCCCACTTCTCCAGTTTCTGCCCGTGAAGCGGATTCAGCAGCAGCTGCAGCTACGGCAGCTCTTTCAGTTACAAATGCTGCCTTAATACTGCCGCCAACAAGTCTCTTGATCTGGGCGGGTGTCATAGCAGGAGTAGCTCTTTTGGGTGGCATAATTCTTCACAATCACAAAAGAATACAACAATGAGAACTCACAATGGAAACGATCATCATACACAATATACACAACCACAACATGTATATATATCCAAAATACATATAAATACAACTACAGCATGTATAAATACAATGAAACCATAACGAAACATCATAAGTATAATCACATCGCACATGAATATAATACATGAAAATTTTGGTTACGCAGACCGATATCATAAAATAGCACAACGAAAAACCTGCATAGTAGAGTCACACTTGATATATTTGTTTGTACTACAAGCAAAAGACAACAAGTACTAACTGCGTCCCACACCCCGGGACTAGGATAATAATGTACAAGCTATATGATAATAGTCTAACACTAGGCACCTCCTCCGGGTGCTCCATCTAACCTGCGGAAAATCCTCTGAAGATCCCTAGACATCGCAACAGCAATCTCCTCTAGGTGCTGAACTCGAAGCTGAAGGTCAGTCTCCCTAGTCTCTGATGCAGACAACCTAGCCTGAACTGAAGATAACTCACCGACCAGGCCGTGATGCTCATCCTGGAACCTCTGTGCTCTGTCAACCAACCCCAACACCTCCTGCCTGAGCTGGGTAATATGCTCTGAACACTCCAATTGACGAGCCTCTAAACACTGGTGTGACACATCAATGGCAACCCTACCCTGGATCAATCCCTCGACCTCCTCCTCAATAGCCTCGATACGGCTAACTGGGGTCTCATCTAAATGAGCTAACGCACTGTCGATCTCTCCCTGAAGCTGATCTAGTCTTGAATCAAAGGTAGCAGCAGTAAGCAGCCTGTCAGCAGCAGCTCTCGAGCTCTCACCAACCTCAAATCGGCAGGGTGGTGCTGTGTCGGTAGTGTCTGATGTATCTGGAGATGGGGAATCAAACCGTGCATGCTTCTTAAGCGGCAACTCAGAAGTAGAAACAGGATCTCTGGGGTGTACTGGTGCTGGTGGTATCTCGGATACTGACAAAGGTGGTAAGGGTGGTGATAATGATGACATGGATGGTAAAGGTGATAATGGTGGTGGTGTACTGAATGCCACACTCCTCCTCGCTGTCAAGCGGCGACGGAATGGATGAGATGAAGTAAGTGATGATGGTGGTGGTAGGGATACAAATGCAGCTGGTGACCTGACTGTGAGACGATGGACCCGCTTAGCAGCAGTGCGCGCTTCATGCGCGGCCCACCTGGATATGTACGGTAAACTCGACCATAAGTTACAAACTCTCCTGGCTGGATAACTGGAACAACTTTGGGACCACGATGGATCACAGGTGACAGTGGTGGGGTAGGCACGACTTCCCCCTCCTCAAAGGGTTCTGTCTCGGCCTCTGACATCACGGGTGAAGACTGTGGAGTAGGCTCCACTGATGAAAAAATGATAGTGGGTATCGGAGATGATGTAACAGACTCTAATATGATAGAGGGTAGTGAAGAAGTATCGTCCGCTGACTCAGAGTCAGACGAGATAACAATAGGGTGTGAATCCGAAGACATCACTGAAACAACAGATGTGAAATAAAAGTAAACAAACATTTACACAATGTGGATTATGATGAAATGATATACGTATGAAATCGCAATCACTACATGTGATATAATGAATATGCACTTATGCTACAATGATGAGATGCTATGATGGTGCAGCTATAGTCTAGGATATAATGAATAACCTAGTTCGCTATAACCTTTGCTCTGGTACCAATCTGTCACACCCCCAAATTTCCTGACTTGCAGCGGAATAAGTCATTCAGGGGCACGACTGGTCATAGCACCAAAGTTGCAGTTATATTGAACGACCTAAAGTGTCGTTTATAAAATACATCGTTTGATTATTTAAAAACATTCAGAGTTATAAAGCTAGGTCCCAAAAGGTGAAACAAGTTTTCAGAAAACAAGTTCATACAATTCAAACGATAGATAAGTGCATAAAATATAAAGTGAGACGCATCGACTCCGCGACTCCATGATGTCCATATGCAAGCCAACATGCGATACCTTAATTACCTGAAAATACATTGCTAAAAATGGTCAACAAAAATGTTGGTGAGATCATAGGTTTATGTAAATGAAATATTGTACGGATACCACAAGTATAAAGTGTATGACAAAACCATGCCACATAAAAATGATACATTAGCTCTAAGCTCATGACCCCGAAGCTAGACTGAATGAAATGCCCCAACCGAGTGTTTGCCAATCACTCAAATATGACAGAAATGAAATGCGTTCGTTTGACCAGTTGGTGCTACCAACCCGAACGGAGGAGTCACCCTCAATAGATCTATTCACTCACTTTCGCTTGCTAACAATTAACGGTTCATGATAATAAAAGGGGACTTTAATCTGGGCAATGATGTAACTTAAGCAATGTAATGAGTTTGTATACTTTGGTCCGCATATAAAAATTGTGCAATGTATTCTCCCTCGAGAGTTTAGAAATCAATAAACAATTTAAAACGGGGCTATGAAAACTCACCTGATATGATAAAGCAACAATGATCACAATGGATATGATGAAACAAAGCTCGGTCTCTAACCACGACCTATTATGAATGATGTGATCCAATGTAAGCAATGATACAATGCAACACATGCAAATACGTATGTTAACGATACCACTTGTTAGTTTTGAAAATAACTTTTATCGACGAAAAATACACTTTTGACGTCTCGCTAAGTTATAAACTACTTTTCGCGTAAACACGATGAAACGGTACTCCATGATCCTTGTTTGGTGTTCTATTAGCAAATATAATGTTTTCGTCGTAAAACAACACTTTTCATAACTTGTGAAAATATGTCCAAAACGGCTTCGTGAAACTAGTCGTGAAATATTGCACGTTACGTGTTAGTTGATCAAACTCGATGTTTTTGGAAAATCTTGCAACCATGTATAAATTTTGTTTCCTTTAACTTCCGGTTGTACACGCCTCGATCAATTAGAAAATCGGCTAACAACGTTATGTTTCGCAAAAACACTAGTTTTAATATTTAAAACACTTTCTAATAGTGGCTGTCAAAATAATTTAAAGTTCGTCGGCTTTAAACGTGAATAACTCGGCCGTTACAAGCTTGTTTTCTACGTTCTCTACATCCACGGCTTCGTATAAACATGAACTAACATAATCTCAATGGGTCGGGTCATCTAGATCACGTCTAATGCCTCGTTTTGTCCTTTGAATCTCGGCGATCAGCAACTAATTTTTCAGAAAATTAGTTTTCGTCGTCTAACTTCGAACGATCATATCTCCTTCGTTATAATTCGGTTTTTAGTGATTCTTGCGGCCACGGTTTCGTTTTTGAAAGAAATTTCTGAATATGAAAGCCAAAATATGCCAAAAATTACTGAGTTTTCCAGTTTACACGTTTTTGGACAGAACCTATTTTAGATTGTTAAAAACTTTCTTTCTTGGTTCTAAACTTGATCATACAACCTCAAATCAACTCCACAAGTTCGCAAATCCTACCATACACCTTCTTAGGGTGTCATGGGGTCCTAAACATCACCAACCTTGGTGGATTTCATGAGATCATTCGTGAAACTTATAGATCTAGTGATTTAAAGATTTTATGTTCAAATGTGGTACGTAAAACATAAGTATCTTGCGTGGATGATTAATATAACTTGAAAATACATGAACATATATATCAAATGAAAGTAATAAATGATCAAAACATGTTCTTAAAAACTTACTTGATGATTTGATGAGTTTTGATAAGAAATGAGTAATAAACTTGAGGTTTGATCACTAATCCATAACTAGGAAGGAAAATGGGGTATGATTATGCTTTGTTATTGAAAAATTTGTGGATTCTAGGTGTGTTCTTGGTTGTGGCCGAACATAGGGATGAAGATGGAGAGGGTTTGATCTTTTTGGTTAGCTAATTGTTTATTGTATGTGTTAGAGTTAGTGGGTTTTGGAAATAAAATGAAAGTAAATTCATTAATAAGTCTTGGATGTATTAAGCTAATTTGGGGGGTGGGGGGGGGGGGGGGCGGCACACATGGGGTATTAGGAAGGGTTTGATGTAAACTTGCCAAGTGTCCTCCATTAGTGTAAGTATTAGTGGATTTGTGTATACATTGAGTGTTATCGGTTACCGAGTTAACTAAAAATAACTCGTGACGAGGTGAAATGAGATACGACGAAGTTGTAAAAATTGAAAAATCATGTTCCTTGCAAGAATCGGGTGTTAGAATGATAATCGGATTGAAATTTCGTAAACCGACGGAGTTATACGCGTCAAACGAAAAATATAGCGATTGGTTTAAAAACACCAGGTAAAGTAATAATATAATCTCTATCTCATTATAATTAGCTTGAAAATATATTAGGATCATTGTCGAGAGTATTGGGTTTACTGTTAGTAGAAATGACTGAGTGGTAACGTTAATAAAACAATTAAGCATACGTTAATGAAAATCACACAAACCCATGCATTAACTGATATGGAAATGATGTTACTGATGATATGCAGACTACTCTAGTCCGTATGATGTGCTTTTACTGATGATGCATGAATACGCAGCTAAACCTAACTGGTTACGCGCATTTGAATACCCGTAAACCAAGTTTACGACATGATGAATGATGCCCATGAATAGTGATTTCCCTCCGGGAATGAATAGTGTCACGTGAATAGTTAAATTTTTGACGACTTCTCAAAGTCTCAAACTGACTTCAAAAATGATGAATAGTGAAATGGTGAATAGTGATTGGTGAATAGTGTTTGATGAATAGTAACTCATGAATAGTAAATTGTCGAGGTTTGGAAAATGACCTGAAATTGCGAGTTGTGACAAGTGGCTTCTAGTCCTGTAGAAGTGGAAGCATTCAAATTAGTGGTCTGACTTTGGTTTGTATGTTTTTGCCTAGATGATGTTTCGATTTTGTACATTCCTGGTGCGATTACGTTTGTGTTTCCTAATTTCCCTTTGTAAAGGGTACATATTTTCTCTTCTAACTCACTTATGGTGAATTGTTGATCTTGTATTTTTGCATCGAGTTCTCTATTTAAACGAACGGTGTCATTGCGATTTTGTTGACACTCGTCATTTTCTTTCAAAACTTCATAACGTGTCTTTTTCAAAGAATCGTAAATTGTTTTGTACTCATCTTTTAAATGCTCAATTTCTTTTTGTATTTGAAAACTTGACATTTTAAAACCGCAATTTTACCATCAAGATTCTCAACTTTGAATGTTTGATGGTTTGGAAAAGACATGTTTTCTTTTTGACGTTTTAATTCGAGTTCAAAAGTAAGACTTTGAGCCTGACACAATTGAAGTTTCTTTTGAAGTTGAGAAATCTCGAGTGAAAGTTTTGTTTGAACATCATCATTATGAGTCATGATTCTCTTATTTTTTGCTTTTAAAATCTCAATCTCGTGTCTCAACGTATCATTTTCAACATTGTGGTCTATTATGAGCATGGAATTGCATGAGAAATAAACAGATTTCATAAATACAGATATAATATCAGAACTCAGAACATCTTCCAAGAGTCGATCTACTTCTTTTTGAGGAGTTTTGTTTTGACGTTTTCGATTTGAAATCGATTTTTCAGTTGCTTTGAAAATGTTCATCATGGATGAAACTTCATTTTGTAGTTCCCGTTCCCAGTGTGTTGCACAAACACGTAAATGTTGGACATGAGGTAAAATTTGCATTTGAAAATTTTGTCTTTGTTCTTTTGCGCAAGAAGATTGAAAAGTAGAAATTTTAATCTCACAATTACGTTCAATTGCTTGTTCCAAAAGTTTGATATCTTCCATAAATGTATCAAAATACCGAAGTACAAGACATCGTTTAGGTAATGGTTAATTTTCACCAGAAGATGGTAAAGGGCCATTTATTTGTGCCACTGGTTTGACGGGACCAACATTAGAAGTCGATTCATGAATTTCTGAAATATACCAAGTGATGAATCTTCTAATTATTACACAAGCTACCTAATTGGTCCTAGATCTAGAGAGAGAAAGTTAGAGAGAGAAAGAGAGTGGAAGATTGTTTAACAATAATAAGGAAATTTTTAGCACTCAATCAACCAACCAACCTCTCCCTTGGATGGGAGGGGGTATTTATAGTTTTTACATAGTCTTGGGCTTTTAGCACTAATAACAATACTTAACATAATAAATAAAATAAATAAATAGACACAGCCCTTGGGCCTTCTACACAGGTTGGGCCTTAAATCAAGCCTAAATGCCTAAGCAACCTATTACATAATGATCAATACTTGATAATACAAAACGTGTTCCCAAAAATCTCCCCCTAAGTATTGGTCATCAAGGTTGCTTCATGTCGTCTTTGCTTCTTTAGGATTTGACGTCATTTGAATCTTTGTTCTTCATTCTTGAAGTGATATAATATGGTATAGTAATGATCTGCCGTTCTCCAATGGTCTTTTACGTCTTTTCCACCATGCTCATACGTTCTTTAACTTTTGTTCTTCATATATCACGTAGTTCTCTATTCATAAGCTTGATCTTTGTCTTGTGAAAGGTTAACGTACTTGATCTTTTGACTTTTCTATAATTTGTTTGAACTTTTGCTATTCCTTAGTCTTTGTGAGAACTTTGCTTCAGGATATGAGCATGATGGAAAGATGATGGAACTCCAGGTATTCATGATTCGCTACAGGTAAACAGTTAGCAATAAATCATCCGGCACTTACAGATTTGGACTTCGAGATCATCAACAGCATAGTGTGAAGACTTTCTCTAATCCATACCCAGGCCGTTCTGAATTGGATACCCCCGAAAGGGCTTACACGGACACACCGAAGTGCACCCACGATTCAGTGAGTCGCTGGAGATCACCCCACGACTGTAGAACGTTTTGGAGCAAACACTAAGCGTAATCCACAAGGGATTACCGAAGTGACCTGCTGTCAGGGCTGTTTGATGTAGACCCTATAAGGATTTCCATTCAAACACTGAGAATCACATTTGTGGTTTCTCTCATGAATGTTCTCGGCAGATTGCTAAGATCTGCAAAGGACACTCTTATGATTTACAACTGGTGTTCTTATTGTTGAACAGCTAGTGTATACCAAGTGTACCAAAGAGATCTTTGATGAATCTCATGGCTCTAGACTCAATTCAGTGCACATCTTTTTGGTCGTCGATGATGAAGCGAAAAGTGTACCGCTTTTAAGGGGCCATTTAAGCCCTAAATCGTATTTATTTGATCAAATATTGCCCTAAATCGTTCCTTTTGTCATTTTAGGTACTTTGGAGAAGAAATCTGAAAAAGGAAGCATTTTGGACGTTTTTGGAGCATAAAAGTGAAGAAAACGGCAAAGTCTCAAAATTGTGCTGGAAAGTACCTTTGACGGCGTCAGGATTTGTTCTTGACGGCGTCATGGCTTGGCAAAAGTGGTGGATATGAAAATTACTCATGATAAGCCAGAGAAATTTGCATGGGAATTCTGACGGCGTCACCCTTTGGAGTGATCAAGGTCGTCACGACTTAATTTAAAGAGGGACGGCGTCACGCCTAATTCTGACGGCGTCAAGCCTTGATAAGCCAGAACGGATTTTGGAGAGCTAAAGAGGGACGGCGTCAAGAAGGCCATCCGGGAACCCTAAAAGCGGCGAGGTGACGGCGTCACACTCCATTACGTGACGCCGTCAGATCTGAAAGTCTATATATAGTTTTGCAATTTTTTGTCATAAGTGGGGAACTTATTGTGGACTTTGTGTGTGAAAAACCCTAAGACGATTTTAGCAGCTTTTTCAAGGCTTTTTGCCTTGAGATCTTCCATGTTACATTGAAGATAAGTTATCAATTAATCATTCAATATGTCTATGTGTTGTTTGATTCTATCTTGTTCTTGTCTTTTGTTTAACATGCTAGGCTAGGTTTTCTTTGTGTTTGCTTAGATCTAATGAAACCTAGCTATTGATTATTGGTTATTAGTGTGTTATTAGTTGTATTGGATGATTGTTTATCTATGTTAGGCTTAAGAAAACTGGCTAACCTCCTATTCGGTAACTTGCTTGAATGTCTTAAGAAGCATGAACCAATGCGTACTAAGGTTTTTATGGTTGTATTTAATGCACAAGCGAATTCTAGTGATCCCATGTTAGGAGCTTCCTAGCCGGCTCGACATAGGAGTGAAGTAGGAGCTTGTAGAGTTGGGGAAGTACGTACGCCACCCCACGATTGGTATTAAGGAATACACCCGTCATCCACGCGATTAATACACACTAATCAACCGGTAAAAGATAGTTAGGGAGTAGGGAAATCTAAGTAAACACATTTCTCACCACATAAGTTTTACCAACCTTTTCATTTTCTGTTATTTTATTTTATTTGCATTCGTAGTAACTTGGGTTAGTTGACTAGCAACTAATTCCGCCCACTATTTCAAACCCGAGATTTTACTTGCTTTCATAAAATTATAAAAACATAAAAAGAATCTTCTCTCACCCTTAGACCTATTAGAGTAGTTTTTCATACCTAACGAACACTATTCCCTGTGGAGAACGATCAATCCCCCGTACTTACCACTACACTATACTACATCGGTCAGGTACACTGCCTGGTGGGGTTGTAAGCCTCTTGAGATCCCTCAAGAGGTAAAACCTGTTGTAAGGTTGCAAAACCACGCATCAAGTTTTTGGCGCCGCTGCCGGGGAATAGTTATTGTTTAGGTTGAATTTTTATTTTATAGGTCTACTCACTAGATTCCTTTCTAGTGAGATTTTTATTTTATTTTTCTAGGTTTTCTTTAGTCTATCTTTTTTCTTCGTTTCTGTGTTCGTAACCATTACCATCCGACATCATGGAAGGTGGTAATATCCTCGATCCCAACAACCCACCACAACAACCACCATCTCCTAGAGCCCGTACTTTAGGAGAGTACTCCCTTCCTAGCCTCCATGGCTATCGAAACACCATTGAGCTCACTCAAGGAGCCAATGTCACTCCCTTGCGATCCGACACCATCCGGTTGGTGCAAAGCGGATGCGCATTCCATGGACTTCGTTCTGAAGATCCTAATCAACATCTCAAGGACTTTCTCAAAATTGTTGATTCTATAGACCTTGATGTTGCCACGCGAGAGACGACCCGACTGCGTCTCTTTCAATTCTCTCTGCGGGACCAAGCTAGTCAGTGGCTAGAACGTCAACCCGCAGGATCCATCACCTCTTGGGATGATCTCACCACTCGTTTCCTTGCTCAGTTTTTCCCACCAGGAAGAACTACCAAGCTAAGGAATGATATCTTGATGTTCCAACAACGTCAAGGAGAAACCCTCTACGAGGCATGGACTCGATTCAAGGACTTACTCCAAAAAGTCCCTCACCATGGCATAGAACTTTGGCTCCAAGTCCAAATCTTCTATGACCATATCAATCTCTACACGAGGCAAACCATTGACCAATCGGCCGGTGGCAAGCTACGTGATCTAAGTGCGGAACAATCATGGGCTCTCCTAGAAGATCTTGCTCTTTATGACAACGAAAGTTGGAGTGATCCCCGTGATTTGAATAAAACGGTCAAGGCAATATCTTTGCCTTCGAACAATTCAAGCACTTCCGACCGTAGGATCATAGAACTTGAAGACCAAGTCAAGTTTCTTATGAAATCCTACGAGGCCCCTAAACCTTCAAGCCAAGTGAACAAAATCACTTCTTCATGTGAATTATGTAGTGGTCCCCACGACACTCGTGATTGCATGGAACTCCCCGAACAAGCTTTTGCGGACTATGCATCCTCGCGTACCAACGGAGCGGGAGACAAGTGGTACACTTTCAAACCCGAGCCAAACCCCTATGGTGATACATACAACCCCTCATGGAAAAATCACCCGAACCTTAGGTGGAAACAAAACCAAAACGCACAACAAACCAATTCTTCCAACCCACCTAATCGTTTCCAATCAAGCGGTTCCAACTCGAACCGTACTTTCAACAACAATCCTTCTAGCAATGGTAGTACCGATAACTTTGAAGGATTGATGTCCCAATTTATGGCATCTAAAGAAGCTCGTTTAGCCAAGTTTGAAGCCGATTTCAAACAAAAACAAAGCGAGATGACCAATAAGATTGACACTTTGTTGAAAGCCCTCAATGACCGAGAAATGGGAGCACTCCCTAGCAACACAGTCAAGAACCCGAAACTAAACGTCAACGCCATCTCGTCGGTTTCGTCCCCTAGTTCTTGTCCACAATATTATTCGGTCAATTCCATGAGCACGTGTTTCAAACAAACCCAAGTCATAGTTGAAACACCTCCCACTCAAAACCTTGACGAAGAATTCAAGGAGCTCCACCTTGAAAGTTCGGTTATTGAAGTGTTGGATGAGAAGAAGCTCAAGTTAGGCGAAAAAGGGACCGCCTTTGTTCAAAACAAGCTACCTAAGAAGTTAGATGATCCGGGCTTATTTGTTCTACCTTGCAAGATCGGTAATTCGGAGGCTTATGACACATTAGCCGATCTTGGATCAAGCCTTAACCTACTTCCGTTACCTCTCTACACCTCTCTAAAACTTGGAAAACTTGAAGAAACCGAGGTGATAATAGGCTTAGCGGATGGAAGTGTTGCGTACCCGGTTGGAGTAGTTAAGGACGTGTTAGTACACATAGGAAAACTAACCATTTTAGCCGATTTCCACGTCCTTGATATGGTTAGCGACCCTACATGCCCCTTGTTGATAGGTAGAGGATTTTTGGCGACCGCTAGTGCTATGATTGATTGTAAGGAATCTAAGATAGCGGTAGGAGAAGGAGATACTTGGTCAGTCTATGATGTTAAGAAACATGCCTATGATACTAGTGAGGAACCAACACCACATTGGTTAGAATCAAATAGGAGACCATCTAGATATGGACCTTGGATCGATAGAGACTTCATAGGACCCCAACGCCCATTTTACCTAGAAGAGGACTTTGTGAACCGAACACATACGGTAGAGCAACTCTTAGCTAGGGATACCGAATTGGATCCATTTGAAGACCCTCTAATTTTTAGGAAGATGATTGATTTCCTAGGAGTTTTGCCAATTAACCTAGGAATGAATAAGTGGACTCGTGAGGACGATGATTATAAGTGGGATTGGGACAAACCACCCAAAGATGGAGATGGGTCATGGCATATTAAGATGACATTGTATGACCCGGATGGAGAGAAGTTTGAAAGGATATATCGTACTAAGCGGACCAATAGGAAACTTCAATCCAAGCTTAACCCTAAAGACGTCCTTGATGACGAGCTTACTTACATAGGGTAGCGTGACTTTGAGTCTAGCTACAAGACTCGTTAATAAAGAAAAGCGCTTGTTGGGAGGCAACCCAAGCTTTATTTGCTTTGTGTGTTTATTTGTTTGTTTGTTTGTTTTTATTTGCTTCCGTATGTATGTTTAAATTTTATTGTTATTGATTCATGTTCAAAACTAATTTGTGAAAATGCTTTATTTTGTTTTTAACTTCGTCTTAACTACATATAAAGGTATTTTGCAAAAGATAAGTGTAAGGGAAATCCAAATCGGTTTATTAGAACACAAATGAACATGAATCGTAATAATATTAAATGAACATACATATTAGTATTTGTTTGAGTCAAATGCTTGTATCGAGTCATAATGATGTTTTGCAGGATTTCCAGGAAGTGAGGTATAGTTTTTTCCAAAATTTTTCCGGAAACTTAACATGAGAATTCTGTCAGATCATCATTTCAACCTGACGGCGTCAGGTTTAATTTTCTGAAAATTTTTGAAAGTTTTGTTTTCATAAAAAGTTTTTATTAAATCTCTAACTTATAATCTCCAGGAATCTGCAAAATTATCATTCTACAAGCATTATATCCTTATATATAGAATTTATCCCGCCGATGTTATGCAGGTTTTCGTGTTTGTTTTCTCAGGTTTAACAGGTTATTTTGGACAAGGAAATGTTTTTTGGATCAAGCTTATGGCGATGCATTAGCCTTGGAGCTTCAACATTACTTTGGAAGAAGATCTAACCATGTTACTTCATTATCCACCGAGCGAATCAGGGGAGTATTTGATTTCATTCTTTTACTTTATGCTTTTACATCTTGTTATTTGAACATTGGGGACAATGTTCATCTTAAGTGTAAGGGGGGTAAAAGTACGATTAGAGAATGCTATTACGCTTGATTTTTGTTTGTTTAATAGTAGATGTGTAATAAAACTGAGATAAATACCTGTTAGGGTAATTTTAGTGCCAAATTTAAAATTTTTTACAACATTTAGGAGTGAAACTTTGATCTTAATGAGCGTCTCACGGATAGGAGTTATATGACTAGCACAAAAACCGTACCACTAAAAAAATTTTCCACCCCCAAATATGTGAGGTTCGCCCCTAGAATTGGTAGGAAAAGCATTTATGCTATGATGTGTGTACCGGTAGCACTCAGATTCTAGAACTTGCGTTAGGACCATTCCGAGGCCACAAGTGAGACTACATTCGTGTAGTTAGATTTACTACATGATAAGAGGCATTAGGATTAAACCATTGTTTTACACCTGTGTTTTTGTTATAATTACGTTGGCTACATTGGTCAAGTAATTCTCCCACACCTTTGCGTTGTACTCATTTTTAGTACACGATACCCCTAGTACACCCCTCAGAGCCTATCTTTTCGTTTCGACCTTTAAGCATTTTACTTAAAGGAAGAATTTGTTACACCCCACTTAAATGTACACCCAAATCGCCTTAGCCTACCTTGTATGCACTCATTTTTAGTGCATTATTGTGACAACATTTGTTTAAACCCAAGTTAATTATCTAATTGATTACATGGTTGCTGTAACACCCCAACCCAGCAAGGGTAGAAGTGTCACGAAAATGGTGACATATCAAAAGCAAGCATAACATACGACTTACATAATACAAATGGTTTACAATATTACAAAGGAAAATATACCAAATCTACGTAGTCATACATCAATGAATACTAAAACTAGGGTATCGTCTTCATAAGCTAATCTCTCATCCCAAAGCAAACCCAAGCTCCTGACTTCCTACTAAAACCTGCCGCAGGAAAAGAAATGCGGCTGAGCTTAAAAAGCCCAACGAACAGATATATAATAAACGAAAACCAAAAATCAAATGGAAATGAACAGACATATCATAATGAATGAGATATAGGAAAAGGAAATAAAGAGTAAGGTTTAGGACAGTCATCCACCACGAGCCCATATCATAACATATCACATATCATATCATATCATATCTTCATAATCATATAGAGGGGAGACCTCTCAGATAATCAGATAATATGAGGGGTGTCCTCATTCTTCAAATGGAGTAGCTAGCTCCCATATTTTGTGAAAGGAGTGGATTGCACCCAGCCCCAGTCACCATATCATATCATATCAAAACATATCATATCAGAACATATCTAGGATGCATCCATACGCCCCCCAAACAAATCATATTGGCCATAACAAATCATAAAGCGCGCATAACATATCATAATGGGGACGGTGTGCAACATCACTCGAGCACACTAGAGTCATGCCATTGGTGCATCAATGACACAGCCATGTTACCTTCATGGCTAGGAAACATATTTGGCTCGGGTATCAAACTGGGGTCAAAAGTCAAAGGTATTCAAAGCAAGGTTCATATAGTCATAGTCCGAATCTCAAGGTTCATATCAAAGGGTTCATATCAAAGGTTCAAATGCCAAAGGTTCATATCATAGGTTCAAATCAGAAATCAAGAGGTCGAAGGCACCTTATTAAAAAGGGCAGAATATCTGTACCTTATTCCAAAGCAAAGCACAAACCAAAAGAATAAGATGCAAAGGATCATGTCCTCTCCTTCTTCACACCTAGAGGGGTAGAAAAGAATTACAAACCTTTCCATTTTAAGTAACTTTCCATAATTAGTAAGATTTCCATATTCTCATTTAGGTTAAGTTATTATTGAATCATAATATGGCTTTAGGGTGTATTTAAACAAGTCACAAAAGTTTAGGGTTAAATATGACAAGTTTTCATAGTTCAGGGTTATAAACGTAACTTACCAAAGTTCAAGGTTTAAAAATAGAAATCTCATAATTTACCATTTGAATACTTTAATTTCCAGAATTACACATTTAGTCTTCACGTTTCCATGTTTACAAGTTACACCCCTTTAATTACTTAATTTACACATTACCCTTATAATTATATAAATTACAATTTAAACCTTATTAATATTACATTTGCACCTCAAGCCCTTCATTACACATATTTACAGAAAAATACCCTTTAATTTAATTATGGCATGACAAGCCCTTCAAGTTTCATAATTTACACATTACCTCCTTCTAGTTAATTAATTTACATTTTAAACCTTATAATTATATAATTTACACTTTAACACTTATCATGCTTACGTTCCTCATCAAGCCCTTTTTATTTCATTAATTTTACAGAAAATATCCTTCAATATTAACATGTACACAACAGCCCCTTAACTTTCGGTAAATTACATATTTAGTCCTTGTACTTTATTACAATACAAATCTATTTACATAATTAACCATAATTACATATTAAGCCCTTAATTTCTCAATTTTACACAATGAACACTTATTTTAACATGTTATCCGAACACACCCTTAAACATTCACAATTATCACATCAAGTCCCTCTAGTTATCAAAGTTACATATCTAGTCCCTGAATTTACAATTTCAACCTTTGATTATTAACAATTACATATTAAGCCATTAAATCACCAAAATTACACATAACTCCCTGAATATAATTTATTACTCAAAACAGCACCAAGTTTCCAGAAATTACATATTTAGTCCCTCATTTTTATTTATTTTTAATTCGACATTAATATTACAATTTAAATTCTTTTCTTGCCTAATTTACATATAAGACCCTCACTTTATAATTTTTACACATTCTCCCAGGTCCATACAATATTACAAAAATATCCCACAAGTTTTAATAATTACAAAACAGCCCCTTAACATTTAATTATTCAATCGGTACACAAACTATTTATCAAAAATCAAACCCTAATAATCCCAATCATTATCCAATAATTTTACCATCATTATAACACTATTATTTCCAGATTTCATCACTAAAAACCCTAGGTCGATTTGTTCTTAGGGTTTTCCACGATTTTCCCTTTTTATTCTTAAATCCGGTTTTAATCATAAATCCATAAATCACGATTTTGACTCAAACAAATCAAGACACCATTTTTCTCATGTTATAAGAAGCCTATAGAACCCAGGAAAAATAAGTATACACCTCAAAAATATCGCATGAATTAAATAGAATCGGTTATTCAAAATTAGGGTTTTAAGCTATTTATTTTTCATTCGATCAATACATGAAGCATGGTTAGATTTCAATATTTTTCCCATGTTATATGTGATTGAGAGAGAGCTAGAAAAATACCATAAATAATTTAGATCAAGGGATTCACACGCTTCACATTATTGTTGCTCGGTTAGGGTTTTTTGAACCAATTAATTCACCAAGAACACACGATCGACTCCAGGACTTTGTGGCTATTTTTCTCACCTTCCTTGCATCATGAAGAACTCCAGAAAAATAGGTTTTTGATTTCTAAAAATCGGATGTGGTGTGAGGGATTTTTGAGGTTGGCGGCTCATTTGATTTTAGGGTTTAGAGGTGAAAATAAATTAGGGATTTGGTATAACTTGGTTAGACCGAGTATTTTGGGGGAGGGTTAGGCCAAATAACCGGCCTTCACAAGGCCCAAATTAATTTACCCTCTTTATGTATTTTTCCTTAATTACTTTGTAATTTAAATGGTTTTTAATTAATAATAATTGTGCATTTAAATTTTTGGTACACACAAGGGTATTTTGGTCATTTCACAACTTGTATAAACATTAATCGAAGTCGTCAAAATTATTTTGTATCATATCTTGCTCGTTTCCAGAAGTTTGGGATCGATTCAGAACTTTAATTAAGCTTTAATTAAATTTTAAAGTTTCAGGGCATTTTGGTAATTTTTGCATGTTTTAGATTTTCGGGTTTTACAACTCTTCCCCTCTAACAGAAAAATTTCGTCCTCGAAATTTGCAAAGAATCAGAAGTGAAAGGATCGAAAACAAAATAGGGACGTACCAGATCAGAATACAAAATGTGGATAACTAGCTCGTATTGATTCCTCGGTCTCCCAGGTAGCCTCCCGCTCTGGGTGGTTCTTCCAAAGAATCTTTACGAACGGAGATGAAACGAAACAGAAGACACAACGGACGGCGAACGGAAATATAAAAAAAACTTGTTTCTCATGACTCTTCATTGCCGATCCAAAAGTAACTTTAGTTCCCAGAAATGACATATCATACGAAACTCAGATTGCAAGGATCATATTCAGACATGACGAATGGTTATCATATTCTCTCAGAAGAGATACAAGGATACGCAAGATTGCGATGGATATGCCGTCCATAGCATTCGATTAGACAAATCAGATGAGATCGTACAGAAAATAAATTGTAGGTGATATCAAATGGAGGAAACTTATAGCAGAACTTAAGATTCTTATCGGAATTACAAAGGTCAACAACCGCGTACCGAGAATCCAAACGTATCAAATCGTATAACGGTGAAACAGATTAAGCGTATAGGTGGAACGAACCTAAATCTTACAAATGCGAAATTTCTCACATATCAAATCAAAATTCTAAGGTTTCTAAAGTACTCCTCGAAATATCCTATGAACACAATGAGGGTACGTCATATGACGTAAGTATTATCACGTTCGCGAACCGTCATAATACTAGCATCATATGAGTATACCATCATGATGGTCATACTTTATCTCAAGTCGCGAACAGAACTACTTATCTTAACCACCTATCAGTCTTTCTACCTCCTAAGGTTGGTCCAAAACAAACATCATTACGGATTCTAAATCGGAGGAATTTGAACGTACAAATAGCGTAACGAAATGTGTACATCTCAAAATGAAACTCGTCGTCGAGACGTTAGGTCTTCCACAATTCATCATCCTTCTCATAACGAACCAACGTCCAACACATGCATAATGAACATCGAACGGAATTTCTAATAGGGAAAAGGCTCATTCAAGATCTTATCGAAAGGTAACGGAAACTTGAGTGGTCTAAGAGGAAATGAATTACGTCTTCAATATCTTCATCCTTTACAAAAATCAAATCTTCCGAATCCAAACGTTTACTACAAAATTTCGTCCATTCAATTTCATGATCTCGAATCTTTTCAAATTCCAAGTAGTCGCTCTCTTGTCTAATCATACGATCATAGGGTGAAAAGGAAATCATAAACTTGAGTCTGGTTCCTCAAGTCTTCGACACTTCTTCTGGACACTTCGGTGTGGTTAGCATGAATCTCTAACGTGATCACCGTGCATTCCTCCATTGGCGAGTCTGCTTCAGCTCTCAATTCATCTTAGTACAACTAAAATGACTAGAGAAACAAGGTTGCGTGCCTCCTACAGGTCTTCTAACATGATTCAGAATTCACCAACTCAAACTGCTGTGGACTTCCTGGCTTATGTGCTGAAAGCTCATCTCCTACGGTCTGGTCGTCTTGATGCCCAACTGAAGTCTCCACGTGCTGCTTGGGGTATAATCGAGTCTCATCTCAGTCTGGCTTCTCCTCACATGCTTCTCTCTTGGTAACGCCTTTCACGAACCTCTTCTGCACATCTTCTACAAGGTTTCTAACTCTAACAATGGTCTTCAGTCTTGGTCCTTTATGTGGAAACTCTGTCGTCATCGGATACCTGGTGGTGTTGTTTGCTACAATCTCTGATCATCAAGAGAATCTATTCTTCTAGAACAAAGGGTCGGTTCACTTCATACTAAAAATGGTCAACGTGTTCCTCGTTCGTCTCTGAGCACAAACATACTGTCATACCATGACAATTGTCTGAATACTTGCGAAAACATGAATCTTCTAGTCAATACAATTGACATCATTCAAAACTCATAGTGGTCACACGGGTACTAAAGCAACTACAGGAAATCTTCTTAGGGAGAAACTTCATATCACAAATCTTTCTCTTCACAAATTAATTGTAATGCTTCGCGGAACTTAATCTCAACTAGTCAACTTCCTTCTCAGATGTTCTTGTGGTTGCTTCTCCCGTCTTTCAAACTCAAATGAGGTCATCTGCTACGGAGTTTCAAAAATAGAACAAATCAAATATTGATACGCGGAAATGGAATAACGATTACGGTTACATTCACGATGGTCGGTGTGCCGCCGCACACTTCTCTCTTTCTTCCTCATAACCCAACAGGAGCATTCAAGAGATCACTGAAGTGAACAAACTCATATCCCATCAGTTCCTACAATCTCTTAACTTCTTCAATATCGTGGTTTCGCCAATTCAGATTAGTTCAATGCAAACTTTACTTCCCAAACGGATCTCAAAAGGTTCATCAGAAGCACCAGAAATTCGTACAACAAACTTTCAAATGCCGGAGCTTCCAAGAGTGGATATTAACAGGCGTTAGAAGAAAATTGGAAATCAAAAAGATCGGAGTATGTGCTTCATAGCAACAATAATCTTAACAGATTCAATGATTGAGAATATTATATCAAAATATGGTGAAGCAGATTGTTAAAGGTCGCAAATATTGCAGTCCATGATAGCTTTACAAAAACCACCACTCCATAGTCAAGAGACCTCAAAGTCAAATACATCCAAAGGGAAACGGATTCTCAGAGCGAATGTGGTTGTCAAATCATACGGATAGTTTACATATCAAATTTAGGTACATGATTCATCAAAGTGTAGGATGGGAGAGTATTTGAATATATCAAGGTCAAATATATCAACTTTAGAATCGTGAACAGTTCAAAGGATTGAAATCTTGTTTAGCTTATAACATAGGAATGGTAGGGTGTGCACCGATAGTAATACGAACATCGTTTAACTGTCAGAGTTGAGATGTATGGAATATCAGTTATTAGCATCAGCATGCTTAGATAACAATTCCGTACTAGACAAATATCAACATCAAATCCTTCTAAAGGAAAAGTTGGTTAACATAAAACGTTCATCATTCAAATGACGGAAGGTAAGACTTCCTCGTCTTCTGCGACAAACGTTCTTATAAGGCATGACTAAAGGCAAAGGCAAGATTCAGAGTGATGCGGAAGCAATTACTACTCACATGGATGTCCTAGACTACCCATTCCTCACCGGTTATGACTTATGTTCCTATGGGAAAATCTTACGCAACTTCGCAAAGGTTATCCTACGAGCGCCTACAGTGGAAACTTAGGGGTCCTAACTTACACAGGCCAAGGGTAGATGTACTACAAGTCGTAAACCTGGCTCTGATACCATAATTGTAACACCCCAACCCGGCAAGGGTAGAAGTGTCACGAAAATGGTGACATATCAAAAGCAAGCATAACATACGACTTACATTATACAAATGGTTTACAATATTACAAAGGAAAATATACCAAATCTACGTAGTCATACATAAATGAATACTAAAACTAGGGTATCGTCTTCATAAGCTAATCTCTCATCCCAAAGCAAACCCAAGCTCCTGACTTCCTACTAAAACCTGCCGCAGGAAAAGAAATGCGGCTGAGCTTAAAAAGCCCAGTGAACAGATATATAATAAACGGAAACCAAAAATCAAATGGAAATGAACAGACATATCATAATGAATGAGATATAGGAAAAGGAAATAAAGAGTAAGGTTTAGGACAGTCATCCACCACGAGCCCATATCATAACATATCACATATCATATCATATCATATCTTCATAATCATATAGAGGGGAGACCTCTCAGATAATCAGATAATATGAGGGGTGTCCTCATTCTTCAAATGGAGTAGCTAGCTCCCATATTTTGTGAAAGGAGTGGATTGCACCCAGCCCCAGTCACCATATCATATCATATCAAAACATATCATATCAGAACATATCTAGGATGCATCCATACGCCCCCCAAACAAATCATATTGGCCATAACAAATCATAAAGCGCGCATAACATATCATAATGGGGACGGTGTGCAACATCACTCGAGCACACTAGAGTCATGCCATTGGTGCATCAATGACACAGCCATGTTACCTTCATGGCTAGGAAACATATTTGGCTCGGGTATCAAACTGGGGTCAAAGGTCAAAGGTTCATATCAAAGCAAAGGTTCATATAGTCATAGTCCGAATCTCAAGGTTCATATCAAAGGGTGCATATCAAAGGTTCATATGCCAAAGGTTCATATCATAGGTTCAAATCAGAAGTCAAGAGGTCGAAGGCACCTTATTAAAAAGGGCAGAATATCTGTACCTTATTCCAAAGCAAAGCACAAGCCAAAAGAATAAGATGCAAAGGATCATGTCCTCTCCTTCTTCACACCTAGAGGGGTAGAAAAGAATTACAAACCTTTCCATTTTAAGTAACTTTCCATAATTAGTAAGATTTCCATATTCTCATTTAGGTTAAGTTATTATTGAATCATAATATGGCTTTAGGGTGTATTTAAACAAGTCACAAAAGTTTAGGGTTAAATATGACAAGTTTTCATAGTTCAGGGTTATAAACGTAACTTACCAAAGTTCAAGGTTTAAAAATAGAAATCTCATAATTTACCATTTGAATACTTTAATTTCCAGAATTACACATTTAGTCTTCACGTTTCCATGTTTACAAGTTACACCCCTTTAATTACTTAATTTACACATTACCCTTATAATTATATAAATTACAATTTAAACCTTATTAATATTACATTTGCACCTCAAGCCCTTCATTACACATATTTACAGAAAAATACCCTTTAATTTAATTATGGCATGACAAGCCCTTCAAGTTTCATAATTTACACATTACCTCCTTCTAGTTAATTAATTTACATTTTAAACTTATAATTATATAATTTACACTTTAACACTTATCATGCTTACGTTCCTCATCAAGCCCTTTTTATTTCATTAATTTTACAGAAAATATCCTTCAATATTAACATGTACACAACAGCCCCTTAACTTTCGGTAAATTACATATTTAGTCCTTGTACTTTATTACATTACAAATCTATTTACATAATTAACCATAATTACATATTAAGCCCTTAATTTCTCAATTTTACACAATGAACACTTATTTTAACATGTTATCCGAACACACCCTTAAACATTCACAATTATCACATCAAGTCCCTCTAGTTATCAAAGTTACATATCTAGTCCCTGAATTTACAATTTCAACCTTTGATTATTAACAATTACATATTAAGCCATTAAATCACCAAAATTACACATAACTCCCTGAATATAATTTATTACTCAAAACAGCACCAAGTTTCCAGAAATTACATATTTAGTCCCTCATTTTTATTTATTTTTAATTCGACATTAATATTACAATTTAAATCCTTTTCTTGCCTAATTTACATATAAGACCCTCATGTTATAATTTTTACACATTCTCCCAGGTCCATACAATATTACAAAAATATCCCACAAGTTTTAATAATTACAAAACAGCCCCTTAACATTTAATTATTCAATCGGTACACAAACTATTTATCAAAAATCAAACCCTAATAATCCCAATCATTATCCAATAATTTTACCATCATTATAACACTATTATTTCCAGATTTCATCACTAAAAACCCTAGGTCGATTTGTTCTTAGGGTTTTCCACGATTTTCCCTTTTTATTCTTAAATCCGGTTTTAATCATAAATCCATAAATCACGATTTCGACTCAAACAAATCAAGAAACCATTTTTCTCATGTTATAAGAAGCCTATAGAACCCAGGAAAAATAAGTATACACCTCAGAAATATCGCATGAATTAAATAGAATCGATTATTCAAAATTAGGGTTTTAAGCTATTTATTTTTCATTCGATCAATACATGAAGCATGGTTAGATTTCAATATTTTTCCCATGTTATATGTGATTGAGAGACAGCTAGAAAAATACCAGAAATAATTTAGATCAAGGGATTCACACGCTTCGAATTATTGTTGCTCGGTTAGGGTTTTTCGAACCAATTAATTCACCAAGAACACACGATCGACTCCAGGACTTTGTGGCTATTTTTCTCACCTTCCTTGCATCATGAAGAACTCCAAAAAAATAGGTTTTTGATTTCTAAAAATTGGATGTGGTGTGAGGGATTTTTGAGGTTGGCGGCTCATTTGATTTTAGGGTTTAGAGGTGAAAATAAATTAGGGATTTGGTATAACTTGGTTAGACCGAGTATTTTGGGGGAGGGTTAGGCCAAATAACCGGCCTTCACAAGGCCCAAATTAATTTACCCTCTTTTATGTATTTTTCCTTAATTACTTTGTAATTTAAATGGTTTTTAATTAATAATAATTGTGCATTTAAATTTTTGGTACACACAAGGTTATTTTGGTCATTTCACAACTTGTATAAACATTAATCGAAGTCGTCAAAATTATTTTGTATCATATCTTGCTCGTTTCCAGAAGTTTGGGATCGATTCGGAACTTTAATTAAGCTTTAATTAAATTTTAAAGTTTCAGGGCATTTTGGTAATTTTTGCATGTTTTAGATTTTCGGGTTTTACAGTTGCTAAGTCGAGTCATATCCTTGTACATATTGTTTTGGGACGATTGGGACTCATGGGTAAAGTACTAGTGTAATGGAGTAATGGGGAAGAACATCGTTTATTACCCCGATATATGCTAAATATTTTTAAAAGTACTCCAAGTTTTTCAATTATCTTAATTCGAGTCATTAGAATAGTTATTTGTAAAGTTATGTAAAAGTTCAAGTGTAAGGGGAATGCAACGCCCCTATGATGTATTATTTTGGATGGTAGGGCAAGAGTGTAGGAAAAAAAAAAAAAAAAAAAAAAAAAAAAAAAAAAAAAAAAAATCGAAAAAATCAAGAAAAATACAAAAAAATGAGAAAAAGAAAAATAGAAAAAACATACGGACTACCATCCCGTTTTATTTTATGTTTATTTTATGTTTTTGTTATTTTGTTTTTAGCTTAAGATTGAGTCGAGTCTTGGCTTAGCAACATTGTATAGTACATGTAATTAATCAAGATCTTTAACTCGCCACCAGTAAAATATTCCTTATCCAACAAATCCGTGTTTATCATATCCCTACACCTAACGTTATAACCCATGTAAAAGCCCTCTTTGATAGTTTATCTTAGGTGCTTACGCCTAGTGGAGGAGGTTTTTGATCCTTGCCCAAGCCTATGGTAATCTATTTGCTATGACAGGTAGTGAGAGATATTATCCGTTTTCATTTATGAGATTTATTTTGATGACACTTGAGAGATGTGAGTATCTAAACACTACTTGTGAGGTGCTAGTTTGTAATCTCCGTGCTTATTATGATTAAAGTGGAACGAATATTTGTTGTAATTACTTTTATGTTAGCATTAAATGACCCCTAACTTGTATTTTGATTAGAATAAAAGCGCATTTGCTTGAGGACAAGCAAATCTCAAGTGTAAGGGTATTTGATGAAGCGAAAAGTGTACCGCTTTTAAGGGGTCATTTAAGCCCTAAATCGTATTTATTTGATCAAATATTGCCCTAAATCTTTCCTTTTGTCATTTTAGGTACTTTGGAGAAGAAATCTGAAAAAGGAAGCATTTTGGACGTTTTTGGAGCATAAAAGTGAAGAAAACGGCAAAGTCTCAAAATTGTGCTGGAAAGTACCTTTGACGGCATCAGGATTTGTTCTTGACGGCGTCATGGCTTGGCAAAAGTGGTGGATATGAAAATTACTCATGATAAGCCAGAGAAATTTGCATGGGAATTCTGACGGCGTCACCCTTTGGAGTGATCAAGGTCGTCACAACTTAATTTAAAGAGGGACAGCGTCACGCCTAATTCTGACGGCGTCAAGCCTTGATAAGCCAGAACGGATTTTGGAGAGCTAAAGATGGACGGCGTCAAGAAGGCCATCCGGGAACCCTAAAAGCGGCGAGGTGACGGCGTCACACTCCATAACGTGACGCCGTCAGATCTGAAAGTCTATATATAGTTTTGCAATTTTTTGTCATAAGTGGGGAACTTATTGTGGACTTTGTGTGTGAAAAACCCTAAGACGATTTTAGCAGCTTTTTCAAGGCTTTTTGCCTTGAGATCTTCCATGTTACATTGAAGATAAGTTATCAATTAATCATTCAATATGTCTATGTGTTGTTTGATTCTATCTTGTTCTTGTCTTTTGTTTAACATGCTAGGCTAGGTTTTCTTTGTGTTTGCTTAGATCTAATGAAACCTAGCTATTGATTATTGGTTATTAGTGTGTTATTAGTAGTATTGGATGATTGTTTATCTATGTTAGGCTTAAGAAAACTGGCTAACCTCCTATTCGGTAACTTGCTTGAACGTCTTAAGAAGCATGAACCAATGCGTACTAAGGTTTTTATGGTTGTATTTAATGCACAAGCGAATTCTAGTGATCCCATGTTAGGAGCTTCCTAGCCGGCTCGACATAGGAGTGAAGTAGGAGCTTGTAGAGTTGGGGAAGTACATACGCCACCCCACGATTGGTATTAAGGAATACACCCGTCATCCACGCGATTAATACACACTAATCAACCGGTAAAAGATAGTTAGGGAGTAAGGAAATCTAAGAAAACACATTTCTCACCACATAAGTTTTACCAACCTTTTCATTTTTTGTTATTTTATTTTATTTGCATTCGTAGTAACTTGGGTTAGTTGACTAGCAACTAATTCCGCCCACTCTTTCAAACCCGAGATTTTACTTGCTTTCATAAAATTATAAAAACATAAAAAGAATCTTCTCTCACCCTTAGACCTATTAGAGTAGTTTTTCATACCTAACGAACACTATTCCCTGTGGAGAACGATCAATCCCCCGTACTCACCACTACACTATACTACATCGGTCAGGTACACTGCCTGGTGGGGTTGTAAGCTTCTTGAGATCCCTCGAGAGGTAAAACCTGTTGTAAGGTTGCAAAACCACGCATCAGTCGGAGGCATGGAGCAGAGTTCCTCCTTTTCAATATCAACACATCTCGTAGTGAGAGGTCGATAGATGATGAAAGGTTCTTCGTGAGAAATGAAACAAGTATCTTTTGAGAGACACCTGAGTGGCTAGAAGGTTTTGTGCAGTGCGTCACTTGGTACATGACGACTTTTATCTTCAATACCGGTGATGCCCAATCAACCAGTAGATTATGTATTGAACCCGGTGTCTGCCCTAAGGTTGAACAAATGGAGGGCTATTTCTTTTCACCCTTTTCTTTACTTTTCTTTTTCATTCTTCAACCCCTTCTTTCTCCTTTCATTTCATATCTCCTTTTTTCAATCATACCTAGGACTTTCTAGTACTAAACTATTGGTATTGTCCTTGGGTAGATCCCTCCGGCTCTGGTGGATCATAGGATGGTTATTCCTAACCTTAGTCACCTTATAACTCCATGACTATCCTATTGTTGCCATAACCAAACCTTTTGAAAATCTCTCAAAGTGTTTATGATTATGAAAACATATTTTGTTAACACTTTGAGAGTTTTGTGATTTTCAGAAATACTCCCCCTTTAACACGTGCTCATAAATGGTTCAGGTAAATTTGCACATGTCGGTTAGAGTTGGCACTTTTTGAATTGATTGATTTTCAATGAACATGATCGTCGCGAGACACGTTTACATCACTAGTAGAACTAGCTTGAAATTATTACCCGTCCAGATCACATTCAAGGAAAATCGCTCGAAATTGGTACATTCTACTCAGACACATCCTTTGCGAGACACGTTTACATCACCAGTTAAACTGGCTTGAAATTATTACCCGTCCCGGACATGTCTTTTTGACTACTAACTTTTGCTATCATCAATTCGAGGGTCAATTCTGAGTCGAGCACTTGTGAGATATCAGCCTTTGAGTTACCATATTTTGATCATATCTTTATTCTCCCCCTCAAAAATAGCATACTTATGATTTTTTGATAAACGTTTGATAAAAATATGCCTTTTGAGTTGTGTGGGAAGAATTCCAAGAACTTTTGTATGTGGAACAAAGATTATTTTTCAAATACTCCCCCTTGACGAGGGAATACTTGTCCTTATGAGCAGAATTTTGAAAAAAAACTTAGAAAAAATTCTGGTTTAATTCTACTCATAAGAAAGAAGCTTTCGCTCCTTTGATAAGGATTGAGGCACTGAAGCGTACCTCAGGGTCCTTTCTTTACATGAACGGGTTGTGCACTGTTATGTGTGCACAAGCCATTGTGAATGAAAATGATGAAAAATATGATGAAATATGATAAATGATGACAGATTATACCAAGAATACCAAGGATTACTGCTCAGGTCGATGGTACGTGAGGATGTTAGGAACTCTGGCACGTCCTCCCACGTAGCTTTTCAGTCGTCTCATTGTTGTTCTAAACTTGAGCCTTTTGTCAATCCTATCAATGAACTTCACTGCTTGCTTTGCATCGTTCCTACTCCAGCTCATAACTCGTAAAAATCCCGTTTTCAACCCCTTGCTACGGTTTTCCAAAATTGTTTGAAGCTCAGATTTGACTCGTACCAAAGTCTCATCACTGAATTTGTGGATTTCTTCATAACCCATAAACTTTGGTGAGCTTTTATCCCTTACGTAAGCCAACCCAAACGGTCTATCACAGAAAGTGTACGGCTGCTTGTCATGGATTCCCAGAGGTTTAAGATTTGGCTTGACGAGGTTCAACTTTGTTTGGCAGCTCTCTACCCCAAGGTGCACATCTTCAACTCGCGATCTAATGACAATGTTGCGGATGTATATTAGAACCGAGTTAATGATATCATACTGAAGACGTCCAGGGAGATGTTCCAGTTTTCCTTGAACTTTCAGTAGATACATATCTTCTATATCGTTGATGTGTAGATAGGGATAGCCTGCTTCACTGAAAGTATATTCTTGATCGTCTAACCTTCTCATGGTAATCTTCTTTAGAAAGTTATACCCAAACATAGATTCGGTTTCTGCACTGGTGATTGAGAGAAACTTGTTCTTGATTCACACCTCTGTTTTTGATTTTCTGGTAATCATATATTTATAGAACAATCTTCGCAGATTTGGCCAGTGGAAGATCCCAAGTGCAGCATCTTCGTTGTATTCTCGAACTTTGTGAATGAATAAATCTCTATTTTGTTCTTCAAAGCCTTCCAACGTATAAGAAGCAGCTTGATACTTGGAAAGAGATGTTGCATACCATTTTTCAGGCTTTGTGTTTCCATACTCAAGATACGCCAAATCATTATTGAAGAAATATGCTTTTGGTATCTTTGGGTTGTGTGGTTGACCGATGAGTGGTAAGGGATGGGTGTAATCATGGAGGTAAAGTCGTTCTTTTGGATGAGAGGTGCGCGCATGATCCCAGTCTATGTTTTCAGACAGTTCTCTTGCAACTTGTTCAAGGTTGTATTCAAACTCCATTTCTGTAGTTGTGACTGTCTTGAATTCTGTGAAGCCACCTTTGCGAACTCTGATGATGTCAGGCAATCCCAACTTCTGGACTTTCATTGCCCGCTTCAATCGTTTAGTGAATTCCACAATTGATCCTTCAACAGGTGCAGCGTTTTCATCTTCAGGATATGTGTCTACCATTGACTCAAACCAATCGAATCTTGGTGCAGTTGGGTTTACCCATTCTGGTAGAGGTATGGCTTTTCCATTTGAGGGAGGTGCAGTGACAGTTTGAACTTTTGGTGGCGCAATGGGAAATTCTTGATCAGAACTCACGTCTTCAAATGATTCAGTTGCATCGAATGCCCCTCCTTCAAGAGGAACAAACATTGGTTGGCCTGATTGCTTTGTGGTGCCAGAAGAATGCACAGTAGTTGAAGGTCCAGTTGTCTTGGTAGGTTTCCACTTTTTCTTTCCTTCGTCTTTTTCAAGCTCATCTCGATGACGCTTGACCGACTTAGCTTGCTTGCATCCTTCAGCCTTCTTCTCATCTTTTCTCATTGAATTAAGCAATGCCTATTTGAGTTCTGCCTCTTCAGGTTCATTGAAAATGTCTTCAAGTAATTGTCCCTTGAGATCAGATCTAGATGGCTTAGCTGGCACTGTTCGAATTGTTATTAGCGTTGTTTGCATCAGTTTTGCCACTGTTTTCTCCAGATTTCTTTCGACATATAGTTGGAAAATTCCTGGAAGATTCTCTTGAAGGTATTTAGTGACCTCTTGGGATACTTGTGAACTGACTGCCTGTGGGACATGAGTTTGAAGATATTCCCCTGCTGTTTTTTTCAGATCGAATGCTCTGAGATTTTTGACATGAAATTCGTTCTTATCTGCCTGTTTCTTCACTTCAGTGAGCTTGACATCCAATGCTTTGTGTTCATCTTCTTCAGTTTGTCTATTCCTTAAAACTAACTCTTGAAGTGTAGCAAATTTGTCTTTGAGTTCATTGAATTCATTGGTGGACTGACCCACTGATGACGGTTGTGGTGATGGTGGTATAGTGTTGTCATCTTGGTTGTCATTTCCTGTTTCATCATCATCATTGTTTTCTTCTTCATCACTTTCATCTCCTTCTTCATCTTTTTCTTCATCTTTATCGCTGTCAGTTTCTTCAGACTCAGATCTTGATACTTCCTTAGACTTTTCTGAATCACCCTCTTCCTCAGACTTTTCCGATTCACCCTCTGACTCATCCCGTGCATCAGACTTTGAAGTCTTAGACTCCTCTTGTTCCTCCTCTTGTTCTTCATCAGGATGTGAAGCTGACCCTTCACCTCTTCTCACTTTTTCATGCTTCACTTCATCTTCTTTGTGTTTCTTTAAGTTCTCTCTGAATGCTATCTTATACTGTTCTTTTTCTTCTTTTTCTGTCCTTGGAGGTTCTATGGCTTTGAAGGATTGTTGCACTCTTTTGAATGATTTTCCCTTTCCTTTGCCCAAGTCTTTGTCTTTTTCAGCCAATACTATCTTCAACTTTTCAAACTCTTTCTTCTTCTTGCCTTTACCAAGGTCTACTTCAACTTCTTCCTCTTCGTCACTTGGTTCGTCTCTAAGTTTCAGTTTAGAGGATTTCTCACTGCTAGTCACTTTCTTCTTATCAGCTCTTGAACATTTCTTCGTGCGAGAGGTAGCAGGCGGAACAATTTTTCCTGTTGTTTTACTTTCTCCTTTTGTTGGTGTTGTTCCTTTGGGAATGATTCCCATCTTTTTGGCTTTTTCAGCTTCATCATACTTCTGATATGCCCCAGTGTCCATCACTTCTTCACTTAACAAACTTAATGGAATTCTCACACCTTGTTTCTCAGTGTTGGACTTTTCTATCTTTATTCTGGAGACCACGTGATCCATTTGATCGGTATGCATCTTTTCATTAACACGTCGATCGATCTCAGGGTGTCTTTTCATGAACAGTAAGATTAGGAGTTTGGTGAATCGGGGAAAAGGAAATTTGTATGCCTTCTTTTGGCGGAAGCTTTGGCTTAGAAAGATCATGTCATTCCAAATGTATTTGGCGAAGTCCAGATGTTTCAGATTGACGACTCCCCAGAAGAATTGAAGGTGTTATAATCGAGGGTGTTCAAGACCGGTGGTTTTTCCAGTGATGCAGTGAATGATGATTGTGTAAAGGGTTAACCATGGCTGAGGAATGTATTTCCTGTCTACTTTGTAGAGTGTTGTGAGCTCTTCTTCATCCTCATCATAACCAAGAAGCTTAAGTGTATCAACCATGGTTTCAAAAGTTGGATCCTCGATAAATTTGCCGCTTGGGCCTGAAGCTTCAGATGGAAGTTGTAGAACGTTCCGAAGAGTTTCAACCTTGAACTGGATCTCTGTTTCATCAATAGTGACTGTGATATTTTCGTTGTCCTTTCCGACGACCATGGAAGGCCAGAACTGATTGAGATAAACTACTGATTAAGAATTTCCATGATGATTTGGCAAGACTCATGACAAGGCAAGTTGTTAAAGTCCACTCTTGAGTTTGAATGGCTGATTTTGCGTTCATCACCTTCTGGAATCAGTTGTTTTCAAGTTACAGTTTCTTGAGACATGATTTGCCTGAACATCACAAACACCAACAATAATACAATAGCAATCGTATATATGTTAGTGAATGTTATTAGTCACCAGATGATAGTCTAACTTTTATGACACTTTACATAGATAGACTAAGTCCTGAAACTCATTCTCATATAGTCAGACAAACCATTTTCAAACAAACAAGTTCTTATAAGCATTTTCACATACTCAAGTTAATAAAGATTCTAAGTTTGGAACACTTTTAACAAGCTTGGAAAACATGGGAAAAATGAGACAAACTTGGAAGTTTTAGAAACTTGAAAGCATGAGACAAACTTTATAGAAACTCGAGAGTTACTGATCTCAAACTAGGTAATTTATGCATATACTTGGAAAATATCAGCACAGACTTGATAATATTAACACAAACTTGGTTATATATGCACAAACTCGATGAAGCTATCCAAACTCAGCCAATCTTATCAAACTCAGCCATTCTAGAAACTTGAGTAATCTTAACAGACTTGGTAATTCAGAAACTCGATCAGCCTTATGGAAACTCGAGCAACCTATGAAACTTGAGTACTTTTAACAAACTCGGTTAATTAGAAACTCGATTAGCCTATGAAACTCGAGCAACCTATGAAAGTCGACTAATCTTTATAAACTTGGCTATTCTAGAAACTCGAGCAACCTATGAAACTCGACTACCTTAAGAAAACTCGAGCAACCTAAGAAACTCGATTAGTTAAGAAACTCGACTAACTTAAAGAAACTCGAGGAGTCTTATGAAACTCGAGGAGTTTAAGAAACTCGAGGAGTTTTATGAAACTCGAGGATTTTTAAGAAACTCGAGGAGTCTTATGAAACTCGAGGAGTTTAAGAAACTCGAGGAGTTTTATGAAACTCGAGGAGTTTGATAAACTCGAGGAGCTGAGACTCTTATCTCCTAAGTCGGAGACAAAGTAGATGAAGTGTCACAGAAACTCGATCATATTAAACACTTAAGCACAAACTCGATCAATCATCAGCAAGAAACTCGACTAAAGAACATATAGGCAAGTTTGGTATCCAGATGTCATGCATATCAGTTTATGAAAGATTAACAGCATGTTGTAGCATTGTAAACAAACATAACTCAACATCTAAACATTCACAGACATCATTCATTTAACATATCACACAAAACGCACTTCCTTAAACCCTAAAACATTCGAATCAGACCAATTTGTGTTATAGAAACTAATTCACTAAGTGCATACTACTCAGAAACATGTTATGAGTCTATTACACTAGCTCAATTAGATCAAATAACACTACACTAGAAACACCCAAATCGTATGCATAAACCCTAACTCGTTAAACATGAAATTATTCCATAGAAATAATATACAAACGATTATAAGGCATAATAAAATCATGTTAACACTTACAAGATAGGATTTAATCACACGAATTTACTGTTCTTGATCTTCCTGAGGTTTAAGATTTTTTGGCGGTTTTTTGCGTGAGAGGGAATAGTTAATGCGTATACTATGTATTGAATGAAGTCAAAATTTTGATATGTATTAATTAATTTTGTCCGTTTGACAGAATCAGTCCTCTAACTTGAGTCCTAGTTTGCAATAGGTCCTAAGTTGATAACTTGTATCATTTTGACAGATTCAATCCTTCAACTAGAAACCTAACTCAATTTGAGATCCTAAATCCACAACTTTTCTAACTTGACAGTTTCAGCCCTTTAAGCTTAAAATCAAGATCCAATATGTTATGACATTTCTCCCCCTTGAACTAAGACATATTTGTGACAATTTTTAAAATTAGAAGTCCAAGAGATCATAGAAATATTTTTCGATGAAGATTTGAGATGATAAATGTGCAAAAATTTCTCCCCCTCAAAATATGTTCGTGATTTGAAATTAATGAAATTTGAAATAACGAGAACATATTTTGGTTTGGATACACTTTTGCACACTTATAGTTTTTTTCCTTTTTTTTTTATAAAAATTTGATAATCTTTTTGAGTTTTTCAATAATTATTTACAAAGATAGTTTTTGATGTTTGACTCGGTTAATTATTTTTAAGAAACTTTTCCAAATCATTTGGAGTCAAACATCGCATACCAATCTGGTGAACGAGTTCAACAAATCTTGCATGAGGCAAGGCTTTGGTGAAAAAATCCGCCAATTGGGGTTCAGTACCCACGAAGTATAATTCAACTGTACCCATTTCCACGTGTGTAACAATTCGCATTTTAGGTTAATTTCTATTCACGAAAATTTTACTATTCATTTTTACTATTCACTATCACTATTCATACCCGAAATTTTTATTTCATATTCCCATAAGTTAAACTATTTTAATGATAATTCGAGAGTTTGACACTCGTCGGATCATTTCTACAAAAATACGAAACCGTGTCTGAGATTTACGTTTATGTTTAAACGTCATTCAAGCATCCCGATATGTCCATAAAATATTGTAAACAATAGAAATATGAATTTCTCACATTTTACGACAATTCCACAAGTTTTGGAATTTTACGTTTTCCAGTTTAGCGTTTTACGCGAATTACGCGTTTTAGACCCGCGTTTCCACTTTTAACAACGTTTAAGCAACCCGATGGAACTTACCACCCATTTTATATTTTATTATGGAGTATAATGATAAGTTAAATCATTCCTACAAGTTTCATATTTATACGATACCCAGTTTTACGTTTCGTGACTTAACAACGTACAGTCAGTAATTACCGGGACAAAACTGACTCTGTAAAAGCAAGATAATGCAAGAAACTTATCAAGCTTCTCAGGAAAGCCTCATGAAGCTTATCAAGGAAGGAACAAAGGGCATGTGTCTTTATCTTAAACCTTGATCACTTAGGATGATACCATGTGTTCAAGCTTCCTAAGTAAGCTTTCTTAAAGTCTTCCAAAGTAACCTCCTCATTAGCCTATAAATACCCTCCTCCTCTCCCCTTGTTGCCGCCCCATACACAACACACAAACACTTTCATATTCCTAGTTTACTTCAAGTATTATCAAAGAATACAAGGGCTATATCAATTCAAAAACTCTTGTTAAGTTTTTATTGATCCAAAGACCTAGTTCTTCTTTCCTTTTGGTAATCTTCCATCCACACAAGAAGAGTTCTAGTAGAAGTCTTCAAGTTCTCTTCCAAGTAATCACAATTTTTTGTCAAAAGATCAAAGAAGTTGGAAGCTATAAATCCTAGTTCTTGTTCAATCAAAGTCCTATCCTTGTTCTTAATTTCCTTTCCTTTGAAAGCAAAAAGTTGTAAGAAACCCTAACACACTTTCTTGCTCAACATCATTTTCATGCTTATTATGCTTCATTTATGCTATATATGGTATTTTTTCTATGTTCATGATGTACAAAAACCTTTAAAACAAGTTAAGAACACTATATGTTAACCTGTGTTAAGTAAACAAGAAAACTAGTGACATATATTGTGAAATACGATCAAAATAGAATAAACATGATATTGGAAAATTACTTACTGTAATAGAGGACTTTACAAGGAAAACATAGCAATTTGAATCATCGAAAACGAGTACACGAGTCAAAAGTTATGGCCAAAAGAAGTTAGCGAAACAAAAACGCCAAAACTGCCCAAAACAAGCTGTTAAGCAGCTGACCATTTTAAACGAGGCCCTTCTGGTCCATTTCATCAAAAAGTGAAAACACGAAAGTTGTCTGGAACGACGTTTCCTTCAACATCAAAAAGCTCGTCCCCTGAAAACGAATAACAAGTGATATTTTTCTTCAAATTCTTAAGAGCCCCTTTTTAATACTTAAATAACCATGTATTGGTCACGGCTAAGTAAAACAAAGAAGTCTAATGGCCTTAGGCCGAGACCACAGCCACGGCTAAGGCCAAATAATGAGTCTCAAGACCATGGTAGCCACGACCAAAGCCACGGTAAGGCCACGGCTAAGACCTTAATACTTTCTAAGCCGAAAACATTAACTAAAGTTTTAGTCAAAACGAAACCAACCAATTTGGATCTACTCCATCGATAGACCATGAGACTTTGCAAGTAATATCACATCCATTCTAGGCTTAATAAACTTATAGAGATAACAATCTTCATTCAAAATAAACTTTCCTAAGTTTATTCAACTTTCGGACATGTAACGTTTAAAGACCAAAAACATATATTTTCTATCGAATACTACAACACTAGGGAGCTTCATGTGAGGGGTTTCATTTGGGTAAACGGATCGACGAGTTGCTGGATTTACGAATTAAAGTGTCCTAGCTCCTCGAACGTTTACTACATGACCTCTGAATTATGATGGCCCGAACGGTAGTACGAGATATACAAACTAAACGTGTTTCATAAACCATCTTTATACAAAGACCGACACATCATACTAAGTACTACATCATGAAAAATATGCAAGACATATATGGGCACGTCTTTGTATTCTTAGACATTATTCCAAACCTAAGTCGCAACGTTCTATTGTAGGTTGCACTTAGAGGTTTCCCGACTCATCCATCGAACTCATTAAGGCACTAAAACACCATCCAACTCACGGTGAGTTCATAGCCCCACTTTCTATTACTTAATTATTTTACAAACCCTTGGGGGGAATACATGATATTTTTAACCGAACACAATGCTTTGAAATTGTATGCTATCTGATTGTTTTATTATAACTAAGTACCATCCTTGCCAATCATAGGCCCCATATCATGAACCATTTAATCACTAGGAATAGTGAGAGCGAGTATTGTGAATAGGCCTATTGGGATTGACGAATCCCGTTTGTATTGACCGGTTAGGCAAACAAACGCACTATATTTGAGACTTAGGTATGTCGGCAAAGTACCTACCGGGGCAACAAATCCACCGATTGATATTGGTACACGTTAACGTATTGGTTGCATGAGCTTAGTGAATAATAATAACCGTTTTGTTTTCCAACCATGAGTGTGAGTTGCAACTCACACTACCAACATATTGTGTTCAACTACATAACAAACTCTATGAATATCACTCAACCTTTGTGTTGACAGTTTAAGAAGGCTATAACTTATTTTATCATTCAAAAAGACATCGAATGACTTTATATTGATGTATTTTGTAAACATGGAACCTTTTGGGACCTATCTTGTAAACTCTGATATATTATTGAATGATAAATCCTTTTTAAAACGACTCAGTTAGAGATCGTTTTCTATTATTATGACTGTTGTGCCGTCGAGTAACACCCAGTTTGAATTCCGCTGCATCATTGAATTGGGGGTGTTACAGATTGGTATCAGAGCCATGGTTGTAGAGAAACGGGTCTAAGTGAGACCTAAACTATAACCACCTTTACAAACAGAAACATTTTATAGCCTTCTGCTCTTCGTACCTTCCATCCTCCAGACGATCATGGACTTGTTAGACATTGTATACTACACAAACATGTTAGCATATTGATATATGTACCCTTAGCACATTTGAGAATTTTTACGTAAGCATGTTATGCTACGCAAACATATTAACATATTGTTACATACACACTTGTCATATTTAAGCACTTCCCGTAAGCATTATATTCATTTTGACATCATAGTTCTTATTGTAGATATCATGTCTTCATTCGCTAACCCCATTATCATTCCGTCAGACTCAGATATTGAGGACACTTTTTCGTCTACCAACACGCATGTACCAATGATCTTACCAAACTATACTTAGACATCCCCGAACTACTCTTCATCCTCAGACGACAATTTCTATTTAATTGAAGCGCTAACCTCATCTCAGAAAGCTACTTTTCCATCACCACCACCATCATTTCCTTTCTCCATCCCTACATGTGATGAGTTGGATCACTGATTATGGATCGTACCACGACCACCATTGATTCAACAAGAAAGTTAGCATGGACACTACAGCATGTCAGATTTAATCAACACATTCCTCCTTGACACGCTAAACCAGCAAGTTGCCAATCAACCAGAGCTGCTAGGACCTTCTGTTCCACAATAGACTAGTGTGATAATACTAGTTATCTTTTGTACCACTAAACTGAGTAGACTCAGTTAGTAAACTCTGTAAAATCCATGTAATAGCTAGCAGTAGTACAACGTTGTAATTACTAAACTGAAAGTATCAGTTAGTAAATTTTGAAGAAGCTTGTAATAGGTTTCGATTTTGTAATCAATCAACATTATATGAATAAAACTTTTTCTTTGTATTATCATGTGTTATAATCTAAACCTTCAACGTAATTATTCTATCATTCCAATCAAAAATCGTGCTTATTTTACCAACCCTCTACTTACGAAATATCTTTTGTATGATAGAAACATGACGTCTAGAAGACAAAACTTCAACTCAAAAGCCATTGAACAACTCTTTCGCCAAGTTGTGGGATTTATTCGACTTATAACTATCCACTATTTTTGTTTCATCATGTTGTGTTAATTTTCTGTTCTTTACACGTTCTATTTCATTACCAATAGTAAACGCCATTTTGCTATCACCTTGTATAAACTTACAAGTTTCCCTACCAATACATAAAAATAAAAATTCCTAAATCAACCATTCAGTATCAACCTCATGACCAATGAACTCGAAAGTTTTGATGTTATAATCAGTATGGTATGGTTATCTCAACACAAATAAGAGAAGTATTTGTAGCGAGAAGGCTGTTCACATTCCTTGTGACAATGAAACTTTGGTCATCCGTGGTGACCAAAGTGGAACCCGATAAAATATCATCTCATGTATCAAAACCTTGAAATACATTGAGATAGGATTTTATGCCTTCCTAGCACATGTAACCGAAAAGAAATCCGAAGAAAGACATCTTGAAGATGTTCCCATTGCATGTGAATTTCCCGAAGTCTTTCCCGAAGACTTACCCTTGACTTCCACCAAATCGTCTAGTAGAATTCTGAATTGATGTAATACTAGGAGCGGCACCAGTAGCCCGCGCACCTTACAGGCTAGCACCGTCGGAGATGCAAGAGCTATCAAATCAATTACAAGAACTTTCGGACAAGGGATTTATTCGACCCAGTTCCTCACCTTGGGGAGCTCCCGTCTTGTTCGTAAAGAAGAAGGATGGATCATTACGAATGTGTATTGATTATCGTGAACTAAACAAGTTAACAATACAGAACCGATACCCATTACCAAGAATTGACGATTTATTCGATCAGTTACAAGGTTCAACCTATTACTCAAAAATTGACCTACGATCAGGTTACCATCAAGTTAAGGTTAGTGAGGAAGATATTCTATAAACAGCCTTTAGGACACGATATGGTCACCACGAATTCCAAGTAATGCCATTCGGTTTGACTAACGCACCGGCGGTATTCATGGATCTCATAAATCGAGTGTGTAAGCCATACCTGGACAAATTCGTGATTGTATTCATCGACGATATTCTCATCTACTCCAAAAACGAGGAAGAACACAAACAACATCTAAGAACAATTTTAGGATTACTCAAGGAAGAGAAATTGTATGCGAAATTTTCAAAATATGAATTTTGGATTCGTTCGGTGCAATTCCTTGGGCATGTGATCGACAACACTGGTTTACATGTCGATCCCGCTAAAATTGAAGCTATCAAAGATTTGCCAACACCTACCACACCTACAGAAATTCGTCAATTTCTAGGACTAGCTGGGTATTACCGAAGGTTTATCGAAGGATTTTCCTCAATAGCAAAACCTTTGACCAAGCTAACCCAGAAAAACAAGAAGTACATTTGGAATGAAGATGAAGAAGAAGCCTTCCAAACCCTCAAACAAAAACTTTGTAGTGCCCCTATTCTAGCATTGCCATATGGGATCGAAGATTTTGTAGTTTACTATGATGCATCGCACCAAGGTTTGGGTGCCGTGTTGATGCAAAGTGAGAAAGTCATGGCTTATGCTTCACGACAACTCAAGAAACATGAAGAAAACTACAAACACTCATGACTTAGAGTTAGGAGCTGTAGTCTTTGCACTAAAAATCTGAAGACACTATCTATACGGTACTAGATGTACTGTGTTCACCGATCACAAGAGTCTTCAACGCATCTTGAATTAAAAAGAACTAAACATGAGGCAACGTCGATGGTTGGAATTACTAAGTGATTACGACTGCGACATTCGCTACCACCCAGGAAAGGCGAACGTAGTAGCCGACGCCCTGAGCTGAAAGGTATGGGTTAAACCATTACGATTCTGAGCCTTAGTCTTTACCATAAATTCCAATTTTCCCGCTCAAATTCTTCACGCTCAAACTAAAGCGGTGAAACAAAAAGACATCAAGAAGGAAAAGTTGGACGGTATGATACAAAAGAAATTTGAAACCCGCTCAGACGGAACTCTATGCTTCGAAGGTCGAAGTTGGTTACCACTTTATGGTGGCCTACGAGACTTGATCATGCACGAATCCCATAAATCTAAATATTCCGTACAACCAGGATCTGATAAGATGTATCAGGATCTTAAACAACTCTATTGGTGGCCAAACATGAAAGCCGATAGTGCAAAATACGTTGGCAAATGTCTTACATGATCCAAGGTAAAAACCGAACATCAAAAACCATCCGGTCCATTACAACAACCAGAGATTCCTATGTGGAAATGGGAACGAATTACAATGGACTTCATTACCAAGCTTCCAAATACATCTAGCGGTTATGACTCCATCTGGGTCATAGTTGATCGTCTCACAAAGTCCGCCCACTGTTTACCAATTAAAGAGACATACAAAATGGATCAGTTAACCAGACTGTACATTAAAGAAGTAGTCTCGAGACATGGTGCACCAATATCTATCATATCTGACCGAGACAGCAGATTCATCTCAAACTTCTGGCAGTCACTCCAAGACGCCTTTGGAACAAAACTAAGCATGATTATAGCGTATCACCCTCAGACCGATGGTCAGAGTGAACGAACCATTCAAACGCTAGAAGACATGCTTCGAGCTTCTATAATCGACTTTGGAAAAGGATGGGATACTCACCTACCATTAGTCGAATTCTCCTACAACAACAGTTATCACGCAAGTATCAAGGCAGCACCATTTGAGGCGCTTTACAGACGAAAGTGTCGTTCACCTGCCTGTTGGGCCGAAGTGGGAGATGTTCAACTCACTGGTCCAGAACTCATACGTGAAACAATGGAGAAGATTGTACAAATCAGAAATCGACTTCAAGCCGCAAGAGATCGACAGAAAAGTTATGCCGACACAAGACGCAGACCCCTAGAATTCCAAGTCGGAGATAGGGTCATGCTAAAAGTATCGCCTTGGAAAGGCTTAATATGATTCGGTAAACGAGGAAAACTAAACCCAAGATACATCGGACCATTCAAAATCCTAGCCAGGGTTGGTCCAGTGGCGTACAGACTTGAGCTTCCATCAGAACTCAGTAGTGTACACCCTAATTTTCATGTATCCAATCTAAAGAAATGCTTATCAGACGAATCACTCGTTATTCCACTCGATGAAATCCAACTCAATGACGATCTTCAATTCATCGAGGAACCAGTAGAAATCATGGACCGAGAGGTCAAACAACCTAAAAAAAGCCGAATTCCAATTGTCAAAAATTCGTTGGAACTCACGACGTGGTCCAGAATACACATGGGAATGAGAGGACCAGATACGTCAGAAATTACCTACATCTTTTTACCAACAATGCGTCTACACCCAATGCAAATTGATCTCATGTATCTACTCGTGCATTTTAGGATTACGAAACTTCCTCCAAGACATTGTAACTAATTACAATGGTCTTTCCTATTTTCCAGACATTGTAACTAATTACAATGGTCTTTCCTATTTTCCAGACATTGTAAGTTACACAATGGTCTCGACTATTTCTCAGACATTGTGAGTTGCACAATGATCTCATTTATTTCTCAGACATTGTGAGTTACACAATGGTCTCGACTATTTCTCAGGCATTGTGAGTTGCACAATGGTCTATCCTATTCCTCAAACATTGTAAGTCCTACGGTGGTCTCTGTTACATCCTCAGACATTGTGAGTGATACAGTGGTCTCGATTACATCCATAGACACTGTAAATAAAACAACGGTCTCATTTACTCCCAGACATTGTAAGTTGCACAAACGTCTCCCCTATTCTCAAACCATGTACTCACCAACTACTTTAAACACCAAGGATCATAAAACTACTTGACTAAACCGAACATTACATTATTGGTCCTTAATTATACATAGCCTAGCTACCTATGTCTAATTAGGGAGGGATCATGTTATGTTGGGAGCAGTCACCTGTATGTTTTATGAAAAACAAACTTATCACTCATATCCTTAAAGCAAATTTCATGTAAGTATAAGCAATTCACGAGTATTTGTACGATCAAGAACCACAATTAATCAAACTCTTACTCTACATTTCTCACGAAAAAGTCAGCCTCATCCTACGCCATACACCAAAACAACGAATCAAAGTACATCGCTAGCTACCTTAGAAACCATTCGCCATAAGTAACCACACCTTTTCACCAAAACCACTCCAACATCTAACATGAATTAAATCCCGGGACGAGATTTCCTTTAAGGGGTAGGTACTGTAACAATTCGCATTTCAGGTTAATTTCTATTCCCGAAAATTTTACAATTCATTTTTACTATTCACTATCAATATTCATACCCGAAATTTTTATTTCATATTCTCGTAAATTAAACTATTTTAAAGATAATTCGAGAGTTTGATACTCGTCGGATCATTTCTGCAAAAATCACGAAACCGTGTCTGAGATTTACGTTTAGGTTTAAACGTCATTCTAGCATCCCAATATGTCCATAAAATATTGTAAACAATAGAAATATGAATTTCTCACATTTTACGACAATTCCACAAGTTTTGGAATTTTACGTTTTCCAGTTTCAGCGTTTTACGCGAATTACCGTTTTAGACCCGCGTTTCCAGTTTTAACAGCGTTTAAGCAACCCGATGGAACTTACCACCCATTTTATATTTTATTATGGAGTATAATGATAAGTTAAATCATTCCTACAAGTTTCATATTTATACGATACCCGGTTTTACGTTTCGTGACTTAACAACTTACCGGGACAAAACTGACTCCGTAAAAGCAAGATAATGCAAGAAATTTATCAAGCTTCTCATGAAAGCCTCATGAAGCTTATCAAGGAAGGAACAAAGGGCATGTGTCTTGATCTTAAACCTTGATCACTTAAGATGATACCATGTGTTCAAGCTTCCTAAGTAAGCTTTCTTAAAGTCTTCCAAAGTAACCTCCTCATTACCCTATAAATACCCTCCTCCTCTCCCCTTGTTGCCGCCCTATACACAACACACAAACACTTTCATATTGCTAGTTTACTTCATGTATTATCAAAGAATACAAGTGCTATATCAATTCAAAAACTCTTGTTAAGTTTTTATTGATCCAAAGACCTAGTTCTTCTTTCCTTTTGGTAATCTTCCATCCATACAAGAAGAGTTCTAGTAGAAGTCTTCAAGTTCTCTTTCAATTAATCACAAGTTGTTGTCAAAAGATCAATGAAGTTGGAAGCTAGAAATTCTAGTTCTTGTTAAATCAAAGTCCTATCCTTGTTCTTAATTTCCTTTCCTTTGAAAGCCAAAAGTTGTAAGAAACCCTAACACACTTTCTTTATCAACATCATTTTCATGCTTATTATGCTTCATTTATGCTATATATGGTCTTTGTGTTATGTTCATGATGTACAAAAACCTTTAAAACAAGTTAAGAACACTATATGTTAACCTATGTTAAGTAAACAAGAAAACTAGTGACATATATTGTGAAATACGACCAAAATAGTATAAACATGATATTGGAAAATTACCTACTGTAATATAGGACTTTGCAAGGAAAACATAGCAATTTGAATCATCAAAAACGAGTATACAAGTCAAAAGTTATGGCCAAAAGAAGTTAGCGAAACCAAAACGCCAAAACTGCCCAAAACAAGCTGTTAAGCAGCTGACAATTTTAAACGAGGCCCTTCAAGTCCGTTTCATCAAAAAGTTAAAACATGAAAGTTGTCCGGAACGACGTTCCTTTAAAAAAAAATCTCGTCCCCTGAAAACGCATAACGAGTGATATTTTTCTTCAAATTCTTAACAGCCCCTTTTTAATACTTAAATGACCATGTATTGGTCACGGCTAAGTAAAACAAAGAGGTCTAATGGCCTTAGGCCGAGACCACAGCCACGGCTAAGGCCAAGGATGAGTCTCAAGACCATGGTAGCCACGACCAAAGCCACGGCAATGCCACGGCTAAGACCTTAAGACTTTCTAAGCCGAAAACATTAACTAAAGTTTTAGTCATAACGAAACCAACCAATTTGGATCTACTCCATCGATAGACCATGAGACTTTGCAAGTAATATCACATCCATTCTAGGCTTAATAAACTAATAAAGATAACAATCTTCATTCAAAATAAACTCTCCTAAGTTTATTCAACTTTCGGACATGTAAAGTTTAAAGACAAAAAACATATATTTTCTATCGAATACTACAATACTAGGGAGCTTCATGTGAGGGGTTTCATTTGGGTAAATGGATTGACGAGTTGCTAGATTTACGAATTAAAGTGTCCTAGCTCCTCGAACGTTTACTACATGACTTCTGAATTATGATGGCCCGAACGGTAGTACGGGATAAACAAACTAAACGTGTTTCATAAACCATCTTTATACAACGACCTACACATCATACTAAGTACTACATCATGAACAATATGCAAGACATATATGGGCACGTCTTTGTATTCTTAGACACTATTCCAAACCTAAGTCGCAACGTTCTATTGTAGGTTGCACTTAGAGGTTTCCCGACTCATCCATCGAACTCATTAAGGCACTAAAACACCATCCAACTCACGGTGAGTTCATAGCCCCACTTTCTATTACTTAATTATTTTACAAACCCTTGGGGGGAATACTTGCTATTTTTAACCGAACACAATGCTTTGAAATTGTATGCTATTTGATTGTTTTATTATCACTAAGTACCATCCATGCCAATCAAAGGCCCCATATCATGAACCATTTAATCACTAGGAATAGTGAGCGCGAGTATTGTGAATAGGCCTATTGGGATTGACGAATCCCGTTTGTATTGACCGGTTAGGCAAACAAACGCACTATATTTGAGACTTAGGTATGTCGGCAAAGTACCTACCGGGGCAACAAATCCACCGATTGATATTGGTACACGTTAACGTATTGGTTGCATGAGCTTAGTGAATAATAATAACCGTTTTGTTTTCTAACCATGAGTGTGAGTTGCAACTCACACTACCAACATATTGTGTTCAACTGCATAACAAACTCTATGAATATCACTCAACCTTTGTGTTGACAGTTTAAGCATGTATTTTAGGTGCTTAATGATCAAGGATGGCACGGAGGGGCACGGACTCTATCAAGAAGGCTATAACTTATTTTATCATTCAAAAAGACATCAAATGACTTTATATTGATGTATTTTGTAAACATGGAACCTTTTGGGACCTATCTTGAAACTCTGATATATTATTAAATGATAAATCCCTTTTAAAACGACTCAGTTAGAGATCGTTTTCTATTATTATGACTGTTGTGCCGTCGAGTAACACCCAGTTTGAATTCCGCTGCATCATTGAATTGGGGGTATTACAACGTGCTCTTTTATAAAGTGATACCGGAGAGCAATATGCTTCGATTTGGAATGTTGAACCGTGTTGCAGGAAATAGCGATGGCACTCTTGGAGTCGTAGTACATCAGAATCTTGTTAAACACGTATCCATAGTCCATCAACTGAGATCGCATCCAAATGACTTGAGCGCAGCAGGCAGACATGGCAACGTATTCTGATTCTGTAGACGACAGTGATGTACAGTCTTGCTTCTTTGACTGCCAAGAGACGAGCTTGTCACCTAAAAATTGTACTCCCCCAGACGTACTTTTTCTCGTGTCAAAACAACCTGCATGGTCAGCGTCTGAAAAAGCAACAAGTTCAAACCCAGAATCCTTCAGATACCAGATCCCCAAACGAATGGTTCCCTTTATGTATCGAAGGATCCTCTTAACTTCAAACAAATGACATTCAGTAGGTCGAGACTGGTAACCGGAGCATACGTACATGGCAAATACAACATCCGGTCGGCTAGCGGTGAGATACATGAGAGACCCAATCATACTACGATATTTTGTAGGATCAATGGGTGTGCCATGTAAATCAGCATCTAGCTTTGGGGATAAGGAGGACATGGGGGTGTTATAGGTGTCACAACTATTCATACCATGCTTTTTCAATATTTCCTGTGCATATTTAGACTGACTTAAAAATATACCACGGGGTGATTGATGAACTTACAGTCCTAAGAAGAACTTGAGTTCACCCATCATGGACATCTCAAAGTTTTGTTTCAAAAGTCTTGCAAAAGGGTTTGAATATTTTTTATGAGTTGAACCAAAAATGATATCATCTACATAAATTTGAACAATGAGAATATCCTCCCCGTGTTTTTGTATAAATAAAGTCGGGTCAATAGATCCTTTAGTAAAATGATTGGCTAATAAGAATGCAGATAGTTTGTCGTACCATGCCCTCGAGGCTTGTTTAAGGCCGTAGAGGGCTTTCTTGAGCCTGTAGACATGGTTCGGATGCTCTGGATCGACGAATCCCTCTGGTTGTGAAACGTACACCTCTTCCCGGAATTGTCCATTGAGAAATGCCGTCTTCACGTCCATCTGGTATACTGTGATATTCTTGTGAGCAGCGTACGCCTGGAACATTCTAACAGCCTCAAGACGTGCTACTGGTGCAAACGATTCTTTGAAATAAATCCCTTCTTCCTGACTGAACCCTTTAGCAACCAAGTGGGACTTGTTACGAATAACTGTACCATCCGCATCTAATTTATTTTTCCAGATCTACTTCAAACCGACGACATAAACCCCATCTGGTCTCTCTACCAATTCCGAAACTTCCAACCTCTTGAATTGATCCAATTCCTCTTGCATAGACTCAATCCAGTTGTCGTAAGTAAGGGCTTCTTGAATGTTTTTGGGTTCGGACTGACAAATGGTGAGTGCATAAATGCAGGTTTCACCATCTGTATGGAATCGTTGTCGTGTCATGACAGGGTTTTCTGGGTTGCCAATCACATTCACAAGTGGGTGATCTTTTGTCCATTTGTGTGTTGATGGGTAGTGTTGATAAGTATGGTGCAGATTTGACGGTTCCAAATTGTGTGTGGACGACTCTGTGATATCAGGAATGGTGGGAGCCGGCGCAAATGGATTGAAGAACGCGTTGCCGTCATAATCTGCTAGTGTGGGTACTTCAGAAGAATGTTGTGGGGGACCTTCAGCTGCAGACGCAGAAGTAGAAGCTGTTTGATCTACGGATGATGATGTGACTGGTTAAGGTGCATCTTCAGCAACTGCGGTGGTTGTAGTCACTGGTGTATCAGGTACTTGATTATCAACGAGTGATTGTGCAGTGGGGCTTGTGGATACATCAGGAGCACGACTAACCATAGTATCATCAAACAATGGAGCAAACAAGTCTTCTAGGTCTTTACAGTTTAGAGAGAAGGATGCAGCTGAAGGATCAGGGAAGTTGAGACGGTTGGTTTCGGGTCCTAAGCTGTTTTGCTCAGAAGCCATTGGATTAAGCTCGGGTCCGAAACTGAGTTGTTCCAAAGCCATTGTTATATATATGAAAAGAAAGAAGAGACAAACAGAGAACATGGATCCCCAAGTGAAACTGGGTTCCAAATGTTTAGAAGCATAAAGTTGTAGTGTCAATTATCCTCTTGACCCCCGAGCACACAATATCTATGGTATTCTTTTTAGTCTCAGGGATAGATGTTGTGGAATTCACATTCGTTTTGGTGCAAATGCCTAGAATATTTCCTGTAGGAATCCACCTGAAACCAATCATTTTGAAAATTCTACCCGTGGGCACCCACCTAAGGTTAGATCTAGGAGATGTTTTCCTTCTAGATGCAGTGGAATGAAATGTGGGAGCATCACTTAGTTGAGAAAACTACGTCCTATATTGATCCACTTTTTAGGTTTCTGAATCTTTTCTTTTGGTTCAACGGGTTTGTTTGGTTTGATTGTCTTAGTCGATTATGCCTTTGCACGTAAATTCACTTCTTGAAGATATTTTGACACACAGATATTGCAACTACTCTTAGATGCTAGCCAATTCCTATTTGTTTGTTGAGTGCTCCTAGGATTTGGTTTGCTACTAATAGCAGTGTTCTGTAAAATAGTGGAAGGCATCACACAAGGTTTTGAACCTAGAATTTCGTCTTTTTGAAGTAGTGCCTTTTTCTTAGCTTTTTCTAGATCATAGTTCTTGTACATGTCATTCATGCCATAAGACTCTTTACTGTTAATGCGCGTTTTAGACACTGTTTTTGAACTAATCCTAGATGAGCCAGGTATAATCACGTGTTAAGCTTTTGCAGAAACAGATGCATTTTCCTTAGGCCAAAAATGTGGAGTGACTGGTTTTGTCAAATTATTTTTCTCAACAACTGGGGAGGCAAACCGAGATTTTAAAATTTTTGGTCGTTCAGATTTAAATGCAGTTGGTTGTCTAACCACTGATTGTTTTCTGATAGGTTGTAGAAGCGGGTTTCCCCAAGATTGATGGTTTTGCAAACTTAGTATCCACACTCTGGCCAGTCAATCTTCTTAATTTGTTTTGCAATGCAGCATGTGCAAACACCTTTGCTTGAATTTGACCTTTCAACAACTCATTTTCCTTAACTAATGTATCCATACGTTTACTTTCTTCATTCAAAGATTTACCATTGTTGCCTGAAGTTAGAGATTTGTTTTGCAGTTTAAGTTCAAGTAAGATGCAATGTGCCTCTAGTTTTGAAAAATCCTTTTGAAACTGGGCAATGGTCTAGAGTTTGGTTTGATGGTACATTTGTTTTGTATTCATTTAATGGATCAGACAAAGGTTGTTTGACAAGATGTTGGTCAACATTCTGATCAACCCCTCCTTCATTTCTGAATTCTGGTTGTTCAGTTTGTTGGTGATCATGAGCGGATATATTATTATTGACAATTGATTGTACCTCAACCGCTGGCTCTTTGTCAAATATGGGCTCTGTGTCATGTGTGGGTCTGACATCTGCACAATCAGCATCTGTATCATTCATTGATCTACTGCTGTCAACCTTAGTCATTGGCTCTTTGTCAAATATGGGCTCTATGTCATATGTAGGTCAGGCATCAATACAATCAGCATCTGTATTATTCCTTGATCTGCTGCTATCATCCTGCTTTTCAGATTTTGTCCCACTGCTTTCTGTAACAACCAAATTAGCTTCTAATGCTTTAATCGTATTAGCTTGCTCTTCTTGAATCTGCAACTTCTTTTCATTCACTCTTTTGGCATACTCTTGTTTGTGAAGTACTCTTTCAGCAATTGACTTTTCAATCGAATCCATTTGTTGCGTCAGCATGTCTTTGAAAGTTTCAACCTCGATTCTAGTGTATTCCAAAAAATACTTGCATGTCATGACACTGTCAAAATCTGATGATAACCAGGAAATGATGAACTGCTGAAATTGTTCCTTGAGCACTCTAAAGGCGACCGTGGATCCATTCTCGTGAAATTCTTCTTTTTCAAGTTGCTTCTGCAGTTGATCCACATTGAGGAACATCGTTTTTGTAAATATTTCAACGTCTTCTCCAAAGAGTGTTGAAAATGCCCGTTTAAATCCATTCTCGGTACGAGTTCCTTCTAAGTCTTTATTTGAGAGGACCTTAAGGTGTGAATGAAGTAATCTTAAACATGCCATGCATTCTCTTTCGTTTCTCTCTCTTTTTCTTGCATTAATAACTCTTGCGTATCTCTCTCTTTTGAACTTGATTCCATTTTAATTTTGTTCCGTTGTGTGATAAAGTTGTCTTGGATCGTTGCAAAGATATAGGAGTTGTGTTTGTTTTTGGTTAAGGTTTGGAAATTTGTGACATCTGTTCATTCATTTGATTGATACATTTTCTCTCCCCCGTGATTGTTGCGATGGAATCAGAAGAATCAAACTAAAATTTATCGCACGTAAGGTTGAAATAGTGATTTCTTATTTCCCTCCAAAAATTGAACTTGCAAAATTTCTCTCCTAAAATTTGAAATACACTATAAAATGCAATTCTAAAGTTACTAGAAAAATTCGAGTTTTAAAAAATTTTGACGCCAAATTTCACCGTAAAAATTCAAATTTTGACCTAAAAATTTGAATTTTGGGCCAAAATTTTCACCGTTATACCAAAATTTGAATTTCGCGTAAAAATTGAAGTTTAATCTCTCGTAAAAATTAAATTTTACTCAAATTTTCCTGCCAAAAAGCTTCTTTTTTTTTTTTTTTTTTTAAATACTTGAAGAATGGAAAGGAAGTTGAAGGATTCCAAAGTCGATGGCACAAACTCGGTAAACTCAGAAACTCAATAAGCTAGGAAAGTCGAGAAGTCCAAAGAAACTCGGTAAGTAGTCTAGAAACTCGTGAGGCACAAAATCGAGAGGCACAAAATCTAGAAACTCGAGTAAATCTAGAACCTCGATCAAATAGAAACTCGATCAAATAGAAACTCGAGCAAATAGAAACTCGATCAAATAGAAACTCGAGGAAATAGAAACTCGATCAAATAGAAACTCGAGCAAATAGAAACTCGATCAAATAGAAACTGGATCAAATAGAAACCCGATCAAATAGAAACTTGAGGAAATAGAAACTCGATCAAATAGAAACTCGAGCAAATAGAAACTCGATCAAATAGAAACTCGAGCAAATTTCACAGAAAGTCGAGACAACTTTCAGAAACTCGAAAATTTCTAGCCACAGACTTTCTAACTCGAGAGAAAGTGACAGAAACTCGGTAAATCTAGAAAAACTCGACAGCAAGAAACTCACAAACTTGTGAGAAACTCGATCAATTGTCCAGAAAGTCGATTGCCCTAGTCTGATGAACAGTAACGTGTGATCAACTGTAACTCGTCTCTAAAAAAATTCACCCCTCAATCTTTGTTTGGCTCTTGATACCACTTGATGAATCTTCTAATTATCACACAAGCTACCTAATTGATCCTAGATCTAGAGAGAGAAAGTTAGAGAGAGAAAGAGAGTGGAAGATTGTTTAACAATAATAAGGAAATGTTTAGCACTCAATCAACCAACCAACCCTCTCTTTTGGATGGGAGGGGGTATTTATAGTTTTTATATAGTCTTGGGCTTTTAGCCCTAATAACAATGCTTAACATAATAAATAAAATAAATAAATAGACACAGCCCATGGGCCTTCTACACAGGCTGGGCCTTAAATCAAACCTAAAGGCCTAAGCAACCTATTACATAATGATCAATACTTGATAATACAAAACGTGTTCCCAACACCAAGGTTGTTATGTTTTTTTCTTTTTGAGGAACAAAAGTTTCATGGATAGATGGTAGTTTAGAATAATCAAATGGTTTAACCATATCTTTTTTGCTCATTTTCAATCGACTCTCGTCTTCTTGTTCCCATTCTTCCTCCCAATTATATACATTAACACGCTTAACGGTATCATCAAACAATTGTTCTGCACTATACAACTTTGGATTTTCTTTGAGAGTTGTGTAGAAAAACTGGTTTATCGTGACGAAGAGCAAAACCTTTTGAACCATTTGGATTTGATTTTATGTGAACTTTTGTATGGTTGTGACCGACTCACCATTTTTGTAAACAACGTTTTGAAATTCTTTTATTTGTTTTTCTAACTCAACGATTTCATCAACGTGAGAATCATTTCGTTTCCTTGACTTTTGTTTGTATTCTAAAAAAGTTGCTTGACAAACTGTCATTTCCAAATTAGTTTTTGAAAGTTCAGTTGCAAGATGTTCGACTTGTTGTTTTAACTCGAGCTTTTCTTGTTCTAATTTAGAAACTTGATTTTTATTGGAAATAATTAATTCTCACATTTGATGTTGTAATTCTTGTTCTTTAACATAAGAATTTTGAAATGCAACTTCAAAACTTTTTTCTCATTCTTCTTGTGTTTCAAAGTGTGTAAGTTGAGTTTTACAGCTCTCAAGTTTCGCAGTTAATGATGCAATCTTAGATTTTAAGTTACCATTTATTTCATTGCATTTTTCAACTTGGGATTGGGTGGTCATGACTAAGGTCATTAGTTCTGGATCTGGACCAGGCGAAGGTTCAATTTGTTCAAGTTGATCATTGTTACATTTCTCAATTTAATAATCAAAGGTAACAACTGGGTTAATTTGATCATCATCATCAAATGTAACAACTGGGTTAATTCGATCATCATCATCAAAAGTAACGACTGTGTTAACTTGATCCTCGTCTCAAAGAGGTAACAATGGATCATCTTGAATAACTTGCTCCTTGTCGAGTGCAGATGCAGATAGAGATGCTATTTCATGTATGAGGCATGTGGTTGCATCAGGTACCTGAGACAGGCCATTACTGTCATAGACTGGGCCTGTATCACTCATGTGAAGTTCCTGCATGTTTGCCATTAACATTACAGCAGTATTAGCTTCCAGATCTTCCATTTCATCATCTGAATTAGCAGAGGCCATGAAGCTTTGTTCGTTGTTGGTGAGAGTTCCTCCTACTTCATCCTTAAGTGCTAGAAGTAACGCGTGCTTGTGGAAGTCACTGCCTCTCATCTTTTGTTTAGGACATGCATTAGCCAAATGACCCTTGCCGTTACAATTGTAGCATCTGATCCCTGCATTAACAGTTTGTGCATTCACAGTTTCAACAATTTCAAACCTTCTCTGAGGAGCACCAACATTGTTCCTACTTCCACTAGCAGCATTAGACATTTGGCCATTTCCTGAATTCCCTACATAACCACTGTTTCCCATAGAACAACAGCTTGATTCCTTGGGTTTGATGAATTGCGAAGGCGATTGTTTGACTTGTTTTCAAATTTGCTGAAAGCTCGAGCAATGAAAGCAAATCCTTGATTCAATGTATTAAAGGCTTCCTCTTCTTCATCATGTGATTATGCGTAGAACATGTTGTCTTGTTGTTCATATGGAACAAGTTGATGGTCAGGTGATTGTTGTGAAGAATCATATGGAACAATCTGAGTGGAAGGTAATTGTGGAGGATAAGTACAGTGATGTTGTTGACCAAATCATGATTCGACTTTGGATATAGAGCTTCATAAGATTGAGCCATAAGTGCGAGTGGATTCGACTGTGGAGAAGGTGTTGAAGGTTGATACATTCCACGGAGAGCTCGATATTTGTTGTAAAACCCAAAATTTGAAATTTTGCAAAATGACCAAAATGCCCCTGAAACTTTAAAATTTAATTAAAACCTATATAAAGCACAAAATTAATTCCGAGCTTTTGGTAATGAGCTACAAATGAAGTGAAATAATTTTGAGGCAATATTTTTAACACTCTGCAATGTACAAAAAGTATAAATGATTGCATGAACTCAAAATGTACATTTATTTAATTATACTTAAATATATATATTAAAGAAATAATTAATAACTAATAATTTGGAAATAATTCAAATTAAATCAAGATTTGATTTTGGTCAATCATACACCGAGTTTACAGCCCATAACCCTCCCCCTAATTTCGGTAATCACTCTAATTTAGATAACTACCATTTATTTATTTTAAAACATAACGAGTATACCACAAAACACACACAAATTCATAACTCCTTCATACGATTTTCTGGAATCAAAGGAACATTTTTCTGGTGTTGTTCTTCATCCAAGGAGGCTAGGAAAATTAGTCTTGGCGTGGTGGAGTCGTTGGTTTGATCGCTAGGGTTTTATTGGTCGATAAGTCCATCCGAAAGGTACAAAATTCTCACGACTATTCTACACGTTCAATCACTGATCTGGTATTTTACCATTTGTTTCTTTCATCACATATGACTCATATAAATTAATAGATTCGAATCATGCAAGCTAAAATGGTCATACGAAATTTTGAGAACGAAAACACACTTAAAATACAAATCGGTCTATACGAATTTTCTAGGTCACTTTCATAATTTTTATGGGTTCTATAATCATCATATAAGCTTGGAAAAATGTTGGTTCGAATTGTTGTAGCTTATATTGATCGTTGTGAATTTAAATGGTTAAAACATACGTAAATTCTAATATATGCAATACGAATTTTTTAGGCATGAAACATATTTTATTTGGACTCTACATAATCTATATGATCTGGGAAAAATAGTGGTTTGATTTATTGAAGCTTAAATATGGCGTGATTCAATTTGTTCATAATCGGGTTAGGGTTTTTTCGAATGAAAAGAAATAAAAACCTAGGGTTTCGATTTGGGTTTTGTGTTTTGGATCTGAAATTGGTTAATAAATAATGTATTCATGATGTACAAATGATGGCCTAATGATTGGGAAAGATTAGGGTTAGGATTTTGATTTAAAAATGTGATACGATTTGGGTTTTTAAAATATAAGGGGGTGTTTTGTCATTTCTGAAACTTAAAGGTTATTTTTATAATGTCATTTAGGTCAGTACTAAAGTGTCAAAAAATATAACATGAGGTCCTTATGTGTAAAAATTGCAAGATATGGAACTATGTGTAAATTTAGGGTTTCGAATGGAAATTAATTAAATAGAGGGGTTAAAATTGTAAATATTGAAGCTTTATGGACTAAAGATGTGATTCTAAATAAATGATGTATTTAAATTAATAGTTTGCAATATTTTCATTTAAGACCCTTAACTTTAGGATATTTGCAATTAAAACCCTAATTTATGGAAACTTGTCATATTTAACCCTGAACTATCATAACTTGCTAAAATCTACCCTACGTCCATAATATGCTTAAATAATGACTTAACCTAAGTTATGATACTTAAATCTTTCTGATTATGGAGACTTTCTAAAAATGGAAACCTGCTAATTATGGAAACCTGCTAAAAATGGAAAGTTACTAAATATGGAAAGTTACTAAAACTGGAAAGCCGACTAAAATAAGTAATCTGAATTAAATAAGCTTTTTATAAGACAGTCATGATTCATGTAGATTCGCTGAAGATGGAGTTGCTTCCGACCTTTATATTTCTGTTGTGTTTTTCATTTGCGGTATAAGGTACAGATATTCTGACCTTCTCACAGGTTTCTCGTGAACTCTTTCTTTTTATATCTTGTTTCCCCTTGAACCTTGCTATGTTCCCCTGTTCTGTGAACTCTGTTATGATCCCTTTCATATTCTGATCTGTTTAGCTGCTGATTTGATTCCATTGCTATGATTTTCCTTTGCTTTGAATTTCTTCTATGATTCCCTTTGTTATGACCTCTGATATAACCTATGATGTGAAAACCTTTTAATTATGACCTTGAAATGTTTTGAGAAAAATCAATTGTTTAAAATGAGGTTTGAGTACGATACGATACTACTTTTATATGAAATTCTACTAACTTTTATGAAAACTGTTTTAAAGGCTAACTTTATGAAAAACCGTTTTGAAAGATCATTTTATGAAAACTACTTTGAAAGATCATCCTTATGAAAATCAGTATTAAAGGATTGTTCTAAATGAACTTGTGATAGAAATTTCTGAAATGAACTTTTGCTATAAACTTTCTGATTTTGAACCTTTGATATACTCTTCTGAAACATGTGATATAAACCTTAATCTGATAAACTCTGATTTGAACCTAATTGATTTTGAACCTCTGATATTACTTCTGAAATATGTGACATGAACCTTACGCTATGAACCTTCTGATATGACACTCTGATTATGACATGGTATTTGACCTTGACCCACGGTTTGATACCCGAGCCACTATCTGTTTCACTAGGCATGAGGGTTTCATGTCCATGTCATTGATGCACCGATGGCATGACTCTAGGGCAGGAGAGTGATGACCTGTCCCGTCCCTGACTTTATTTTATCTGGTGTGTATTGGTAAACTCTGGCCACCTGGGGCGTATGGATGCATCCTAGATCTGATCTGATTTCTGTTATATGTATCTGTTTATCTGTTATATATATCTGGTGACTGATGGTGTGTGCGATACACGTCTTTCACATATCTGGGAGCTAGCTACTCCATTTGATACATGAGGACACCCCTCATATTATCTGGTTACTTGAGAGGTATCCCCTCTGGATTGTTTATATGGTTACATTGTTCTGATATTATCTGTTCTAGGCCCGTGGTGGATTACTGTTCCTTTTTCTTTTTCCTTTATTCGTATTCCTTTACTTATTCCTTAACCCATATTACATCTGTGTGACCTTTATTTCTGTTACTTTCTACTGTTCTCTGCTACTGCTTTGTTATCGTTATATCTGTTCACTGAGCTCTTGTAGCTCAGCCTCATTTCTTTTCCTGCGGCAGGTTTTAGTAGGAAGCTGGGAATGAGTGGAGAGTACCTTGAACTTAGAAGATCTGATAGCTATTCTGGATTAGAGATGATTAGAAGTTGTTATACTTTAGAATTAGTATTTATCGGAAGTTTCATTTGTAACCTTGTAGTTTCTGTATTTCATTTTGTAACCTTTGAAAATTCTTGTATTACTATAGATGTATGATTTGTTTTGATCTGATATGAAACCATTATTGTGATATCTTTACCCTTATCGGGTTGGGGTGTTACAATTTATGTTTTCAGAGAGACAGGCTGCGACTTGTAATACATTTACCCTTGACCTGTGAAGTTTGGACCATTAGGTTTCCACTGTAGGCGCTCATAAGATAACCTGTAAGATTTTGCTTTAGGATTTCCCTATAGGAACTTAAGTTCTGACCGGTGAGGAATGGGTAGGCTATAAGGCTTTTGTTTAAATATCATTTCTTCCGTATCACTCTGATCCGTGCCCTGCTTGTTGAGATCATTTTTGGAGATTGTAAGCTCACGCTTTGCACCACCTAAGTTTCCGACTCCGACCTCTGATGCTTTTGTTAATCATTTTGATGCCTCTTCGGGCATTCTGAGAATCTCCATGACGGTGACCTATTTGATACATTATGTTATTTGCTTTTGATAATCATCTATAAATCTTCTGATCCTATTTGAGTCCGTCTTAAACATCTTTGTTCCCATGAGAAGCCTTGTGGTGTTTTAACCATGAGTATAAGAACGTTTCCTTTCACTTTTGCATGATAAGACATGCGTTGTCGATTTGTTTTCACAGGATAGCTAATTTTGATTTTTGTTCCGATAAAGGATAGTTTGATTGATCATTGACGACTACCCTCCTATGTTTCACCTTCGGTGTTTGAAACCATTTTGAACTCCCTACCATGATTTCCGATTGTTAAACTTTTGCTATTGCTACCTGTTTTGATCTTCATTTCCGATCTGTTGATAAACAGTTTGATACCTCTCCGACCATCCGAAGGTCATTTAACCCTATTGTGTTTGACACATTCTATTAATTCATTACTCGTGCTGGATATAAATGTATCATCTGATATTACTCTGTTCTTGAAAAGTCTATTACTACTCCTATGAGAACTCTGGTGATTATTAGCCATGGATATGACGATAATTTTGTGTCGATGTGAAATGGTTAACTGAGCATGATGATGCTGATAACTGAGTTTCGATATGCCTCTTTTTTTTGACAGTTATACGATGTTCGTATTACCGATGACTCACAACCTACCTGCCACTTATGCTTGATAGCTAATTAAGACCCCAACACCTTGAATTGTTCGCTTATCTATTTCCACGCTCTGATGAACCATGTACTTGACCTTGATATATGAACTATCCGGCTGGCTTGGCGATCGTACTCATCCTACGAATCCGTTTACTTTTGACATATTCGATTTTGCGGTCTTTAAGTTATGGATTGGCTGGCCCTCATACGCTGCCAGGGACTACCGTATCTGATTTGTGACCTTAGTAATATGTTTCATTCCACTTTCGTTATGATAACCTTTAACCGCTCCAATCTGTTAAGCTTAACGCTGTTATGGAAACATTTACCTCGATCTCATTTGATTATTGATTGTCTCCTGATACCTATTATCAACTATTAGAAAACTTGGCATTGGAAGTTTTGTTGTGCAAACATTCTGGTGGTTCTAATGAAACTCTTGGGTTTCCCTCCTGTTTAAGAAGTGGAATTGAATTCGAACCGATCTCAGTTGACGAACCATGATGCTATAGAAATTGAGAGATTGAAGGAGTGGATGGAATATGACCTTGTTCACCTCAGTGATTACTTTGAATACCCCTATTAGTTTATGAAGAAGAAAGAGAAAATTCTGCGTCAGCGTATCAACTATCGTAAACCTAACCGTATCACTACCCGTAATCATTTTTCCAATTCCGCGTGCCAATGATTGATTCGTTCTATCTTTGTAAATTCCGTACCAGACGACCTCATTAAATGTTTGAAGGACTGAAGAAGCAACCACAAGAACTTCTGAGAAGGGAGATGGATATTTGTTGAGACAACGGTGTTCTTTGCCTGACCTGGAGTTGACGACAACAAAGACTACCCTGAAGAGTGAAGACATTCCTTACAAGGCAGAAGTGTTGGCGATGCGGAGGAAGAAATTCTAGTCAAGATGGCGAACCTGGAGCTGATGAAGACATGCAGTCTCACTTCCTTATTCATCTTGGTTGTACTAAGATGAAGTGAGAGCGGAAGCAGACTGGATGATGAAGAGATTTAAAGATCGTGCCAGAAATCCACAATACTCCATCACATTCCAAGAGGAACTGCAGGAGGCTTGATGAACCAGACACAAGTACACGATTTTGGTTTCACTTCCCGAGTGATGGACAGACGAAGACATATTAACTGGACTTGAAGAGATTAGATGTGTTGAATGAGCGGATATTTGAAACAGACCCTCTATACTTGGAAGAATTGATTCTATGAAGGCAGAAGTTTTGGCGACTAACTTTCATTTCCGTTGACCCTCGTAAGTTTCGTTATATAGTAATAAGTTCCTCTTATGAATTAAGTCCCCTAGAAGAATTTCAGATCGTGTTTATCTTTCGTATGTTCGGTGATGACTTTGTTTTGAGAGATTTTGGAGAATTGTGGAAGATTTGATGCTTGTGACGGTGTACCCCACTTCTGCTATGCAATCGGGGATTCTGATACTCTTGCAAATAGTTTTGTTTTCCCTATTGACTATGGCATTCGATTTTGGTTGACCTCTGAGACAGTAGAAGTACTAGGTGGATTAAGATAGGTGGTTTTGATTACGACTTGAGATAAAGTATGACCATCATGAGGGCATATTTATATGATGCCAGTATTATGACGTCTAGCCAATGTGATAATACTTACATCATATAACGTGCACTTGTTGTGGGCATAGGATATTTCGAGAAGTGACTTAGAGCTTTAGAAATTCTGATAACTGTTTGAGATCATCTGCGTTAGCGAGACTTTAAGCTCACTTTACTTATACGCGTAATCTGCTTTCACTGTTTTGCGATTTGATACGTCTGGATTCTCGTCACGCGTTCTGCTGATCTCGGTACTTCTAATAACTATCTTAGGTTCTGTTGTGGAACTCTCTGTCAATTGATGTTATCGACAATCTATTTTTTTGTACGTTCTCATCTGATATGTTCATCAAATTCTGTGAACGGTATACCCGTCAAAATCCTATGTATTTCCTTGTCTATTCCGAGAGAATCTGATAATCATCTATTGCGGTTTGTATATTATTCTTTTGATCTGGATTCAGTACGTTATGTCTGTTCTGAGGATCTGAAGCAATTTTGGGATCTACAAGTTCGAGTCATGAGAAACAAGTCCTTCTTATTTCTGTGCACAGTCAGCTGTGTTTTCGTTTTGTTTCACCTCAATTTTTGGGGACGAAAAATTTTTTTTTAGAGGGGAAGAAGTTGTAAAAACCAAAATTTGAAATCTTGCAAAATGACCAAAATGCCCCTGAAACTTTAAAATTTAATTTCAACCTATATAAAGCACCAAATTAATTCCGAGCTTTTGGTAATGAGCTACAAATGAAGTGAAATAATTTTGAGGCAATATTTTTAACACTCTGCAATGTAAAAAAAGTATAAATGATCACATGAACTCAAAATGTACATTTATTTAATTATACTTAAATATATATATTAAAGAAATAATTAATAACTAATAATTTGAAAATAATTCAAATTAAATCAAGATTTGATTTAGGTCAATCATACACCGAGTTTACAGCCCATAACCCTCCCCCTAATTCCGGTAATCACTCTAATTTAGATAACTACCATTTATTTATTTTAAAACATACCGAGTATACCACAAAACACACACAAATTCATAACTTCTTCATACGATTTTCTGGAATCAAAGGAACATTTTTCTGGTGTTGTTCTTCATCCAAGGAGGCTAGGAAAATTAGTCTTGGCGTGGTGGAGTCGTTGGTTTGATCGCTAGGGTTTTATTGGTCAATAAGTCCATCCGAAAGGTACAAAATTCTCACGACTATTCTACACGTTCAATCACTGATCTGGTATTTTACCATTTGTTTCTTTCATCACATATGACTCATATAAATTAATAGATTCGAATCATGCAAGCTAAAATGGTCATACGAAATTTTGAGAACGAAAACACACTTAAAATACAAATCAGTCTATACGAATTTTCTGGGTCACTTTCATAATTTTTATGGGTTCTATAATCATCATATAAGCTTGGAAAAATGTTGGTTCGAATTGTTGTAGCTTATATTGATCGTTGTGAATTTAAATGGTTAAAACATACGTAAATTCTAATATATGCAATACGAATTTTTTAGGCATGAAACATATTTTATTTGGACTCTACATAATCTATATGATCTGGGAAAAATAGTGGTTTGATTTATTGAAGCTTAAATATGGCGTGATTCAATTTGTTCATAATCGGGTTAGGGTTTTTTCGAATGAAAAGAAATAAAACCCTAGGGTTTCGATTTGGGTTTTGTGTTTTGGATCTGAAATTGGTTAATAAATAATGTATTCATGATGTACAAATGATGGCCTAATGATTGGGAAAGATTAGGGTTAGGATTTTGATTTAAAAATGTGATACGATTTGGGTTTTTAAAATATAAGGGGGTGTTTTGTCATTTCTGAAACTTAAAGGTTATTTTTATAATGTCATTTAGGTCAGTACTAAAGTGTCAAAAAATATAACATGAGGTCCTTATGTGTAAAAATTGCAAGATATGGAACTATGTGTAAATTTAGGGTTTCGAATGGAAATTAATTAAATAGAGGGGTTAAAATTGTAAATATTGAAGCTTTATGGACTAAAGATGTGATTCTGAATAAATGATGTATTTAAATTAATAGTTTGCAATATTTTCATTTAAGACCCTTAACTTTGGGATATTTGCAATTAAAACCCTAATTTATGGAAACTTGTCATATTTAACCCTGAACTATCATAACTTGCTAAAATCTACCCTATGTCCATAATATGCTTAAATAATGACTTAACCTAAGTTATGATACTTAAATCTTTCTGATTATGGAGACTTTCTAAAAATGGAAACCTGCTAATTATGGAAACCTGCTAAAAATGGAAAGTTACTTAATATGGAAAGTTACTAAAACTGGAAAGCCGACTAAAATAAGTAATCTGAATTAAATAAGCTTTTAATAAGACAGTCATGATTCATGTAGATTCGCTGAGGATGGAGTTGCTTCCGACCTTTATATTTCTGTTGTGTTTTTCATTTGCGGTATAAGGTACAGATATTCTGACCTTCTCACAGGTTTCTCGTGAACTCTTTCTTTTTATATCTTGTTTCCCCTTGAACCTTGCTATGTTCCCCTGTTCTGTGAACTCTGTTATGATCCCTTTCATATTCTGATCTGTTTAGCTGCTGATTTGATTCCATTGCTATGATTTTCCTTTGCTTTGAATTTCTTCTATGATTCCCTTTGTTATGACCTCTGATATAACCTATGATGTGAAAACCTTTTAATTATGACCTTGAAATGTTTTGAGAAAAATCAATTGTTTAAAATGAGGTTTGAGTACGATACGATACTACTTTTATATGAAATTCTACTAACTTTTATGAAAACTGTTTTAAAGGCTAACTTTATGAAAAACCGTTTTGAAAGATCATTTTATGAAAACTACTTTGAAAGATCATCCTTATGAAAATCAGTATTAAAGGATTGTTCTAAATGAACTTGTGATAGAAATTTCTGAAATGAAATTTTGCTATAAACTTTCTGATTTTGAACCTTTGATATACTCTTCTGAAACATGTGATATAAACCTTAATCTGATAAACTCTTATTTGAACCTAATTGATTTTGAACCTCTGATATTACTTCTGAAATATGTGACATGAACCTTATGCTATGAACCTTTTGATATGACACTCTGATTATGACATGGTATTTGACCTTGACCCACGGTTTGATACCCGAGCCACTATCTGTTTCACTAGGCATGAGGGTTTCATGTCCATGTCATTGATGCACCGATGGCATGACTCTAGGGCAGGAGAGTGATGACCTGTCCCGTCCCTGACTTTATTTTATCTGGTGTGTATTGGTAGACTCTGGCCACCTGGGGCGTATGGATGCATCCTAGATCTGATCTGATTTCTGTTATCTGTATCTGTTTATCTGTTATATATATCTGGTGACTGATGGTATGTGCGATACATGTCTTTCACATATCTGGGAGCTAGCTACTCCATTTGATACATGAGGACACCCCTCATATTATCTGGTTACTTGAGAGGTATCCCCTCTGGATTGCTTATATGGTTACATTGTTCTGATATTATCTGTTCTGGGCTCGTGGTGGATTACTGTTCCTTTTTCTTTTTCCTTTATTCTTATTCCTTTACTTATTCCTTAACCCATATTACATCTGTGTGACCTTTATTTCTGTTACTTTCTACTGTTCTCTGCTACTGCTTTGTTATCGTTATATCTGTTCACTGAGCTCTTGTAGCTCAGCCGCATTTCTTTTCCTACGGCAGGTTTTAGTAGGAAGCTGGGAATGAGTGGAGAGTACCTTGGACTTAGAAGATCTGATAGCTATTCTGGATTAGAGATGATTAGAAGTTGTTATACTTTAGAATTAGTATTTATCGGAAGTTTCATTTATAACCTTGTAGTTTCTGTATTTCATTTTGTAACCTTTGAAAATTCTTGTATTACTATAGATGTATGCTTTGTTTTGATCTGATATGAAACCATTATTGTGATATCTTTACCCTTATCAGGTTGGGGTGTTACATTTGTCAACTTCAGATTGATGATGCTTCAGATAATCAAACAACAATCCGTACTTCGCATTATGAATATTTTTGGCTTGACGAACAAATGTGACATATTTCTGTCAATCTTGACCTAAACACTTAAGGAATTTGGTGTTGATAGCAATTTTAGGCAAGATGATATTGTGTCGGTCCAAGTCATTGATGATATTTGTGAAGCGATGATAGTATGACTCTAATGACTCCCCTTGTTCAATCATGAATGTTTCATATTCAAGATAAAGCTTTGATTCCATGTCTTCTTGATTGAGTTATGTGCCTTCCATCAAAAGATGTACATGTTCCCACATATCCTTAGTAGTCTTCTGAGCATCAATGCTACGGTAAATCGGATTATGTATTCCCAGAAGAATATATTCCATGGCAAGTTCATTGGCCTCACGGTGTAGGATCTATTCTGGTGTAAGTTGATTCTCTGGTAGAGTTGTCACAGTCTCCGGTCTTGGAGGAATAGCAGTTGCATCACCGGCAACCGTTATAGTTGGCATTTTAAAGGGCCCTTCAAGGACAACTTGTTTCAGGTACTTGCCATGAGGTTTTCGAAGTTCCGTGAACCTTAAGAATCGGCTTGCCCATTGAACATAATTACCAGGTGTGAGCATTGGAGGTCGTTCTAGTGAACCTGCTTCATAAATGGATTGTTGACTGCTGATAGCTTCACACATTTGATCAAACCAATGTGGTTGTTTTGGTGGAAGAGGCAATGGATGCATTAGGAATTGTTGTGTTGGGAATTGTGGTTGTTGATGGTATTGTTGTTGTTGGAAGAAATGTTGGTTTTGCGGAGGAGGAAACGGTTGTCCTTATTGATGAGGGTAATACGGGAAATGATTGAAATAAGGATACGGTGGTTGAGACATTGTTGAACTTGTGTAGTTGATGGATCTTGTAGATAATTGAAGTGTGTGATAGAGTAAAGTTGTCCTTATTCATAAACATGTCCTTAGTCGTAAACGTGTCCTTAGTCGTAAACTGGTCCTTAGTCGTAAGATTAGGGCTTGTTCGTAAAGTCTGTCCTTACACGTAAGCTTAGGTCTTAGTCGTAAAGTCAATCCTTACTCGTAATATTATGTCTTAGTCGTAAAGTCAGTCCTTACTCGTAAGATTAGGTCTTAGTCGTAAGATTACAAACAACCACTAAGATCTTTCTAACTTATCCAAGCTAGAAAGATATCACAAGTCGAAGTATTCCACAAGCTTATCCAAGCTAGGGAAGTACTGAGTACACCTTGATCGTTGAAGAAACTGAAGTTTGCCTCTTACTCGTAAAATGTTGCTTACTCGTAAACTACCTCTTACACGTAAACTGAAGCTTACTCGTAAACTTCACACTTTCTCGTAAACTAAGGGTTTTGACTGGCTTACTCATAAACAAAGGGTTTTGACTGGCTTACTCGTAAACTAAGGGTTTTATTCATAAGATGGCCAAATTTTTCAAAGTACGTTTTATGCTTAAAAAACACGATTTCCACTAGATTCTTTTAATCAAATCTCTTCAAAAATACTCAAAGATCAATAAAGTTTAAGCCTTTAACACTAAAAATGGAATTTGAAGAAGTTCGTAATATTGTATTAAACTAGAAAAGAGTAGAGAACAACTTATAAACTACAAATTACTAAACTTTATGCAATTTCTAAGCTTCTAACCACTATATCAATATTAAAACTTTCCAAGCTTCAAGATTTATGTGAAAGAAACAAAGAAAAAACGTGAAAAATTTGAAGAAAACAATAAATAAACAACGAGTAATACTAAACACACTGACAAGAATCTATTTGGCGATTGATACCACTTGATAGGTCACCATAATGATTCAAACACAAGTATATCTAGTGAGAGAGAGAGAGAGAGAGAGAGAGAGAGAGAGAGAGAGAGAGAGAGAGAGAGAAATGGGAGGAACACGTTCACAATGAATAAGGAAGAGTAACTTGCATAAACATGAACCAACACCTTCAAATGAAGGTTTACAATGTATTTATAGGCACAGGGGATTAGGGCAACGCCCCTTGTGCTTGTTTCTAGAATAATTAAAACTTAAACACAGGCCCATGGGCTTACTACATAAGCCCAGATAATTAATAACTTATAAGCCTTATAACTATAGCAACCTATTACAAAACTAATAACCAACACTTTTACTAATTACAAGTAATCCCAACACGCCACAAAATCGAAATGGGGGACCATTCATGAAAATGGGGTGAAGTTCAGGGACCAACGGTGTAATTTTCCCTTTATTATAAGGAATAATCAATTACATCAAAAACTATTATTTTTTAATTTCATCTTATAATAGAATCAAAATTACATATAGGTCCATAATTAACTGACCATATTAAATAAATTTCATATCATCAATATGCATTTTAGTTTTTTTCTTATTGATTTTATTTCGCCCTGTCATACCAACCAAACATGATTAATAACGATAATGAATCATTACGTTATATCATTTATTTCATTACGTTGTTTATTACATTAATTTGACATTTTATACCGTCCTACTAAACAAACCATTAATGTATACATATCTTGCAAAACATTAATAAAGGAAAGAGTAAATTGCAAAAATCGTCCTTGTGGTTTGGCCAAATTGCACGTTTCGTCCTTGTGGTTCACTAAGTGCAAAGATCGTCTTTATTTTGCACTGTTACGTGCACTTTTGGTCCTTCAACAGTGAAATTTGGCAAACCACAAGGACGATTTTTGCAATGATGGAAGACCAAAAGTGCACGTAACAGTGCAAAATAAGGACGATCTTTGCACTTAATGAACCACAAGGATGAAACATGCAATTTGGCCAAACCACAAGGACGATTTTTGCAATTTACTCTATAGGAAATGTTAAATGCCCATGCATCTCGCCACAAGAATAATAAATAATAAATGAAAGATAATATGCAGCCCGTTATCAATTGTGTATCCATTCATTTTGAAAAACGTGTCAATCTTTTGCGTAATATGTTTGTCTTAAAACAACTGAGCTTTGTGTATGAAGGCTTCGAATAAAAATTATCGTCTGTGCAGTTTGAGAAATTAGAAATTAAAATAAATCAATGATGTAAGAAAAACTATAATGAAGTCCAAAAAAGAAAGAGATAAAAAAAGGAAAAAAATATGTTGTTGAGATTGTGTACGTGTACAAGACTTTTACAAGAGAAACAGAACATAAGCTTAAATGATAGAGTAAATTACACCATTGGTCTCTAAATCGGACCACCTAAATTCTCAAAATTCACATAGTTAGTCCTAAACTTTTTCATTAACTACGTTGCTGGTCCTATATTTGTAACGCTCGTTAAAAATGTCATTAGCTGCAAGGGCTTTTTTATCTTTTTAGTCTTTCTTGTCCAAACACCCCATTAACATTGTTGGTCCCTGAACTTTCCAATTCTAGAATTATAAAATTCAACCACCTATCTTCTCAACCTCTCACTCACCACCACCCACTATTCACCACCGCTCCTACCAGGCCGTTACCATCGTCAACCTGTCAACTCTTCTTCAACCTCCAACCTCTATCACCATCGTCACCACCATACCCACCACCATTAAATAATTCCAAACACTTTTTTCATCGATTTGTTATTAATTTTCAATTTCAGTTTACACACGTTTCCCCAATCACCCAACGTCCTTAACCCTAACTAAAGAATGTCAACAATCAAGATGGGCTAGTAAACCAAAATTGATAACGAGGTTAAAACCCGTAATTCCTTTCCTCCCTATGATATGATAGTCCACAATCCCCACGATCGAGTGAATTATTGTCATTCTTGTCGATTTTTCACTCTATATAAATGGGATTTGAGTATACGATGCTTCATCAATCATCATATGACTCTTCCACTCTTTGTATTTGGTTGATTGGTTCTTTACAAGTGTTTTGTTTGACGTTCATCTAAAGCTATGAGTTTGTTCATACTCAAAACGGTGATGACGATATGTTTTTCTAGTTCTTGTTGTATTATTTTTCCTTTTTTAGTTTCACTCGTATATAGTTGAACAAATGATTAAAACGGGGATTTCAACTCGCGCGTTGAGGTGGAATGTTTGTATACGATAGTATTATAGCCGTTGGAAGAGTAGAATTTTTCTAAATTAAATCGGCTTTCGTGTGTTAACTTTGCTTGTTGCAGTAACTTAGATATAACGTTGCCCAAAAAAAGAGAAAATAATTGTTATTGGATTACTGAACCACTTGTTTTTGTAGGTAAGATACATATAAAGTTACACAAAATCATTTTTATTTCTTCTTGGCTTTAGTTCGTGTTGATTTGCTGTTGGTATTATACTCCATGATTATTTTTTCACGCATCTTGATCTTCTGGTAGATGTGGTGGTGATAGTGTCACTGAAAGAGAGAAAATTCAGTACTAAATATTGAGACAAGTAAAAAAATGGCCGCAACTATACCTATAAGAGCACAAGGTGCAGTGAACAACCTTGCCTCTTCATTTGGGGCCCATGGGTGCCACATCACTTTAGCAAACCTCCACAACTAACCCTCCCTCACTAGCAACTAACTATAACTTACTCATTCGGGGCCCACCACTTACAACTTTATTTTTTTTATTCAAATATCTAAATAAACTAAATTCATTTCATTAAAAATAAAAATGCAATACATTACAATTAAAAAAACACGAAACGTAAATTAACGATACGATAAAAAAACACAACTTAAGAAATACATCAAATTATAACGAAACTAATTATTCAGATTCTGCTGTTGAATTTGTTCCCATTGATGTCGTTGCCAAACATGCTCGATGAGACATCATTGAAGCTTTGCGTGTTGGCGTTCATCATGTAATTCTTTGACTTTTCTTCTTTGCACTGCGCAACGCTCAATCCACGTATGTTGTATATTTCGTTGCGGAGAAATATATAGTTCGCTAGCTTCAGATATCGCAAAGTTTTGATCTTTAAAAATCATGTTATGCATTATGATGCACGAGTACATGATTCTCCGTAACTTGCCCACAGTATATGCACGCGCCGGTTGGGCAATAATATGCCAACGTCCTTGGAGGACACCAAAAGCTCTTTCGATATCTTTTCGAGCACTTTCTTGTTTCGCTTTAAATACGGCATTTTTTGGGTTATTTGCAACCGTAAATGATTTGACAAAAGATGCCCACTTAGGGTAAATTCCGCCAGCTAGATAGTATCCATGGTTAAATGTACGCCCGTATACTTCAAACGGAACCTCAGGGGCGATGTGATCAAGCAGGTCGTCGAATAACGGAGAATTATTCAAAACGGTAAGATCGTTATTAGCACCCGCTACCCCAAAAAATGCGTGCCAAATCCAAAAGTCGTATGACGCAACGGCTTCAAGCATCATAGTTGGATACTTTTTATCACCTCTGTGAAATTGGCCTTGCCATTCTTTCGGACAATTTTTCCATACCCAGTGCATACAATCGATGCTTCCCAACATTCCCGGTAACTTATGAACCGCGTTATGTGCGTGGTACAAATTGCGAATGTCATTCTCGTCTGATTTTCTTAAAAACTCCTTCGCATACAACTGGATTATGCACATAGTAAAAAAATCTAGACAATCGCGTGCACAGTATTCCCCTATTTGTAAATACTCATCTAATGCATCAGCTGCTATCCCGTAAGCCAATTGGCATAGGGCACATGTGCATTTTATAATCACACTAAAACTCATTATACCCGCAGCATTGGGTCGGACTCTAAATAAATCAAAATGCTTGGGAAGAGGATCATGAGTTTGAATATGTGTTTCAATACCTTGTACTATTTCTAAAAATAGTTTACGGCTCATACGAAAGCGACGCCTAAAATTTTCTTCCGTATATTTTGGGTTGTCACCAAAATAGTCAGCCATTAGACGTTCTTCAGCAATTTCACGTTCACGGGGGATGTATCTACGGTGGCTAGAAGGTCCGGCTTCTTGTTGTTGGAACGATTGCTCGGACTCAAACTCTTGGACAATCATCTCCAGCTCCGTTATCTCTTCAAGTTCACTTTCACCGGAATAAGATGAATTGCTCATGTTACTTGCTTATGTGTAAGTGTTTTGAAATAAAAGTTGTGTAGAATTTGTATAAAATGTGTAATATTTATAGTGTGTAATATTTGTATGTGTGTATTTAAGAAAAGAAAAAAAATAAATAAATAAACCAAACGACTATTTTTAAAACGTTGGGCAACGTTCGACTGACAAAAAAGTACAACGCAAGACTCGTCGTGCAGACGGCGAGGCACCAAACGGCGAAAAAAAACGAAGCAACTCGGTGTGGTGAAGAGTGACAGCGAGATGCCATGCTGGACTGGTGAGCTACGGCTTCAACTGCACCGGGTGCTCTAATAGTGATCCAAGTTCCATGATGCATCATCATATCAAAAAAACAAATTGACATATAGAAGGTTAACTTCATGTGTTGTTCAAAAGTAACATAACGTAATCTTACAGAAACTATAATTACCATAAAAGAAAGCTATGTCAATAATCAACAATTAGGTATATTTAACATGTTACACCCTGACAACAATTTTTAGAGGATAAAGCTTAATTTACAACAATAATAAGTCACATTAGGAAATATGGTTCTAAAGTCAAAAGAGTACACAAAACATTTAGTACGTTTTGCATAGCTTCATATTAGTTTGTCCCATCGAACTTAAAGCACGTCACATAATTTTTATGGATGTTTTGATTAACCGTGTCATCATGCTTTTGTTGTTTGATCTTCTGTGAATTGTTTTGAGTTGCAAGGCGATACAACTTGATGAATCAATATATGTATATGTGTTTTAAAAATGGAAGGCTAAATGACCCGTTTACCCTTAAACAATCTATATCCAAAACAGGAGCCACAAATTAGACTTTTTAGTCAAACCTAATGAAATTTCACAACAAAATGAGTACCAATTTATGACAGATAATACTATTTATAACAAAATCTTACAAACCTATAAAATAACTTTCTATGACATCAAATGATCCACATAAAAAGGTTAAATGTCAATATCTATCAGCTGACCACAAATAAACTCGCATTACCAAACAAATATAAAAAACCTTTAACTATCCAAAAATAAACTGAAAATGAAAATATTAGTAAGTTAATCCTAGTATTGAAAAAAGAACATTGAAAGCTCATTTTCTGGTTTGCTTAACGCAACAATGGGGAAAAGTTTCTAATACGTGTTGATCAGGTCTTAAATTTATAGTTTCTCGTCTACCTAGTTAGATCAACACCTATACTAACGGGTAGTGTACCCGATCGTACGTAGTGAGGCAATGGTAAATCCGAGGTCGTCCCAAGAGCAATGTAATTGATGAATAAATTCTATACTACTCTAAAGTAGAAAGCAGTAAAATGTCACGATATGTTTTAGATCCACATGATCATTAAATGTGAAGTTATTAAGAAAACTACAATTTAAACAAACCAAAAGGAAGAGTGATGCCTATGTCTTCCAAATACTAAATCTTCATCTAACTCTTAAGTGCAATGTTTACTTATTGATTCTATCAGAGGCATCTAATGGCATTAGGCTCGGTTTGATCATCGAGACTTTAACCTATATAGAATGAGTTATTTTACTCATTCCATAGTGATTATGAACTCCAACTAACCTAAGAGATGTTCCATGAGTTTCTGTAGACACATGTGAGGGTTCCCACCCAAATTCTTCAACTAGACAGGTCTTAGCATTGGCATGCACCTAAAAGGAGCAAGGGCCTAAAAAAGACTCATTCAATACAAATGAGTTGCTACTCATTGTTAGTTTTGTGGACAAATATTAATATGTGTATGTCTAGAATCGAACTCGAGACCACGGGATTGGACACTTTACGTATGAAGAATTAATGGATAATAATTAATATATAAAACGTTATATATTTAATTATTAAAACACAAAATAACGACTAACGGACATTAAGTAATTAACGACAATTGACTAACGACCGTTAAATAATAAAAGAAATGACTATAGATGAATATAGAGGAACAAGAAGCTTCCGGGACCCCTTAGGGAACCTTGGCCGATCGGATGGGCTAGGGAGAATCCCAAACCCACTCCAACTAGTTCTCCAAGTTATTCATGCTATATATACAAACCTTAGGGTCATTGTTTTGCATCTCTTGTACACACACAATACCCTAAAGGTTTTCTTCGTTTGTTTTTTCTTGTGGCCGATTGGTTCTAAACCCTTCATAGGGTCGATCGACTTTTGTTTGTGAAAAAAAATTCGTTTTGTGGTTTTACTAGCATAAACATTAATTCGGTTATGGTACGTGTGTACAAGAACGTGGTATTAACTCACTATAGTTAATATCTTGGATTAAATTACAAAACGGTAAGGGGTAATTCTTCAATCCACTTATAAACCCTAATTAGGGTTCTTGATCTTGATTGAAGATTACTTGAAGTTGATTCTTGTTTAGCTAGAATCAAATGTACGTTTCCTTTATTATTCGGTTAACTAATTATGTGTTATTGATCCTCAGCTTCCGCATGTTCTCTTTGATGTTATGTGTTTAATTTATGAAGTAGTAATGTTATTAAAATCCAACAGTGGCATCACGAGCCATTTTAACATGTAATTAATTACTGAAACACATAAAAAACGAATCTTGGATTGTGTTTATATGTTAGTCGATTTTTAGGGTTTAAAAATCAAAACTCTAATTTTTTTAGAGGGGGGGGGGGGCGATGCCCTAATTTTATGAAAAAATTATTTTGTTTTTTCGAAACCCTAATTGTAACATGCTTATGTGTTTAGTTGCGTATCTTGTGACTTGTGTTAATCTATGATGAAACATGCATGTTTGTCATGGATTATGATTGATTAATTGTTAAGTTGTTTTATTACATGTAATTTTTAATAGATCTAAAATTGGGGAAGACCTCAATTAAATATTAATGAATCTATTATGTGCAATATGGTATATATTTGCTATGACTAACGCAATCGATACGTCAATGCATGTGGCTCACTTACCTTTGTAAGTGATAGTCTTAGTTAAATATATGCATAATTAAATATAGAATGATTATTAATAGGTTTTATCAAATAACGTTTGCATGTGGCTATTTGTTTACATAAATTAATTGTTAAGTTATGTGCGTTATTTAGTTGTTTATTTTTATTATTACTTGTTTTTTGTTTTATTGTATGACACGTTGTAAGAAAAAAAATGTAATTTTTGAATTGAAAATAAATGGACTAAATAATGATGAAACTTGATGTGATAAATTATGAATCTTGCAAAGTCTTATGTGCCGATAGTGGTTCGCTTCGCACAGTAATTTGCTCCCAGGCGAGACTAGCAAGGTTATAATTTATAACATGTTTTTAAGATTTAAAGTCATAAACTTTTAATTGAGTGATAAGTTTTTGTACCAATAGTAAGAATGGCTCACCCAGTTTTGACAAACTATAAGAGGGGTTTAAGGAGGATTGACATTAAATTGTCAAACCAAAAGAGACGCATTTTTAATTGGCACTTGTGCTGACGTTTGTCTCTCTGCTCCTTTGTGCGTCAAATTGGAGCTACCAAGTACAACTATTTTTATGTACAAAATCATCTTAAGGGTGAATTGTAGCAACCCGTAATTTTCCACGTAAACATTTATTGTCAAACTCCAATTTACGACTTTGAGATTTTACAAGAACACTTTTTACGTACAACTATTTGGTTAAATAAACATAAAACTATGATCAACCCTCTTGAGCCCTATGAATTTAGACTACATCTAGTCCACAACATCCCAATACCTTGCTCCTACTCCGGTTCGAAATTTTAATCCCAAAGACAATTCCCTTTTTATTTATTTACGATCGTTAAATTAACAAACGTTATTCGCAAATTAAGAATGTAACACCCATTATACCCAATTCTACTAACGATTATTTCTAAAGTATTTTTATACTTCCGAAATGATTACCAAAGTTCCAAAAATATTTCCTTACGCCTAAGGTAAATTCATTATATCTTACGTTTAATCACATATAACTTTCGTTAATCACCAAACCAACAACTAATACCTATTTATAATACTTAATACATACAACATAAACACTCTTGTAATCAAAATAACTATTTTACTCCAAAAACGTCACATGTGCCCCCCCCCCCCCTTCATATCCTATAATTAATTACTAGACAAAATTTATGCCACATTAATTAGCCTACAATCTACCTTAAGACATGGAGTTGCCAAAACATCATGGAGGCTTGAACAAGCTTTTGTCCCCCCTTCCTAGCCGGCCTACCCCAAGGACCACTGACCAAGACCTTTGACCAAGTATTGAATTACCAAAATACTCTTTTAATTAAATTACCAAATCGCCCCTCCTTGCACTATAAATAGGAATGAGATTTAGCTCATTTACTTTGTCAAATTTCACCTAGAAAATCCTCTCTTGCTCTCCTTGTGGTTCGGCCAAATTTTAAAAGAAGAAGGAGATCCGGTTTCTGATTATTTCAAGTATTTAATGATCATTCACGAGCCTTGTACTAACTATAAATCGATTTGGAGTAACCATTGGGGTTATATTGTTCTTGCTCACATCTCATTTTCATCCTCTTCAAGTAAGCCCAAAAACTATTTTCACCCTCTTTATATCATGAGATCTAGTTTCAAGTTACATATACTTATTTATCACTTTGTACATGTTAAAAAAGCTCTATATTCACAATGATCTTTTAACAAAAGTCTATGTTTTAAACAAGTTTTTATTACAAGAAAACTAGTTAGTGAAAATCTCCACAAGAAAGTGATGATAAACATTATATATATATGTTAGTGAACTTGTAATTTTTACCAACCTTGATGATCATTTATAAAAACTCTTGAATATTGTTAAGTTTATTGTTAGATCACTTTTGAGAAGTTGGTGGATGAACTAGGACTAGATTTGGAGTTGTTGTTAAGTGGTTATAATAACTAGAAGATTAGAAAAAATAGTTTGACACATTTGATAATGAATCTGTCCCGTTTTGATTAAAACAGAAAACTCAGTAGCTTAGTGACAAGTTTAGGCTAGAAATATAGAAAATAGACTCAATAACAAAAATGTTGCCACTTGAATGAGTTAAAACGGGCTTATAACGAAAAAGATACGCTAGTTTCAATTTATGCGACGAAAACTAAATTTTCAGAAAAATGGTTGAAGCTGTTAGAAATTTTGAGTAATGAAAACTGATGATAAATGATAACTAGACTAGCCGAGACCTTAAAAATCCGATAGTATACTTAAATACCTTCGCGTGGATATTAAAACTTAAGAAACGGAGTTACGACGAAAAAGTTATGGCCTAACGAAAGTTTACGATGACATATACGTTGACAGCTTATTTTCTTGCTATTAGAAAAGCTGTTAGAATTATTTGAAGTGGATTTTGTACCCTTTAGAGTGTATTTTGGCTAAAATGACATAAACGAAATTGGTAAAACATTACATACACTTATTAGGCGCGTTAGAGATTTTCAAAATATCGAATAACATGACGACTAAAATTTGATCACGAGATTAACAAGTTACGTTTTTCTAAAAAGGGTGATTTTCTAAATAAACGATCGAATTGACGCAACTATATTTTTAACGTTAAATACTACAAAAAGCATGTACAAGTGATAAAGTAGAGTATGAACTTGCGTGCATGACCTTGTTTTCGAACCTAAGGCATATCATTCATATTAGGTTGCAGGTAGTTTTCCGAGCCTCAATTCCGTACACTGTCTTTTCGTTATCGTATCAGTTGTTCCAGGTGAGTCGATGGCCCCTACTTTTACTTGTTTTATAACTGTTTTGGGGGAGAATATATGCTCGTTTATATTTAAACTCCATGCATATTTTACTTGAAACGTGAATTGTTTTCTCAAACATTACTGATTGATTGAAACCCTTTATTTGTACTCGAAAGTATTATGTGTTTACCTGTTACACACTTGATTATTTTTCTTATGAACACAAGTGCATTAAACTATTAAACATTGCCTATGTTATGACCCGTTAAGCGCGAATGTTGTATATAGATCTATTGGGATTGAACTCCCCGTCCGGGTGGTGTTCCCCACTTGACTGGCATGTCAAACAGACGCATAATCATTTGAGGAACCTTGGATGTCCTAGGTGGACATCTACCAGAAACTTTGGGAGTCCGGGTGGTTTCCCCACTTGACCGGTATGTCAAACGGGTGCTCCAACTAGAAATTTTAAGGCTTCGGGGTCATGAACTTAATACGACAATAACCCTTTCTATATTTGGAATATATATTGGTCTTTGATTTCTTGTGGTCCATATGATACTTTTTGTTTACTAAAACATATGAACTCACCAACCTCGTGTTGACCCATTTTAGCATGTATTTTCAGGTTTTTAAAGTGTTAGCTCACATTTAGCAGCTTTTGGCATGGCATGACATGGTTATAGGATCAAGACACTCTGATATTCATTCGGGGACCGCTTTACTTATTTTATGGGCTTATTTCCGCACAAAAATTTAATAATGTAAATGAAATACTTTTGTTAATGAATTTTATTCTAAATGTTTGTGGTGAAAACCGTTCTTTGTACTTGTATTGTGATACCAATTGAGTAGCACCCCAGCGACATCATCTTCCGCTGCGACCCGATTTTGGGGGTGTTACATGAATTGACCTCAATTCCACGTGCCACTTTGTGGTTATTATCCGAATAACTTGGGTCTTTTAACTCATGCAGTAGTAGGATATAGTAGCCGATAATTGTAGGTAATTCTTTGATTGGTGAACCCAATACCTCAATTAAAACTTTGTTGATTTAATCTTTAGCTTAAATTGGTAAATAAAAAGGTTTTGAAAAACTTATGATACGAAGATGTGTGCATGCTTCTTCGTACATATTTTGATTGACACATCAAAATTAGTACCATAAAATTTAAGTTTATGCCATCTAATTATAAGAAACACTTGAAGTTGTAATTTAGCTTAAGTTAGACCTTGACTAGATTACAATGACATGGTATGTGCTAAAACACATACCTTTTCTTGACCAAAACCGGACCCAAAATGACCAAAAACCCGACCAAAATGCCAAAAGATACTATGTTTTTGTGTTTTTATATGCAGGGACGGATATCAAGGAAAAATCAGAAAAACGAGCATGAGATTTGGAAGAGTGAATAAAAGCCGGAACCGGGAAGAAAATATGGTCAAAAAGTCAACCGAGGTCCTCATACTATCAGAAGTTGTCAATTTCAGCCCTTGGATTTAGTTTTAAATAATGGCAGCTATGGTCCTTAAAAAATCCAGAAATTATATGAAAGGTCCTTACACTTAAAACCCTTAAAATTCTTAAAACCCTTAAATCTTACACACTTACACAATCCGGATTAAAATAAACCCAAACCCACCTCCTTTTAAAATACTACCGAACCCACCATTAAACAAACCCACAAGCCCAACCTTAAAATCCTTCGCCTAAGCCCAATCCACCCCAATTATCCCATACCCGGTCCAACACTAAAAACCCGATCCAAAAGATAAAATAAACTCAATCAAACACACTCTCCCTCTCACACCTCACACGCCCGCCCAAAAATATCCCCTTTTCCTTTTACCACGAACCCTAAAAAATCACCACATCTAATTTACCTCGTACTCAAAATAATTACCTAATCATTGAGTTTCTGGAAGCTCCTGACAGCTCAGGGGACACGTGGGAGATGCTTATTGGACGAGCCGCGTCACTATTTTGATCTAAGGGCCAAGAATGAAGCGTGGGAAGAAAGAAACGATCCAAGGGTGGTTAGCAGCTGAGGATGCCACGGATTGCCAGCATGGATTCCCAGAAGGTTCTGAGAATGGCTATAAATAGCCCCCTCCTCCTTCCAGTCAAGTGTCCAATTTTTCATGTAATTAGAAGAATTTAGGCCATTTTATTATTATGTTTTTAGTGTCATCATTTAAATTCTAGTATTAATTCAGTCTTGTACTTCAACTTTTCGTTAATGAAATTTCAGTTTACGTTTTATTCAACTTGTTCGAATTTACTTTAAATGAGGTTTAAGCTTCCATTTCTGTTTTATTAAGCTTGTATAAGCTTGTTATTGCTTTTGTCAAGTGATTTTATTTGATTCAGTTTTTAATTCAAAAGTTCACAAAGTCAAGAAAAGTCAACTTACTGTTCAATAAGCTAGAAGGACAAGCTAGATCTGGAAGAGCTTGTTTGGGTTGTTTTTGGCTTATGTAATGAGCCTGGGTTATATTGTGTTAGTTCAGAATCAGTTTGCACTTCAGTTACTTGTAAGCATCGAATTTCCTTTATAAGCGTTATTTGTGCTTTAGCTTGTTATGTAATTAGGAAGCTGTTTAGTAGATTATATTAGCTTTTCAGTTGTTATATAACTTAGGAGATCTTAGTCCTATCAGTATTTTAGCTTATATTCAGTTTCTAGTTTAAAATTTCTCATTCAGTTTTCTTAAAGTGTGTTTGGAACAAAGGACAGTTAGGGGGTATACAAGTTTGGCACTATAGATTTGCCTTTTGAGATACTTAGAGTAGGATAATATTAGTTGGTTTGAGCTTGTTATTGATTATCATAAGTTGTTTTTGATTGAATTTGAGGTTTTGGACTTATCAATTAGAGATTAGGAGAGAAAACTGCCTCACAAGCTCCCATAATGAGCTGAGCTTGTTGGAAAGAACTTGTGACATTTTTGAACTCCCCTTAGTTGCTAAAGTAAGAGTGCAAAAGTTGCTTTAATTTGGTCTTAGATTTCATAAGACTTGCGCCAAACCAGTTCACTGCTGTCACAGGGACTTAAGTGCAGATCCTTTATTTAGCTGCTATGTTCTTGCTCGAATTTAATCGATCACCTTTGTTTGATTTGGCGTGATAATCTGTTTCTGAGTAGCTTTCCTAGTGTAGTTTTAAAGTTTTTAATCTCAAAAAGTAACAACAACATCTGGTCACCTAAATTTGCTCTCAAAATATGTTCCTAGTCTGCTGAATGAAATATTGCTGCATATTCATGATTTGGTCGACTGTATTTGCTTCAAATTGAACTAGCAATTGAGATATAGGCATAGGGCTTTTTAGATTTTAGTAATCACTGCTTGGTGAGCTTTCCAAAACAGTTTTTATTTTTAAAATTGGTTAAGATTTGAGCTTTTTATAAGCTCTTGAAAAGGGCTTGTGTGGTTGATTTCTGATGTAAAGATAATTAAATAAGTTTCTAAGATTGTCACTTTTGGTCCCTTAATTTTCTGTGTTAGTTTAAAATCGTGACTGAGTAGAATTTAGTATTAAATTAGTTTGTTTCTTTGCAATTTTAGTCCCTGTTCTTTATTTAGTCTAAGTTAGTTTCAGTTTTTGTAAATTTAGTCCCTCAACTTTTATAGAACTTTTATTGTCTTAAATTTTCTTTTATAAATTAGTTTTTCTAAATTACATTTTCAGTCCCTTTAGTTTTTATAAACTTTTTCTTTATTTTCTTTTATTAAAATTTAGTTTTAATAAATTACATTTTCAGTCCTTTAGGTTTTTAGCTTCGCATTTTAGGTTTATTTCTTCACTATTAGTTTTATAAATCTCGGGATTAGCCCGGGATTTGCGTTATTTGATTTCTTTTTGTGTGCATTTATTTTGATAACGTAGATTGCTTTTAATTTTCCATATTTTAGTGTAATCAATACCAAAATAATCTTTCACGTTCACCTATTCACTTCACATTTTCACGACACCGAATCGACTTAAACGCCGTCAAACCTTCGTTGGGAGAACGACCCGGGGAAATATTTTCACAAATATTCCTTCGGAAATATATACTCAAAAAGATTAATCAAAATGGCGCCGCTGCCGGGGAAGGCTTGAAACGTTGTCGTTGAATCGTGTTTTGAAGACCCTTCCTCGGAAGTTATCGTTTTTATAAAAATACAAAAAGAAAATAAATAAATAAAAAAAAACACTTTTCCTAAAGTGTTTTCACCATTAATAAATATCCTCGGTCTTCCGTTGAAGGAGGACGGTTGTAAACCATTCCGAATAAACAACAAAAGAGATCGTGTAGTTAAACGTTGCTTGGATTATTTCTTTACTACAACCTAATTACGGGGTTTAAGGAAGTCTTGACATTAAATTGCAGACTGAAGAGAGATCCATTCTTCTCTCCCGCCACGCTGCGCGTAGTTTTGAAAGAAACGAGTACGGTTGATAAAACGATCACCAAAAATATAATAATTCTAATTTTTCCTTTAATATAAAAATCCAAAAAGATTTTTCTTTTCAAATTTATTTTTCATTGAGATTTTCCATGTTTCTAAATTTAAAAATCCAAAAATATTCTTCTTAATCCTCTTATCCGTTTGATTCTTTATCTCTATCCCTCTATCCGTTTAATTCTTCTTCTTCATGTCTTCATCTTATCCGTATTCTTGTGAATGGTGTGGGGGTCCTCCAAATGGCGGGAATTGTTCCGGTTGTAGCATGGTGGAATCGGGAAACGGGTTTGTCTATGACCAAAATCCTTATTCCTACCATGAAACAACCGACTTTTTTAACCAGCCCCCACAACATCAGATGGAGACATACTGTTGTGAATATTGTGGAGGTCCCCATTATGGTTCTGATTGTCAAACCGAGAACATGCACTATGAGCATATTCCTTATAACAATCTTGACTTATCCGGTTTTGACCAACCTTCACAATACACAACCCCTCATGACCTTCTTCTTCAAAGGTTTTTAACTACTAGAGCTGAACAGATAAATGCTCAAAATCAATTCAACATGAACCTTCTAGCTGAAATAAATCGTCTTCAGGAGAGGATTCTTATAACTCAAAAACAAGATCCTCCTGTTGACTCATCCTATCACGAAGAGAGGGAAGCGTCTCGATCTGTAGAGAACCTTCATTGTGCCAATATGACATTCGCTTATTACGATGATTCCGATGATGACGAGGAGAGATTTGTTCCGGTAACCTTCCCTCAAATAGCACCCGTCTTTCCTACCGTAGAACCCGAGGACTCTCTAAAAATGGGGGACGAGCATCTCGACACTATTCCAGCAACGGAATCAGACAATGTTGAGAACCTCGTCCCAATCCCGAGTGAGTCCGAGGAAATATCCGACGGTGATAGTGATTTGCAATCTTGTAAAGATTCTCCTGACATTTCTAGAGTTACCTCCGGGATTTTCTCTAACCCTCTTTTTGAATTCAATGATGAGTATATTTCTTGCAAAGTTAATCCTCTTTTCGATGGAGGGTTAGAGAACGTTGAGGACGAGGACTCTACGTTTGATGAGCCGATTTTACCAATACCTCGCCCCGACGATTTCCATGACTCGGAAGGGGATGTACTTTTTCTTGAAAAATTGCTTAACAGTGATCCCCTTCCAGAAACTGAGTCATTTCACGTTGATCCATCACCCCCTCGCCCTCCTGCTAAACCACCTGATGATGAAATTCTTTCGGATATTGAGTCAGATACGGAGACAATAATGGACGAGGTGCAAACTTCTAGCACACAAAGTACAGCACATGTCCCACCTCCGTATATCCTTTCAGAGCTCAAGCTCAAAGACGAACTTCATAAGAATCATATCATATCTCCTCCAGAGTATGATTTCTATGATTTTGAGGAAGATCATGACCCGGGGGGAGATGTACTCTATCCTAAGAGTTTGACTATCAATGATTTCACCCCAACCCTCCCTCCCGAGGTCTTTATTGATGAAGAATGGATTTCCATTCTGATAAAGATCTTTCTCCCTTTTTTCACCTACTCGGTGACTTCTCCTCTCTTTCACTCCCTCGGGAGTGAAGACACCATCTTTGACCCCGGCATTTTCTTTTCTATCTAGAGCCGTGGGTATCTCATCGGAGTGGAACTTTCGTGTGCTTCAATGTTTATCCAAACATCTTGAACGAAAGTCCGATTGAGATTATCTTTTCCACATGCTCCCCCAAGGACAAATAAATTCGGGGTCGAGTCAAGCTCATGTGACTCGGGTACCAAAAACAAGCGCTTCGTGGGAGGCACCCCATGCTTATCTATCTATCCTCTTATCTTATAAAGTGAGGAGGTCTTCCTCTTCCATATCTTGTGTTTCGTGTTTTCTGTGATATGTCCAGGAATGCCGATGATGAAGACTCTCGTGCTCGTAGTTTCCTTCACGCTACTCGAGTTTCATCATTCGTTGCTTATCCGATATCCTAAATCTTATCGTTTTGCATCTATCTTTTGGCATAATTAATAAACGGCCTTAGATTTATGTAGGAGAACCCTTACCTTTAAGACATTGAGGACAATGTCTCGTTTTAGTCTGGGGGGGTAATCTTTCGATTTGATTTTTGCCTTGCATTTGTGCCGTTCTCTCATGCAACCCCGTTTTTCCTCCAAAATTGAAAAAATCCAAAAAAATGAGAAAAATTTTTAAAATTTTTGTCCAAAAATAGAATAAGTTTTGACATTTTTGTTGATTTTCCGCTGGAGAGAGTAGGAATAAAATTCTGACTTGATCGGGCGTGTTGAGCCCTAGCTTGTCTCCTTAACCGTTTATAATCTATAAGCTCGTGCTAGTCTTTTACACAAGGAGCTAGAAAACGCGAATTCTTTTTAAGAGTTTGCAAGTTCCCGTATTTGACTTTATATATGCATGGCTTGATTATAAGGCTAAGCATTCGCGGATCTTATTATTTAAGATTTTAAATTTGCGAAGAACGAGAAATGATAGAGTTGTTTATAAGTTAGATTGCTAAACGTGGAGTAGTTGGATCTCTTTAGAGCTCATCGAAGTTATTTGTGGCTTTTTGTTCCCATAAACTTGTTTCACCTTAAAAATAGAAATCTAGGAATAATTAAAGCTATTTTGGTTTTGGCGAAATTTAGTTTTTATTTCTTCCTTAGAGAATTCTTGCTTATGAAAGTTGGGTACACATCAAGGTACTGCCAGTGTTACGGTGTAATAGACTATTCCATCTTGCCGGCTCGCAACCGATGTTGGGATTGTTATAAAAGCCGTAGGACTCGGGATTTGGCAAAATATATAATGAATAATGAATAATAATAATAATCCAAAGCCATAAAAAGTTTTCTGCATCTTGCCGGTTCGCAGCCGATGTTGTAGACTTCTAATAAAGGCAGAGGAAAAATTCCAAGGTCATAATAGACTATCACATCTTGCCGGTTCGCAGCCGATGTTGTGATTGTTATAAAGGGCCAAGGATATAATAATATGTGCTTAATAATGTTAAAAATGCCAAATTTCGACTCCGGGGGTGTCCTAATAAAGGCTTCCGTCTCTGGACTCGTAGATGAGTTGTTTCGGTCACAAATAAAAGGGATATTCTCAAAATCGTGTTAAATCAGAGATCTTGATGTGGACCTCATTTTTGTATGCAACGGTTTTCGAGGGAAGATTTGGAAACTACTTAGCGTTTAAACTAGGTATCTTCATCAGTTTAAAAATTATCGAAACGAGAATTTGAAGAAATTCATTTCTCACCAAAAATAAAATAAATAGAGGAAAATAGGAATTTGGGAACAAGAAGTAATTACACAATTAGCTTTCTGAGTAGTGTTGGCAATCTAACTTGTAAATGACAATGATTTCGTTTTTAAGCTTAGTTTGGGGACTTGTGAAAAATCAGGGACGACGAATTTTATCCGTATGGTCACTTCTTTATGAGTCGTGTTTCCTGCTCGAGGACCCTAAAAATTATCGAAAGATAATGATTGTCAACAAAGCCGTCACATGAATAATAAGAAAATACAAAAATAGAATAAAAGGAAAAATGGGGAGTTTTTAGAATTTAAGATTTCTTAATCTCTTTTGAAAATTTTGCTACTTCTCAAAGTTAGTAAAAAGAGATTAGAAATTTTTGGTTTCAAAAACGTGTTTTTATAACATTGCATGAGGACATTGCAATAGCTTAGTCTGGGGGAATTTTGGTATGTGCTAAAACACATACCTTTTCTTGACCAAAACCGGACCCAAAATGACCAAAAACCCAACCAAAATGCCAAAAGATACTATGTTTTTGTGTTTTTATATGCAGGGACGGATATCAAGGAAAAATCGGAAAAACGAGCATGAGATTTGGAAGAGTGAATAAAAGCCGGAATCGGGAAGAAAATATGGTCAAAAAGTCAACCAAGGTCCTCATACTATCAGAAGTTGTCAATTTCAGCCCTTGGATTTAGTTTTAAATAATGGCAGCTATGGTCCTTAAAAAATCCAAAAATTATATGAAAGGTCCTTACACTTAAAACCCTTAAAACCCTTAAAACAATTAAACCCTTAAATCTTACACACTTACACAATCCGGATTAAAATAAACCCAAACCCACCTCCTTTTAAAATACTACCGAACCCACCATTAAACAAACCCACAAGCCCAACCTTAAAATCCTTCGCCTAAGCCCAATCCACCCCAATTATCCCATACCCGGTCCTACACTAAAAACCCGATCCAAAAGATAAAATAAACTCAGTCAAACACACTCTCCCTCTCACACCTCACACGCCCGCCCAAAAATATCCCCTTTTCCTTTTACCACGAACCCTAAAAAATCACCACATCTAATTTACCTCGTACTCAAAATAATTACCTAATCATTGAGTTTCTGGAAGCTCCTGACAGCTCAGGGGACACGTGGGAGATGCTTATTGGACGAGCCGCGTCACTATTTTGATCTAAGGGCCAAGAATGAAGCGTGGGAAGAAAGAAACGATCCAAGGGTGGTTAGCAGCTGAGGATGCCACGGATTGCCAGCATGGATTCCCAGAAGGTTCTGAGAATGGCTATAAATAGCCCCCTCCTCCTTCCAGTCAAGTGTCCAATTTTTCATGTAATTAGAAGAATTTAGGCCATTTTATTATTATGTTTTTAGTGTCATCATTTAAATTCTAGTATTAATTCAGTCTTGTACTTCAACTTTTCGTTAATGAAATTTCAGTTTACGTTTTATTCAACTTGTTCGAATTTACTTTAAATGAGGTTTAAGCTTCCATTTCTGTTTTATTAAGCTTGTATAAGCTTGTTATTGCTTTTGTCAAGTGATTTTATTTGATTCAGTTTTTAATTCAAAAGTTCACAAAGTCAAGAAAAGTCAACTTACTGTTCAATAAGCTAGAAGGACAAGCTAGATCTGGAAGAGCTTGTTTGGGTTGTTTTTGGCTTATGTAATGAGCCTGGGTTATATTGTGTTAGTTCAGAATCAGTTTGCACTTCAGTTACTTGTAAGCATCGAATTTCCTTTATAAGCGTTATTTGTGCTTTAGCTTGTTATGTAATTAGGAAGCTGTTTAGTAGATTATATTAGCTTTTCAGTTGTTATATAACTTAGGAGATCTTAGTCCTATCAGTATTTTAGCTTATATTCAGTTTCTAGTTTAAAATTTCTCATTCAGTTTTCTTAAAGTGTGTTTGGAACAAAGGACAGTTAGGGGGTATACAAGTTTGGCACTATAGATTTGCCTTTTGAGATACTTAGAGTAGGATAATATTAGTTGGTTTGAGCTTGTTATTGATTATCATAAGTTGTTTTTGATTGAATTTGAGGTTTTGGACTTATCAATTAGAGATTAGGAGAGAAAACTGCCTCACAAGCTCCCATAATGAGCTGAGCTTGTTGGAAAGAACTTGTGACATTTTTGAACTCCCCTTAGTTGCTAAAGTAAGAGTGCAAAAGTTGCTTTAATTTGGTCTTAGATTTCATAAGACTTGCGCCAAACCAGTTCACTGCTGTCACAGGGACTTAAGTGCAGATCCTTTATTTAGCTGCTATGTTCTTGCTCGAATTTAATCGATCACCTTTGTTTGATTTGGCGTGATAATCTGTTTCTGAGTAGCTTTCCTAGTGTAGTTTTAAAGTTTTTAATCTCAAAAAGTAACAACAACATCTGGTCACCTAAATTTGCTCTCAAAATATGTTCCTAGTCTGCTGAATGAAATATTGCTGCATATTCATGATTTGGTCGACTGTATTTGCTTCAAATTGAACTAGCAATTGAGATATAGGCATAGGGCTTTTTAGATTTTAGTAATCACTGCTTGGTGAGCTTTCCAAAACAGTTTTTATTTTTAAAATTGGTTAAGATTTGAGCTTTTTATAAGCTCTTGAAAAGGGCTTGTGTGGTTGATTTCTGATGTAAAGATAATTAAATAAGTTTCTAAGATTGTCACTTTTGGTCCCTTAATTTTCTGTGTTAGTTTAAAATCGTGACTGAGTAGAATTTAGTATTAAATTAGTTTGTTTCTTTGCAATTTTAGTCCCTGTTCTTTATTTAGTCTAAGTTAGTTTCAGTTTTTGTAAATTTAGTCCCTCAACTTTTATAGAACTTTTATTGTCTTAAATTTTCTTTTATAAATTAGTTTTTCTAAATTACATTTTCAGTCCCTTTAGCTTTTATAAACTTTTTCTTTATTTTCTTTTATTAAAATTTAGTTTTAATAAATTACATTTTCAGTCCTTTAGGTTTTTAGCTTCGCATTTTAGGTTTATTTCTTCACTATTAGTTTTATAAATCTCGGGATTAGCCCGGGATTTGCGTTATTTGATTTCTTTTTGTGTGCATTTATTTTGATAACGTAGATTGCTTTTAATTTTCCATATTTTAGTGTAATCAATACCAAAATAATCTTTCACGTTCACTTATTCACTTCACATTTTCACGACACCGAATCGACTTAAACGCCGTCAAACCTTCGTTGGGAGAACGACCCGGGGAAATATTTTCACAAATATTCCTTCGGAAATATATACTCAAAAAGATTAAGTTAGACCTCAACTAGATTACAATGACAAGGTAAATTTCCATGATTACGTGAGAACGTACATGGAGAATTTGCAGTTTCTAAATTAGACAACTTAATTAAGTTGTTAGTGAGACCTAGAAACTTAAGGCATGAGATGGGATGAAACATGCTTACTTTGCAAATTGAATTTGGCAAATGTAAATCCCATAATGATCTAGGAATTGGAAATTGTTTGCCAATTATTGTTCGACAGATTACCATATTTATACTTTCATTACTAGCAGATCAACTGATGTAGTGAAATTATGTAAATTAGGATCCTAGTTTTCAAGAAAATTCGATGGTTATATGAATATTTCCTTGGGTATTTTATTTTCTTGAAAAGTTGTATTATCGAAAATGCTAAAATTGAATTTTGTAAATTCTTTTAAATGTATTAATGCAATATTAAACCGTAACATGGGTTCTTCTTTTATTGGTAAATTGATCTACACCCATAGGGGTTTTTGGCTAGAGTCAACTTTACTAAAAGAACAAACCTAGTCTCCTTTTCATGAAAGAAGAGTGAGACTCAATCCTATTCCTTTTCATGAATGAGAAAGGTATAATAGGAAAAATTAGAATTGTCTAAATTCTAATATAACTCATAGCAAGCTTTAATAGTTAAGATAATTGCACATTTTTATTTTCGATAGAAATTTCATCACCCTCATTCAGCGATTAAATTCTTTTGTAACAAATATGACATTTGGTTAACTAGAAAATTATGAGTTATTAAATTAGAAGCTAGACTGCTTGCCGCAAAAGGTAGTAAAGGCAAACTATGATATTTTATCTAGTTGTTGTTCCTTTAACCCTTTAGAGATACTACATACCATTGTGGGGATAATAGACCTATTAAAGAAAGAAATTGCATGCCCAATTTTTAAGTTAATTGTATTGATGGATAGTCCATTATCTACATATTAGAATACACTCTTGGAGTGCCTAAGTAATTGTTACGAATGGGTCTTCTCAAAGGTGTAGGAAAGTAAATAGCACACTATTTGCTTTTACTGGTTATGAAACACTTACAATGTTGTCAATTTCAGTGGGAGCATTGTGTTGTAATTACTGAATAATGAATTATTGTAATGATCTGTAATTCAGTGGGAGCTACAAGCTTTGTCATGATGGTAGTAACCCAGATTATCTCTAGAATGTCTTGAGATAATTACTTTCCAATAGTAGACACTTGTGTTTTTAAGGATAGTCATGTACGTTTCCTTACTAGACAATGTGGTGCTATATCTACTAATTATGCTACTCCCTCCGTCTCAAAAATATTGTCCATATTTCCATTTTGAGATGTCTCAAAATAATTGTCCACTTTCCTTTTTAAGTAAAAACTATAGAATATAGTAGGGGAATATTCTCTTTGAGTGCTTGAAAACAAAAGTGGCCCCACTTTTATTAAACTATGTGATTCTTGTCTCCTGACAATTAATTTGAGACGGAGGGAGTAATATCTATGACACAATCATATTGATCACATAAACAAACGAGTGACGTGTTGTTTATCTGATACATAATGTTGTTCCATGCACAAGTGGGAGAAATCTTTATAGTGTGCAAGGTACAACACATAGGAATATGATTTAAAGAATTGTCTTGACCGCAAGGTAAGAAACTAACGTTCTAAATATGACTAATACACATCTAATTCAAGAAACACTTGGTGTTGAAATTTAGCTTAAGTGAGACCTTGACTAGATAAATGAAGTAATAAATTCACTTAAAATTACTATTGAAACCAAACTGTGGTGTTCATGATTACTTTAGTTATACATGTTTATACTTTATTGTAAAGTTATAAATATGAAGTCTTTTAATTGTTACAAAACTTATTATAATATAAAGTAAGACGTTAACTTGTTATGTCTTCTTTATTAAGACATATACAAGAAGTCATTGAGTTGATCAATGATTTATAACGTATAGTAGGATTATAACAGTTTATGTCTTCTTGTTGAGACATGGACATGAAGTGACTTAGTTAAAAAGTACTTGTGTTATAAAGCATGCAATTAGCTTGAAAAATATATTTCACCATTAAGTTGACTTAGTTCGTAAATAGGTAAGCCAAAAGGAGTATAAGTTTATCTTACATATTGTTAGATTGTCTCACTATATTAGTTCTAATGAAATACCACAAGTTTGTGGCATGTTTAGTTAGGAGAATCAAACTCTATTGGTATCGTTTGATTAAAGATAACTATAACTTCTTTTCTTCCAAAAGTTATCAAGGTTAGAAAATTGAGTATGGATTGTATATACTCAATAAGACTCCAACCTAGAAGATTAAAAAGACACCATTTATTATGGAATGTGATGAATCACATTAAGTCTTAAAATGAAGTTCTGAATTTGTTAAACTTCTGATGAAGCTAGATATTAACAAACTAATATCAGGAACTATTAATGAATTGCAAATATTGAATTTGGCAAATTACTCATACTATGAATGTTAAGATGTAGTCCATAAAGATAATTAGTTTTTGGAAACTTAGTTTATCTTGAACTCTATAGTTAGACTATAGAATGAAGATGAGTTTCTTCAAAGGGAATGAAAATCCTAGAGGTTTAAATCTTTGTGTAGAAATCATATGGAAAATTTTGTAAACATATTTAATGTATGTATTATGACAAGATTATTAATCATGCTATATATACAAACCTTAGGGTCATTGTTTTGCATCTCTTGTACACACACAATACCCTAAAGGTTTTCTTCATTTGTTTTTTCTTGTGGCCGATAGGTTCTAAACCCTTCATAGGGTCAATCGACTTTTGTTTGTGAAACAAAATTCGTTTTGTGGTTTTACTAGCATAAACATTAATTCGGTTATGGTACGTGTGTACAAGAATGTGGTATTAACTCACTATAGTTAATATCTTGGATTGAATTACAAAACAGTAAGGGATAATTCGTTAATCCACTTATAAACCCTAATTAGGGTTCTTGATCTTGATTGAAGATTACTTGAAGTTGATTCTTGTTTAGCTAGAATCAAAGGTACATTTCCTTTATTATTCGGTTAACTAATTATGTGTTATTGATCCTTAGCTTTCGCATGTTCTCTTTGATGTTATGTGTTTAATTTATGAAGTAGTCATGTTATTAAAATCCAACAGTCATTGTATTGCTTCAATTCTTCTAATTATCATTCCTACTTAGGGTATTCCATAGCTATTTCCTACAACTGCTAAGGTTTGGAAACTCTTAGCACCCAATTGAGGACACTAGGATTCAGTGATCTCCTACTACCTAGCACGCTCGCAACCTAAGATTCATGATTTCATCAAAACTTAAGGATCTAGGGAACACAAGTAAATTATCTAATAGATCATTATTATAAACAAGAGTTTCATTCAAAAGAAGTAATAAATGTCATAACAAGGCTAACACAAAGGTGTTTAGCCTGAATTCATGTTCTCAATATGTGAAAATTACAAGAAACAAGCATGATCACAAGTTTAAAGTATCAAATAAATCAAACCAAAGTAGGTTAATGTATGTTAAGTTGTTGATCCTTCTTCCTTCTGATTTCCATCCTTCTAAGAGGAAAACTGAGGTTTCTCCAAACCCTAGTCGACTTTGGGAAAAAGAGGCACACTTTCTGAATTATAATGTGGGAATATTTATAGTTTTGTTGGGCTCGGCAGCTATACGGCGTAACTATAAGTTAAGCGCTACGGCGCATACAGTCTCGGTAAATAATTTCTTCATAATATAGTGAGGGTTACGGCGTATACTCATTGAGGTCACTACGCCGTATTCACGAGGCGGCCACAACACTTGGTCAACACGTTACTAATATATGTGGCGTAACAAGATTGTTTCATATACGCCGTTTTTGTCGTGTCAGAGATACTATTCATCATTCTTTAAAGCAATGCGCTGTAGCAATCTTCCATGGGATGCGTTGTATATACAAGTTGCTGCCAAATATCTTGCATTTCTTCTATATTTTGGCCTAAATAACCATCTTCATCCTCCTTCGCTCGAAATCATCCAACTATTTAAATAGAAAGAAATTTAGTATCATATCACATATAAAAGTCATAATAACGAGTGATAAATGGGGAATATTGGGTAAGAAATAGTCATTATTTGATGTTATTAGTTTCCATGGTCCTTTGAACAGCTAGTTCCTTGACCTATGCCACAATCAAAAAAGAAACCACATAATATTCGACAGATTAAACGATGATCCAAATATATGATTCAACACAAAAGGCACTTAGTTTTATGATACCAAGAGAAGTTTCAAGCACGATACAATAAGATTTGCGCTATCAGTACCAATGCTGGTAATCTAATAATTTTAAAAGTTGCCAAAGAACTAAAATGCACTGAGAAGGAGGTGTTCATTTGTTAACCTAGGATGGTTTTCTTAGTTTTGCACTTTTGCATTATCACCTTTAGTTTGCAGTCATTTACTAGTCCTCATTTTTGTATACATTAAATGTAACACCCCGACCTGACAAGGGTAGAGATGTCACAACAATGGTGACATATCAGAAACATATACAAGCATACATCTTCAATAATACAAAGGTATACAAAGGTTACAAAGAAATTACAAGGGAATACAAAAATTACAAAGGAATAAATACTAAGTCTGAAATACAAATTCTTCTAGTCATCTCTATAACAAAATATCTATCACAGTGTAGTCTTCTAAGTCCAATGGTACTCTCCACTCATACCCAGCTTCCTACTAAAACCTGCCGCAGGAAAAGAAATGCGGCTGAGCTACGAGAGCTCAGTGAAAAGATATAACGGTAACAAAGCAGTAATAAAGAATAGTACAGGGTGTCAGAAATATAAGTCATGCAGATATAATCAGAGTTAAAGGATAAACAAAGGAGTAAGGATAAAGGGATAGGAAGAATAGATAAAGGTAAAGGGAAACAGTGCAAGATATAATAAGGGTCAAAGGTAAGTAAATGCATATGGTAAAGGAAACAGTAATCCACCACGAGCCCATAAACAGTAACAGTAACAGTATCATCATGTAGCCATATAGAGGGGAGACCTCTCAGTAATCAGTAAATATGAGGGGAGTCCTCAATCAGTAAGTGGAGTAGCTAGCTCCCAGAGTGTGAAAGACGTGTATCGCACACACCATCAGTCACCAGTAATAACAGTATATATGTCAGTAACAGTAACAGTAACAGCTAGGATGCATCCATGCGCCCCAGGTGGCCAGAAACTCCTCATACACCAAATCAGATAAAGTCAGGGACGGGACAGGTCATCACTCTCCTGCCCTAGAGTCATGCCATCGGTGCATCAATGACATGGACATGAAACCCTCATGCCTAGTGAGGTGGCTCGGGTATCAACCGTGGTCATGGTCAAGTATCAAGTATCAAGTCATAATCAGAGTGTCATATCGAAAGGTTCAGATTATAAGGTCCATGTCAGATGTTACAGAAATGTATATCATTGGTTCAGAAATCAGATTGGTTACATCAGAGTTTATCAAAATCAGAGTTTAATAAATAAATGCCCAAGTCCAGGTTCAGAAACAGTATATCAGGTCAAGGTTCAAGTCAGGGTTCAGAAATTAAAGTTCACAATCAAAAGGTTTACAGGTTCATAGAAAAGATTTAATTCAATAGTTTCATATTAAACTTGTATTTAAAATAATCTTTCAGTGACTTTCACAAAATGATGATTAGTAAAACCTTTTATTGAGAAAGTTCTTAAAAAGGAATTTTCATAAAACCGTTAGTACAATTCCATTTAGAAGAGGTATAACCTCGTTTTAAGATAGTTTTTCTCAAAACATTTTCAGATATAATTAAGAAAGGTTTTCCCATTTCAGTTTCAAAATCAAAAGGTCCATATCAGAAGTTCATATCAGAGGGTTCAATATCAGAAGGTCCATTATCAGAAGGTTCAATATCAGAAGGTTCAATATCAGAAGGTTCAATATCAGAAGATTCAATATCAGGAGGTTCAATATCAGAAGGTTCAATATCAGAAGATTATAACAAAGGGGATCATAGCAATGGCATAATTACTGAAACTGAAGGATCAGAAAAAAAAAAAAAAAAAGAGATCATGAGAAACCTGTGAGAAGGTTCAGAATATCTGTACCTTATACCGCAAGTACACAACAGAACAATAAGGGTCGGAAGAAAACTCCATCTTCAGCGGATCTACACGAATTCATGATCTGTTTTATTAATAGTTTGATCAGTTCAGATTACTTATTTTAGTCGGCTTTCTATTTTTTAGTGACTTTCCTAAAATATTAACTTTCCAGATTTAGCAGGTTTCTATAATTAGCAGATTTCCATCCTTTAACTTTACCAATTTACACTTTATACCTTTTAGTTTATAAATTTGCAAAATAAACCTTATACATATATGAAATACAATTTAACCCTTTCCATATGTATTTTTACACATTAAGCCCTTAATTGTCCAAAGTTACACAATAAACCCTTTACAATATTTAATTATACGAAATACCCTCAAGTTTCCAGAATTTACAAATAAGCCCCTCTATTTTAATTAAATACTATTCGAACCACATATTTAAGAATTTACCATTTAAATCCTTTAATTCACAAAATTTACACAAGACACCTTCATCTTATATTTTATATGACATGCCCCTAGTCTAATTTGACTTACAAAAAATATCCCTCAAGTTTAACAATTTACAAAACACACCCTTTTTGTTTTATTTTTCGATTGGTAGACACTTTTAACCCATAAAACTTTAACCCTAATTTAGTAATCATTACCCAATCATCTCAACAACCTTAAAATTCATTCAATGTTCAGATCTAAACATAAAAAAACACAAACCCTAATTCATTCGTTAGGGTTTTTATCATTTTAACCCTTTTCCTTCTTTTTAGCCGATTCAAAATAATTCACCAAGGTTGATTCAAGCTTCGATTAATCCAAGTATTATTTTTCCAGAATCACATGACATGTATAAGACTCAAATAAATTGTGTACGCAACCCAGAAAAATCATATAGGGTATTTTGGATTTTATACGCGTTTTACTCATTTATAATTCAAACGACCAAAACCACCTTGCATGATTCAAATTAAGCATTTTATATGAGTCATATGTGATCAAATTAACACTAGAAAAATACTAATTCGAATTTAGAACATACGGATTTGTTGAAAGAATTAACTTACCTTGCGTATGAATAAACCGAACAAAATAAAGTCTCACGTTCGAATCAAGCCTTCTACAATCAAATTCCTATTTTTCTTAGCTTGCTTTGATCTTGAAGAACACCAAAAAAATACTAGTTCACCTCCAGAAATTCGATGTGAGTGTGTGTGAATTTTTGTGTGCCGATTTAGGGTTTTGGGTGGAAAAGGAATAGAAACTAATTTAATAAATGTGATGGATCGAGTCTAGGGGGAGGGATAGCTGGAATTTCGACCCAAGACTTTGACAAAATCAGAGATTTTATTTTTGAGATTATTTCCTAATTTTACTTGTAGTTAATTTGATTTAATTAATTAAAATTATAACATAAGTATTTTAATATCATAATCGGTCCATATTTGTATCCATTGTGTGTAACATTAATTTTTTTACATTGCAAAATTGTTAAAATGTTGCCTCAAAATTATTTTAATTCATATGTAGTTCATTACCAGAGATTCGGAATTAATTTGGCACTTTATATAAGCTTTAATTGAATTTTAAAGTTTCAGGGGCAATTTGGTCATTTTGCATGTTTTGAAATTTCGGGTATTACATTAAATGTATCTCGGTAAATAATCAATCTTGGTAAATGAGTATCTCGGTAAAAAGGATCTCGGTGAATTATGGAACTTGGTGAAATGGGTAATCTCGGTAAAATAAGTAACCTGGTGAAATATGGAACTCACTAAAATAGGTAATTTGGTAAATAATGAAACTCGGTAAAAATACTAACTCGCTGAAATTTGCATCTCGGTGAAATAGGAATTTAAACGAATTCGCTAAATGAATTACACTATCTCGCTAAATACTTAACTCGCTAAATGCCAAACCTAAAATAACGAAGTAAGTATCTCGCTATTTGAAACCTAAAAAACCAAATTAGACAAAACCCTAAAATACCGAACTCGGTAAATTCAAATTTACCGAGTTATGAAACTGACCAAAAACCGACTTTCAAATCAATCAAAAAACACACTTTTGACCGTTTTTAATCCATTATTTTTGCATAAATCTTTACCGAAACACTTAATAAACCATAAAGTAAACAAATTTAACGTTTTTAACCAAAAAAATCTAGTGTTTTTGTAAAAGTGAACTCGGTGATATTAAATACTCAAAAACGGATAAAAAAAAATTAACATACAAGTCATTCCATAATCATCATGCAAGCTCTGATACTAATTGTAGGATCCCAACTAAGTATTAAGAACACACATAGATGATCAAAAGAGTCGTTTTTAGAAAGAGATTAGAAAGAGAAATAAGTGGTATCTATTAGTGAGAGAAAGTGTCAAAACACACACAAATACACACGCTAAAATGAGACACACACCCTCTCCTTGGCTAGGAGAGAGTTCTTTTACGTCCCATGATGGATGGTTGGGCCTTATGGGCCGTGAGATGGACTGGTCTTAGGCTTGTGATGATTACTAAATTCCAAGACTTTGTCCATTTCCTACATAATTGTTCTAACTTATACACTACAAAGCCCATTAGACTAATACAAACTACTACAACTTATTACAAGACTGTTATACAATATAATGATCATCATTTAAGATTCTAACAGTTAAAAAAGTTTTGTCATATGGTCATCCTTAAATTTACGAATCACGGGTCCAATATTAGGCGAGTCGATAAGAATAGTCTCATGATAATTGAGCTAAGAAATTACAAATATATCATTAATATCCTAAAACTCTCGATAACAAAGTTCATTTTATTGTAAACTTTTATTTTGTGAAACAAAATAGAACTTTTAAACCCAGTCGTAACGCACAGTTGATGAACACTATGTTATATACAAATATTGTCCACAAATAGTTCATAAGTTTTTTACTTTAAGATTAGTTTCACACTTTTAATTTGAGTTACGCGTAAAGGAGGGTTACAAATCCACAATACTAAACCGTACCAAAATGAAGACACTCTATATTCATTGTTTTCAAAGAAAAATTTTCACATAAATATTGTGACTATGAAATCATTTAATTTTTCGTGATGTATTTATGGGACACTGAACTTGACTGACATTTATTTGTTTACTAAGTTTTGTTAATAGCTAGCTGGTTTCGGGTTTAATTTGTTTATAACAATAGTTTTCATTTAGTGGAGGGTACTGTTGACGTATGTGTCCGAACGGCCTGTCTCGACCGGCCGTCCGGACGACATCGAGCCGCCCGGGCATACCGGAAGGCATACGACTCATCCGGCCAAAATCACTGTGAGTAATAGGACAGGTGGCATTTACCTTTTGACAGATGGCAGCTGCAGACACCGCCGCCGCCTCCCCAGGATTTACGGGATTATGTCGGGGACATATCCCCTGAAAATCGGGCGCCGCCATTTCAGGTATCAAGGTCGAGTACTATAAATACTCGACTCATTTACTGCTCTCAACTAACACTTTTACCTGCATTAACTTCTCACTATAATTGATAGCCCTTTCGGAATATCAAATACTTATTCTCACACCGGAGGTGGGTCCTGGGATAACACCCGGGGCGAGCCTAACGTGTGTTGTTGTGTGCAGATATCCGGAGGACCCCAAATAGCCGAAAGGACTTACACCCAAGCCTACCGGAGGAACCCAAGTTGAGTTCAACCAGGAGGCTCCCTTTATTTGTCTGAAGTGATTGCAAGAAATTGCTTCAACAAATTGGCGCCATCCGTGGGACCTTTCACTCGATCTACCTGAAGTTAGGAATGACAGGTTCTCCACCAACATTCGAGGCATTCGGGGCAACGGGAACAACACCCATCTTCACCCCTGTCCGAAACGCGGGAGAGGCCGGAGGATCTGGAGGAGACCAACACCCTCCGGACGCTCAAGCCCTGATCGAGGGTCATCTTTCGGCCTTGAAAGAATTGTTCAAGGAGCCGGGCAATCGTAGCCTGGTAAGCCCCAGAATGCTGAGGCTCGATGACGGATATGAGAGTTCGGAGGGAGAGGAGGTGGAAATGTCGCCCTACGGAAAAGGAAAGAAGGTAGATGACGGTTACGGGAAAAGGAAAAAAGCAGGTGACGGTCACGAAAAAGAGAAAGGGACAGACGACGATTTGAGCAAACCATTCAAAGAAATGATCAAATGCCCATTCACAAAAAGAATCATAGAATTCTCATCCCCCAAACACAAGATCCCCACGAACTTAAAACTATACCAAGGGACCACTGATCCGGATGACCACATCAATCGTTTCACCGGAGCAGGAAACCATGAAGAATGGCCCATGCCCGTGTGGTGTCGAATGTTTCAACAAACCTTGGACGGGAAGGCCAGAGGATGGTTTGATAAGCTCCCTACAGGAAGCATCGATAGTTGGGACGAGCTCCAGAAAAGATTTTTGAACAGATTTAGCATGTTAAGGATAAGCACCAAGGACCTCACGGAGATTAACAAGATTCATCGAAAGGCGAACGAAAGCCTTCCGGATTTCAAAGAAAGGTGGATATGTGAGGCCAACCACTTCCCGGACGCCCCGGAGATCATGCAAATCGGGTCATTTCTGAATGGTCACCATTGCCCGGAGTTAGCCAAGAAGTTCTCGGATAAGATCCCCAAAACCGTTGACGAAATGTTGGAACGGATTGATGATTTTGTTCGTTCTGAGGAGGCATTCCGAGCAACAGAGCTGCCAAAGGGAGAGAGAACGGAGTCTCGGCCTAACCCATACCACAACAGGAACGACTACCAGCCAAAGCCTCCTGTTGGAGATTATCGCCGGAGTAACCCTAGGGTTGGGTTCAAAGGGCGAAGGAATGATTATTACACACCTTATGTAGCCCCAAGGTACGGCAACGCCGGGAGATCCGACCCCCGCCGAAATGATATCCGTCGAAACGAGACAAGACCGATAGATTTGGACGTCCTTACGAAGACACCCAAGGAAATATTGGCGACGGAACATCAGCTAAGGTTGCCGCAGCCTCCTCCAACCAAGGGAAAGCCACAGAAAGATTGTGAGGACAGATACTGTGACTATCATGGGGAGAAAGGGCATTTCACTGATGATTGCTGGGTACTCAGGGAGGAGTTAAAAACCGCGTTGAGTACAGGGAAGCTGGATCATTTGGTAAAAGACCTCAGGAGAGGAAAGAAAACCAACCAAGGGGGTAACTACCAAGGGAATAAAGGGAAAGTAATCAACATGGTCCGGAGCCTTATAACCTCCCGGAAAGCGGAAGAAGTGGGGAAGGAAGAGTGGATGGACGCGCCAATAAGCTTCCCGTCTATTCCTCTGGAGAAGATGTCGGACGAACCGCTGATAGTCAAGATGGAAACTGAGGGAAGAGAAATCCGTGAGGTTTATGTTGACCCGGGCGCATCAATGGAAGTAATGTATGGGCATCAATTTGAGCGCTTGGGCCGGGCGGTTAAGGCACGATTGAGAAAGGTCGACACAACTTTGACGGGATTCACTGGAAAACCCATCAGGCCGAGAGGGGTGATTGACTTGGAGATCCGCTTCGGAAGTCTGGGTCTGTCTCGGAAAATCAGTTTGGAGTTTGCCGTGGTCGACTCACCTTCCCCCTACAATGCCATACTGGGACGCGTCGGATTGAGGAAGTTGCGGGCCGTACCATCAACCATCCATTCGACGATTAAATTTCCAACACCAGGGGGCATAGCGACATTGGTCACTCAACCAAAGACGCAAAGGCACCATGATGCAAGGGAGGAGCCCATCGCAGAAACAAAAGAAATCAAGAAAAGAAATCATCCGTTGGGAGGAGTAAAACAGGACTGGCCGTGTGAACAAAAGAAGGGACCTAGGACCGGAAGGAAGGATGGAAGAAAGATGAATGGGCATGATGGCCAAGGAAACCCCAACACACCGGCCAAGAAACAAGCAATGGCTCAGGTAATCGTCAGTACGATATAACCACTAGAATGTCTTACTATTCTATTCTATTACTGTAACAATGTACGAACTAACGGGAAGAATGCAAATACCTTCGTAACTTAAGACAGGTAGTTTTACAAATTGGGAAAGCAAGGTCTGCGGGAATGCGGCCCGACAGAGGCATCGGAAGCCTGCCGAACGAGATAACAAAAGTCGAACAGGGATAGCCAGGAGAACGCCGCAAGCACAGCGGGCGATTGATTGTAAAAGCGTCCATGTAAATGGGGCTTAACGTATTCTGTGTAACACCCGAAAGGGTTTGATGTTAATCATTTAATGAAACGAAGCTACCCTACCGATGAGGGGGGCAATTTTCTCATGATATCTTTGAAATGTTTATGATATCCCAAGAAGGCTTGATATTGACTGTTTTCAATGACAAATGCAGTTACCCCACCATGGGAGGGAGTCAATGTCCCTGCGGAACATCACCTGAATATTTATGTGAGATCCCACATGTGTAACAATTACGAAACAGCTCGAACATAAGTTTAAAGTGACTCGTTCGGATGACTCGCGACATCCGGGCATAGTCAGTGTTCGAGCTAGGTGCTTGGAACACAAGTTTAAAGTGACTCGTTCGGGTGACTCGCGACATCCGGACGTAGTCAGTGTTCATTGTTTTCTGGACATAATTAGAAAATGACCCCCCCGAGAGGTTCACGCCCTCCGGGGAGTTTGTGGTCAATGTCCAAAGATGGTTGATACCCTAAAAAAAGGAAGGGGTTGCCATAATCCTGGCGGAAAGGCTGAACCACCTGTAAAATCTCGAACATAAGTAGAAAGTGATCCCTCCGAGAGGTTCGTGCCCTCCGGAGATTAGTGGTCAGTGTTCATTGTTCTCTGGACATAATTAGAAAGTGGCCCCCCCCGAGGTTCGCGCCCTCCGGGGAGTTTGTGGTCAATGTCCAAAGATGGTTGATACCTAAAAAAGGAAGGGGTTGCCATAATCCTAGCGGAAAGGCTGAATCATTTGTAACATTTTGAACACAAGTAAAAAACGATCCCTCCGGGAGGCTGGCCCCCTCCGGAGACTTTCGTGGTCAATATTCACATGGTCACCATACAACCACGCAAAATGTATAAACTTGCACTGTCGGAACTATGCAAACACAAAAATAATAACAAGCGAATGTCACGCGTCCATAATCAAAAGAACATACAAGTGCACTTTCGGTACCATACGAATGACAGATAACAACGGACAAACGATGCGATTCATAACACCTACGAATACCAAAGAACAACTATTCGACAACGTCCATTTCGAAGACCCAAATTGTCCCATTACAACCCACGCATGTGGTCCACGCAAAAAAAAAGAGAGAAGAATATATATTTCTGGGGAAGGGAAAAAGGAGGAAGAAGGATAAGACACACACATTACTAAATCACAAGTTAATAGAATCCGGCAGGGTCGTTCAAGGGTCCAGTAGAGCGTCCCATCATATCAACCGAAAGGTCAATTCCGCTAAATCTAGATCACTCCGGAAACAAGCAAGAACAATAGCACGAAACATGAAACATGGAGCACGCAAAGCACAAAACAATCATAAATATATGCAAAGAAACAAGACACACAAATTATTTGTCACAAGATTATTACAGTCATCCGGATGTATGTATATGAAAAAGAAAGAGAAAAATTGTTCTTGGCTCAAAGGCCTTACAACACAAGGTAAACCAAATCACTCGGAAACTTAGGGGGCCGACCCGTCCTTTCCAACAGACGGTCCCTCGACGTTAGTAGTCCCGGAAGTTGATCCCTCGGCGGCATTAACAGTCGGAGCACGGGGAGAAGCAGCCGGGTCGGGATCAGGGAAGATTTTCAGGATCTCATCAAGAGACTTAAGATAGGAACCGCTGATCTTCTTGATATAAGGATACTCGGCGGTAAACAACCCGTCAAATGCCGGGTCGAGTTTCTTCGCAGCATCCACATCCAGATCTTCCGTTTTGGCCAGAATGGCGGCCACTTCTTCCGGCCCGCGGCCCTCAACCACACCTTCCATAAACCCAGATTGCGAGGACAAGCTGAAGGGCCCTGCTAGATGATTCTTGTACTCATAGCTGCCCAACAGACGACGAACAACCTCTGGAAGGACCTCCTTAACTACCCTGAACCTTTCTGCTTCGGTGCGGCCCACTCGGGCAATCAGATCTCTCTTTTCTTCCCGAAGGCTCATGTTGTCCTTCACTTCGTCACTCAGGTTAACTTTAGCTTTTTCCAAATCAGCTTCCAAGGCGCTGATTCGTTCCGCTGCGGCCAACCTCTCATCCTCCACCAACTTCTCCAACTCTTTCACTTGCCCCATCAACTCCGACTCTCGCACCAGGCAGGTGGAATGCTCCATCTTCAGTTGTTTGAGCTCTCCCCCGTTCTTTCCAAGGTTTCCACAATGCTGGTGGACCTCGTGAAGCTCGCTATGGTCGTGAAGGAGTTTCTCGAACCGAAGCAGCAAGTCCGACTGAGCAACGGACCCCATACCCAAAAGTCTCCAGGCTCTCTGAACGACCTCAGCATCCCCCAAACTCTCCAGAAACGACTCCTCTTTCGGAGTCGGTAAGTGCAACAACAGTTCCCGACAGACCTTCCAGTTATCCAACCGGTCGTCCTTGCTCACCTTCCACGTCGGCACATGCAAAGAGGCCGACTCGCTGTCACCGGCTACCTTACCCTTCCCGCGGTTAGAAGCAGCAGCAGAAGAAGCCCCTACATTTTCGAAAAGTTTTATTTGTTATTATTGCAAGTCAAACAAAAATGGCGGAACGAATGCATAATTTGGAAATCAGCGTTTCATAAAGGGAAAGAAAGAAACACTTACCAGCACCGGTGGCCTCCGACGTAAAGCCCTCGCCGGTACCTCCTTGGGTATCCGGCCGTTTTCTTCCGGCCGAAGCATCGGCCCCCTCCGGCTGTTTTCTTGCGCCCGAGGCACCCTCGCCTTCATTGGGCTCTCGGAAGGTACCCCCTCCGGATGAATCACGATGAAGACGGACTCTCGTTCCCTGTGTTTGAGCCTGAAAGATGGGTCGGACGACATCCTGATCCGGTTTTCTCTTTCGGGAGACTGAGACCTTGGGGTCAGACTTGTCGACTCCGGTCATTTCTACCGTCTGCTCAGGGATAACGGTTTGAGGAGCAGCGGCAGCATGCGATCCCTGGGTTTGACTCCCTTGATGCTTGTCCCCCTGGGTCACCGGCACATCCTTCTTAACTTTGGGCTTCCTCAGGTATTGAGACATTGTGATAACTGCAAAAAACGGATGCAGATAATGGTCAAAACGTTGCACAGGCAAGGGCCGGAACACAACTAAAATAATAAAAGGAGATAGATAGAGGCCGTAAGGGCATAACCCTTCCCCCGATTCTCCTAGAAGCCGCCCACTAGTTGGGATACCCCCAGTCGGGCGAGAGCCCTACTACGTGGAAAATTCAAACGACACAAGGTCTATCGTTCCCTAAGCCATCTTATCGGCGTTCGGGGTAAAAGAACTGAAGGGTTTATAAGGAAGCTACGAAGAGAAACCTCGAAAAATTTTATATGGTGCCTTCCTAACAACGCTAGGTATGCTTCTCTACGGTACTTCGTAATCCATGATAACCCCATGCACTGCCCTTTAACCCCATCGAAAGGCACGTGTCTCTACGATAAACTTGGGGAGGAATCATTGGACCCCTGGAAAGTTCTCACAAGTAGAAGTGGGCAAAGCCGATGCGGTTTTGCCGGGGGAAAGAGGGATACAGCCAAACAGTAAAATAAAGTTAAGGCAGAGACGATTCGAAACATACCTTGGAAAGACGAAAGACTAGTAGGAAAATGGAGGACAGACTGGCAAGAATCGTTCGGAAAATAATACCGGAAGGCGTCTCAGTTAAGATTATGGAATTACGGTAGTAAAAAAAAACACACATCAATGTCACTATTTATAGGAAGAACTCAGGATGTGGAATGTCACGTTGGGCAAGACGCTGACGTGGCTGCAAATCTGCACACGAACTAAACACGCGCATACGTGTCAGTCCATTGATGACGACCTACATGGAACAACCGTGAAGTGGCAGAATTATAAAATAATTATAAAAGAGGGAGGCACACTCATAAAAATACTAGGGCGATACTTGGTAGAATCGGTATGATGTAAGACATGCTAGAATCTAACGGCATATCCTTCAGAAAAGGCCAAACGTAAACCCATAGTTTGTCAGCAATGTCATACCATCGGCATAATCGCAGCGTCTACGCACAGAAGGGCAAGGCCCTCCGGATAAATTGAAAAAGGCACCCCGACCTATTGGGTGCACGCAATGATCACTCACCAAAAGAAATAAAGACATACAATGTACATAGAGGATCAGGAACGATACGATAATAGCTCCCACACGTCGAAGCCATAACACGTCAAAACTAACTCTTCAAGGCATTACACCATCGGCCAAATTGAAAAGCAAACGCAACAGTAATACCGAAGATTCAGGCCGACAGACCATAAGGTGATCTTTGGAGTGTCGCGTCAACACTTTACTAACAATGTAATTCTGATATTACATGCATATATCAGATGGAACAGGTTAAAATATGAAGCAGCCATAAGGCATTATCTTAGTCTCATTGGTGTATATGTTCGAATGAAACATGCCGAAAGGGTATGACATAAACATTACTGGTACCGAAAGGCGCACAGATATTATACAAATATTACATCATCGGTCTTCAACCGATAATGCAATACTGGGGGGGGACATGTTGACGTATGTGTCCGAACGGCCTGTCTCGACCGGCCGTCCGGACGACATCGAGCCGCCCGGGCATACCGGAAGGCATACGACTCATCCGGCCAAAATCACTGTGAGTAATAGGACAGGTGGCATTTACCTTTTGACAGATGGCAGCTACAGACACCGCCGCCGCCTCCCCAGGATTTACGGGATTATGTCGGGGACATATCCCCTGAAAATCGGGCGCCGCCATTTCAGGTATCAAGGTCGAGTACTATAAATACTCGACTCATTTACTGCTCTCAACTAACACTTTTACCTGCATTAACTTCTCACTATAATTGATAGCCCTTTCGGAATATCAAATACTTATTCTCACACCGGAGGTGGGTCCTGGGATAACACCCGGGGCGAGCCTAACGTGTGTTGTTGTGTGCAGATATCCGGAGGACCCCAAATAGCCGAAAGGACTTACACCCAAGCCTACCGGAGGAACCCAAGTTGAGTTCAACCAGGAGGCTCCCTTTATTTGTCTGAAGTGATTGCAAGAAATTGCTTCAACATAAATATTGTGACACTGAACTTGACTGACATTTATCTATATTGATGTATTTCCAAGAAATTTTTTCACATAAATATTGTGACTATGAAATCATTTAATTTTTCGTGATGTATTTATGGGACACTGAACTTGACTGACATTTATTTGTTTACTAAGTTTTGTTAATAGCTAGCTGGTTTCGGGTTTAATTTGTTTATAACAATAGTTTTCATTTAGTGGAGGGTACAATATGAAATTGTAAAGGTTTCGAGAGATATATGAATTTTCTCTAAGAGCACTGTAGTGGGAGACTTTTCGGCGTGAAAGAACGACCATGTCAGTGTGACTACACCGTTGCCAACATGGTTGGCTTAATGTGATTTTGTGTTGCTTGAGGCTTCATTTTCGGTGAATAACGGAATTTATGGTTAGCACCACTTTGAGCCGACCACTAAATCACACCATGCATGGTTAGCACCACTTTGAGCCAACCCTGCCGAGCACAGTGTGGTCCGCCAACATGGAAGACGAACCATGCGAGATATGAAAAACTACGTCTAACGTAATAGAAATTAGTCACATGTTGAATTTAAAATGAATAGTAAATTGCAAAATGTTACTCCCTCCGTCTCAAAATTATAGTCCATATTTCCATTTTAGGATGTCTCAAAATAATTGTCCGCTTTCCATTTTTAGTAATAAAAAAAGAATTTAGTGAGAGAATATTCCATTTGAGTGGTTAAAAATTGTAAGGGTCTCACTTTTATTAAACTTTGTGAGTATTTTCTCCTGACAATAATTTTGAGACGGAGAGAGTACTATTGTATGTATACGAGAAATGTTGCTCAAGCAAAAGTTTCATTTTGTAGCTACGAAATAAATTGTTAGCAAACCATAATAAGAAAAATGATGTAAATTTAAGAGTAAAAACCAGGGAATTAAGGGGATTAGATGTTTATTTGTTATATTGTTAAACTTAAAAATGCGTTAAAATTTGAGTTTTGCTAAATATAGCCCTAACGGTTAATTTTAAGAAACAAAAATATGAATAAGTGTTGGCACATTAATACATTGAGTCGGTTGAGAGATGTTAAATGTAGGGGTTTGACACTTATTATTGAAGGTACAACCAATTCATGCGTTTCCAAATATCTTAAACGTAACACTTAAGTGTTACATTTAGTAATTTCCTTGTAAATAAAACTTAATGGTTTAGAGAGTATCATGTATTATTAGTAAATTTAAGGATGTGTTTTCAAATATTGTGGGTGTTAAAAGCTAAAGTCTAATGGTTTTAAGGAAGATGCTTTTGAAAATCGTGAGCGTTATAATCAAAAGCTTTACGGGTTTAAAGGTTAGTTTGTATTTATTTATTTATTTTTTATTTATTATTATTTTTTTTGAACAGTAAAGGTTAGTTTGTATTTATTTTTTTATTTTTTATTATTATTATTTTTTGAACAGTAAAGGTTAGTTTCTATTAATAGGATTTTTTTTTTTTTTTTTTTTTTTTTTTTTAATATAGTGGGTGTTATAACATAAAACTTAAAGAGTTTAAGGTGTATTTTCTATTGTCAATAAACCTAAGGGACTATTTTCAAAATTTATTAGGAAATGTCAAAGAAGTTACTGGAGATGAACACTAGTTTTTATTTATTTATTTATTTTTTTCATCACAAATGTTAATATTGAAATGTATATACATGGATGTATTATTCGGAGAACCCTGAAAATAAATGCAAACTCAATGGAACTAATAACATCAAATACATATATGTTTTTAATATCAATACCCTATGTTATTATATCATATGTTTATTGCTCATTTTTCTAATGATTTTATTATATTTGGTACATAATTGCTCTACTTTTGCACTTTAGTATTAATCAGGAGCAATTGTTGAAAAGACACGGAAACGGATAAGAATTATGCTCAAATAAAAATAAATTAAAAATTTTGGATGTTTGTTACACTGTTTTGGTCATAACTTTTTTGTTCGAGCTTCGTTTTAAATGATTCAAAAGACCGCTGAAAGAGGAAAAAGAGATCTTCACACTTAGCTAATTAGTTGCATGAAAATATGAAGTTATATTGTGATTCTATCTGCTGGAAAACTGAACTCGTGGCATGAACTTGCAACACACGTTTGGGATATTGTTAATTAAATTGTGCTAAAAGGGAAGCCCACACTTTCTTTTGATGGGCCAGTTGGTTTTGCAAAGAAAATAGAAAACGTGCAAAGGGAATAAAAGATACTCCACCAGAGGGTTTTATCCCATTCATTTTTTGGGGAGGAGGAGTCGACAGTTAAGAGTTCGGAGGTTTTAGTTTGAGGGTTTTTCCCCAACCATCATTGAGGAACTCAACCATTCAAGAGAAGTCAACTTTTATCATCATAAACAATTGTTTCTATTCGGTTTGTTTAACGTTTTCATAATGAATTCTTTTGATTTATCGTTTATCATATCTCTTGTTATATGTTTGTTATGGAATACTTAACACTTATGAGAGTTAATGAACATTAAACTGACAATTTACTTAGTAATTAAAGTGCAATTCAAAACACAAGACATGTTATATAGTTTAGTTGGAGAACTTAACTAGGTATCACCCACGACAATCGTGATAGTTAGGTATAGGAAATATGTGTAGAGACTAATGGTCATAACTAAACCTCCACTACATCTGACCCACTAAGTTAGTAGCCAGTTAAACATTGCACATTCGAATCATGTCGTTAAGGGGTTAAAGGATTAGCTAGGTGAGCACGTCTTCTATATATTGATTTAATCTTAGTTTTATTTTCTTTGCAATTTTATTATTGTCATTTTAATTATTTTCAATTTTATAGTCATGTGGATTAAAAACACAAGTTATCGTTTTATTCAATTTGCTTTCAAAACATATAAGTTCACTCGCTCCATCAAACGACTCGGTCTTATCGAGGCTATACTATACACGAACGGATACATTGTCTGAGAGTGTTATCCCCCCACTTGACTTCTACTTGTTCTATAGTCGACTCTCTAATTTAATTTAGAAAAGTTATCTTCCAAATAAGAATTAAAAAGACATCACTTAACAATCACTTAATCATAAGTATGCATAACCAAACACCTCACGAAATAGGAAATGAAAACACTCAACAACTCAACTAATCTAAGTGTAATCATATAGTGAAATCGCTCAACTGCTCGGTCCCTGCGAATATTCTATCACAAGCTTGACAAAGATACGTTTCTCCACCACTAGAGTTTAGATGCAACTATTCATAAAGGCAAATGGGTAAAACATTAATAGCGTATGAGAGTTTCAACCCAAATAGCTAAAGCTCATACACCCGCAACAGGCCAAAGACAAGCCCATAAAGGCTATAAACTATCACAATCTACCTGGGAAGCAAGTTCCCAGGCTTGTTAACAAGCAAACCAAATAAACGCATCCAGGCAAAGGCCAGACTTGAATCCTATCCAAGCCGTTATAACTGACACCACGTGTCACTACCTCATTCGAGTAGGGATTGTGAGATTGTGCTACAAATATCAAGCTCATACGCGATATCGTGCATTGAGCATTCCATGAATCTGATAGAGCCAAGGATTACACGCGATGTGTCATTCTTGTCTCCTCCTTTGGATGACCACCACGTGTGTGGAAAACTAGAAGGGGGGTTGAATAGTTTTACCGTTTAAAATTAATTCGCTTTGTGACTTAACGTGATTTCAATGTAAGTATGCACAAACAAACAATATAATATAAGTAAGTAAGGAAAGGAATGATCAAACCACACAACACCAATATTTATAGTGGTTCGGCTACAAGGACTCTCTTCCTTGCCCTACTCCACTCCTCGAGCCTCTAACTCGAGAGTTTTCCTTCACTAAGAAACAAGCTCCCTTCTAGGCGGAGAAAACCTTTACACGTCGCTTAATCTTTATCCGGTACTAAGCTAAACACCGGGTTCTTTACAAGGGTACAACCACTCCCGTTGGTTCTTTACAAGGGTACAACCTCCTGACACTCTTTGTGTTTTAAGGACTAAAACACTAACCAAACTCTACTGAATGAATGATACAAACAATGAAGTGTGAACTAATACAAGATCACACAGACTCTATACTAAAAGGATAATAACAGACTGTTAATCCTTATATGCTGTGATCTTCTTTGCTACAAAAGGAAAGATCAATGAAATGAATGAATGATATGGGTTAGTGATATGTAAATGAATGAGTATGTATTTAAGCTATATGAGTGATGAAATGACCAAATGATCAGCTTGCTATTTATAGGCAAAGCTGATCAACAGCTGGCGGATCCGGCGGATCCCAAAACTTGGATCCGTCTTTGTATGGATTTGGATCCGCCGTGTCAGGCCAGCTAAGAGATCTTCAAATCTTTCCAAATCTTGCCATATCCTTCCATATCTTCAAATGTCAACTCTTTGGCTTGAAGATCTAAACAAAATATCACAAAATCTATCCAAGATTGTGTTCATGATGCATGCCATGATGTCATCCTAATATTTTAGAAATAAAGTTTCTATTTTAAGGAATAAACATGTAAATGTGTATATGTTATTCCTAGTAAACTTTGTAATGTGAAAATGTGTTTTTAAAAGACTTATCACTATAAATGTAAAAGACTTAATCTTATTTATGCTTTGCTTAAAGATAAACTTTGTAATTGTCATTAACATAACTAAGCAAAGATCGCAAAATATAAATAACGTTTTTAGGATGATATTTGTATTAACAACGTGGACCATCCTCAACCATTGGATTGCATTCGTGGGTGGCACGAAACCCTAAATGCATCTCTATAAGTACCGGTTCATTTCCATGAAATGGACCAAGTCATAATCAATGTGAAGCTAATCAATCTTCACACACAACCCACACATACTTTATAGTCATATGTGAGGGTTACCCTAACTTTTGATCCTTGATCATACCTTGGGGTCCCTACCAAACGTGAAAAACCAAAAATACGTTATTGTCAATCACACCCCAAATCAGTGATTACGTACCATACGTAAACATGGTGCCATTCGTGTTATACGAAACATAAAAAGCCTTCATTTTTTTTTCATTTTTCTGGCACCAGAAAATTCAAAAACCTTCATTTTTATGAAAAAAACTCCGACTCATAGTTACAAACCCTGTTTTACAACCATAATGAATCGTCAACATCATTTACATCTAAAAAAGAATCACAATATTCGAAAATCGCTTCACGTGCACATGATCCAAACATGGATACCGGGAAAAAAAGTGAAACAACAAGGTATTAGAAAAATGAACTCCGAAAACCAAGGAACAATTTCCTTGGGAAGGATTCTTTCCTTTTATGGATCCAGTGGTTATCATGGCGGTGGTTGCTTGGCACAAATTAGCATAATCTACATGGATGGAGGCAGCTCAGTCAACGTCATGTACGATCACTATTATAAGTAGCTACCTAGAAATGTTAGAAAACTAATTAGTCCAAAAACTGTTCCGCTCATTGGATACTCATCTAAGAGATCCATACCCGAGGGAGTAATTCACCAACAAACAACAATTAGAACTCACCCATTGTCACAAACAGTTGTCATGGAATCTCACGCCGTGAAATCAAGTTCCAAATACAACATTTTGTTCGAAAGACCAACAATACAACAACTATGTGCGGAGGTGTCTACGATCATGTCGCATGTGCAATTCCCCAGGGAAAGCCATAGTCAAGATTGATTATCCAGGAGAAGACGTGGAGCTGGAAACAACAGTGGACATAATGACAATCCAAGAGATACAATGGGAAGCTCTGCCTTGAGACAACATAAATTATGGAAATGTGGTAATCAACGAAAAGCACCCTGATCAACCAATCGTCATTGGAAAACACATCTCACCCCATGTAAAAAAATCAACTTATTCAATTGCTAGCCAATTGCCTTGATGTTTTTGCCTAGACACCAACCGACATGGCAGGCGTTCCTAGAGAATTTGCCGAAAACAGTCTTGGTCTAAATCAATATGCACCACCAATTATGCAAAAGAGGAGGAATATCTCCCTGGAAAGGTCAAACTCCATGACCTCTTAGGTCAGAGATCTTATTCAAGCAGGAATCCTTTGTCTTAAAAAATTTCAAACCTATGTCGCAAACCCAGACATGGTCAAGAAGGATAATGACACTTATCGCATGTGTGTTGACTTCACTGACCTGAACAAGGCATGATGTAAAGACAATTGCCCACTACCTCCAATTGACTAAAAGGTAGAATCTCTTTCTAGCTTCAAATACAAATGTTTCTTGGACACCTATAAGAGCAATCACCATATTCTTATGAAGAATTCAGACGAAGAAAAGACAACCTTCTTCACGAATGAGTGAATATATTGCTACACCAAAATGCCCTTTGGGTGGAAAAACACAGGGGAAACATATCAAACATTGGTAGCCAGAGAGTTCAGAGACCACATAGGAGCAACTTGGAAGCCTATATGGACGACATGGTAATAAAAAGCAGGACTGACGAAGATTTGATCAAGGACATGTTAGTGAACTATTATTGAGTTTTAGGTTACCATAATGATTCAACACAAGTGTATTAAAGATAGAAATGAGATAGAGAGAAATAGAGTAGGTCAATTATATCATAAGATAAATGGAAAAGGTTTAGTAGCAATATGAGAATAACTAACAACTAATAAGTGTGAGTTACATGGGTATTTATAGGAGTGGAAGGCTAGGGCAACATCACTTAGCTCTTCCATCCATACGTTTACTAAAGCTCACGGCCCATGGGCCTTCTACATGGACCGATCATTAAATCTATACATAAAGGCCTTATAACTTATCAACCTATTACATTATTAGATGACCAAGACTTGATAATAGTTATACGTATTCCCAACAATCTCCCCTTAAGGGTTGGTCATCAAAGGTTGCTTGACGTCTTCTTTTCTTCTTTGGCTTTGACGTTTCATGTATCTTTGTTCTTTGTTCTTGTTCTTTGGGATATGGTAGTGTAGTGATCTGCCTTTCATCAACGTAATTGGTTTGGTTGCTTTCCGTCTTCATACAACATGCTCATACTTCTTTTGACTATGAATCTTCATACTAATGAGGTACTCTTTAATTCACTTTGATCTATGTCACTTTACTTTGTAGATTCTTTGACATTTGATGTAGAATGTTGCATTGATCTTTGGTGGGTACATTATCTTCATTAGAATGAGCATGTGGAATAGTAACAATCTTTCCCCCCAAGAATCATTCATCGATAACTGCATGGTAAAGGTTAGTGATAATACCCAATCGATCATTGTGGACTATTCATAAAGATTAGACCACTACGATTGTTTTTCTGATGAATGTCTTGATTCCATTCACCTTGGTCGAGCACATCAACCGTCCGAATCCTATTAAGGACAGTTATCAGTACCTTGGATAGAATCTAAGTAACGACCCACATCAGGACTCGATTCGTTAAAGGAATCTCCTTAGCGGAATTTCCAGTACTTACAGGTTCAGACTTTGAGATAATCAACAACATAGTTTGAAGACTCTCTCTAATCCTTACTGTTAGTGAAAATATTACGATATTTAAACTAAGCGATTTCTTCGGTTTTAATAATGACAAACATGTAACTTGTAATACATAACGTAAAATGTGCAAGTTACTTGTAAACACAAATTATCAATGCATACTTACATCAACACCTCCCGACGTCTCAAGTATGCTTCAACGAAGTCGTAGATTTCCATTCCGACATAAATCACTCAAGGTATGCACAAACAAATCTACTACTTGACAAATGATCAAAGGATTTTATTTTTCTAAACTTCACATTTTTAATGTGACAAAACACTTTTTCAAAAATATATTTCACAAATTATTTTTGAATTAAAAAGAAATGTTTTATTTTGAAAAATATGTTTAAAAATCCCAACAGTCAAATTTCCCCCCAAAATCAGCTCCAACCTTCCCCAAATAAGTTTTCACCAGAAAAGACAAAATTTGGAGCGTCCTTGTCTGGGACGACTCCACGGTTCCACTAAATTTAGTGGAACCGTGGGACATTTAGTGGAGCCGTCCGTACAAAATTTTTTGTGACGTTCAGATTTTTCTTGCCTATAAATAGTAGACCATTTCACACTTCCAACTTGATTTTTCCAGTCACTTTTCTCTTGTCTAATCCCTCCTCACTTAGATGACTTTCTTTGATCATTTGGAGAGTCTTAGTTTGTTTAAGAGTGATCCAATCCTCCATTCAAGTGATCCTCTTCATTCCTCTTGATTAGCAAGAGAAGAACACAAAGTATCCAAGTAGATACAAAGTGTTGTCATCCCTCTTGATTAGCAAGAGAAGAACAAAAAGTATCCAAGTAGATACAAAGTGTTGTCATCCCTCTTGATTAGCAAGAGAAGAACACAAAGTATCCAAGTAGATACAAAGTGTTATCATTCCTCTTCATTTGCAAGAGAAGAACTCAAAGTATCCAAGAAGATACAAGAGTTGTAGTTGTTAGGTCTTGTAACATTTGTTACACTCTTGATTGTATCATAGCATACATCAAGATCAATTTTCTTTTGAGAGTTTGTGAGGGAAGATCATTTTGATCTTGTCGAAATCTTGGAGATCTCTTGAAGCCATTGGGCTTGTGTGTATTGATCAAGTAGATCAAGGGTAGATCGGGTAGATCGTGGTAGATTGGTGCTAGCTAAGATTAGCACTCGACATCTAGCTTAGTGTCGAAAATAGGATAAGCGATGTGTATGGTGTAGATCGGGTAGATCGTGGTAGATTGGTGCTAGCTAAGATTAGCATTCGACATCTAGCTTAGTGTCAGAAAACAAGTTAAGTGTCGTGTACGGTTTTCTCCGCCTGAAGGGAGTTTGTTGATTAGTGAAGTAACTCTCGAGTTGGGTACTCGGGGAGTGGAGTAGGGCGAAGAGGAGCTTCATGACCGAACCACTATAAATTATCATGTCCGGTTTGCGCCTTCTTACTTATCTCTTTACTTTCATTTTATTCTTTATCGCTTTATGTTTATATTTGCATTGTGTTTATGCTTGTGTGGCTAGTTGCTTATGTTATGTTAATTATGTATGTGTCATGGTTGATTGTGCTTGTGTTGTAGTTTAATTCATTCATCCCTAGATGATATATGATCATAGTTGACACTTTTCATATTACGTCACACTTGATCGGGAGTTTGATACAAAAAGTTTTAAGTTTTAAATGGAAACGTATTCAACCCCCCCCTCTACGGTTTCCACAATTGGTATCAGAGCCACGTCGCTCAAATTTTTAAAACAAATGGTTTTCAAAATTGAGTACGATCCATGTATCAAATTACCCATGAAGATGATAAAAATATGAAAAGTATTTAGTTGCTTAATACTTACAAGTTTTGTTGTTAAGTATATGTTGTCAAACTAGCTTGAAGGTTTTCTTTAATTAATAAAAGTTGGTTCTGTTCAAAACTGAAATAACAGGTACGGCATCGTTAAATATAACGTACAGTTCTACTAAATATGGACGGTACCACTAAATTTAACGGTACCATCGTATGTTTTTCAGAATTTGGTAATTTTCAAAAAATTCGTATAAAATCAACCGTAAGTCCATAGGAGTCGTGCCACCTATCGTTTTAAAATTAATTGAGTCAACTTTCACTTAAAAATAATTTTAGAAAGTGATTGTAAAGTAAAATTTACGAGAGTCTTTAATTCGTAACAGAGAGTCTTTTTCGGTCATGCCGATTGCACAATTTTTTTGTCAAATCACAAAGTAAACATCACACGTTGATGCATTCATGATTTCAAGGTGTTGATCAAATTTTTAAATGGGGTGGAAAATAATTCATTTTCAAATAAAGTCAAGCTAAGTGTACATTGTTATACTTAATACACAAAATGACGATAAGTATCTTTGTGTGTTATGCTAAATGACTATTTGCTTTTCTTTGTGTCTTAGTATTGTTAGTTAATACTTTTGTATGCTTATTGTTATTTTTAGTTGAGCTAATTTTATCTATAAGCATAAGTGTCTTTCATGCCTTGTTGCTATGTGTCAAATATTAGCTTTTCGGCTTATGCGTCAATAGGACTTAGGCTAGACTTCTTGTACTAAGTTGTGTAATTGATTTTGCATTGCATATAGGCATAGACCATTTTTCTTGCATTTCTTGCAAGTTTTTAAAATGGTTTAGTAACCTTCTTAGGAATAGAAACTAAGTTGGTAGATCATGTGCGTTGAAAGCTATTGTCTTACACAATTATTTTTCAAAAGGTTTAAGTGTAAAAAGTATATCACCCCAAAATGCTTAATACTTTCATAAAATCCGTAACATGATCTTTAAAACATTACATCATTTTGTCTTGTTTGACCATGGGTTGTCTAAACAAGATAAAATGTCATTTTAATACATTAGTATTTAAGTAAAAGAAAATGTATTAAACTTGCATTGATTTAACACACATACAAAATGTTTTAAACATTTAGTATTTCATGTATGTTGTATAAAAATAGTTAAGATAATTATTTCTATACTAATGAGGTGTCGAAAAACTAAGAATATTATACTTAATAATATAAATAGTTTTTCTCAAATAAAAATAAATGACAATATCAAAGTAGTAACTTAATATGTCATTAACCTCACACATACAACTAGCATTGGAATAGATGGAACACATTCATTAAATTTTTATTTTCTTTTTAAAAAGGAGTGATTGTGAGGGTCAAGAAAGATTTCGAGTACATATCAATTCATTATTCAAATTATGATTGATATTATTATCGAATCTAATTGACAAGTTTTCGAGTGTGGACATGAAATTGGAGTCATTATTTGTCTAGCTTCAAGATAACATTAAAATATGATGAAATATATTATCTTGAATCTACATACTCAATCACACTCGATTGTTATGAAAATAATGACGTCCTCTCAAGACGAAAATAATATGCATCGGATCATAACTCACACTTGTGTTGAAGATGCCATATTGAGTCTTCTTGTCCAATGGTTGTGTTCCAAACTTTAAACTAATATGTTTAAAAGATGCATAAAATACACAACTAAGTAGGATTGACAACTTAGATGTTTCATCCAAAATATACAAGTAATTTACATTGCAATGCAAACAACATATGTAAACTTTGCTCATGAACGACTCAACACTCAAAGTCACATGTCTAGTAAAAGTGTCACACATAATATGTTATTAACTATTATGTAAGTCATCAATCTTTGAGAATATCACATGTATTTCTCTTATCAAAAGATTGAAAAAGGATAACTTATATCCTATGCATCTTATTCCCTTTGTAACATGAATGGTTATGTTACATGAGAATACATTGCATCCTGTTAACAAATATAGGATATTAGAGTTGAATAATAACCTAATACGACATGTGTCATTGCATAAACAAGTAAAATTGGTCATACACTAAAATACTTGTTTCACTAAGCATTCGTAAGAGTGATAAGTTTCCTCTTAGAAAAGCATACTTGTTGAAATAAACAGTATGTCTCATTTTAAATAAAATACTCACAAAATCTATTGAGGTAAATAACCTCTACTAGATTCTTTCCTCAAGTTATGCAAAGGAGCATTCTTGAAACACACACGATGTAGTAGATTCTACATCGTATCACATTAGAGTGTCTCTTGGTTCTAGGAAACCAAATCATGTTAAAGTAACATGTAACAAGTCAACAAACAAAGATGTTGTCCAAGAGATCATAAAATACACCATCTCCATCAAATAACCTCTAAATCTCAAACACGAAATTAAAACATTTCGCTTGCCTTTGTTAGGAGTTGTGTAAGACATGTCATTCTCTTAACCGACTTTCAAAGTATGGTTAGTTGAGTCATATTAGGCCATGTATTAGCGAAGTAAGCTAATATCATCTTTGCTACACTTCAATAGGAAAATATAGGAATTTGAATTTTTCTAACATGAGAATGACTACTAGAGAACCTATCGCACTAGAAATTCAATTTGACCTAACGGTTGAATTACTTCCAGGAGAGAAGTTGGGTTTGTGGTATAACCCGTAAAAATGGTCGTGTTTAGCCTTAATTGAGCACCACTAGTGATAGTCTCATACTCATTCTCTAACTTGAAAATTTTTCATTCCTACATTTGACTAGAGACAGTTTACATAGTTGGACTTTATCTCCCGTTAGGATTTCATTTTAAACAAGTAGTAATTAGGATCTGCCTTAGCAAACCTAGATTGCTTGCATCCCACATACGTGTATCAAAATGATAACATGTTCTCGTAAGATATGGTTAAATGTCTTCATGATCTTAAATGCTAAATGATTATCATGTTTTACATGATGCTTGCATTTATTCCTTATGTGCATTTTACATGATTTACTTGTAAAGTTTGCACCCACGCTATGTCCTTTTGTCACATTAGGAATTAGGTATGCCCATCACTATGAACCCTTAGAAGTCATAGAGCCATACACAAGTGTCAAAACCCATAAGTCAAAGTAGTCGCGAAGTTACCCTAATTCCCCAGTCATCACTTCGCCTTCTTCCAAGTAATACACCCTTTTGTCATGGGAATGTTAGGAACAAACCTAGTAGAACTCGGAGTAGGGTTGACAACTTGAATATTTCATCTGAAATATTCAAGTAAGTTTAACTTGCGATCGCAATTGTTAAATGTCATATCCGAAACATCATACTCAAGCCTTTTAACAACATATGTTAAAACGATCATCCAAAAGCTAAAAGCTAACATCAACCCTCGGATGACAAAGGACTCACAAGTTACTATATAAGTGATTAGTAGTTCATTTCATCCTCGTGTGATTATACACGTCTTAAGATCCCAAACCCTGCTGCGAACCAGCACCATAGGCCTAGCTTTACATCTTTCAAAACCCCGTTAAACACTCATGTGCGAAGCACATCAAAATCCGTAAATCAACCAAACCTCTCAACCGAGAATCCCTTAACTATCTCTGTCTAGGTCTAGGAATGATGGAACATATTCCATAAATCTTATGACTATTTAAATATTTCACTGGAAATATTAAGTCATCCTTCACATCGCTCTAATGACTACCTATGTATTTCCTTGGAAATATAAAAGTCATTTCTTCTCGTCTAGTACCGTTTGAAGAATTTATTAGGTATAAATTCTCGCCTCGTGTCGAAAAGTCTCACTAAATCAGCGAGATTTATTCGAAAAATCATCTTAAACTCCGATGACTACTTAAATATTTCATCCGAAATATTTAAAGTATATTTAATTTGCTAAATGCAATTAAATGTCATTTCTCGTTCTCAATTAATGTTCACCGAATCCCGTTGGGTTCATTCATAAAGGAATTTATTTGGTATAAATTCTTTTAATCCAAATCCAGAAAAGTCACAACATATGTGAAATTTCTTTGTCAAAAATCTTCCTTTCAATTCTCACCAACACCATCAAAATCCACTCGATGTAGTCTTGAACCAAAACCATCTCCTATCAGAATAGATTCTATCTATCATCTGATTCCTTAGCCTTTTCCCTTTCACTTCCGCATGGTATTAAACACTACCAATGCTTCCGCATCCCACTCATCTTCCACACATTTCAAACGAAGAATCGCTAGGATACGTTGAGATAACCCTTCCTCATCAACATTGATAACCCACTAGAACCTTATCACTAACCTCACAACCTTGAAGATTTTATCTTCTTAACCCCTAGGATATCTCCACGTCATCACTTGCCTCATCATAATATTCTATGAATATTCACAATGATTGAGAAGAGCTACGTGAGTTTAAAGGTGAAGTTTATCGTATGCTATCCACCACCTGCCATTACGTTACTAAGCTCATCGCTTCCATCATCGTTCGTTTTCCTCTTTATCTTCTACATCTTGTCCGGATAGTAATAGATTAAGGGGGAGCGAAAACACACTCATACTGTCTTTCACCAAACACTCTCAAGAACATACAAATGTGGTTCTTATTCCCTAGGAAACTACCCTTTAGCTGCCCTGAACTAGGCTACACAGGAAAATTCATGACTTCCAGGCCACGGTACCATTAAATTTAACGGTACCGTGTGGTATTTAGTGGTACCGTGCCTATGTTTGACGAATTTTCAATGTTCCCTCCTGATCCCTGCATCCCTAACCTCAAACCTGCAAAATTTTGCAAGCTCACACACACCCTAAGATTTCCTCACTACACCATAGGACACCATCATCAACTTTAGTTTGAATCCCACAACCCTTGCCTATATAAGGCCTCACTACTGCAAGCTTATCTTGCATCTCATCTTCAAACCTCACATTAACATCTTTCATCATCACACTTAAACGTTTTAGCTACACTTCATTCTTGACAGTGATAGTTAGTCTAAGAACCTTCAACCCATAGATCATCACACTCAAACCTTATAACCTTCAACTCATCACACTCAAACCTTACAACTACTCCTCACTTTGGATAAGTGATAGTTAGTTCAACAACCTTCAATCCTCACAAATACATGAAACCCTTCATGCACCAAATTATCTCTAACACACAACTAGGATCATCCAACCTAGAAACCTAGAACTTCGTTACCTTAACCCCGTTAGAGATATCCACCAACAATCCTGTTAGGATCACATGCACCTTTCCTTTTCCCTTTTGAAATATATCATGCATCTCATTGTCAGTGCAAACGATATATTAACCTAAACCATCCTTTCCCACCTTTCCTCAAAGGGCAAAACCAACATCTCCAACCACATCATCATCATCCTCCACTTTTAGGATTCCTACACCCTTACCTCCACCAAGTTCACCACAACCTTTAGCTATTACACTAACCCTATCACCATCAAACCTCTTTGGACTTGGCACCAACACATCATCCTTATCACCATCACCATCACCACAACCTTTAGCTCTCACACTAAACTTGTCACCTACATCACCTTTTGAACTTGGCACTAACACATCATCCTTATCACTATCACCATCACCACAACCACTAATGGGTCATCTCATTATTTATCCCCTACAACCACATAACCCAAGTTGTCCTTGTTGTCACCACAACCAACACTCTCCCACCTTATGGAATCATTTAGGTATAACCTCTATCGAGTCTACTTTATGGCACGACTTGTCATAATGTAATCATTTAAGAGTATGTCTTATCAACAAACTATCCTTAACATCAATCATCTTGAGTAGATGATTATGTTGTTCAAAAGGTTTGTTAGAACTTTCGTTCCCAATGACAACTTGGAAGAAGTCAATTTGTGTGTCAGTCAACGAACGAATCCCATTCTTGTTAGTATGATTGATTGAACAATTACACCTTAGGTTGTTGGTCTTCACCCTTTCGGCACCCTTTAGGTTGTGTCACTCACATAGTTTAACCCTTGCATGTCCTGCTATGTGTATTCTATCCCTATATGCTCCTATACTGTTATATACTATGTTGCACGAAGCTAACCCTTGATGTAGGAAAAGCCTTTATAAGAATTTGATCCATGGATCCGCTAGATACTAAGTTGAATAAACAAAGGGATTCAATTACCATAGGGGAGCATTGAGCTAGGGGGAGCTCGAGATAATTTGAATACATAGCATGGAGTCCTTCTAATGGTGGTGATAGAATACTTCACTGGGATGATGCAAACTCGCCTTTCTGGGGAGAAATGAATGTAGTTCAATAAGGGGGAGTAGGGAATGAATTCAAGGGAGCGCTCGAGGCAACTACCTTTTTGATTCGACAAAAGGGGGAGAAGGGAGTGTAAACAGGTAACTTTTACATTTTACTATGTGTTACGGTTTACATATTTGTCGTCATCAAAAAAGGGGGAGATTGTTAGTGCAAATATTACGATATTTAAACTAAACGATTTCTTCGGTTTTAATAATGACAAACATGTAACTTGTAATACATAACGTAAAATGTACAAGTTACTTGTAAACACAAATCATCAATGCATACTTACATCAACACCTCCCAACGTCTCAAGTATGCTTCAACGAAGTCGTAGATTTCCATTCCGACATAAATCACTCAAGGTATGCACAAACAAATCTACTACTTGACAAATGATCAAAGGATTTTATTTTTCTAAACTTCACATTTTTAATGTGACAAAACATTTTTTCAAAAATATATTTCACAAATTATTTTTGAATTAAAAAGAAATGTTTTATTTTGAAAAAAATGTTTAAAAATCCCAACAGTCAAATTTCCCCCCAAAATCAGCTCCAACCTTCCCCAAATAAGTTTTCACCAGAAAAGAAAAAATTTGGAGCGTCCTTGTCTTCGACGGCTCCACGGTTCCACTAAATTTAGTGGAACCGTGGGACATTTAGTGGAGCCGTCCGTACAAAATTTTCTGTAACGTTCATATTTTTCTTGCCTATAAATAGTGGACCATTTCACACTTCCAACTTGATTTTTCCAGTCACTTTTCTCTTGTCTAATCCCTCCTCACTTAGATGACTTTCTTTGATCATTTGGAGAGTCTTAGTTTGTTTAAGAGTGATCCAATCCTCCATTCAAGTGATCCTCTTCATTCCTCTTGATTAGCAAGAGAAGAACACAAAGTATCCAAGTAGATACAAGGTGTTGTCATCCCTCTTGATTAGCAAGAGAAGAACACAAAGTATCCAAGTAGATACAAAGTGTTGTCATCCCTCTTGATTAGCAAGAGAAGAACACAAAGTATTCAAGCAGATACAAAGTGTTATCATTCCTCTTCATTTGCAACAGAAGAACTCAAAGTATCCAAGAAGATACAAGAGTTGTAGTTGTTAGGTCTTGTAACATTTGTTACACTATTGATTGTATCATAGGATACATCAAGATCATTTTTCTTTTGAGAGTTTGTGAGGGAAGATCATTGTGATCTTGTCGAGATCTTGGAGATCTCTTGAAGCCATTGGGCTTGTGTGTATTGATCAAGTGGATCAAGGGTAGATCGGGTAGATCGTGGTAGATTGGTGCTAGCTAAGATTAGCACTCGACATCTAGCTTAGTGTCGGAAATCGGATAAGCGACGTGTATGGTGTAGATCGGGTAGATCGTGGTAGATTGGTGCTAGCTAAGATTAGCACACGACATCTAGCTTAGTGTCGGAAAACAAGTTAAGCGTCGTGTACGGTTTTCTCCGCCTGAAGGGAGTTTGTTGACTAGTGAAGTAACTCTCGAGTTGGGTACTCGGGGAGTGAAGTAGGGCGAAGAGGAGCTTCGTGACCGAACCACTATAAATCATCGTGTCCGGTTTGCGCCTTCTTACTTATCTCTTTTCTTTCATTTTATTCTTTTCGCTTTATGTTTATATTTGCATTGCGTTTATGCTTGTGTGGCTAGTTGCTTATGTTATGTTAATTATGTATGTGTCATGGTTGATTGTGCTTGTGTTGTAGTTTAATTCATTCATCCCTAGATGATATATGATCATAGTTGACACTTTTCATATTACGTCACAATTGATCGGGAGTTTGATACAAAAAGTTTTAAGTTTTAAATGGAAACGTATTCACCCCCCTCTACGGTTTCCACACTTACAAAGGCTGTTCCTGAATTGGATACCCTCAAGAAGGCTTACACAGGTGCACCGAAGTACACCAACAATTTAGGTGAGTCGCTGAAGTATACCGAAGTATCACTCCACGACTGTAGATCGTTTGATACATAGTAACAACCACCATGATGAAAGTGGCAAGATCCGAAGATCTCATAAAAGACTCTTAGATGACGTATAGTCTACACCCGGGTCACGAACCCGGTTAGTAAACAATACTAACAATTAAGCCCACCACGCTTGGGCCGCAACTGGACTACCAGTTATGCGGCTTGGGTCGACAAGGCCCAAGCCCAAAGTTATTTCCGGATAATATATAGAATATCTTCTAAATAAAGAAGATATATACTATATACCCGATGTCGGCTAACACGCCGAAGAGTAGGGAACACGAAACCCACTAGGGTTTCATGCATATATAAAGGGCACCCAAGCCCTCGGTAAAAGGTACGATCTTCAATAAACCCTAACCATAAACTAAACCCTACATTCGATTACTTACTCTCACGCCGGAGGATAATCGGGGGAGACAATCCCTCGATAAGCCTAACGGTGTTTGTTCTTTTTCTTAGTGCGCAGGTCTCATCAAGCATTAAGATTCGAATTGGTACGAGAATAGAAGCCCTATCAAGGAACGCCCAACTTTTGTATCAACAACTCTTATATAACTTGTTTCCTTTTTGGCAAACACAAGTGTAGATTATGGAAAGTGTATCCTATGAGATCTTTTGATGAATCTCATGGCTCTAGACTCGATTAGTGCGTTTTGGTTTTAGTCGTCGGAGGCATGGAGCAGAGTGCCTCCTTTTCAATATCAACACATCTCGGAATGAGAGGTCGATAGACTATGTGAGGTTCTATGTGAGAAATGAAACAAGTACCTTTTGAGATACTTGAGTGGCTAGAAGGTTAAGTACAGTGCGTCACTGGGTCCATGACGTCTTGTCTTCAATACCGGCATCACCTTGGTGATAACCAGTAGCATATGAATTGAACCCAGTTTCTGCCCTAAGGTTGAACATTTGGAAGGCTATTTCTTTTCACCCTTTCATTAACTTTTCTTTTTAATTCTTCAACTCCTTCTTTCTCCTTTCATTTATTTTCTCCTTTTTTCAATATGCCTAAGGACTTCTAGTTCTAAACTATTGGTGTTGTCCTTAGGTAGATCCCTCCGGCTCTGGCGGATGATAGGAAATAAACCTAATATTAATCAACTTATTACTCCATGATTATCCTAGAATTATTGATCACATGCCATAAAACCTTTTGTAAAATCTCTCAAAGTGTTTATGATTATAAAACATATTTGTTAACACTTTGAGAGTTTTCCATTTTTAGAAATACTCCCCCTTCACACATGCTTATGAATTTTAAAGAATGTTTACACATGTTGGGTGGAGTTCGCACTTTTGAATTGATAGATTGTCAGTGAACATGACCGCTTCGAGACATGCTTACATCACTTGTTAGACCAGCTTGAAATTATTACCCGTCCTGGTCATATTCAAGGAGAATTTCTCGAAACGGTATACTCTACTTAGACAAGTCTTATTCGAGACACGCTTAAATCACTGGTTAGACCAGCTTGAAATTATTACCCTTCCAGGACAAGTCCTTTCGATTACTGATAGTTAAGTTTCGTCAATTCGTAGGTAATATCTGAGTCGAGCTCATACGAGATTCCACATTTGTTTCCATATTTTAATCATTTTTTGTTTTTCTCCCCCTCAAAAATAGCATATTGATGTTGTTTTTGAAGAACATTTTTGATTAAAATATGTTGGTTGAGTTTTGTGGGAATAAACCATTTAAGAACTTATCATTTTGAACAAATATTGTTTCAAGTACTCCCCCACAATAAGTGAAATAACTTTTTGAGGTTTTGATTACGAGAGGGAATACTTGTTCTTTTGAGCAGAATTATGAAAAACTGAAAATTTGAATAATTCTACTCAAAAGTAAGAAGCTTTTGCTCCTTATATTAGGATTGAGGGAATGAAACGTACCCAGGGTCCTTTCTTTACAAAGAACGGGTTGTGCACTTTTATGTCTTCACAAGCCATTGTTTTAATACAAAATTTGTTTTCTTTTAACAAAATATTCCCCCTCAAATAATGAAGTTTATTCGAGAGATAGTCTTCTTCAGCAAAATTTTGAATCGTATTTAAAAAAAAAACTTTTTGGAAATTCGTGAGATGATTATGCTCAAAGTTTTAGAAAACACAATCAAGTATTATACAACAAAGAATGCTTGAATATTAGATTAGACAACAACCTCGGGAACCCATTTAAGCATGGCGCCAACGGGTTTACCAAAATTTGAAATCCATTTGTAGGTTGTGTCAATCCGATTAAAAGATGTTGAATTCCAACAAGGACTGAAAACCTTTGTTTCATTTTGAAATGACACTCGTGGAATCAATGGAAATATAAAAATCCTTTTCTATTGATAGTTGTTTGAGAAACCCGGTGTCTCTATTTGAGTTTTAAAATCTGAAGAAGAAAATTTCCATCTAGAGTTGAACCTCATGGGTTCTTTTTGAAGATTTTTTTTTGTGATAAATGGAAATCTTCTGGTATTTGGGATGTCCAAAACAAAGTCATTCTTATATTGCAGCCAAAGCATTCCAGATTTTAAAAATTTGAAAGGTTTTGAACGACTTTGCTTTGGTCTCCACACTTGCTTTACCGGTGTAAAACGAGAGTGTAGAGTTTGAAAAACTTTTTTCTCATTATTTGAATCCTCTTTTAAGTTTAGCCTTTTGACACACTTAGCCCTTTGACCTCTCTTATTTGAGCCATAAGACATCAAACACCGTACGATAATATCTAGTTAATTTTGTGGAAAACTAGAAGGGGGGTCGAATAGTTTTACAGTTTAAAATTAATTCGCTTTGTGACTTATCGTGATTTCAAAGTAAAGTAAACAATCAAGCATACAAACAAGTAAGATAAGTAACTAAGTAAAGAGAGGAAAGATCAAACCACATAACATGGATGTTTATAGTGGTTCGGCTACAAGGACTCTTTTCCTTGTCCTACTCCACTCCTCGAGTCTCTAACTCGAGAGTTATTCTTTACTAAGAAACAAACTCCCTTCTCGGCGGAGGAAACGTTAATACACGTCGCTTATACTCTTTTTCCGGTACAAAGCTAAATACCGAGTTCTACTTCAAGGAAGAACCAACCTAACGTCGCTTATACAATTACCGACAATAAGCTAGATGTCAAGTTCTTTACAAGGGTACAACTACTCCCTTTTACACTAAGTGTTTTGAGGACTAAAACACAAACCGGATTCTACTGTATGGAAGATGTAATGAAAATGCCTAAGCTCTAATGAGTTACACAGTAGGTAACTAACAAGTCTTGCAACAAAGTGTTGAAGCTTGATAATGCTTGATCTCTTTTGCTACAAAAGAAAGATCACTAAGTATGAAATGAATGATGTAGGTTAGTAATATGAAATAATATATGTTTTATACTATGTAAGTGATGATATGGCCAAATGATCAGCTTGCTATTTATAGTCAAAGCTGATGAACAGCTGGCGGATCAGGCGGATCCTAAAACTTGGATTCGTCCTTGTATGCAATTGGATCCGCCGTGTCAGGCCAGCTAAGAGATCTTTAAATCTTTCCAAATCTTGCCATATCTTTCCATATCTTCAAATGTCAACTCTTTGGCTTGAAGATCTAAACAAAATATCACAAAATCTATCCAAGATTGTGTACATGATGCATACCATGATGTCATCCTAATATTTTATAAATAAAGTTTCTATTTTAAGGAATAAACATGTAAATGTGTATATGTTGTTCCTAGTAAACTTTGTAATGTGAAAATATGTTTGTAAAAGACTTATCACAATAAATGTAAAAGACTTAATCTTATTTATGCTTTGCTTAAAGATAAACTTTGTAATTGTCATTAACAAAACTAAGCAAAGATCGTAAAATATAAATAACATTTTTAGGATGATATTTGTATTAACAAATTTTATACTTTGAAAAACACTCACGAGAGATTGGTGCAGCAGAGATCATGAGCATCACAGGTTTTTAACGATTTGAAAATATGCAACTACACGAACGAAATTGTTTTGTAAAAGTTGACTATTTTTCTCCCCCTCAAAATATGTTCCATAAGAAACATTTTGACAATAGTTGAAATTTTGACGAAATTTATTTTGACTTTAAATGGGATGACATGTACTTGCACACATTAAAATGCATCAGGCACAAACAAGCATAGAGATGAATAAATAAATAAATAAATAAAACTCATTCTAAATCTTCCTAAGTGCTCAGAATTCTCAAATTAACACACAAGATCACTGATTAATTCATTATTTCACTCAAAATTTTCCGATTATTATCATTGTTTGGGGTTATGATTTGAGACTTTGCACGCATGTTAGCATCATAATGCATGAACATTGTACAAACAATCGCCCCAGTGGTAGCAGCAAAGACATCGACATCTTAAACCCTAAATCACTTGATTTCAAACCTATGTTGTTTCTAATCGTGCATACACACCAATCAAGCATTCTTTAGTGTTCTCAAAAGCTATATGAACTGATTAATTAGACTAAAAAACACATAAAAAAGAAATTCCCAAATCGATTATTACATAAACCCTAGTTTCTGATTATGCCTTTTTGACCGTTGAAATCATTTGAAACATTTGATTAGACAACAACCATGAGAAAATTAGAAATTCACAATCGTGAAAAAAGATCGAGGATCAAAAAAATTGTTAGTCTGAATCGTTGAGGTTTTCGATTACGTGTGATACTTTTAAGAACATTTGTGAAAACATTGATTAGTGTCACTAAGTGTAGAGTAAAGTTTGACTGTTTGACACTTTCAGTTCCTGAGCCCGTTTTATTTTCCATGCAAGTTCCTTTTACCTAAGTTTAATACTTTTGTGTACTTTACTCATTAAAGGTTAGTTACCTTTTCATTTGAAGTCCAAACACGGTTAACTTGGGATCATTGCAGAAAAATTTCTTTTCTCCCCCTCGAATTAGCATTTATTTTGTGAAACCTTTTTGCACATTTTAATTCGAGAGATCATAGAACTTTTGAAAATGAGTTTTTAATACGAATGATGAAGAAACAATTATTCTTGAAGATGTTTTTAGAAAAGAGTGCAAAATCACAATATTTTATAAAAATTGTTTTCTCCCCCTCAAAATATGTTCCCCTGTTTGAAATCACAAAATTGTTTGCTTAGAAGGAACATGTTTTGAAGAGTGGATGTTTGCACACTAAGAAAGATGATGATTTTTTTTTCTTTCTTTTTATTTATTTATTTATTTATTTTTTTGATAATGGGAAAAACCCTTTTGGTTTTTCTATATTTTATATTTTTGTATTTTGTTTTTTCAAAATAGTATTTAGAGAGTGTTTTGGTGTTTGACGTTCATGTTTGTTTGAGAAAATTTTCCAAATCTTTTGGAGTCAAACACCGCATACCAATCTGGTGGACTAATTCAGCAAACCTTGAAGGAGGTAGTGCTTTAGTGAATAAGTCTGCCAGTTGGTATTGAGTACCCACGAAATATAGTTCAATAGTACCCTTTTCAACATGCTTCTTTCTAAAGTGATATCTGAGAGCGATATGATTTGATTTCGAATGTTGAACAGTGTTGCAGGAGATGGCAATGACACTCTTGGAGTCACAGTACATCGGGATTTTGTTGAATACATAGCCGTAGTCCATGAGTTGAGATCTCATCCAAATGACTTGAGCACAGCATGCTGACATGGCTACATATTCCACCTCTGTTGATGATAATGAAGTGCAATCCTGCTTCTTTGACTGCCAAGATACAAGCTTATCTCTAAGAAACTGAACACCACCAGAAGTAATTTTGCGTGTATCTAAACAACCTGCGTAGTCAGTATCTGAAATACCAGATCCCCAAATTAATGGTTTCCTTTACGTATCGAAGGACTCTTTTAGCCTTAGAGAGGTGTCTTTCAATTGGGTTTGACTGATAACGGGAGCATAGATATACGACAAATACTATATCTGGTCTGCTGGCTGTTAGATACATTAGAGACCCAATAATACTTCAGTATTTTGTAGGGTCAACTGGTATCCCATGTAAATCAGCATCCAGTTTTGGTGATGAGGCAGACATATGGGTACTATAAGTATCACAACTTGTTATGCCATGTTTCTTTAATATCTCAAGAGCATATTTGGACTGGTTTAGAAAAGGGCACCAAATATTGGATAGTAAAGGGCACCAAATACATGAAAGTGTATTTGGATAGTAAAGGGCACCAAATACATGAAAGTGTTTGATATTTGGTTTGCGGTTGTGGACAAGCTCATAAGGTGTTTTGTGGTGGTGTTTGGTAATCATAGAACGGTTTTGAGTGTAACATGCAGTCGAAACGGCTTCCGCCCATAAGTAATCAGGTAATTGAGCATTAATAAGCATCGTTCTTGTAGCTTCCACTAGTGTTCTATTTCTTCTTTCTACTACTCCATTTTGTTTGGACTTCGTGCAATTTTTGTTTGATGTTCAATTCCTACTTTCTCAAAGTAACCACGAAGATTCTGATTCTTGAATTCAGTTCCGTTGTCTGTTCTAACTTTTCTGACCGTATTGCGAAGCTGAACTTGAATTTTTGTGAGAAAGGTGATTATCATGTTAGGAGCTTGATCTTTACTTCAAAGAAAATAAACCCAAGCCCATCTGGAGTAATCATCAACAATTACTAAAATGTAGCGTTTGCCATTAAGCGTCTGCACGCGCATTGGGCCACACAAATCCATGTGAAGTAGTTGAAGTACGTGATCAGTATTGGGTTCTGTTTTTGAGGGAAAGCGTGCACGAGTGCTTTTTCCTTGTTCACATGCGGGACATAAGTGATCTTTAGAAAAACAGAATAGTGGAAAACTGTCGACTAGCTTGTGACGTGCCAGTTCAGTCATGGTTTTGAAGTTCAAATAAGAAAGTCGTTTGTGCCATAACCATAATTTTGTCGAAGTTGCTTTGGAGAGCAGACATATTGGAGAAGAAGCAATCATATCAGACTTAGAGATTGTGTAAAGACTTGTTCCACGAGTGCCTGACATTAGATCATTTCCTTATAAATCATGAACGAAGCATGTTTTCTCCCTAAATGCTACTTCCAAATCCCCATAACAGAATTGACCAACTGAGAAAAGATTGTGACCAAGGCCTTCGACATAATACACATGACTAATTTCAATGTTGCCATTGACATAATCTCCATAGCCCATGATAGCAGCGAAGTGATCGTTCCCGAATCTGACAGTGTCGACAAACTTTTAATCAAAGTTTACTAACAGTTTGAGATTGCCTGTCATATGTCGGGTACAACCGCTATAAACAATCCATAGAATGATTTGGATCACCTGCATCACACGAAGACGAAGAAGGTCGAATAATGGTAAGGATGGAACCCAAAGAATTTGTGGGATCCATTGGGTTAGAAGCACACACATTAACAGTTTTAGGTATCCATTTAAAACTAGGTGTCCTTTATAACCAACGTTGCCATGTCTAACTATTTCGTGCTTTTGTCTTAGTGAATTCGCTAGGTGACTGCACTATCTTAGGATTTGTATTCGCAACTATGGGAGTATCTAAGTCATTTTGAGAAACTACAACTAGCGGTTTTCCTAGCACAGACTTAGGAGCGTTAGTAGGCCTAGAGCTATTGCCAGCTGTAACTTTCCTATTACGAGATAAAATAGATTTTGCAACACATTTCGTATGATCACCAGATAACATGCTTTTACGACAGAAAACACAAGAAGCATTAACGTTTAAAACATTCAAAGTCTGAGCATTCGTTACATCGATATTAGAATTACAAGTTTATAAGTTTGAATCTAAATCAGAAGCAACATGTGTTTTATTCAAATTCCTAAGTTGATCTTCTACTTTTGGGGCTTCTAGTTTCCCGTTTCTATCTTGCAAGATCCTATTCTTCCATTTGTTGCTCTTACGCTTTGATCTGCTAACGCTAGTAGTGGTGACTATTGCTATAGAAGTGGAAGGAATCAAATTAGTAGTCTAATTTGTGTTAGTAACATTCTGCCTAGATGTGGCGTCTAGCTTGTACATTCTTGGTGCAATCACATTTGTGTTAACAGATTTTTCTTTTTCTTGTAACTGGAGTTTCTCTTTTAATTCAATGATGATGTGTTGCTGATCCTGTAGTCTCCTATCAAGTTCTCTATTTAAGCGAACAGTGGCTTCACGGTCTTTCTTACAGTCAGCATTTTCTTTCAAAAGTTGAGACCGAGTCTTTTTCAAAGAGTCATAAATTTTTTTGTACTCATTTTTTAAATTCTTAATTTCTTTTTCATATTTGAGCAATTGACACTGTAAGAATGTGTTCTCATCATCAATATTTTCAACTTGCGAGGACAAATTGTTTTCAAAACCCAGATTTTCCTTTTGGTGTTGTAAGGCTAATTCAAAGTCAATGCTTTGAGCCTCACACCATTGAAGTTTATGTTTTAGCTGAAAATTCTCTTTTGAAAGTTTATTTTGAACATCATCATTTTGTTTAATGATTCTCATTTTTTCAGCTTTTAAAATCTCAATCTCGTTTCTCAACTTTTCATCCTCAGAATTATGGTCAGCAATAAGCAAAAAATTACAAGACTCATAAATAGAATTCATGATCACGGAGATAATGTCAGAACTGAGAACATCTTCCAAGAGTCGATCTGCTTCATTTTGAAGAATTTTGTTTCGACGTTTTTGTTTGGAAATTGAATTTTCAGTTGCATTAAAAATGTTCATCATAGATGACACTTCATTTTGTAGTTCCCATTCCCAGTGTGTTGCAAAAAGACGCAAATGTTGGACATGAGGTAAAAATTGTGTTTGAAAAATTTGTCTATGTTCTTTTGCTGCAGATTGAAAAGTTGAAACAGTTATCTCAGAATTACGTTCAATTGCTTGTTCCAAAAAGTTGATGTCTTCCATAAACGTGTCAAAATACCAAAGTACAAGGAAACATTTTGGAAATGGTTGAATTTCACCAGAGGATGGTAAAGGGCCATTTATTTGTGCAACTAGTTTGACGGGACCAATATCAGAAGTTGATTCATGAATTTCTGAAATATACCAAGGTTGTTCTATTTTTTCTTTTTGAGAAACAAAAGTTTCATCTATAGATGGTAATTTGGAATAATCAAATGGTTTAACCATATCCTTTTTGCTCATTTTCAATCGACTCTCGTCTTCTTGTTCCCATTCTTCCTCACAATTATATACAATAACACGCTTAACAGTATCATCAAACAATTGTTCTGCACTACACAACTTTGGATTTTCTCTGAGAGATGTGTGTAAAAAACGTGGTTTATCGTCACGAAGAGCAAAACCATTTGAACCATTTGGATTTGATTTTAAAGTGAACTTTTGTATGGTTTTGACCGACTCACCAGTTTTGTAAACAACGCTTTAAAATTCAATTATTTGTCTTTCTAACTCAACGATTTCATCAACGTGAGAATCAATTCGTTTTCGTGACTTTTGTTTGTATTCTAAAAAAGTTTCTTGACAAACCGACATCTCCAAATTAGTTTTTGAAAGTTCAATTGCAAGATGTTCGACTTGCTGATTTAACTCAAGCTTTTCTTGTTCTAATTTAGAAACTTGATTGTTATTGGAAACAATTAATTCTCGCATTTGATGTTGTAATTCTTGTTTTTTAACATAAGAATTTTGAAATGCTACTTCAAAACTTTTTTCTCGTTTTACTTGTATTTCAAAGTTTTTGAGTTAAGTTTTACAGCTCTCAAGTTCCGCAGTTAATGATGCAATCTTATATTTTAAGTTACCATTTATTTCATTGCATTTTTCAACTTGGGATTGGGTGGTCATGAGTAAGGTCATAAGTTCTGGATCTGGACCAGGCGAAGTTTCAACTTGTTCAAGTTGATCATTGTTACATTCATCAATTTGATCATCAAAGGTAAAAACTGGGTTAATTTGATCATTATCATCAAATGTAACAGCTGGGTTAATTTGATCATCATTATCAAATGTAACGTCTGTGTTAACTTGACCATCGTCTCGAAGAGGTAACAATGGATCATCTTGAATAACTTGCTCCTTGTCGAGTGTAGATGCAGATGGAGATGCAATTTCATGTATGAGGCATGTATTTTCATCAGGTACCTGAGACAGGCCATCAATGTCATACACTAGGCCTGTATCACTCATGTGGAGTTCCTGCATGTTTGCCTTTAACATCACAGCAGCATTGGCTTCCAGATCTTCCATTTCATCATCTGAATTAGCTGAGGCCATGAAGCTTTATTCGTTTTCGGTGAGAGTTCCTCCTGCTTCATCCTTGAGTGCTAGAAGTAATGCTTACTTGTGGAAATCACTGCCTCTCAACTTTGGTTTAGGACATGCACTAGCCAAATGACCTTTTCCGTTACAGTTGTAGCATCTGGTGAGAGTTCCTCCTGCTTCATCCTTGAGTGCTAGAAGTAATGCTTGCTTGTGGAAATCACTGCCTCTCAACTTCGGTTTAGGACATGCACTAGCCAAATGATCCTTGCCGTTACAGTTGTAGCATCTGATCACCGCATTCCCAGTTTGCGCATTCCTAGTTTCAACAATTTCAACCCTTCTTTGAGGAGCACCAACATTGTTCCTACTTCCACTAGCAGCATTAGACATTTCGCCATTTCCTAAATTCCCTGCATAACCAATGTTTCCCATTTGACGTCCATAAGATCGATTCTGCACTTCAACTCGTCCCCCTTGAACAACAGCTTGATTCCTTGGATTAGATGAGTTGCAAAGACGATTGTTTGACTTGTTTGCAAATTTGCTGAAGGCTCGAGCAATGAAAGCAAATCCTTGATTCAATGTATTAAACGCTTCATCTTCTTCATCATATGATTGTGCATAGAACATGTTGTCTTGTTATTCATATGGAACAAGTTGATTGTCAGGTGATTGTTGTGAAGAATCATATGGAGCGATCTGAGTGGAAGGTGATTGTTGAGGATAAGTAAAGTGATACTGTTGTTGACCACACGCATGATTCGATTGTGGATATGGAGTTGGATAAGATTGAGCCATGAGTGCTAGTGGATTCGACTGTGGAGGAGGTGTTGAAGGTTGATACATTCCACAGAGAGCTCGATCTTTGTCAATTTCAGATTGATGATGCTTCTGGTAATCAAACAACAACTCATACTTCGCATTATGAAGATTTTTGGCTTAACAAACAAATGTGACATATTTCTGTCAATCTTGACCTAAACAGTTAAGAAATTTGGTTTTGGTAGCAATTTTAGGTAAGATGATATTGTGTCGGTCCAAGTCATTGATGATGTTTGTGAAGCAATGATAGTATGACTCTAATGACTCCCCTGGTTCAATCATGAATCTTTCACTCTCAAGATAAAGCTTGGATTCCATGTCTTCTTGATTAAGTTCAGTGCCTTCCATCAAAAGATGTACGTGTTCCCACATATCCTTAGCAGTCTTCTGAGCATCAATGCTATGATAAATCGGATTAGGTATTCCCAAAAAAATATACTCAATTGCAAGTTCATTGGCCTCACGGTGTAGGATCTGTTCTGGTGTAAGTTGATTCTCTAGTAGAGTTGTCACAGTCTTAGGTCTTGGAGGAACAGCAGTTGCATCACCGGTGTAGGTCCACACGAATTATGGATCCAAGTAGCCTTTGTTACTTGTTAGACAACTTGAATAAATCCAAATCAATCTAAGTGAGAAACTCTAACAGGTTGTTTATTGCTAATGCGGAATCTTAACAATGAACAATGAAGAACACAATATCAATAACTAACTTCGTATATTACTAATTCTTTCAATCAATACGCATACAACTAACACACGTACGTTCTTATAAACTATTGAGCCTTAGGGTTCCTTTTATACACCAAGGAAACCCTAGATACAAAACATGTAGAAGAATATACGTATCTTCTCTAAAGATAACTACGTATCCTTTCCTAATTTATAGCTAACAAACTTTCCTAACTTTCATAAACAGACTTAACTAATAAGTCAACCAGACTTAACTACGTAATACTACCTACCAGACTTAACAATACAAAGGCAGACTTAACTATTACAAAATACAACTAACAGACTTAACTTTGTAACCCAGCAGACTTAAGTCTGTTCTTCATATTAAGTCTTGTCATGTGATAATTCCCAACAATCCTCCCCTAACTTGATCTTCATGCTTCATGAACTTCAAGTTCCTTCTGAATAAGCTTCTGAGGATTGAATCTTGAACTCTTGGAATTATCTCTAACTCTTCAAATCTGAACTTCATATCTGATCTTTTTGCAGCAACTTGACTTTAATAATCTTTTCACCATCTGATATGCAATCCATCTGATCTTTTCAGCAACCATGACTACTTGTACATCAATTCTTTTAAGTTTCATACTATTCTCATCACTTCCAGGTGTGTAAACTCCTGTGAGAGGTGAATCATTGAAAATTAATGGATTTGATGTCTCTTTACCAGATAGCCATTAACTACTGGAGTAGCCAATGTTTTGGTGTGTAAGACCATGGTACATTGATAACCATATGATTTTTAGCAAACCATCAGCTATCAACGGATTTGTTTAGTCTTTACCAAAAGCCGTTTGCTTTTGGACTAGCCAATTCTTTGGTGGAATTGCACCTCACCTTGGTGAATTGATTACCATGTATGGTTTTCCACAGCCTTTACCACAAGCCATACTCTTGTGGGCAAGCCAACTCTTCACTATCTCAGATATGGTGAGTTGAATACCATACAATTTTTGGTAAATTTTCAACCATTAACGGATTTGAAATATCTTTACCAGAGCCGTTTGCTCTGGATTTGCTAGTCCTTATGTGGGTTAGACATGGTGGACTGATAACCATTTATTGTGTTAGTGCTATACACCTTCACCAAGTGAGAAGTTCCTTTAGTCTCACTTATCAACTTGAAAATTCTTTCAAACACTTCAAACACCCCAATATGGTTCCTTTAAGGATTGTTCCTTAATCAAATCCAAAAGCTCCTCATAAACCATATCTTTCTTATCTGCAAGCAATTTCTTTTCCAACATATCTTTGCAGACCCTAGATGGTAAAGGATATTCCACTTCTGCAAGCATATAAATATGAGCCATCTTCAAGGATAAGCAATGTACCTTACAATTGTGAAAATATCTCCACCTAACAATCTCTTGTTGGTATGGCAGTTTTAAAACCTCATCTGTTCTTAATGGTGGCTCAAACATTACTTTTAGATCTCCCCAAAAGACCCTTTCAAACTCCTCTTCAGGTCTGTTGTCCCCATGTTTGATATTCACCAACTAATACAAATCCATGAGATCTTCTCTACTCACATCATTCAATATTCTTGGAAAGTTAAGGTATAAAACATCAGTGTTGTCCTCCCTTATGATCTGATAAGCAGCTCTTTGTCCAGTCCTGATTATTTGATATTTGACAATTTTAGCTGGTTCCTTAGAGCTTTCAGGAATTGTTCCCATAGTACAACCTTCAGATAAAGGTTCTTCTTCTTCTTCTAATTCATCTTCCTCTTGTACTTTCTTCTTGTATTTACTCTTTCTTGCTATACTTTTTCTTCTAGTCCAAGTTAGAATTTTCTGCTTCACTTCTGTTTCCTCTTCAACATCGTCCGATGCCTTCTCAACTTCAGACACTTTCTCTTTCATTTTCTCAGCTTCTACAACTGGCTCAGACTCTGTTACTTTCTGTTTCTTAAAGCTTCTTCTCAAAGAATCTTCATAATCCACTGGCCTATAGCCTTGATCCCTCTCATAAGCACTCATATATGCAGCTTCAATCTCCTCAAATGATTTTCCTCTCATCTTTTCCCATGTTGAATGCATCATGTTCTTTAGATACATCTTCATACCATGCATCTGTTCTGCTTTAGACATCTTCTTGAGAGCCTTGGTTTTCTTCTGAGTTTTCTTTATCCTTGACATAAATTCTCCCAAGGTATCTGAATCCCTTCTTTCATTTATGAATTCTGCAAGTTGCTTGCTTCCTGTTGTGAATCCTTCAACAGCTTTAAGCTTTTCCAACTTTTCCCTCAATTCATCATCTCCTTCAATCATTTGCATCAGAGGATCATCATTAAGTTCTTCTGATATCTTTCTTGCAAGCATCTCATCTTGTGTCTTCTGTTCTTCCTCCTTTTCTATCTCAGCCTTTTCTATTGCTTGTATCCTAGCAATCTCAGCTAGAGAAGCTTGATATTCTCTTTCTTGTCTCTTTGTCCTCTTAGGTTTAGGAGTTTCCATCACAATTTTTTTTCCTTCCCTTTGTGTTTTAGGTTGTTCCTCATTATCAGACATATCCTCATGAGCAGAACTAACAAACTCACCAGTCTTTTCTTGACCACCAGACTTAATTTCCTTACCAGCATTAACACCAGAATTAATATTATCACCAGAATTAACACCAGCATTAAGTACTTCCTCATCTTCATCTTCATTAATCACCAACTTCCTTTTAAGACTTCTCTTCTTTTCTTTCTTTTCTTGTTGAATTTTCTTTAGAGAAGTAGCTAGTGTCTCAGCAGCTTCCAAACCTTCTGGACTAATCTCAGCTGACTTTTCTTTAGCTGGGGTTTGGAAAATCTGTTCATCATCCAAATTCCTCCCCTGTTTGAAAGAATTTTCATCCTCACCCTCTTGATCATCAAAAGCAACCCCCTTTTCTTTCATCACCTTTTCCATTTTCTTCACCCTTCTGACCAATGTGATAATAGACTTGCCCATGGTTTCCTTTGCTTTTTCTAACACTTGAATCCTCTGAACCAGCTTAGGAACTAGTGTTAAGACTTCTTCCACAGATATAGTTTGTACATCCTCCTCTTGGACTTGAGTTGGAACTTGGGTTTGCTGAGGTAAAGGTGGTGTGGGTGTGGGTGATGGTGGTTGTTGCGCAGGTGAAGGTGGTTGTTTTTCAGCCTCCTCATGTGTTGGTGATGGAGATCTCTGTTGTGGTGTGGGTGATCTTGGGACTGCCTGGGTTTGCTGCACTTGTTCAGCATTTGATGTACCTGCAATGTTAGTAGCACCAGAAAGCATAGCAGGCAAAAGTGGCCAATGTGCCCCAGAAAAACCCCTTTTCATATTAGCAAATATTTTAGATGTGAAAGCCACACTCACATAAGTATGCATTTTATTTTCAGTCTCAAAATTCAAAATCATTTGCAGAAATCTTGGGTACATTAAAAACTTGTGTTTGTTGTTGACATTTGCTACCATGCCATCAAAAATAAGTTTTGAAAAATTAAAAGTCTTTCCAAGTGAAAGACAGACCAATGCAGAAGCAATGTTGCTTCCAAACTGATCCCATCCACCACTCTTGGGACTTAAGCAATGGAGCAAATGATGAAGTAAAAACCTCCACTGTGGTGTAAAATGGATTTTCCAAAAAGTAAAAATACCATTAGTGGGGTATCCAATATTTTTTATACCCTCCAAAAGTTCATCATTAGGAAATATATAATCCCCTGAAGCATCATCCAGTTGAAGACTACTCCTAATGGATGCTTCATTGATAAATAAATCATGTGTATCTATAGTTGCCCTTAACTGTGATGTCCCATCAGTAAGAGTCTCAGAGGTAACCAACCCCCAAAACTGCTTAACTAGGGAAACATAGATAGTAGGATTATGAGTTAAAGCATACCGAATTGAAGAACCTCTCAAAAAATCCACTATCTGCTCGAAACCTTCACTTTTATCTGGTTTCTTCAAGAAACCGACCTGGTTGTGCTTGTCACAAAACTTTAGAGAAGCCATAGATGAGAGAATGATTAAGTTCTGGTTGGGAATCGTGTTAGGGTTTGCGAATTGTTAGTGTAAAACAGAGTAGCGTAGGTCAAAAATAATGATTTTTAAAATTGAAAGCAAATAATGAATAAAAGTGAGATATTTATCAAATTTTATCCTTATATACTTCTCTTTTTCGAAAAATACGCAACGGTATTATTTTATCTGAAAAATCATTATTTGACTGACCAGACCTAACGGTAATAAAATTAATTACATTTTACACTACCAGACTTAAAAATGGTCAACCAGACTTAACCAAGGAATCAGACAAACACTCATAAAAAGCAATAGCAAGGCTTCTGATCATCACCAATCCATGTGTTTTCTGCAAATGTTAGTTCCAACACAAGAAAACCAAGAAAAACATACAAACAAACAATTTTACAAATTAAAGAAAGAAAAATTAACTACCAGAATTAAAACTACTACAAGAAAAGATTTTTTTTTTTTTTTTTTTAAATAACAAGTATTAAATCTACTACAAGAATTAACTTCTAAGACTACCAGAATTAACTACTAATCAGAATTAACTACTAATCAAAATCAACTACTAATAACTTTACATATAGCCTCCCCTTAAATGTAACCTCCTCTTAAACTGAGCTATGGGTTCATCATACCAATATTAACCACTAAGTAATTAAACCTAGGTCCATCAAAGGCTTTGGTTAATAGTTCTGCCACATTAAGATCTGTGTGTATCTTTTCCACTCTAATTAGTTTCTTCTCAAAGCAATCCCTAATGAAGTGATGCCTTATTTCTATATGCTTAGTTTTAGAGTGGTATACAGGGTTCTTAACTATGCAGATAGTGCTCTCATTATCTATGTGAATTACAGTATTCATAAAGTTCAAACCATAATCCATCATTTGATTCTGAATCCACAAGAATTGACCACAGCAATTGGCAGCTGCTACATACTCAGCTTCTATTGTTGATGTAGCCACAATGGTCTACTTCTTGTATTGCCAGGAAATCAATCTTCTTCCAAGGAATTGACAACCTCCTATTGTGGATTTCCTATCAAGACTTGCTCCAGCATAATCACTATCTGAATAGGCTTCCAGGTCAAAAGATGACTCTCTAGGATACCAAAGGTCCAAATTGGGTTTGCCCTTAAGGTACCTAAAGATTCTCTTCACAGCATGAAGATGTGAAGTCTTGGGAGTAACCTGAAAACGAGAACAAGCATACACAACATACATTATATCAGGCCTAAAGGCCGTTAAATACATTAGAGAACCTATCATAGATCTATAGAGGTGCACATTCACAGCATCAGCATCTTCATCCTTTGTCAATGGCACCTTGTTCTCTATGGGAGTGACTGCAGTCTTCACATTTGTAAAGTCAAACTTCTTCAATATCTCTGCAACATACTTGTCTTGAGAAATGAAGAGGCCATCTTCTTTTTGCTTCACTTGCAGTCCTAAGAAAAATGTAAGCTCACCCATTAAGCTCATCTCAAACCTGCCCTTCATTAAGCCTTCAAACTCTTCACACCAAGACCTTTTAGTAGAGCCAAAAATGATATCATCCACATAAACTTGGACCAGAATGATATCCTTCTTGTCCCTTTTGATGAATAAGGTCTTGTTTATCACACCTCTTTTGTACCCATGCTTTTCAAGAAACTTGGAGAGAGTTGCATACCAAGCTCTGGGAGCTTGATGGAGACCATACAATGTTTTTATGACTTTGTACACCTTGTTGGGATAAGCAGGATCCACAAAACCAGGAGGTTGATGAACATATACCTCTTCCTCAATAGTGCCATACAAAAAGGCACTCTTGACATCCATCTGATAGACTATGAACCCCATATATGATGCATAGGCAAAAAATCACCTGATAGCCTCAATCTTGGCTACAGGAGCAAAAACCTCATCATAATCTATTCCCTCCTCTTGTCTATACCCTTGTGCTACTAATCTTGCCTTGTTCCTAACAACTACTCCTCTTTCATCCTTTTTGTTTCTGAAGACCCACTTTGTGGCTATCACTTTAGCCCCATTAGGCAGATCTACCAGAACCTAAACTTTTTGCAATTTGAACTGCAACAACTCCTCCTGCGTTGCTTCCACCCAACTCTCATCTTCAAGTGCTTCAGAGACTTTGGTGGGTTCCTTCTGAGAATGGAAACGAGCAAACAATCAATGTTGTTGGTCCTTGTGGTTGACCCTTTGCTGCTTCTTCAGGAGACAGATAAGTGCATGAGATTCAGGAAGCTTTTGCACTCTACTTCTGGTTTGAACAGCTGACTTGGGATCACAAATTATCTGACTTTTGGGATGAATGTTTTGAATTCTGAGTGTTGGAGCTGGACTTACATCCACTTCTGTGGGTAAGTTGTTGAAGTCAGTTATTACTCCTTCTTCATCATAAGAAGCCCCATCAAAAATACCTTCATTTGGATTATCAAAGAACTCAAGTTCTGGCATCTCAGAACCATCAAGATCAGCATTTGGAGTAGATTTAGGTGGAGCAGCATTAACAACATCACTACCAGAATTAACTAAGTTAGTACTGGTAGTATAATTAATGAATTCACTACCAGAATTAACCAAGTTAGTGCTGGTATCCTTCTTCCCAAGGTGTTTGTCAGCCAATGCATTCACTTCTTTTTTGAAAGATGAAATATCTTCTGACACTTTAGAAGGAGAAGCCTTCTTGTCTTTTGCTTGAGGCTTGTTCACAGTCTCCTTCCTTGTTGTAGAAGATTTCTTTGATCCTTCATTAGCTGCAACATGTTTGACTTTTGTGGTAGGAATCACAATAAGCTCCTCAATTGCCTTGTCTTGCTCAGCAGTGCTTGAATCAGAAGTAACTTGTGTACCAGTATGGTTAGTTACTTCTATGAAACCTGCATCAGGGTTAGCTTGATTCTCCTTAGAGACAGGAATATAGTTCATAGAGTCAGTTAAATAATCAATGTCAAACATCCATCCATGACCTAGTCCCTTCACATTGGGTTTTTCCTCAAGAAAATTAACATGAAGATTTTCCTCTACTTTCTTGGTCACTAAATTGTATACCCTAAAGGCCTTACTATTCAGTGAATACCCAACTAAAAACCCTTCATCAGACTTTCCTTCAAATTTGCCAAGTACACTCAATGCATCGAGAATGGTCACATGACACCCAAAAGGCCTTATATAGCTAACAACTGGTTTATGGCAAAAAATAAGCTCATAAGGTGTTTTATTTTGAGGCTTGGTCACTCTAACCCTATTGAATATGTAGCAAGCACAACTAACTACTTCTGCCCAAAAGGTTGTGGGTAAGAGTGAGTCTGCTAGCATAGTTCTAGCTGCCTCAATTAGGGTCCTGTTCATTCTCTCAGCAACTCCATTCTGCTATGGAGTTCTAGCATTGCTATATTGTTGCTTGATTCCTTTATTACCACAAAACTCAATCATGCTCCTATTCTTAAATTCTGTGCCATTGTCAGTCCTAATGATCTTGACCTTTTTATTAAGTTGGTTTTCTATCTGCCTAATGAAAGTTTGAATTAATGGAGTTGTTTCATCTTTCCTAGACATAAAGAACACCCAACAAAATCTAGTACAATCATCAGTGATGACAAGGCAGTAGCTAGCATGGTTAATACTTTGTACAGATGTAGGGCCAAACAGATCCATGTGTAAGGTATGCAAAGGCTCAGTAACAAACCTATCTAACTTAGCCTTACAAGAAGCCCTATGATGTTTTCCCTTATTACAAGCTACACAGGTATGGTCATTTTTAAAAACTTTTGAAGGCAATCCTCTAACTAGGTTATTCTTCACAAGTTTATTTATGTCTTTAAAGTTAACATGACCTAACCTTCTATGCCATAATTTAGATTCATCCAATGTGGCTTTTGCAAGCAAACAGGCAAAACCTTTTGCAGGACCAGGTTGCTTCATATCAAAACTGTACATGTTGTATTGTCTAGGAACTTTAAGAAGGATATGACTTTCATCAGGCATCTTAAAGTCCGAAGTCAATACAAAACATTCAGTTTCACTAAAAAGCACCTTATGCTGCTTATCACAAATTTGTGATATGGAGAAAAGGTTAAACTGCCCTAGTTCTTTTACAAAAGATACATTGTCAAATTCTAAATTGCCTACAACAATCCTTCCTTTACCAGTAATTTGCCCCTTGCTACCTCCAAAGGTAACAGAACCTCCTTTGAATTCTTGGAAATCCTTCAGATGATTCTTGTTACCAGTCATGTGCCCAGAGCACCCACTATCAAATATAACTTTGTCTTCCATGTTCTTCAATGAATGTTCCTGCACAAAAGTAGAGAAATTAGTTTCTCTCTAGGACCCAGGCTCCTGAAGGCTTGGGTCTGCCCTGTGGATCAACATATTTATAAGTCTTGTATGAACTTGATCCACTGTTGTTCTTGGATTCGTAGGTAATTGTGTTCTTAAATGGATCCCAAGACCAACATGCTGGGGTCTTAACAGCAGATTCCCCATTTTCCCTTACAGCACTTGGTTGTGAAGTTTGTGCTGTATTTGTAGCAAAAGGACTCCTCATAGGTGAATAAGGTTTATAAAAATTGTTTCTTTGATTATATGAGTTCACCTTTGGTCTATTTACTGGTTGTCTGGGTCCAGAATGATTAAACCACCCAGAGTTAACATTTGGCTGCACAGAATTAACATGAGGCCTACCAGAATTAAAACTAGGCCTACCAGAATTAACATTTGGCCAACCAGAATTAACATTTGACCGACCAGAATTAAAATTTGTTCTACCAGAATTAACTTGTGACCTAACATAATTAACTTGAGGTCTACTAGTATTCATTTGTGCTGGTCTAGAAACAAACTTATTTGCATGATTAATCCTTTTTGCATTATTCCAAACTGGTTTAACATTCATATGGCCAGTATTAACACTCTTGTGCTTCCTAAGTTCAGCCTCTCTTTTCATCCTATTTTCATGAAAGTCACAGTCCCTAATCAAATGACTTAGACTACCGCAGACAAAACACCTCTTAGGACCAAAAGTGTAGTTTTTCCTATACTCTCTTCTCATCCTATCATATTTTGGTGACTTTTGATTCTTGACAGACTCCCTAGGAGATTTTATGTGAGTATCACAACTAGGTTTATCTGTATCAGTTTTAGGTGTAGTCACAACTGGTTCACTATGTTTGACAGATTTTGACTCAGAAACTTCTTTAGGTTCACTCTCTGATTCTGATTCAGACTGCTCAGATACATCTCTAATGGATGCTTCACTGTCATTGGTTTAACAAGTAGAGTATTCACTTGATTTGTCATCTGAGTTGCCTGTCTCAGGATATTGAAGACCTTTTTTACCATACACAAATAAAGAGTCATCAAGGTCTTCCTTTTGTAGAGGAGTGTAATCTCCACTTAATGGAGGTGGCACCCCTTTTAAATCATCAGTTTTTATGAACCTATTGTACACTAGTCTACCAATAGAATCCTCTTTTCTACATTTGAACACAGATCTGTCCATCTCTTCCTCATAGCTTAGAACTTCACTATTTGACTTAATCTCATAACCTAAGCCAATTTTACTTGTAGAGCTCATTTGGGAATCAACCAATCTAAACAGATTTTTAGAAGAACTTTTCCATGAGTCAACTATCTTTTGCAATTCATCCCTTTCTCTTACTGCTTTCATGCCTATTCTCCTATATCTTTTCAGTTTTTCATCTTTCTCATATATTTCATTAGCCTGAAAGGTGAGTTTTTCAATTAAGGAAGCTTGTTTATTTTGATAGTTGACTATTTGTGCTTCTAAAGTTTTAACAGCCTTAGTATAAGCAAGAATTTTTACTTCCTGGTCACCTATTTCTTTTAATTGTTCATCACACAAAGCTTTAAGATGATTGTATGAATCAATGCATATTTTGGAACACAAAGATACCTCATTGCTGGAACCAATAGCCATAAGTTCATGGTTTGGCACTTCTTCCTCTGGTGTGTGCTCATCCCAATCACAGCTCTAGCTTCCAATGTCAACATGCTCATCTGATTCTTCCCCATCTTGTCATCATCTTGAAAGTCAGAACCCTTCTTCTTTTTCCCATCAGCAATCATCTTTTCTCTGCATTCCCTAGCAAAATGCCCTGGTTTGTGGCAATAGTAGCTCTCCACATTCTTCTTATTGAACCTAACAGCTGTCTTCCCATCAAACCTGATGTTCCTCCCAGTCTGCTTGTAAAACATTTTCATCCTAAGGGCAATCATAGCAATTTGCCACTTAATATCCATTTCCTCAACATCAACATCATCTATCTGCTCAAGATCATCACTTTGAAGATCTAGTTCTTCTGAAATCTTGGCAAATAGAGAATAAACAACTTCATCAGCAAAGCCAGCTGGTTCTTCTCTTTCTCTCATTCTGCTTGAAGAAGTTTCATAACCACCAGAACTAAAGCCACTAGACTTAACCTTGTTAGTGCTGCCCTTGTTTTGAGAAACAAAGGAAACATTGGTAGAACTTGAAGATGCTTTTCCTTGGATTTCCCGTTCAAAAACCCGAAGATTGTTGTACAGGTCATCAGTTGTCATGGTGTCAATTTCATCCTTCATCCTCATGGTCATTGTCACACTTGACCATTCTGTTGGTAGTGATCTGAGAAACTTGTGGCTTGCATCTTCTTCAGACACAGCTGCACCATGAACCTCCAATTGTGATAGAAGTTGTTGAAACCTATCATAGCCTTTTTTCAATCCCTCTGAACTGGATACACTGAATGCCTCAAATTGCTGTTTAAGAACAGCCTTCTGCATCTTCTTGGAGTTTGCATTCCCTCCAAATCTTTTCTCAAGTGCTCCTTGGGAAGTGCCATCAACAAAAGGTTTTTAGCTTTTCTCTCTTTTTCCACTGCATGAATTTCTGGGGCAGACACAGGTGGAAGAACCCTAACCACTCCATCTTTACCAACCGAAATCCTCTTCTTCGAATTCCCATTCTGTATGACCTTCCAGACCTCGTTATCACTATACTCGAGATAGTGCTCCATCTCCATAGCCCATATGTCATACTCATCCTTCTTCAAGATAGGGAGTTTTATGTTTGATATGGAGGTTGTGGTAGGTATGGTTTGTGGTTGTGATTTGTTGTTGGATGTGCCAGCTTCTGATTTTTCATCTTCATGGTTTGAGACTTCATCTTCATTGTTGTGGTTTGAGAAATCATCACCATTCTTGACAGGCATTTTGTAGGGTTTGTTTGAGTGATCTGTGTTTGTGGTTTTTATGTTTCTTCGAACTCAGAGTCTCTCTACAAGCTCGGATACCACTTGTACGTCCACACGAATTATGGATCCAAGTAGCCTTTGTTACTTGTTAGACGACTTGAATAAATCCAAATCAATCTAAGTGAGAAACTCTAACAGGTTGTTTATTGCTAATGCGGAATTGGTTTCACCCAATTTATATCCAAAGGAGAATTGCAAAGGAAATATGCAAAACCCAAGGTTCGTTGTTTCGATGAAGATTGAATGGAATTGTGATTTCGGGATCGTGAAACGTGAAGTGAATAGTGAAAGAGTGATATATTGGGGTTTTTAAACTACTAATATGAAATAACAAATAAAAACAAGCTATTAAACTAAGGGGGCAAGTTTTCCAAGCACACAATATTTAAAACGAAAATTAAACTTGAAAACGTACGTTACAATGTTTTAAAAACGTATTTAAAAAGGTGAAATTCTAAATTATAAGTCCTAAAATTGTGAAAATAATTTTCCTAAATGCTAAATATTAAAAGAGAATTTTAGAAAAAAGAAATATATATATTTTTTTACTTTTATTTTATTTTTAATGAATTTAAAACTAAAAGAAAGAAATTAAATGATTTAAAATAGCAAACTGATTTAGAAAATTATGAAATTTTGCAGAAAAATCTTAAATGATATATAGAATCTAAGAAAAATGAAAATGGAACTTTTCTGAGCCCTAATAAGCTGTTTGGGCTAATAAGCAGTTTCTAAAAAGCTCAAAAATAAGCTAATCAGCACCAAAAATTTCCAAAACCTCAAAAGCAGCTTAACACACCAATTGAAGCATGAAACAACTTTATAAGACCAGAGAAGCTATCAAATAAGCGAAAAAGCAGTAAAGCAGTTTCAAAAATAAGGAAGAAGCAGTGATCAAACAGTCAACTTTAAGCTGATCTAGCACCTAGTAAAAAGCTAATTGGGGAAAACCAAAAGTAGAACCTTTAAGCTGATACTACAAACTTCTTTCAACCTCAAAATGCCCAAATCTTATAGTCAATTGCTCACTTAAATTTGATCAAACACAGATGCTCATGGAAACTGAAAATGTTGCAGGCCTAAGAACAGTCCAAATGGCTTATTTGCAGACTGATTTTAAGCTAGTAAATAAGCTACTAGTTGGAAATTAAGTTCAGATACCTTAACTACAAACCACTGATATAAGCCTAGAAACTGATTACTACTGATTAAACTAACTTGTTTAACAACCAATAAGCTATTTTTAATACCTAAACAAGCTACAAGCTTCCTTGACTGTTTTTGACTTTTTGTGATTATTAAGATTAAAAGGAACTCAGACACTACAAACTACTCAAATCAACTCTAATATGATCAAATAAGATATAACTACTAAAATAAGCACTATCAGAGACAGTAATAAGCACTTGAACAGTATAAAGCTATAATAACTTGAATGAAAATGAGACTTACAAGATCCTAAAGCTGAAACAGAAATGAACCACTATAATCTCAACCCAGGCTTATTACATAAGCCAAATATTACCCAATAAGCTCCTCAGAATCAGCTTATCCTTCCTGAACTGCTTATTTGACCAGCAGTTTGACTTTTGTTGACTTTTTGGAATATTGTGACAAAACAGTTTTAAACTACTATAAAACTTACTATAAGCTATTAGAGCTTAAATAAGCTTATACTACTAGAAAAGAGCTTGTTGAAAGCTGTGTTTGAAATATTTTTGTATTTTTTTAGTATTTTTCTATTTTTTTGGATTTTTAATTGAAAATCAGGAAATGTAAAAATATTTTAGTGAAAGCTGATAAAAGAAATTATAAAAGGCTTAATGGAACCACTAACAAGCTAAGAATAGCTTATAATAACAACCATAAAAACAGAAACAAGGATTTGAATAGGATTTAAGAATAAATTCAAAATTAAAATTTCATTAACATTAAAACTCGAATACATTAAACTCTTACAACTGAAATAGAAATTACACTAAAAAAAACATAAACTTGACTCGAATTAAACCTTAACCTAGACTCTAAAAAAACTTTAAAAACTAGACTCTCAATGTGAGGAAGAAAGGCTACTATTTATAGACTCCCAAAGAGCTAGGGTTTCTTCTGGGAACCTTCAGGATATCCATTCACGAACCTAGGATTAAACTTGGGCACCAATCCCTTCATCATGGTCGTCGATTGTGATTAGTGGAGATACTACAAATGAAAATGCTGGGATTTTTGCCATCTGTCATTCCCTGTTCTTCTAGAAGCCTAGTAGATATTTTAGTGAGGTAATAAATGTGGGAGTGCAGTGTAAATATTGTGGGGAAGGAGAAGAACAGTAACAATGGGGGAATTGGCGGGTAAATTAGTTGGGTTGACTGGGTGGGTTGACTTGGGTTATTTTAGGTGTGGATCGGGTTAAGGTAAAAGGAATGATGGGCTTGGGTTAATAATTTTGGGCTGTGGGTATTTAATTGGTTAATGGATTATGGGTTTAATAAATCCGGATAAGGTGTGTAGGTTTTGGACTTGGTTTTGATTAAGGTAAATTTCAAGGACCATATTTGTAATTTCTGAAATTCTAGGGACCATTGCTGCCACTTTTCCAAAATAAATCCAAGGGCCATTCTTGTCATTTGTTGAGAATCTGAGGGTTGACTTTGACTTTTGAGCAAAAATATCTCTCCCGGCTTCGGCTTTAAATCCGTTCCAAATCTCGTGCTCGTTTTCCCGGTTTTTCTGTGTCTTTTGTCATTTTTCGTTTATCCGTTGCCTGCACATATATAAACACAAAAACACAATATCTTTTGGCATTTTGGTTAGTTTTTGGTCTATTTGGGTCAGGTTTTGGTCAAGAAAAGGTATGTGTTTAAGCACATACCAAAATTCCCCCAGACTAAGATATTGTTGTGTCCTCACGCAATGTTATAAAAACACGTTTTTAAATCCTAAAATTTCTAATCTCTTTTTACTAACTTTGAGAAGTAGCAAAATTTTCAAAAGAGATTGAGAAATCTTAAGTTCTAAAAACTCCCCGATTTTCCATTTATTCTATTTTTGTATTTTTCTCATAATCATGTGACGGCTTTGTTGACAATCATTATCTCACGATAACTTTTAGGATCAACGAGTAGGAAACACGACTTATAAAGAAGTGACCATACGGATAAAATTCGTCGTTCCTGATTTTTCGCGAGTCCCTAAACTAAGCTTAAAAACGAAATCATTGTCTATTTACAAGTTAGATGCCAACACTACCCATGAAAGTTACTTGTGTAATTACCTCTTGCTCCCATTTTTCCTAATTTCCTCTATTTATTTTATTTTTGGTGAGAAATGAATTTCTTTATATTTTCTCGTTTCGATATGTGTATGCCGATAAAGATACTAAATTAAGACGCTAAGTTGTTTTCAATCTTCTCTCGAGAACCGTTGCTTTGATAATGAGGTCCACATCAAGGTTTTTATTTATATTTTTTACTTTTGCATTGTCTCTATTTTTCAACATTTTTCATCATTTCATTTTTATTATTATTTTTTTTTTGCATTAATACTTTTTTGTTGCTTACCCTAAAAGATGGAGCTTCACGGGGAAATTCCAAGACCTTACACCTTTCAGAATAAAGGATCCAAAGGCCGTTACAACGGAGAGTTCCAAGACCTTAACGCCTTTCAGAATTAAGGGTCCAAGGGCCGGTGCAAGAGGGTAGCCAAGACCTAAACGCCTTTTGGTAATAAGGATCCAAGGACCGATCTCGAACCGAAGGTTAGAGCACTTAACTTATTATTATTAAACTTATTTATTAAGGAACCTTGATGTGTACCCAATTTTTAAAGCAAGGATTCTTTTAAGAAGACCAAGAACTAATCATCGGTAAAACCTAACATCTTTAATTATTCTTACAATTATATATAGTGAAACAATTTTGTGGGAACAAAAGGCCATAAGTAACTTTGATGAGCTCTAAAGAGAACCAACTACTCCACGCTTAGCATCTAACTTCTAAATAAACTCTATCATTTCTCGTTCTTCGCAAATTTAAAATCTTAAATAATAAGATCCGCGAATGCTTAGCCTTATAATCAAGCTATGCATATATAAAGTCGATACGGGAACTTGCAAATTCTTGAAAAGAATTCGCATTTTATAGCTCCTTGTGTAAAAGACTAGCACGAGCTTATAGATTATAAATGGTTAAGGGGACAAGCTAGGGCTCAACACGCCCGATCAAGTCAGAATTTTATTCCTACCCTCACCAGCGGAAAGTCAACAAAATGTCAAAACACTTATTATATTTTTCCAAAAATTTTAAAATTTTTCTCATTTTTTTTTGGATTTTTCAATTTTGGAGGAAAAAACGGGGTTGCGTGAGTAAACGGCAAAAATGCAAGGCAAAAATCAAATCGAAAGATTCCCCCCCCCCCCAGACTAAAACGAGACATTGTTCTCAATGTCTTAAAGGTAAGGTTTCTCCTACATAAATCTAAGGCCGTTTATTAATTATGCCAAAGATAAACGTAAAATGATAATATTATGGATATCGGATGAGCAACGAATGATGAAACTCGAGTGGAGAGAAGTAAGCCACGAGCACGAGAGTCTTCATTATTTATGCAAATCCTGGACATAAACAACCACGAAACACGAAAAATGGAAGAGGTAGCCCTCCTCACGATACTTATTAGAAATAAGAAAGAAAGATAGAAGGATAAGCATGGGGTGCCTCCCACGAAGCGCTTGTTTTTGATCGAGTCTTATAACTTAGACTCGCCCCGAATTTATTTGTCCTTGGGGGAGGAAGTGGAAAAGAAAATCTCTATCGGACTTTCGTTCAAGACGTTTGGATAAACACTGAAGCATAGGAAAGTTCCACTCCGACGAGATACCCACGGTATTAATAGTGAAAACTATTAGAAATGATACCGGGGTCAAAGATAGTGTCCTCACTCCCGAAGGAGTGAAGGAGAGGAGAAGTCACATTAAATGTGATGAAAGGGAAGAAGGTCATGATAACAATCATGATTAGGTCATCATCTTCAAAAGGAGACTTCATAATTTACATATTATGAATCTTATCATTTAAGTTCTTTTGTTCAAGAAATGACTCGGGCGGGAGGGTTGGGATTAAATCATCAATAAGCAAATTCTCATGATTGAGAATGCCTCCCCCCGGGTCACATAAAACATCTTTGTCTAGATCAAAGTAGAAGTGATCATACTCCGGAGGAGATATGATGTGAGTGACTTCATCAGAGAACTCCTCATGATCAAGATCAAAGGTAAAAGAATCATATTCTGGAAGAGAGAAATCAACATGATAAATGGTACTGCCACTACTCGTCTCTTCCATGGAATCAAAACTAAATGATTCGTAAGCCAGGAGAGAATACTCGGGATGAGAAGTGGGATTGCCACTAATCTCCTCAAAGTTAAAGCTCTTATAATCTGGTAAAGACTCCTCGAGCTCTAGCTCCAGAGGATCTAACGGCTTATCAACATAAACATCCATTGGGGGAAGAGAAAGAGATGGTTCATCGGATATCATCTTTCCAATCAAAGGGATATCTCCCCCCAGACTACTTTCTTCATTCTCTGATGAAATCGGATCATCATTGGAGAAAACCTCGAGCTCTTCCCTAGTGATATTACTTCTCTCAACCGGTGTGAGAGAAGGGGAAGAGTCGGAAATGATGGAATCAACAATCTCAATACGATAAACTGGTTCCGGAGGTGGGACAAGTGGTGTGCTCTTATAGCTAGCAATGTTCACCACTTCCGTTGTAGTCTCCGATTCTTGTTCATCATAATCAAGAACACTCTTAACTCCCGTAGCACAACTCTTAAACCAATTTCTCGATCCAGGGGTAATTTTCATGGCTTTGAGCTCAGCACGTTTATCTGAAATACTCTTAACCATGAATCCTGAAAGTGTCGGATGAATTCTTTTGGAAGCAATTGCGGGCTCAAACTTTTGATCAACCTTAGCAACATTGCATTTGGTGGTTTGAGATTTTGAGTTCCGATTAATGTTAAACGTGACTTTTTCATTATCAACCCGCAGTGTTATTTCTTCACCATAAACATCTATCAGAGCTCGCCCGGTCCTCAGGAATGACCTTCCAAGAATTAGAGGAACTCGGGGGTCGGCATCGAAATCAACCACCATAAAATCGGCTGGAAAATGGAACTTCCCGACCTTGACAAAGACATCCTCGGCTATTCCAAGTGGACGGGTTATGGTTCGGTCCGCAAGCTCGAGGGTCATGCAAGTGGGGGTATATTCGGGCAGAGAAAGTTTTTGCCAGATGGAAAGCGGCATTAGGTTGATGCTTGCACCAAGATCGGCCAAGGCGTAGCATTCAACCATCCCTGGAAATTCACATGGAATGAGAAATCTTCCGGGATCTCCAAGCTTTTCGGGGAGCTTTTTAAGGAGAACCGCTGAGCAATTCTCGTTCAGAGGAGTTTTTGCCAGTTCAAATAATTTTTCTTTGTTGCTCAATAAACTTTAAAGGTGGAAGCAAACTTAGGCATCAGAAGCAAAGCATCCGCGAAGCTTATGTCAAAATTAAATTCCTGGAGAATTTGGAAGAATTTTTCCTTTTGATTTGAAGCTTTTTCGCGGAGCTTTTGATCATTCAATCTTGAAGGGTACGGAAGTTTTGCTTTTATAGGAGCTTCTTCGGGCTCAAGCACATCCTTAGGTTTAGACTTTTGGACAACCGGAGGTTGGACGTCTTCGGTCCTTCCATTATTAGTAGGAAGTTCCGTGTCCTTTGTCACCTCGGTCTCACGGACGACTACCTTGGGAGGAAGAGAAGAAGTGGTAGTCGGAGCCGTGGGTGCATCATATGAAACACCACTTCGGGTGGTAATTGCTTTCATATCACCCCTCGGGTTAGCAATTGTGTTGCTAGGAAGAGAAGATGTACCCGAGATTGAGGGTTGATTCATCTGTAAAAATCCACTCATCATTTGCTTAAGCTCGAGTGTTTGTCGAGACAATGTCGTATCAATCTCCTTCCGAAGGTCAGCTCTTATGTTGTTGATTTGACCTTGCATAGTTCGTATGCTAGCATCGGTTGCTTTCATATAACTCGAGAAGTCGGAGAAGGTGCAACTTGTGCAGGAGGAGATGGATAAACTTGTTGTAGTGGAGCTTGATATTGTTGGTTTCCACGATTTTGGTTGTAACTTTGGTTTTGATTGTAACCTTGGTTGGTTTGATGAAAATGATTTTGGTTGTTTTGAATGGGTGGAAAACCGGGTGGTCCCATTATGTTACTAGCATTTTGAGGATGAAATCCTTGATTCTGAATGTAGTTTGCTGCTGCTACGGTAGCATTGCAAACTTGGCTATCGGTAGCTGCACAATTATAATAAGGATGGGGACCACCACATATAACACAAGTTTCTGTAACTGCTTTGACGGGCTCCGGTTTCTGATTCTGGAGCATAAACTCTTTCATCATCATCCGGATAGAATCGGTAAGCTCGGCCATCTCCGATGGATGGGCCAATGAAGAAGAAGGGGTAGAAGAATTCACTTTCGAAACAACCGGTTTGTTTCGTGAAGTGGGAACTTTGGATTTGTTCTCGATAATCATCAAGATATCTTTCGGCATTCGACTCAAGATATTGCCACCGGCGGCTGCGTTGAGTGAATCTTGATCCGATTGAGTTAAGGCATTGTAGAACGTATCGATTTGATGTAATTCTGAGAAACCGTGATGTGGGCATTTACGTAGGAGATCCTTAAATCGTTCCCATGCCTCACCAAAATTCTCATCAAACCGTTGTTGGAAATTTGTGATTTCATTCCTGAGATTAGTCATTCTGGAAGGAGGAAAGAAATAATTCACGAATTTATGGACGAGATCTTCCCAAGTACGGATTGATTGAGGGGGTTCTTTTTCAAGCCAAATCCGGGCTGCCCCCTCGAGAGAAAATGGGAATAACATCAATTTCATAGTGTCATTAGTGACATCCTTATGGTGGTTTGTGGAGGTCAACTGATTAAACCACCGGATGTGTGCGTGGGGATCCTCTCTTTCAAAACCATGAAATTGATTTCCCTGAACAATTTGTATCAAACCGGTTTTAAGCTCAAAATTTGTGTTGGTAATTGGTGGTATAACAATAGCATCTCCATATCCCACGGTGGGACATTGGAGTAACTCTTGCATGGTACGTTGATCCTCGGCCATTTCGGTAATGGGAGTATCAACATGAGGACGTAACTCGGGTACGTTAACTCTTTTGCGTCGACGAGAACGACGAGTCAGTATGAGAGAAGATTTATCAATTACATGTGATTTGGAACGGGTATGCATACACCAAAAATAAAAATTAAAAAGAAAAATAATTTGGAAGAAAAAATCTTTTTGGATTTTTTTTATTAAAGGAAAAATTAATCACAATATTTTTGGTACCGATCCCTCAATCGATATCGTTTCTCTTAAGACTACTCGCAGAGTAGCGGAGAAGCAAAGGTCCGCTCGAAAGCTGATTAAAAACCCGCCTCTTTCGGTTTGCAATTTAATGTCAAAACCATCCTTAAACCATTTGTATAGATTGTAATCGAAAGATAATCCGAAATCAAATGATTTCACGATTGTTTTGTTGTTTTACGATTTTTTTTTTTTTTATTTTTTTTTTATTTTTTTTTTTTTGGTATTGTTAACACTTTAGGAAAAGTGTTAGTGGTTTTTTAATTTTTTTTTGGATTTTTATATTTTCGAAAATATTTACAAATAAAACGATAACTTCCCGGGAGAAGGGTCTTCAAAACACGAATCGAAAACAGAATCACGAATTCACGTCAACCTTCCCCGCAGCGCGCCAAAATTGGTTTCACCCAATTTATATCCTAAGGAGAATTGCAAAGGAAATATGCAAAACCCAAGGTTCGTTGTCCCGATGAAGATTGAATGGAATTGTGATTTCGGGATCGTGAAACGTGAAGTGAATAGTGAAAGAGTGATATATTGGGGTTTTTAAACTACTAATATGAAATAACAAATAAAAACAAGCTATTAAACTAAGGGGGCAAGTTTTCCAAGCACACAATATTTAAAACGAAAATTAAACTTGAAAACGTACGTTACGATGTTTTAAAAACGTATTTAAAAAGGTGAAATTCTAAATTATAAGTCCTAAAATTGTGAAAATAATTTTCCTAAATGCTAAATATTAAAAGAGAATTTTAGAAAAAAGAGATATATTTTTTTTTGACTTTTATTTTATTTTTTATGAATTTAAAACTAAAAGAAAGAAATTAAATGATTTAAAATAGCAAACTGATTTAGAAAATTATGAAATTTTGCAGAAAAATCTTAAATGATATATAGAATCTAAGAAAAATGAAAATGGAACTTTTCTGAGCCCTAATAAGCTGTTTGGGCTAATAAGCAGTTTCTAAAAAGCTCAAAAATAAGCTAATCAGCACCAAAAATTTCCAAAACCTCAAAAGCAGCTTAACACACCAATTGAAGCATGAAACAACTTTATAAGACCAGAGAAGCTTATCAGAATAAGCTAAAAAGCAGTAAAGCAGTTTCAAAAATAGGGAAGAAGCAGTGATCAAATAGTCAACTTTAAGCTGATCTAGCAGCTAGTAAAAAGCTAATTGGGGAAAACCAAAAGTAGAACCTTAAAGCTGATACTACAAACTTCTTTCAACCTCAAAATGCCCAAATCTTATAGTCAATTGCTCACTTAAATTTGATCAAACACAGATGCTCATGGAAACTGAAAATGTTGCAGGCCTAAGAACAGTCCAAATGGCTTATTTGCAGACTGATTTTAAGCTAGTAAATAAGCTACTGGTTGGAAATTAAGTTCAGATACCTTAAGCTTATACTACAAGCTACCTCTAAATCAATTTTCATGCGAAAAGAACAATTGGATAAGCTAATGCAGACCAATCAATAAGCTGAGTTGGAACAACAAAATGTGCAGGTCTGCACTTTTGTCTCTGATGCAGCAGAAATGGTTCTTTGCACTTAATTTTTACCAAACTTGATGAAATAAATCAAATACTTGCAATCTCACTTAAAGCACTAGTTTGAACATAAGTATGCCAAAAAAAATGATGGTCAAGATAAGCTCAGCCTATCTAAAGCTTATGAGGGCAGTTTACAACCTAGATTAGCACCTAATGACTCAAAAACCTCAACTCAGTCCTAATTGCTTTAAATCTACTGAATACTGCTTATATAATCCTCAATAAGCTCAAACAAAACTCATACTATGGCACATGAACAGTAGAAGCCATCTTTTGACCTCAGATTGTTCTAATGCCAAACACCCTCTATCAAACTGAATTTGCACTTTTTAACTACAAACCACAGATATAAGCCTAGAAACTGATTACTACTGATTAAACTAACTTGTTTAACAACCAATAAGCTATTTTTATTACCTAAATAAGCACTAAATAAGCTACAAGCTTCCTTGACTGTTTTTGACTTTTTTGTGATTATTAAGATTAAAAGGAACTCAGACACTACAAACTACTCAAATCAGCTCTAATATGATCAAATAAGATATAACTACTAAAATAAGCACTATCAGAGACAGTAATAAGCACTTGAACAGTATAAAGCTATAATAACTTGAATGAAAATGAGACTTACAAGATCCTAAAGCTGAAACAGAAATGAACCACTATAATCTCAACCCAGGCTTATTACATAAGCCAAATATTACCCAATAAGCTCCTCAGAATCAGCTTATCATTCATGAACTGCTTATTTGACCAGCAGTTTGACTTTTGTTGACTTTTTGGAATTTTGAGACAAAACAGTTTTAAACTACTATAAAACTTACTATAAGCTATTAGAGCTTAAATAAGCTTATACTACTAGAAAAGAGCTTGTTGAAAGCTGTGTTTGAAATATTTTTGTATTTTTTTAGTATTTTTCTATTTTTTTGGATTTTTAATTGAAAATCAGGAAATGTAAAAATATTTTAGTGAAAGCTGATAAAAGAAATTATAAAAGGCTTAATGGAACCACTAACAAGCTAAGAATAGCTTATAATAACAACCATAAAACAGAAACAAGGATTTAAATAGGATTTAAGAACAAATTCTAAATTAAAATTTCATTAACATTAAAACTTGAATACATTAAACTCTTACAACTGAAAAAGAAATTACACTAAAAAAAACATAAACTTGACTCGAATTAAACCTTAACCTAGACTCTAAAAAAACTTCAAAAACTAGACTCTCAATGTGAGGAAGAAAGGCTGCTATTTATAGACTCCCAAAGAGCTAGGGTTTCTTCTGGGAACCTTCAGGATATCCATTCACGACCCTTGGATTAAACTTGGGCACCAATCCCTTCATCATGGCCGTCGATTGTGATTAGTGGAGATACTACAAATGAAAACGCTGGGATTTTTGCCATCTGTCATTCCCTGTTCTTCTAGAAGCATAGTAGATATTTTAGTGAGGTAATAAATGTGGGAGTGCAGGGTAAATATTGTGGGGAAGGAGAAGAACAGTAACAATGGGGGAATTGGCGGGTAAATTAGTTGGGTTGACTGGGTGGGTTGACTTGGGTTATTTTAGGTGTGGATCGGGTTAAGGTAAAAGGATTGGTGGGCTTGGGTTAATAATTTTGGGCTGTAGGTATTTAATTGGTTAATGGATTGTGGGTTTAATAAATCCGGATAAGGTATGTAGGTTTTGGACTTTGTTTGGGTTAAGGTAAAATTCAAGGACCATATTTGTAATTTCTGAAATTCTAGGGACCATTGCTGCCACTTTTCCAAAATAAATCCAAGGGCCATTCTTGTCATTTGGTGAGAATCTGAGGGTTGACTTTGACTTTTGAGCAAAAATATCTCTCCCGGCTTCGGCTTTAAATCCTTTCCAAATCTCGTGCTCGTTTTCTCGGTTTTTCTGTATCTTTTGTCGTTTTTCGTTTATCCGTTGCCTGCACATATATAAACACAAAAACACAATATCTTTTGGCATTTTGGTTAGCTTTTGGTCTATTTGGGTCCGGTTTTGGTCAAGAAAAGGTATGTGTTTAAGCACATACCAGGAATCTTAACAATGAACAATGAAGAACACAATATCAATAACTAACTTCGTATATTACTAATTCTTTCAATCAATACGCATACAACTAACACACGTACATTCTTATAAACTATTGAGCCTTAGGGTTCCTTTTATACACCAAGGAAACCCTAGATACAAATCTTGTAGAAGAATATACGTATATTCTCTAAAGATAACTACGTATCCTTTCCTAACTTATAGCTAACAAACTTTCCTAACTTTCATAAACAGGCTTAACTAATAAGTCAACCAGACTTAACTATGTAACACTACCTAATACTACCTACCAGACTTAACAATACAAAGGCAGACTTAACTATTACAAAATACAAATAACAGACTTAACTTTGTAACCCAGGAGACTTAAGTCTGTTCTTCATATTAAGTCTTGTCATGTGATAATTCCCAACAATCGGCGACCGTTATAGTTGGTATTTGAAAGGGTCCTTCAAGGATAACTTGTTTCAGGTATTTGCCATGAGGTTTCCGGAGTTCCATGAACCTTAAGAATATGCTTGCCCATTGAACATAATTACCAGGTGTGAGCATTGTAGGTCATTCTAGTCAACCTGCTTCATGGATGGATTGATGACTACTGATAGCTTCACACATTTTATCAAACCAATGTGGTTGTTTTGGTGGAAGAGGCAATGGATGCATCGGGAATTGTTGTGTTGGGAATTGTGGTTGTTGATGGTATTGTTGTTGTTGGAAGAAGTGTGGGTTTTGCGGAGGGGGGAATGGTTTTCCTTGTTGATGAGGATAAAAAGGGAATTGATTGAAATACGGATAAGGCGGTTGAGATATGTTTGTTTAACTTGTGTGAAATGATGGATCTTGTAGATTATTGAGAAGTGTGTTGTAGTAGATCAGATTTGGTTTTTTTTTTTTTTTTTTTTTTTTTTTTTTTTTTCTCTCTTTTTTTTTTTTAAAAGTAGCAATATGAAAATAACCAACAAATAATAAGTGTGAGTTACATGGGTATATATAGGAGTGGAAGGCTAGGGCAACATCCCTTAGCTCTTCCATCCACACGTTTACTAAAGCTCACAGCCCATGGGCCTTCTACATGGACCGATCATTAAATCTATACATAAAGGCCTTATAACTTAGCAACCTATTACATTATTAGATGACCAAGACTTGATAATAGTTACATGTATTCCCAACATTGAGTGTACATCATATTTTGTATTGGGCTTAGCCCGTCTTGCCTTTTTGTATGATGTGTCTATATTTATAATGTAAACACTCATTATAAAATAATCAAATAAACTCTATTTACATGGTATCACAGCCATAATCTTTTTCCTAAAACTTCTCCATAACCCTAATATCCAAATCACACATCTCCATTTATTTTTATTTTTTTCTTCCTATCATAGTGTATTGGCGTATGTGTCCGGACGGCCTATCTTGTCCGGACGTCCGGACGACACGACACCATCCGGAAGAAAGCTCGAAGAAAGCCTAACTCGCCCGGTTAGTGTGACCTCAGGCAATAAGACAAGTGACATCACCTTCTGGACAGATGGCAGCAGCAGACACCGCCGCCGCCGCCCTAAGATTTACGGGATTGTGTCTGCGACACATACCCGAAAAACCCGGTGCCGCCATTTCAGGTACCAAGGCTGGGTAGTATAAATACCCAGCTCATTTACTACTCTTAACTGACTTAACCTATTGCATTTTACTCTCAATTATTGTTTAAGCCTTTCGGATTACCCCATACTTATCCTCACGCCGGAGCTTGGTCCTGGGAACAATACCCGGGGCGAGCCTAATGTGAGTGTCTCTTGTGTGTAGGTACTTCGGAACCCCAGCAGGACCTTATCCGGAAGACTTGACACCACACCCGAAGGAGTTGCAGATTTTTACTTCAACAAATTGGCGCCATCCGTGGGACCTACTATTCGATCTACCTGAAGTTCAGAATGGCTGGTCCTACATCACAAAGAGGAGATAATCACGCAAATAAACGAAAGATCATTAATATGATCCGGAGTCCAGTGGCCGCAGGAAAATGGAAAATGGCAGACACATAAGAGGATTGGATGATTGCCCCAATCAGTTTCCCATCTATCCTACCGGGGGATGTTTCGGACGAGCTTTTACTAGTTGAGGCCGAAGTGGAAGGTTATACAATGCGAAGGGTTTATGTGGACCAAGGCGCTTCGGTGGAAGTAATGTATGAACACTGTTTTGAGCACTTGTGCCCCTCCATCAAGGCCCGACTGAAAGAAACCAATACGCCTTTGATAGCATTCGCAGGAGAGTCCATTAAGCCGTTGGGAAAGATAGAATTAGAAATCTGTTTCAGAAGTCAAGTTTTGTTTCATAAGACGGTGATGAAATTCGTTGTGATAAGATCTCCCTCCCCATACAACATCATATTGGGACGCTCCGGATTAAAAAAGCTACGGGCCATCCCCTCAACTATTCACTCGATGATGAAATTTCCCACTCTGAGAGGTATAGCGACGTTTGTTACTCGGTCGGTCATAATTTCGGAATGTCGTAAATTGGAGGAAAAACAGATGGTTGAAAGAGAGGCGAAGAATGAACTACAGGATGCCGAAGTAACAGGGGAATTGGCTGGGAAGACAGAAGAGGTGATGGTACATCCGGCATACCTGGATCAACTGGTAACCATCGGGGGAAACTTCTCCCCGGAATGCAGATGGCAGTTGATTACGCTACTCAAAAATAGTCAAGACGTATTCGCCTGGGAGCCTACGGATATCACGGGAATACCCCGATGAATTACAGAACATATGCTGAACGTGAATGTCCAAGACCGACCGGTAGCGGAAAAGAAAAGAACTTTTTAGGCGAAAAAGAACCAGGCCATAACTAAAGAGGTGGAAGAATGGGTGAAAGCCGGGATAGTTCGGCCGGTGCGATACCCTACATGGATTTCAAACCCGGTGTTGGTAAAGAAGTCCGACGGTAGTTGGGGGATGTGTATCGACTTCATGAATCTCAACTCATCTTGTCGAAAGGATTATTATCCGTTACCGGAGATTGATTGGAAGATAGAGTCGTTCATGGGATTCCGGTACAAGTGCTTCCTAGATGCTTATAAGGGATACCATCAGGTACAAATGGCAAAGGATGATGAGGAGAAGACAACTTTCTACACCGAACATGGGACATACTGCTATACCAAAATGCCGTTCGGATTAAAGAATGCCGGAGCCACATATCAACGGCTGGTAGACTCGGCCTTCCGGTCGTAGATAGGGAGAAATCTGGAGGCGTATGTGGACGACATGGTGATAAAAAGCAAGAACGAAAAAGAATTGTTGGCCGACATAGCAGAAACGTTCGACAATCTCCGGAGGATCAATATGAAATTGAACCCGAAGAAATGTTCCTTCGGGGTGGAAGAAGCAAAGTTTCTGGGGTACATGGTAACATCCGAAGGGATTAGGGCAAATTTGAAGAAAACTAGGGCCATTGCGGATATGCAATCTCCAAAGTCGCTCAAAGAAATGCAGAGTTTAAGCGGCAAGCTGGCAGCTCTAAACCGTTTCCTATCCCGTTCGGCAGAAAGAGCGCTTCCATTTTTGACACATTGAAAAATATCACGAAGGAGAATCAAGATGAGTATCGTTGGACGGAACAGGCTGAATCGGCTTTTCAGGAGATGAGAAAGATGATCCTCGAGCTTCCTTACCTGACTACTCCAAAACCGAAGGAGGACTTGTATGTATACTTGGTGGCATCAAAGGAAGCAATGAGCGGGGTACTTTTGGTAGAAAGGAGGGGAGGTAAATCCTGGTACATTACGTTAGCCGAACGTTACATGAGGCCGAAAAGAATTACGCTTTGATTGAGAAATTAGCTTTAGCTTTGCTACACTTATCAAGAAGACTTAGGAGATATTTCGAAGCTCATCTGATAAAAGTCATCACTGATCAACCTATTAAGTAGATATTGAACAAGGCGGAAGCGTCCGGGAGATTAGCCAAGTATACCGTGGAGCTAGGGGCTTATAACAATGTATACATATCCCGGAATGCTGTCAAGGGACAAGTCCTAGCAGACTTCATAGCGGAAATATCGCTAAACTCGTCCGACCGGGTTCTAGAAGAGGGGGGCAAGGAGATATGTGACATCTCCGGCCAAAAAGAGTGGGTGTTATACACCGACGGAGCGTCTAGCAAATCGGGTGCCGGTACGGGTCTGGTGCTAATCGATCCGGACCAAACAGAATACACCTACGCCTTTCGGCTGAACTTTAAAAGCACCAACAATGAAGCGGAGTACGAGGCCTTACTGGCGGGGTTGAGAATCGCCCGGAAAATGAAGGTGCAGGCGTTGGAAGTCAGGGTGGATTCTAATTTGGTGGCGAGCCAAATTAATGGAGATTCTGTTGCGAACAAAGAAAGCATGATACAATACCTGGCCAAGGCCAAAGAATATATTGCATGCTTTGATCAATTCAAAATTCAGAACATTCTGAGAGCATAAAATCAGAAGGCAGATATACTTAGTAAGCTGGCATCCGTGGCGTTCGATCATTTGACGAAGGAAATCCTAGTGGAAGTCTTAGAGAAGCCATCGACGAAAGAGGAAGTTGTTAATGCCATTGTGGATGAAGAAGAAGAAAACTGGATGACCCCAATCATTTGGTGTAAGCAGGAAGGCGTCTGGTCGGAGGGCTAGAACGAGGCTCGAGCCCTCCGGATGAAAATAAACTAGTACACTCTAGTTGATGATGTGCTTTTCAAAAAAATTTACTTTGGCCCAATGTTAAGATGTGTCGGACCACTTCAGGCGAATTACATAATCTGGGAAGTGCACGAAGGAGCATGTGGGATGCGCTCTGGGCCACTGTTCGTGGTGGCGAAGTTGATGCGGCAAGGATATTATTGTCCAACTATGCACCGGGACACTAGAGAAGTAATTCAAAAATGTGATTCTTGTCAGATACAGGCACCTATTCCGAAGCTCCCAAAAACCGTAATGACTTCAATCATGGCCCCATGGCCATTCTACCAGTGGGGTATGGACGTGTTGGGACCTCTGCCAGAAGCTCCGGGGAAAATCAAGTTTGTTATTGTGGCAATCGACTATTTCACTAAGTGGATAGAGGCTAAGCTGTTGGTCCGAACGACCTGGAAAGATGTCAAGAAGTTTGTCTGGGAAAACATAGTGTGTAGGTTCGGATTGCCGAAAGTGATATTGACGAACAACAGGAGCAACTTCATTCATGATCCCTTCAAGAGTTGGTGCGAGAGGTTGAATATAACCCAAATAAACACGGCTGTGGCTCATCCCCAAACAAACGGATCAGTCGAAAGGGCGAACAAGAGTCATATGAAAGGTTTCAAATCAAGACTCGGCAGGGAGAGAGCCGGATGGGTAGACGAGTTGCCAAAAATATTATGGGCGCACCATACTTCTCTGAAGACAAGCAATAAAGAAACACTATTCAGCCTCACGTATGGTAGTGAAGCGGTTATCCCGGCGGAAATAGGAATGCCAACCTTCCGGACTATGGTAACAGAAGAAAAGGAAAACGACGAGGGAATCTGCCTAAACCTCGACCTCCTACAAGAGCGAAGAGAGATGGCTGCAATCCGAGAGGCGAAATATAAGAAGAAGATAGAACAATACTATAATCGAAGGGTTCGCGCCGAGTCATTCAAGGTAAGTGTACAAATTCAGATAACTCTCTTAAAATGAAATGTCGTCACAATACACAACTATTTCATTCCAATTATAACTTGTTTCTACTATGACTAACGTAAGAAGTGAAAATACCTTCACATTCAAAGGTAGGTGATTTTGTGTACCGAAGGAATGAGGCAAGCAGGGTCGAAAATCAAGGAAAGTTGGGACCCAATTGGGAAGGACCGTACCGGGTCGTGGAGGCATACCAGACCGGATCATACAAATTGGAAACGATGGAGGAAAAAGAAGTGCCACGAACATGGCATGCCGTCAACCTTAGAAAGTGTTTTTTGTAAATGTATGACTAATATATCTAATGTAACGTCCGAAAGGACTTGATTGACTATTTGAATGACAAATGAAGCTATCCCACCATTAAAGGGGAGCAATTTTCTCTACATATCATGTTCTTACATTACTTATTACAATCTGAACATAAGCCGAAAGTGACCCCTCCGAGAGGCTTGCGACCTCCGAAGATCAGTGGTCAGTGTTCAAAGATGGTTCATACCCAAAAAGAGGTTGCCATACAACTTTGGAAAAAAGGCCGAACGACACCCAAAAAGGGGTCGCCCCACAATTATGACAAAAAGGCCGAACGACACCCAAAAAGGGATTGCCTCACAACTAGCCAAAGCAAACAGGCCGAAGGGCCATATAGTCTCAAATCTCTAGAAGGCACAAAGTGAAGTAGCCGTGTCAACCAAAGGAGTGAGTCATCGCGGAACGCGGGTAATATTATATATAAAAAAAAGAGACGCAACACATTTTGTAACTAAGGAAGCAACTGGTACAGACAATTTCAAAAGATATACAAAATAGCATATGATTCATGCAGTTCATAAGTTATTACATTCATCTGAACCATTGTAATTGTTCACAAACCTAGTCTAGCGGCCCCAAGGCCTTGCATTTTCCAATGATTGGTGCCAAAGTAACATGGATTTAAAAAGCTTCACATAACATCCGGAGTGACTTGAATCCGTAGTCAAAACGGAGACACCCAGACGTTACTAACAAACAACTCTTTTCAGGGAGCATTGACATTTTCCTCCGCGGTAGTATCTTCAACAGAGGGTCCTTCGGTGGAAGCAACCTCGAGAACAGGCCCGGTAGTATCGACGGGCCTGGATGGAGCGGGGGTCAGGAAATATATACATTATTTCGGCAAGAGATTTGTGGTAAGCATTACTGATCTTCTTGACATATGGATATTCCGCAACAAAGAGTCCGTCATACAAAGGCTGGAATTTTTCTTCGGCTTCCATGTCCAAGTCCTCCACCTTTGCCAGAGTCTTAGCCACTTCCCCCGGCGAACGGTCCAAGGAAGCACCATCTAAGAATCCGGACTGAGAAGAGAGACTGAAGGGAACAGCCAAGCGTTGTGTGTACTCGTGACTGTCCAAAAGCCGGCGGACCATTTTCGGAATAAATTCCTTCAGCACCTTAAACCGTTCCATTTCCGTTTGGCCCAGTCTGACGGCCAGGTCCTTTCTCTCTTGATGAAGTTTTGAATTTTCTTTCTCTTCCTTACCAAGTTTAACCTTGGTCTCATCCAACACACCTTCCAACGTGCTGATCCGCTCCGCAAAAACCTTCCTCTCTTCATCCCTCTCCTGCTCCAGCTCTGTAATACGACCCATTAGCTCTGACTCCCTCACCATACAGTTAGTATGCTCATGCCTCAGTTTCTTAAGCTCCTCCACCCTTGGGCCGCATTCCCGCACTTTTCATGGGTGTGGTACAATTCCTTGTACTCCTGAAGGAGGGACTCAAATCGAAATAGGATATCCGACTGAGTTGTGGCCCCCCGGTCCAACAACATCTAGGCCCTCTGAGCAGCCTCCGCATCACCCAAGCTTTTCAGATATGACTCCTCCCGGGGAGTAGGCAAATTCAGCATTAAGTCCCTGCAGACTTTCCAACCATCCAAACGGTCATCTTTCCTGATCGACCACGCCGGGACAAACAATGCTTCCGGATCATCATCACCTGTAACCTTTTTCTTGCCACGGCCGGAAGCAGCAGCAGAGGAACCTGCTGAAAAAAAAGTAAACAACATGACCGTTATTTATAATATAAAAAAAAAGAGAAGAGAAGAAAAATGCACAAGATAAACGCATCCGAATAGCTTACCAACATCAGCAGCTTCAAACACGGGGCCCGCACCCTCAGCAACCTCCGGTCGTTTCCTCATCTCCTCTGGACGCAATGACCGAATGGGGGCAGGGTTAGGAATGGCCTCCGAAGAGTCTTGATCCAGATCCACCACGTGGATATCCCCTGTCGGCCTGATTATTTTAGCTGGACGGATCACACCGCTTCCTCCCTCGCCACGTTGGACGCGAATTCTGGTCTGGCTGACCTTTCCTCCCTGCTGAGACTGAAGAGATAGTCGGGCGGTAGCTTGTTCTTGTTTTCTTCATTTGGCCTCTAGAACTCTCTCATCAGCCACCTCAACCTTCTTCAGTTCGGCCCTTTTTTCTGGAATCTCAGCATTGGAGGAGGCCGGAGTAGTCACATGTAGCTCGTGGGTTTGACCCTCACGGTATTCATCCCCTTTCACCATGGAGGCAACCTTTCGGATTTTCGGCTTGATTAAATACTCGAACATTGTTATAGCTGCGGAAAGTGAAAAGGCAAGACATTTAGAAATAAACATATATATATATATATATATATATATATATATATATATATATATATATATATATATATATATATATATATATATATATATAAAAGAGGAGACAAAGGCAAAGGCTGTAAGGCTATACACTTTCCCTCGACATCCTTGAGCGCTGCCCGATAACCGGGATGCTCCCAATGGGAGGTCAGCCCAACAGCGTAAAGAAAACCCGGAGGAATCGGAATGAGATCAATCACATTCTCGGACAGCCTTTCGGCATCTTCAACATTAAACTCGCCCCTCGAAAAGGGGTCCGAGATGTCGGAGTCACGGTGCCTCCAAGGCATTGCAAACGGGATAGCTCGTCTGTCTATCAGGAAAAAATTATGTTTCCAACCATTCAGACCGGTCAAAATCTCCCTGAAACAAACCCTCTTCTCCTTACCACCCCTCTTCTCAAAGGAGAACCAGTGACCTTGCTTGCTTAACATGTAGAATGCTCTGAATAGAGAAGTGGTTGGGGTGATATGCAGGCTTCGACTATACACCTCAAAAAGTATCGCACGGTGTAAGCCTAACGGAACCAGCTGGGAAATATGTACCTTGTAATACCGGATGACATCTAGCAAAAAGGTGGAGAAAGGCACGCTCAGTCGGCCCTCGTAAAAATACTCCAAGTACAAACCAATAGCATCATCCGGTAACTCATCCATCGTCATGTCCTTTCGGAGGTACCCTTGGGTGTAATTCCTCAAGTATACCGAATTCCATCATCACCATAAATACAGCCTCTTCGTCCATCCGAGAGGTATACTTTTGGATATCAAATTTTGGAAGAAACTCCCCTACTTCTTGGGTATCTTCCTCAGGCGTTGGGGCAGGAGAATTCGACATGGCTCAACCGAAGGGAAAGGGGATATAGCCGAACAACAAGGAAAATACAGAGTATAGATGGTTCGGAGCGTACCTCTGAGGACGAACGGCAGCACAGAAGTCGATCGGATTAATTAGAAAAGCTCGCTCAGAAATGTACTGTGGAGGATGTGTTAGAGAGAAGAAACTACAGTGGTAAAAATGATGGAAATAGCACTATTTATAGGGGAAAAGAAGGGACGCGAAACGTCGTGCATTGTCAGACGCTGATGTGGCATTATCTCGTCATTGCGATGAAACGCGTGCATACGTGTCAACATCTTACTCATAGAGTAAAAAAGGCGGCGCTCCCTAAAACGGATCTATAATGATTTTTGGCAGGTTATGCATGGCGCCCAGCGTACTCAAGCTCAACGGATTAAGTCATTCGGAAATATCCAAATAGAATTCTAAATTTTTCGCAAAGTATCACACCATCGGCTTAACCGATACTATGATACTGGGGGGGACATGTTAGCGTATGCGTCCGGACGACCTATCTTGTCCGGACGTCCGGACGACATGACACCATCCAGAAGAAAGCTCGGAGAAAGCCTAACTCGCCCGGTTAATGTGACCTCAGGCAATAAGACAAGTGGCATCACCTTCTGGACAGATGGCAGCAGCAGACACCGTCGCCGCCGCCCCAGGATTTACGGGATTGTGTCTGCGACACATACTCGGAAAACCCGGCGCCGCCATTTCAGGTACCAAGGCTGGGTAGTATAAATACCCAGCTCATTTACTACTCTCAACTGACTTAACCTATTGCATTTTACTCTCAATTGTTGTTTAAGCCTTTCGGATTACCCCATACTTATCCTCACGCTGGAGATTGGTCCTGGGAACAACACCCGAGGCGAGCCTAACGTGAGTGTCTCTTGTGTGTAAGGTACTTCGGAACCCCAGCAGGACCTTATCCGGAAGACTTGACTCCACATCCGAAAGAGTTGCAGAATTTTACTTCAACATAGTGTACCTTCATACAATATACACATGTTTTTCCCCATCATACCTCTCGTACATCTCTTTATTTTCCCATAATATCCAAAGAATTCTTCCATAGCCTCATTATTTTTTTTCTTTCATAGAGTATATCATGGTCAGTACAAGAAATAATGTTGTGACTAACCACAACAATCTATGGTCCACATCTACCAATTGTCAAACACAGGGAACAATCCTAACACTTACAAACAATAATATTAATGGTAGAGTTAGGATCCTTTTTTAAAGTAACAAAAATTAAAAAGTTTAGAAATCCATGAACTAGATTACACGTGTCCTACCAAAACATATACTCCCTCCCTCTTTTTTTTTCTTTTAATTTCCAGTTAAGGGTATATTAGTCATTTTCATTTTTTAATTTTACACCGAACTTCAAATGCACATATCTTTCAAACGATAAACTTAAAAAAAAAAAAATAAATAAACCGATTTCACCATAATTTTTAAAATTTAATCCTCTTTAATTTGGTATAAATATTGTTAAATATTTCGAACTTTTTTTTTACATATCAAATGGCTCTTGATCTTCTGATTTTTTTGGCATTTTCGGCCCTAATTTTTACCCTCATAAATGTTGAATCGTTCAAAACTTAAAACATTAAAGTTATAGATTTTGCTTCACTCTTTACACAGGTTTTTGAATCACTCAAATCCGATGTCATATGAGTAAGATATTACATGTTAAAGATGGCGTTTTACTCATATTTGTTGCACACAAGTTGTTTGATGAAATGTCTAGCTTAGATTTTTAGTGTTTAATGCACTACTTTTTGTACAACAACACACCTTTAATCATTTTATTAATGTAAGATTCAAAAAGTAATGTTTTTGTTAATTTTATTTAGTTCATCAATACTTATTGATGAACATCAGTGCATCAGTTTCTTTGAGACTTTTTTATCAAAAAAATCTGATGAAAATTTATTTTAGCATAATAATGGCAGTAGTAGGTTTTGATTTTGGAGTTTTAGCAACAAATGATGTAATATCAAAACTACTGATGAACAAAGAAAAAGCACTGATGAACAACAAAACTACTTATGAACGTACTTTTTCAAAAATTGTTCTTGACGAATAAAAAAATTGATGAACAAACATATTATGCTGATGAATAAACAAATCACTGATGAACGTACTTGTTAAATTGTTTTTGATGAATAAAAGCATTGATGAACACTCCTTAAATCATTTCACAATTACTACACTATCATAATCTCTGTTGTTTCTTTTTTACAAATCACCATCAGTTGGTGAATATCGCAGAGGAACAACTTTTATCCTTTTTTTTTTTTTCAGCATTATCTGTTCAACAAATATGAACATTTTAAATATGTTAATAAACAAATCATGTAATATCAAAACTACTGATGGACAAAGTTAAAACACCGATGAACAACAAAACTACTGATGAACGTACTTTTTCAAAAAATGTTCTTGATGAATAAAAACATTGATGAACAAACATATTATGCTGATGAATAAACAAATCGCTGACGAACGTACTTGGTAAATTATTTTTGATGAATAAAAACATTGATGAACATACTCCTAAATCATTTTACAATTACTACACTATCATAATCTTTTTTTTTTTTTTTTTTTTTTTTTTTTTTTTTTTTTTATTTTGAGAGGATTTGATACACTTTGTAGGATGTTAGTCTTTTGTTAACGTGTGTATATGATACTTTGAGTGAATACGATTACGTATGCGGAATCTACTTAACAACACTTAGAAGGATATTGGTTATGGAAATGGAACAGTGATGCTTGTTTATTGAACAATGAACACAGAAAGTATAACACCAAACGATTCAATATTATTGAGAATAATACGAGTGATCTTCACTATCACTAGGGTTACAAACCTTGAATCTCTATGTTTCTATGACTTTTCTTGTTTGACTAGATTTTTAATTTTAAGCACATAAGCAAGCACAATATTCATCACTAGCCTTACTTTTATCTCTAACCTAAGATCTCCCTTTTATAGTCCAAAGGATATCTTTACAATATTGTCAAGTCTTGTCTACTACTTTCTTGTTGAGTGTGTCAGTAACTAAGATACAACATGTTCTGTGTATTACAACTTGTTGACTGAACACTTATCTAAGATATTATCTACCGTATATACTTGACTTTTATACACAAAATATCTTTTTATACTTATCCAACCAGCAGTAGTATACGCGACACTTATCTACTCAGTAGTAGTATGAGTCACTCCAACAGCAATATTCAACCAGCAGTACCTTCTTTGTACTAGTAGCACTAACTTATCAGTTAGTACTGTTAGTTATAACTTGAGTAGTCTTCAGATATACACTAGCAGTTAGTACTGTTAGTGTATTCTTCTCAGCAGTACAAACCTTGTGAACATATAATTCTCAATACTAATCTTCAGAACATTTAATAGAGTATAGAAATTACTAATGAACATATAAGACCATAGAAATTACTGATGAACATTGATTATTATTTATGAACAAACATTGATGAACAGTCATAATATAACTAAAACACTGATGAAATCAATGTTTTTCTATGTGAAACCTTATTGTGCTACCTAAAACATTGATGAACAAACACAATTACTGATGAACATTAATGAACAAACATTATATCCCTAAAACAATTGATGAACAGTATTAACTGATAAACAAGATTAACTGATGAACAAGACTAACTGATGAACAAAACGTCATCTTTAACGTGTGATATCTCACTCATATGACATCGGATTTGAGTGAATAAAAAACATGAGTAAAGATTGAACTAAAATCCATAACTTTTATGTTTTACAATTTTTCTAATTCAAAGTTAATATTGGTCAAATTTATGGTAAAAACGCAATAAAACACAATAGGTACATTTAAAAAAAATTAACGATTAAAAAACATCACTTTTTGAATCTTACATTAATAAAATGATTAATGATGCGTTGTGGTACAAAAATTAGTGCATTTAACGCAATTTTAACACTAAAAATCTAAGCTAAATATTTCATCAAACACCTTGTGTGCAACAAATATGACTAAAACGTCATCTTTAACGTGCGATATCTCACTCATATCATATCGGATTGAGTGATTCAAATTTCTGGGTAAAGAGTAAACCAAACTCTACAACTTTCGTGTGTTTGAGTTTATCATGATTTGATAGATTTAAAGGTAAAACATATGGTCAAAAATGCCAAAAACATCAAGAAAATCAAGACCCATTGAATATGTAAAAAAAAATATTGGAAATAGTTAACAAGATTTACACCAAATTAAAGAGGATTAAATTTTAAAAATTATGGTGAAATCGGTGTTTTCTTAAAGTTTGTCGTTTAAGAGTTATTTGCGTTTTGAAATTTGAGGGTGAATAAAATGAAACGGTTCAATTTACCGTTATACCCTTTGACCGAAAATAATTATAAAAAAAGAATGGGTTTGACCAGGTCTAATCCAACGGTGATAAATACTTTTTACACTTTTTAAGTGATCTGTAACCATTAATGGTATGGGCCAAGCCCAGCTGGTACAACTAGTTCAAGCCCAACAAAGGGTGCTATAGGCCCAACAACATCAATTTAATACCACTTGGCCCTGTAACCCCATACACCCCAGTTTCTGTACTGTTCCTCAGGCCCATCACTAGGCCACTGTTCACCGGGGCCTAATAGCTGGCTGCTCTGGCCCAACTACATGATTTCAGAGAGTTTGGGTGGAATATGGATACAAGTGCGTCTTCCTATTTAAATTAAAATGCAAATAATCTTAGTACTATTTATATTCATTGCATTTATCCGTCTATCTTTGTCTGTAATGGTAACTCTATACCTGTCACCAACATGGGCAATAGTAAGACTTTTGACTTTCGAAGGCCTAATCCTTCCACTAACAGATCTAAAACCTACAGATGAGTTAAACAAAAGTCAAAAAACACTTCAAAAAATAAACGAATAGAGAAACAATATTAGACACATACCTTGGCTGACGAAAGAAGATTTACCCACGACTGTGGACTCCTTCTGAATATTACGACCAACAAAACATTTACGACCTTCTATAGCTGATGTATCCAGGGTGGCGGATCCACCAGATCCTGGATGTAAGGTAAATCTCTTGAGCTTCTTAGCCAAGGGACTGGGTTCATTATGGTGAGGCTTAGACTTGGTCTTTTTTGAGACAAGAGTTACCACTTTATCCTTCTTAGCCTCACCAACATTTGGCAGGATAGCACCCTCCTCTACCTTGGGAGTACAATTCTCTTTAGGGTGAACGTCAGCGGTTCCTTCAGTATTCTCAGACAAAGCATCAAAGCGAACACTGACCACTTCCACTGCACTCTCGTCCTTAAGTTGGAGAAACTCGTTCAGGTCAAATACTACATAGAGAACAAAAGATAGTTCATTAGTAAAAGAGCAACAATGGAAACCACAAGACATGAAAAGTAAAAATCGGAACCTCACCATTTCCACACAAGCCTAGTACAGGCACATGGTTCTCATCCAAATGATGGCTCAACCTGACCTAAACCTAAGCACCCTCACTAAAAGGTATTTGAAAAATAATCAAATCTTACAACCTATCATAAAGTTTTCTAGGAAGGAAATGGGGAATGGAAGGGGCATAAGGGGTGTTATATAGATTGACACCGTGACCCAAACCAATCTAGGAGTCATGCAAGATATCTAAACTGAAATCACCTGGATCCGATTTTGGTGCCAGCCAAAAAACCCGCGAGATGTAGTCTTTATCTTGAGAGTATTGGTGGATTGAGGTCTCTTTTCCAAAGTCCACCAGGAATAGGAAGTTTTCTTATAAAAAAAGTTACGAAACACAAACAACTCTGGTGCGAACTTGACAACAAAACACAACATAATGAAGGTGATAATTTTCTGGATAACACTGGGATGAAGCTACGAGAAACGCAGGATAAAAAAATCAGAAACTTCAAGATAAAAATTATGAAATGGAAAGGGGAGGTTTCCATGAATAAAGTACTCTAGGTACAAGGTAACCTCCTGGGAGAAGAGGCACGTTTTCCCAATCAGTCTCTAAAGGAATCCATGGATTATAATCTCTAATCCACGGATAGTCAGACACGAAATTGTCAAATTTTTTATGTTGAACTATATAACAACTATTAACATACTTCTCACTAGGCTTCTTGTTGGACATGCTTTACAAAGCAAGTGTTCAAAACACCTTTTTGATAAAAGAAAGCAAGCAACTATGACAGGTTTTACAAAACCTTAGTTTCCATGAAGATGATAGTCGAGGAAGTTGAAGAGAATTTTTTTTAAGCAATACACATACTTGGAAAAAGTGAGAAATGGTTAAACATCCTTCCCATTTTTATATGCATATGGAAGTGGAGGTCTAGAGACAAAAGTCAACAATCTATTGGGCCTCAACCCCCATAAATGGGTCGCGTATCACACATGCGGACAAAACGAGAACAAAAGAAGTGAATGAAAAAGATGAAAGGGCTCGCTGACAGCTAACAACCCAAACCAAACAAAAATTCAAAATTTAAATGATAATATTTGGAAAACAACAAGGAGAGAAACCGTTTGAAGGATAAAAAACAGCCGTGTCGAAACCTAGAACTAAGCATACATTCAATGCGTAGCAGGCCTAGGGACAAAATATTCTCCAAACATTTAACCCTTGCAATTATTTGCATGTGTATTCACTTTTCTAGGCTGCACATACATTAAATGGTCTCTGAAGCCTAGAAGAACGTTTAATCAAGACTTTGAAAAGCGCATCAGCTTCAAGCATAAGTCCATCGCCATATTTCACAAAGATCAATATAATAATGGACTGAGGGGCTTGATAGCATATGGAGTTTTAGCTCAAATGGCTAAAGCCCATACACCCACAACAGGCTAAAGACATGCCTATAAAGACTAGAAACTGTCACACTCTGCTTGGGAAGCAAGTTCCCAGGCCTGTTAACAATCATGCCAAGCTTAGATAAACGCATCCACGTAAACACAATATTGGAATCCTATCCAAGGCCGTTATAAGTGACAAAACATGTCAGCTAAGGATGACACGCCACATGTCATTCTTGTCTCCTCTTTTAGATGACCACCATGTGGCCATCCTCAACTAGTGGATCACATTTGTAGGTGGCATAAAACCCTAAATGCATCTCCATAAATACTGATTAATTTTCATGAAATGGACCAAGTCACAATCAAGGTGAAGCTAACCAATCTTCACACACATCAACACACACTTTATAGCCGTATGTGAGTGTTACCCCAACTCTTTATCCTTGATCATATCTTTGGGTCCTTAACGAACGTGGGAAACCAAACATATGATTATTATCAATCACATCCCAAATCAATTATTACGTACCATACCTAAACAAACATGAAGGCTTACGGGTTAAGGATAGGAATTTGACATGTGATGACATTTATAAAATTGGTGTAAAAATAAAAATACAAGCAAATAGTTATAAATCTATACAATCCCTTACTGCTAGTTACTTCTTACCACAAACCTGAACAAGACTTAAATTTCATCATATGACACATGCTTTAACACGAAAACACACACCCGTAAACAATATATATACTCCATAGTCTTCAACAATTAACAACCTTAGTTGGTTCATAAACTATGAACTCTTTCAACAATAAACAAACTTAGGAATACCATGTAAAATATTTTATCTTTTCTTTCTCATTTCTTTTTTTTTTTCTTTTTTCTCTTATTTTTCCTTCATTTTTTTATTTACAATGGCATCCTTTTCCTTACAACTACCTCGTCTTAATAGTATTTAAACTTATAATATTTACCATAAACATATAAAACACAAAGGTGATCAATTTTCATCTTCTAATGACATGGCACCAATTTTGTACTAGCTACCAACCAATGGATTCAAACTACATGGTTGTAACATCCGGTAATTTTTCAAACCTTTTTACTAGCCAAATATTTTATTTTTGCATCATTTGAGTATTTATATTTTTCCTGAACTTATTTGAACTTGAGAAACGAGGACATTGTCCCTTTATTGAACCGACACAACCTAGAAAGCACGAAACGAATCAAATTCACCAAATAAATTAACTTCGAGAAAGTTATGCGTATTTATACTCGTTTTCATTGGGAACATTATTTCGAGGACAATGGCGCAAGTTTTGTAATTTTTCGAGTCCGTTGGTACGTCAAATGGGTCCCGCAGTGATTGTATTAAAAGTTTCACCTTTTGGCAAGAATACCCCGTCCGCCCCGCAGTTTATCCCACACCCCTCTACTTTTGTTTGTCCAAGTTTGGTCCCTCCCTTTAATATATAAACATATTTCTTTTTCTTTCACCTCATAACAACACACACAAATTTCACTATTCACTCTCTCTCTCTCACCTCGCCGGATTCTCACCGCCGGCCGCCGACCATCGTCACCAAATTTTTTTCGGCCAACCACTTATCTTGCACCAAAAGATAGATCCCGACCCCCTCTTCCTTTCTGGAGTTTTTGAGCTCGATCGGAGCTCATTTGGTACCACCACCGTACGCCGCCGCCACCACAGTCCGCCACCACCATCACACCGCACCTTCCCCGCCACCACCTCTCTCCATTTTGGTAACACACGCGCCCTATTTCTTTCTTTTTCACCACTTTTTATCAAACCCTAATTTCTATATTTTTATAAAACCGAATATTATTAATAAATCTTTATAAAACCTTTTATTTTTAATCAAAACCATGTGGATCTAAAATGTTTTGCCGTGAAACCTCTCTCCATTTTGGTAACACACGCGCCCTATTTCTTTCTTTTTCACCACTTTTTATCAAACCCTAATTTCTATATTTTTATAAAACCGAATATTATTAATAAATCTTTATAAAACCTTTTGTTTTTAATCAAAATCGTGTGGATCTAAAATGTTTTTTCGTGAAACCCTCGAACATGGTCCGAGTTGAGTGACTCACTGAGTCAACTCGAGTTGACTCGGGGTGAGTCGATTGTTTTTATTTTATCTTCTTCCATTTCTAACTTGTTGTTGTTATTTGTAGCTTGAATTGGAGTTTGGATTGTTTTTGGTCTCGGGTTTGGTCTCGATGTGAGCTACGGCTAATGCGAGTCGAGCCGTGACTCGGGGTGAGTCACGGCATTAGGCTAGGTTTGGGATTTGTTATTGTTTTGTGAAGACTGGTAGTGTTTGGATTTGTTTGGTTTGAATGTGTTTGGATTCGGTTTTGGTTAAGCTTAGCTGAGAGCTCAAAGGCTCGATAAGGGTCAAGCCGTGACTCAAGGGAGTCACGGCCAATAGTTATATGTTTGTTTGAGTCGAGTGTCGAATTTGGTTGAGTTTGGATTTGTAGCCGTGGGTTTTGGATTTGGATTGGTGTCGAGTAGTGTTGAGCCGTGACTCGTGGGAGTCACGGCCATGGTTTAGTTTTGTTGTGAGAGTCGCGGAAAATAACTTTTGTGTCGAAGTGAGTCAAACCGTGACTCACGGGGAGTCACGGCAAGTGTCGAGTTATTTAGTTTAGCCGCGAGTCATTTTATATTAGTTTGTCTTTTATTTTATTGTTTTGTTACTTATTTAATTATTTGGTTATCGATTGGTGTTTCGGATAATATTTGACGATATGGGATATGATTTGGACTTTGACTTGGATATATACCTTTGCTTGGATTGAGATTAGACGTTATTGGATTTACGATATTAGTCGATGGACCTACGGACACTTTTGGTACTTGAGACGGAAGAGTATGTTAGACTCATAAGAGTTTAACATATTTGGACCCGAACATACACAAAATGGTCGATAAACTTGACAACTAATATACACGCGAATGATAATGTCTAATTATATATTTAACTTGTAAATGTGACGATAAAACTTATATTAAAGAGTCGTAACGACTTGAAAATGCTTTATGAACGGACGCATCATGTCCAAATTTCGATAAAGTCTTTTATAACTTATTCTTTTACGATTACTTAATGTCCTTAAACCTTTTTGAAACTTATACATTTTCCTTCTAAATCATAATGTTTTATCAACTATTTGGGAAATGGGTAAAACACTGAAACAACCTATTGATATTTTTCTTTCTTGTTTTCCTTATTTTATTTCTTCTTCTTAATCTTAGTTCTTCTCTCTTTTCGTTATTCCTTTCTTCGTATCCGTTTGTGTTTGCTGACTTTTATTACTTTAACTTCTCGTAACCACACGAGTCTTAAACGTTTATTCCTCTCAAACGCCGCTGAAATTAAACCTTTTCATTTCAAATACGAGTATTAATTTATAAATCGCTTTGAGGTTTATTGATGAGACATACTATTCACTTATTAGGTTGTGCTGAGGTTCATTTATTGTGCTGTACCATCTGATCATTTGTGAAATCTTGTTTCTCTACTACTACTAAGGTGTGGTTCGTTGCCCCACTTTTACTTTTAAATTATTTATAAACCCATGGGGGAGATACATGCTATTTACTTATTTTTATGAGCTCAATTGTTTATTGGTATGCTATTCCTGACTGAAATGATAATGCTAAGTACCGTCCTTGCCAAAAGCAAGTCCCTCAATCATGAACCATTAATCACTTGCGAGTGAGCGCGATTATAGTTTATAGGCCTATAGGAATTGACCCTCCCGCCATGTTGACTAAGGTCGGTCCGCATGTGATGTACTATATTCGATTTTCACTAGGTATCCGGCAAAGTACCTAGCTTTGGGGGCAACTATTTAATTATGAAATTCTGTTGGGAATTAAATGTTCTGAAGATTAGTACTGCTGGTGCATAAAAGAAAATACTCTAAGTGTCTATACTACTGCTAGTGTATTCAATATTACTGCTAGTGTATTTCATACTACTGCTAGTATTAGAGATTCTACTGCCGCAAGAATACTACTGCTAGTGTATCAGATACTGCTTTTGGAGTGACTCATACTTCTGCTGAATGGATAAGTGTCGCGTATACTACTGCTTGATGGATAAGTATGAAAAAGATATTTTGTGTATAAAAGTTAAATATATACGGTAGATAATATCTTAGATAAGTGTTCAGTCAACAAGTTGAATACACAGAACAAGTTGTATCTTAGCTACTGACACACATAACAAGTGATGACGTACCCTCCGCTCTACTAACGAGCATTATCGTCACTCTAGTACGTAGCTTACCATTTGTACATAGGGTAATGATGTACCCTCCTAAAGGACGAAGCCTACGCCTTCGTCCTACACATAATGTTGGCGTAAAGTCATTCACAATGGCTACCGCAAGGGAATCCGCCAATCTTCACCCAAAGCACTCATAGTGTCTAACCTCTGTCGAGGTTCAGAACCTGGCCTCCGTCACGGTTCGGAGCTTGGCCTCCGTCACGGTTCGGAGCCTGGCCTCCGTCATTGTTCGGAGCCTGGCCTCCGTCACTGTTCGGAGCCTAGCCTCCGAAACTATTCGGAGCCTCACCTTCGACAAGGTTGAAGCCTAAAGGTCAAACATAACTGGTCAAACAGAACTTGTCAAATAAGATCTGGTCAATAGCCATGACTTCAGCCACGACCTCTGTAACTGCCATGACCTCAGTAACTGCCTCCACACATCCTCTGTAACTGCTCCGTCAGAATATTATGCCTATAAATAAGGAAGTCATCACATAGGTATGTAACCTAACTTAACCCAGGAGATATCATCTTCTCCACCTCAATACTTTCATGACATAATCACCATGACTGATTCTCACACCGGAGGCGGTTCGCGGGGGCTTCCCCCCGCGCTCCGTCTAACGTAGTGTCTTCTATTTCTTATTTTCAAGTTATCTTGCACTCGGCATCATCACCATCACCCCTAATTCCGTCAGTTACCATTGACGGCCTGATATGTGCATCTTTTTGCACAATCAACAAGCAAGTAGTTGACAAGACTTATCCATATTGTAAAGATCTCCTTTGGACTATAAAAGGGAGATCTTAGCTAAGATATTAAGTGTGTATGCATATGCTTAGAAAATATATATTTGTTAAGAACAAGAAGAAACACAAAAAATATCAATCAGTCATCAGTCATAGAAACATAGACATTCAAGGTTTTGTAACCCTAGTGATAGTGAAGATCACTCATATTATTCTCAATAATATTGAATCGCTTGGTGATATACTTTCTTTGTTCATTGTTCATCACAAAGCATTACTGTTCCATTTCCATAACCAATATCCTTCTAAGTGTGGTTAAGTAGATTCCGCATACTTAATCATATTCACTCAAAGTATCTCATACACAAGTTATAAAGGACTAACATCCTCAGAGTGTTTTACAATCCTATCAATTGGTATCAGAGACAGGCTGATATCTTTGATTTAGAAGAAGAAATGGACATGGAGACATCTCAAACTAATGTGGCTGCTAAGTTGCCAATGCTCAAACAGAATGAGTTTGATATGTGGAGGTTAAGGATAGAGCAGTATTTCCAAGTGCAAGACTATACACTTTGGGAAATTATTGAAGAAGGAAACTCCTTCAAGCCTACAACTTCTACAACAACAGTTGATGATAAGGTAGTGACAACTGTGCAAACCAACCCAACAACTACAGAAGATAGAGTAAAGAAGAAGAATGACTTCAAGGCCAGAAGTATGCTGATGATGACCATTTCAAATGATCAACTTTTAAATTTCAGCAAGTTCAAAGATGCTAAGTCATTATTTGAGGCCATTGTTGCTAGGTATGGTGGGAATGAAGCCACCAAGAAGACCCAGAAGACTCTTCTCAAGAAGAACTTTGAAAACTTCTCTTCAACAAGCAATGAATCATTAGACCATATGTTTAACAGGCTTCAGAAGATTGTGAGCCAACTTCTATTCTTGGGGTGGATATACCTCAAGAAGATCTAAACTCCAAATTTCTGAGAAGCTTACCTGAAGAATGGGCTATGCATGTTGTTTTCTAGAAGAACAAGCCAGACATTGACACCATGAACCTAATGGACTTGTATAGTAACTTCAAAATTGTGGAGCAAGATGTGAAGAAGACTGGAGGAAAAAGTTCATGCACTGGGAACATGGCCTTTGTGTCATCTCCTAGTAACTCAAATCCAGTTGAAGATGTGAAGATTGATGTGGGAGTTGGTACAGCTAGTTCATCAAGCAGTACTATTGGTATTGTGGATAAGAAAACATGTTGTGCCTTTCTAACAAGTCAGAATGATGGGTCTATGCTTACTCATGAAGACCTCCAGGAGATCAATGATGATGATTTGGAGGAGATAGACCTCAAATGGCAAATTTCTCTTCTTAGTATGAGGGCTAAGAAATTCTATCAAAGAACAAGGAAGAAAATCACTATCAACAGCAATGATACTGCTGGTTTTGACAAGTCAAAGATAGAATGCTACAATTGCCACATGATGGGGCACTTCTCAAAGGAATGCAGAAGACCTAGGCAGCAGGATGGCAAAAGCAAAGGTTTTGGAAGAAAGTCCAAGGCTGTGGAGGTTTCTGAGTCAAACTCAAAAGCTATGGTTGCTATTGATGGCTTAGGATTTGATTGGAGTTTTATGGCAGATGCAGAAGAATCTTCTACTAAGATGGCTCTCATGGCCTTCTCTGCTACTGAGGTACAATCTGATAAAGTTTTTCCTAATACTTGCACTGCTCTTAAAGAGCTAGAAACTTTAAGAAAACATTATGATGATCTAAGATTAAAACTAAACAAAACTCATCAAAACTTAACAAATCATAAGATAGGTTTAGTTGTCCTAGAGGAGCAGATCATACACTATAAGACCAATGAATTGACTTTTTCTGATGATAAATGTCTCCTTAAAAGAGACTTATTTTTTAAAGATGCTGAAATTAGCTTTTTAAGAACAGAGTATGATAGGCTTAAAAAGAAAAATGAAAACATTCAATTAAATGTAGAGACATGATGAAGCGAAAAGTGTACCGCTTTTAAGGGGTCATTTAAGCCCTAAATCGTATTTATTTGATCAAATATTGCCCTAAATCATTCCTTTTGTCATTTTATGTACTTTTGAGGAGAAATCTGGAAAAGGAGGCATTTTGGACATTTTTGGAGTATAAAAGTGAAGAAAACGACAAAGTCTCAAAATTGTGCTGGAAATTACCTTTGACGGCGTCAAGGTTTGTTCTGGACGGCGTCATGGCTTGGCAAAAGTGGTGGATGTGAAAATTACTCATGATAAGCCAGAGAAATTTGCATGGAATTCTGACGGCGTCACGCTTTAATGTGATCAAGGTCGTCACGGCTTAATTTAAAGAGGGACGGCGTCACCCCTAAGTCTGACGGCGTCAAGCCTTGATAAGCCAGAACGGATTTTGGAGAGCTAAAGAGGGACGGCGTCAAGAAGGCCATCCGGGAACCCTAAAAGCGGCGAGGTGACGGCGTCATACTCCATAATGTGACGCCGTCAGATCTGAAAGTCTATATATAGTTTTGCAATTTTTTGTCATTAGTGTGGAACTTATTGGGGAACTTTGTGTGTGAAAACCCTAAGACGATTTTAGCAGCTTTTTCAAGGCTTTTTGCCTTGAGATCTTCCATGTTACATTGAAGATAAGTTATCAATTAATCATTCAATATGTCTATGTGTTGTTTGATTCTATCTTGTTCTTGTCTTTTGTTTAACATGTTAGGCTAGATTTATCTTGTGTTTGCTTAGATCTAATGAAACCTAGCTATTGATTATTGGTTATTAGTGTGTTATTAGTTGTATTGGATGATTGTTCATCTATGTTAGGCTTAAGAAAACTGGCTAACTTCCTATTCGGTAACTTGCTTGAACGTCTTAAGAAACATGAACCAATGCGTACTAAAGGTTTTTATGGTTGTATTTAATGCACGAGCGAATTCTAGTGATCCCATGTTAGGAGCTTCCTAGCCGGCTCGACATAGGAGTGAAGTAGGAGCTTGTAGAGTTGGGGAAGTACGTACGCCACCCCACGATTGGTATTAAGGAATACACCCGTCATCCACGCAATTAATACACACTAATCAACCGGTAAAAGATAGTTAGGGAGTAAGGAAATCTAAGTAAACACATTTCTCTCCACATAAGTTTTACCACCTTTTCATTTTCTGTTATTTTATTTTATTTGCAGTTGTAGTAACTTGGGTTAGTTGACTAGCAACTAATTCCGCCCACTCTTTCAAACCCGAGATTTTACTTTCTTTCATAAAAAATTATAAAAACATAAAAAGAATCTTCTCTCACCCTTAGACCTATTAGAGTAGTTTTTCATACCTACGAACACTATTCCCTGTGAAGAACGATCAATCCCCCGTACTTACCACTACACTATACTACATCGGTCAGGTACACTGCCTGGTGGGGTTGTAAGCCTCTTGAGATCCCTCGAGAGGTAAAACCTGTTGTAAGGTTGCAAAACCACGCATCAAGTTTTTGGCGCCGCTGCCGGGGAATAGTTATTGTTTAGGTTGAATTTTTATTTTATAGTCTACTCACTAGATTCCTTTCTAGTGAGATTTTTATTTTATTTTTCTAGGTTTTCTTTAGTCTATCTATTTTCTTCGTGTTTTTGTTCGTATAAGATTTTCATTGACTATTCAGTTTGCCATTATGGAAAACGCGAATCCACCCCTTACACCTGGCGAAGTAGCTTTGTTGCGTAGCCAACTTGAGAATGAGATTATTGAACTCAGAGAGCTCAGTAGAATGATTGACATAGAGCTTGATTATGCCTTGAACAACTTAGAGACCGCCATATACTCAGATAATTACTTAGAACATAATAATCTTACGGTTGAGAAGTTGATTGAGAAAATTGATGAAGTGAAGGTAGATCCTAGGTTTGATGATTATTTCAATGAATAACCCCACTAAGGAGGAGATTGCTTACTATAACAACCTAGTTGATAACCCTCGACCACCTTTTATTAGAATTGACCCAAAGATTAAGAGGGGTGATCCCGGGAATGTGAAGATACCATGTATGATTGGGTACCAATACGTTGAGCATGCTTACATTGACTGTGAATCCCCAATCAACGTGATGTCCTCAGGCCTTTATAGCCAGATCATAAACACACCACTTGAGCCTAGGATGGACCCCAAGTGCCCAGGCGGAGTTTGCAACTTCGTTGGAAGGATTAAGGATATGCATATCCTTGTTGGGAATTTTACTTTTGTCACCAACTTCATGATCTTAGAAGATTTGGCAAATGTTGTTGACTGCCGCCTATCTCGCGTGGTGTTAGGTAAGCCATTTATTGAAGCATCCAATTTAAGGTATGACCGTTTGAGAGGCACGGTTCAGTTTTCTAACCACATAGATAGGATCACATATAGGATGCCTTATCGGGTTAATGAATTTCGTTTTGTGCCCCGATTTGACAAGGACAACATTGGTGCGATTGAGGACATCAATGATGAGGATAAAGAAAAAGGCATGGACTATGTTTGGAATAAGAGAAGCCTTTATTATAAAGATTGCTTGAACCTTGGACCTAAATACAAAATTGATAGGGAGGTTGTTAGGATGATTAGAGGGGCAATTGAGAAGCAAAACGGAAAAACGTAGAACCCGTGACTTTGAGTCTAGCTACAAGACTCGTTAATAAAGAAAAGCCTTATTGGGAGGCAACCCAAGTTTTATTTGCTTTGTGTGTTTATTTATTTGTTTGTTTGATTTTATTTGTTTCCGTATGTGTGTTTAAGTTTTATTATTATTGATTCATGTTAAAAACTAATTTGTGAAAATGCTTTATCTTGTTTTTAACTTCGTCTTAACTACATATAAAGGTATTTTGCAAAAGTTAAGTGTAAGGGAAATCTAAATCGGTTTATTAGAACCACAAATGAACATGAATCGTAATAGTAATAAATTAACATACATATTAGTATTTGTTTGAGTCAAATGCTTGTATCGAGTCATAATGATGTTTTGCAGGATTTCCAGGAAGTAAGGTATAGGTTTTTCCAAAAATTTTCCGGAAACATAACATGAGAATTCTGTCAGATTATCTTCTGACGGCGTCAGGCTTTACAACCTGACGGCGTCAGGTTTAATTTTCTGAAAATTTTTGAAAGTTTTGTTTTCATAAAAAGTTTTTATTAAATCTATAACTTATAATCTCCAGGAATCTGCAAAATTATCATTCCACAAGCATTATATCCTTATATATAGAGTTTATCCCGCCGATGTTATGCAGGTTTTCGTGTTTGTTTTCTCAGGTTTAACAGGTTATTTTGGACAAGGAGATGTATGTGGAATCAAGCTATTGGTGATGCATTAGTCTTGGAGCTTTTACATTCTCTTGGAAGAAGATTTAACCGTGTTACTTCATTATCCACCGAGCGAATCAGGGGAGTATTTGATTTCATTCTTTTACTTTATGCTTTTACATCTTGTTATTTGAACATTGGGGACAATGTTCATCTTAAGTGTAAGGGGGGGTAAAAGTACGATACTTTAGAGAATGCAATTGCACTTGATTTTTGTTTGTTTAATGGTAGATGTGTAATAAAACTGAGAGAAATACTTGTTAGGGCAATTTTAGTGCCAAATTTAAATTTTTTACAAATTTAGGAGTGAAACTTTAGTTCTAATAAGCGTCTCATGGATAGGAATTATATGACTAGCACAAAAACCGTACCACTAAAAAATTTTCCACCCCCAAATATGTGAGGTTCACCCCTAGAATTGGTAGGAAAAGCATTTATGCTATGATGTGTGTACCGGTAGCACTTAGATTCTAGAACTTGCGTTAGGACCATTCCAAGGCCACAAGTGAGACTACATTCGTGTAGTTAGATTTACTACATGATAAGAGGCATTAGGATTAACCCATTGTTTTACACCTGTGTTTTTGTTATAATTACTTTGGCTACATTGGTCAAGTAATTCTCCTACACCCTTTGCGTTGTACTCATTTTTAGTACACGATACCCCTAGTACACCCCTCAGAGCCTATCTTTTCGTTTCGACCTTTAAGCATTTTACTTAAAGGAAGAATTTGTTACACCCCACTTAAATGTACACCCAAATCGCCTTAGCCTACCTTGTATGCACTCATCTTTAGTGCATTATTGTGACAACATTTGTTTAAACCCAAGTTAATTATCTAGTTGATTACATGGTTGCTAAGTCGAGTCATATCCTTGTACATATTGTTTTGGGACGATTGGGACTCATGGGTGAAGTACTAGTGTAATAGAGTAATGGGGAAGAACATCATTTATTACCCCCATATGTGCTAAATATTTTAAAAGTACTCCTAGTGTTTTGATTATCTTAATTCGAGTCATTAGAATAGTAATTTGTAAAGTTATGTAAAAGTTCAAGTGTAAGGGGAATGCAACGCCCCTATGATGTATTATTTTGGATGGTAGGCAAAAGTGTATGTAAAAAAAAAAAAAAAAAAAAAAAAAAAAAAAAAAAAAAAAAAAAAAAAATCAAGAAAATACAAAAAAATAAGAAAAAGAAAAGTAGAAAAAAAAAAACATACGGACTACCATCCCGTTTCATTTTATGTTTATTTTATGTTTTTGTTATTTTCTTTCATTAGCTTAAGATCGAGTCGAGTCTTGGCTTAGCAACATTGTATAGTACATGTAATTAATCAAGATCTTTAACTCGCCACCAGTAAAATATCCTTTATCCAACAAAACCGTGTTTTTCTTTTCCCTACACCTAACGTTATAACCCATTTAAAAGCCCTCTTTGATAGTTTATCTTAGGTGCTTACGCCTAGTGGAGGAGGTTTTCGATCCTTTCCCAAGCCTATGGTAATCTATTTGCTATGACAGGTAGTGAGAGATATTATCCGTTTTCATTTATGAGATTTATTTTGATGACACTTGAGAGATGTGAGTATCTAAACACTACTTGTGAGGTGCTAGTATGTAATCTCCGTGCTTATTATGATTAAAGTGGAACGAATATTTGTTGTAATTACTTTTATGTTAGCATTAAATGACCCCTAACTTGTATTTTGATTAGAATAAAAGCGCATTTGCTTGAGGACAAGCAAATCTCAAGTGTAAGGGTATTTGATGAAGCGAAAAGTGTACCGCTTTTAAGGGGTCATTTAAGCCCTAAATCGTATTTATTTGATCAAATATTGCCCTAAATCGTTCCTTTTGTCATTTTAGGTACTTTTGAGGAGAAATCTGGAAAAGGAGGCATTTTGGACGTTTTTGGAGCATAAAAGTGAATGAAAACGACAAAGTCTCAAAATTGTGCTGGAAATTACCTTTGACGGCGTCAGGATTTGTTCTGGACGGCGTCATGGCTTGGCAAAAGTGGTGGATGTGAAAATTACTCATGATAAGCCAGAGAAATTTGCATGGAATTCTGACGGCGTCACGCTTTAATGTGATCAAGGTCGTCACGGCTTAATTTAAAGAGGGACGGCGTCACCCCTAAGTCTGACGGCGTCAAGCCTTGATAAGCCAGAACGGATTTTGGAGAGCTAAAGAGGGACGGCGTCAAGAAGGCCATCCGGAACCCTAAAGGCGAGCGAGGGACGACGTCACACTCCATAACGTGACGCCGTCAGATCTGAAAGTCTTTATATAGTTTTGCAATTTTTTGTCATTAGTGTGGAACTTATTGGGGAACTTTGTGTGTGAAAACCCTAAGACGATTTTAGCAGCTTTTTCAAGGCTTTTTGCCTTGAGATCTTCCATGTTACATTGAAGATAAGTTATCAATTAATCATTCAATATGTCTATGTGTTGTTTGATTCTATCTTGTTCTTGTCTTTTGTTTAACATGTTAGGCTAGATTTATCTTGTGTTTGCTTAGATCTAATGAAACCTAGCTATTGATTATTGGTTATTAGTGTGTTATTAGTTGTATTGGATGATTGTTCATCTATGTTAGGCTTAAGAAAACTGGCTAACTTCCTATTCGGTAACTTGCTTGAACGTCTTAAGAAACATGAACCAATGCGTACTAAAGGTTTTTATGGTTGTATTTAATGCACGAGCGAATTCTAGTGATCCCATGTTAGGAGCTTCCTAGCCGGCTCGACATAGGAGTGAAGTAGGAGCTTGTAGAGTTGGGGAAGTACGTACGCCACCCCACGATTGGTATTAAGGAATACACCTGTCATCCACGCAATTAATACACACTAATCAACCGGTAAAAGATAGTTAGGGAGTAAGGAAATCTAAGTAAACACATTTCTCTCCACATAAGTTTTACCACCTTTTCATTTTCTGTTATTTTATTTTATTTGCATTTGTAGTAACTTGGGTTAGTTGACTAGCAACTAATTCCGCCCACTCTTTCAAACCCGAGATTTTACTTGCTTTCATAAAAAATTATAAAAACATAAAAAGAATCTTCTCTCACCCTTAGACCTATAAGAGTAGTTTTTCATACCTAACGAACACTATTCCCTGTGAAGAACGATCAATCCCCCGTACTTACCACTATACTATACTACATCGGTCAGGTACACTGCCTGGTGGGGTTGTAAGCCTCTTGAGATCCCTCGAGAGGTAAAACCTGTTGTAAGGTTGCAAAACCACGCATCAAGACATTAGACTATGCCTCTAAAGGTGTGAACAAAGTAATTGAATGTCAAGTGATCATCAAAGCCAAGTCTGGGTTAGGATATAAAAATGTCCCACCTCCTTACAGAGGAATCCCTGCACCCCCAGGGATAGACCTAGAATATACAGGCTTGTCTGAATTTCAACTTCCAAAGTTAGAATATGGTGTTCAGCCAAAAGAAAATGTAGTTGTTGATAAACTTGAAAGTAGAAGTGATACTTCACTTCCTGAGGACAAGGTGTCCTCTGGTAGGAAATCAGATGGTCCAATCATTGAGGACTGGACATCTACCGATGATGAAGAAGATCAGGTTGTGGTTAAACCTGATGCTGTTAAAATAAAAGGAACAAGTGTTCCTAAAGTGGTCAAAAATCATACTGTTAGGCCTAAAACAAATATTAAACATGTTAGGCAACCAGTAAGATATTGTGAACAATATAGAACCACAAACAAGCCTAAAGGTAACCAAAGAAATTGGAATGACCTCAAGTCTCACCAACTAGGTGATGACTTTGACTTCTATAACAAAGCTTGTTTCGTTTGTGGAGAATTTGACCACCTCGCAGCATTTTGCAACCTAAGGATATCTGGGTATTCAAACCATAGGGTGAACTTAGAAAGGCGTCATTTTCACTCTAATTTTGCTAGAATGCCACCCAGAACAAGTTTCTTAAAGTCTGGCCCAAAACAAGTTTCTACTGCTAGACAAGCAGTTACTACTGCCAGACCATTTAAGCCTGTTTACCCAAAACCATCAGTTAAAGGTGCAAAAACAACTTTCAAACATTCACCAATAACTGCTAAAAGGCCATTTCCAACAAGAGCAGTGATAAAAAAACAAATTTGTATGCCAAAGGGTACTGGAAACATTAAATATACTGCTAGGGAAAAGAGGGCTAATGCTGTTAAGGCCTCAGCATGTTGGATTTAGAGACCTCTTAAATCCACTGGTGCATCAACTGTTCTCAAAAGATTTAATTACATTGATGCACGAGGCAAACTCAAGTCAGTAATGGCTTGGGTTCTCCAAGGAAACTAATTTCCTTATTTATGTGCAGGGACATTCACAAGCAGATGATGAAGATCAAGGATATTCAGATAGTGGGTGTTCCAGACACATGACAGGCAACATGTCTTATCTTTCAGACTTTCAATCATTGGATGGAGGATATGTTACCTTTGGGGGAGGAATTGGAGGCAGAATTACTGGTAAAGGTACTCTTAAAACCGGTAAATTGGATTTTGAAGATGTGTACTATGTGCAAGAGCTTAAGTATAACCTATTTAGTGTCTCACAAATGTGTGACAAAAAGAACAAAGTTCTTTTTACTGACACTGAATGTCTTGTGCTTTCTTCTGATTTTAAGCTACCTGATGAAAGTCATGTATTGCTTAAAATTCCAAGAAAGGGCAACATGTACAGTGTTGATATGAAGAAAATTGTTCCTAAAAAGGCCCTTACTTGTCTTGTTGCAAAGGCCACATTGGATAAATCTATGAAATGGCATAGGAGGCTTGGTCACATTAATTTCAAAACCATAAATAAAATTTTAAAAGATGGTTTGGTAAGAGGCTTGCCTCAGAAAAGATTTAAAAATGACAAAACATGCATTTCTTGTCTCAAAGGCAAACAACATAAAGCCATTTGTAAGCCCAAGACTTTTAACTCTATTGATCAATCATTGTTTATGCTTCATATGGATTTATTTGGACCTACTTCTATGAATAGTATTAAGCATAAGAGATTGTGTCTTGTTGTTACTGATGACTATAGCAGGTTTACATGGGTTTTCTTTTTAGGCTCTAAGGATGAGACATCTAGCATTCTTAAGACATTCATTACAGAGATAGAAAACTTAGTAGACAAGAAAGTAAAAGTCATTAGATGTGATAATGGGACAGAGTTTAAGAATAGAATTATGGATGATTTCTGCAAAGAAAAGGGTATTAGAAGAGAATTTAGTGTTGCTATAACTCCTCAGCAGAATGGAATTGCTGAGAGGAGAAATAGGACACTCATAGAAGCTGCTAGAACCATGTTAGCAGACTCTAAGTTGCCTATCACTTTTTGTGCCGAAGCAGTTAATACTGCTTGCTATGTCCAGAACAGGGTTTTGTTTGTCAAGTCTCACAATAAGACAACCTATGAGCTTTTTAGAGGTAGAACTCCTGCAATAGGATTTCTTAGACCTTTTGGGTGTCATGTGACAATTTTGAATACCTTAGATCATCTAGGAAAATTTGATGGTAAAGCAGATGAAGGATTCTTGGTTGGATATTCTCTCAATAGCAAAGCATTTAGAGTATACAACTCAAGAACTAGGAAGGTTGAGGAAAACCTGCACGTGGAATTTCTAGAGAACAAATCCAATATTACAGGTGAAGGACCAAAATGGCTATTTGATCTTGAAGCTCTAACCCAATCAATGAACTATGTACCAGTTGTTGCAGGAACTAATGGTTTTTCAGGTTCAAAACCTGATGATGCAACAAATGAGGCAGAGTTGGGAAAAGATCAAGATTATGTGTTGATGCCCAAATGGTCAAGTGTGGATTCAACTTCAATGAATGGTGAACCTTCTTCTGATGAAGCTAAAGGAGGGATTGAAGATGAAATCAATGTAGATGAGATTGAGGAACAAGAGAAACAAGTCAATAGTATTAATGATGATGCTACTACTGAGCTCCAAATTCATACTGCTAGGCAAAATATTGGTACTGCTAAGACCCAAATTGATACTGCTAGGCCAATTGTTTCTACTGCTGGCACATCAGACACAAATGAAGCAGATTTCTCAGAAGTTGAGGTGGATTTCAACAATCTCCCACCTGACTATCATGTTCCTACTACACCACACACAAGGATTCACAAAGTCCATTCCCTGGATAATGTGATTGGTGATGTGCAATCTGGAGTGAAGACAAGGAAGCAACTTATGTCTCCAGACCAACAAGGGTTACTTGATGCTCTTTATGCATCAAAGCAGCATGAAGATGCAAACTCTTGCTTATTTGTATGTTTTCTCTCACAAGTAGAACCCAAAAATGTCCTAAAAGCCTTAGATGATTCAAGCTGGGTAGAAGCTATGCAAGAGGAGCTTCTCCAATTTAAAATTCAGAAGGTTTGACTGCTAGTGGATTTACCCAAGGGTGTAAGGGTAGTTGGCACAAAATGGGTCTTCAGGAAAAAAAGGGATGAAAGGGGCATAGTGATAAGAAATAAGGCTAAACTTGTAGCCCAAGGGTACACACAAGAGGAAGGTATAGACTATGAAGAAGTTTTTGCTCCAGTGGTAAGAATTGAAGCAATTAGGCCATTCTTGGCCTATGCTTCATTTATGGACTTCACAGTTTATCAAATGAATGTCAAGAGTGCCTTTTTATATGGTACTATTGAAGAGGAGGTTTATATCTCACAACCTTCAGGTTTTATTGATCCAGAACATCCAGATAAGGTGTACAAGGTTGTCAAGGCTCTTTATGGTCTTCATTAGGCACCAAGAGCATGGTATGAAACACTAGCTTCCTATTTGATTGAAAATGGATTCCAAAGAGGCAAGATTGATCAGACATTATTCATCAAGAAGCACAAGAAGGATCTTTTACTAGTTCAGGTGTATGTGGATGATATCATCTTTGGATCTACAAGGAAGGAGATGTGTTTAGAGTTTGAGAAACTTATGCATGATAAGTTTCAGATGAGTTCCATGGGGGAACTTACTTTCTTTTTGGGTCTGCAAGTTAAGAAATCAAGTGAAGGCATATTTATCAGCCAAGATAAATATGTTGCAGAGATTCTAAGGAAATTTCAATTTGCTGATTCAAAAGTGGCAAGCACACCAATAGATTCTGATAAGCCTCTTCTTAAAGATGTAGATGGAGAAAATGTGGACGTACACACATACAGATCTATGATAGGCTCCTTGATGTATCTCACATCATCAAGACCTGATATCATGTTTTCTGTTTGTGCTTGTGCAAGATTTCAAGTAACTCATAATGTTTCTCATTTAACAGCTGTCAAAAGGATCTTTAGATATCTCAAGGGTCAACCTAGGTTGGGACTATGGTATTCTAGGGAATCACCTTTTGACCTGGTAGCTTATTCAGACAGTGATTATGCTGGTGCAAGCTTAGACAGAAAGTCAACAACTGGAGGATGTCAATTCCTTGGATGTAGACTCATTTCATGGCAGTGTAAGAAGCAAACAATTGTGGCTACTTCAACAACTGAAGCTGAGTATGTAGCTGCTGCTAGTTGCTGTGGTCAAGTGCTGTGGCTTCAAAATCAACTTTTGACTATGGGTACAATTTCATGAACACCGTCATATATATTCATAATAGTAGCACAATTTGTATAATTAAAAATCTAGTGCAACACTCAAAAACAAAACACATAGAAATTACACAACATTTTATTAGAGACTGCAATGAGAAAAAGTTAATTCAAGTGGTTAAAATTGATTCTGATCACAACTTTGCAGATTTTCTCACAAAAGCTATTGATGTGGGTAGATTTCAATACTTGGTAGCAAGTATTGGGATGCTTAATCCTTAATGATTTAAAACTGTGTGATTTTGTATATAAATTAGATTTGTACTGCTAGCATTACCAATTAGTACTGTCATTGAAAAGTTTGTACTACTAGTACAAATTTTGATTGTTTGGTTCATACTGTTAGTCATATGATAATACTGCTATGAGACAAGTGCTTTGTACTTTGTTTTCTTGGTTTTGGACTAACATTTTCAGGTATGAAAAATTGAGCACAAAGGATGTTACAAGTGCCAAGTGTGAACAAGCAAAAGTTGGTGATTCAAATTGCTGACATAATTGGTTAATGATAGTCAGAGTTTGAGAATTCATTCACAAGGGTTTATACCCAAGTTAATAAATTCTTTAAAACTTTTTTCTTGAAACTTATTATGATATTTCATTTTGAATTAATGGCTTAGTTGATCAGATAGTAACTGACTCAACTCACTTTCTATCATTTTATACTTTAATTAGTATATTGAGTTAATCTAAGGATATCTGATAGAAAGAACAGCGAGCAAATGTGAATCTAACACTTGTGTTAGAGGAAACAACTGCCACGAGATGGAAACCCTGTCAAGAAACCCTTTAAATGGGTTTATCTGTACATAGGCAGTTATTTATAACTGAATACATTGGTTCTCACACAGCCAAAAGGTTAATTTAAACCGAAATCTTGTTTAAGTGTCTGTTATTACACTTAATCCCTTCAAAATGGTTGTTAGCAGTATGATTTTTCATTAAAAATCAAGTTCATACTGCTAAGTCAAAAGTTTCTTAAAACATTTTGGATTCAGGGTGGCTCAGAAACCCATCATATGATGTATTATGAGTCAATGCCTCATGATTCACCTCTCACAGGAGTTAACACACCTCGAAGTGATGAGGGCAGAGTGGAATTTAAGAAATTTATGGCTATATGTACACAATTGTCTGATAAGGTTTCCAAATTGGATGATGAACTCAGAAGCTAGATTGGTGGAAAAGATCAGCCAAGATGATGATTTCAAAAGGTTCTTCTAGTTCATCAAAGGAATCAAGTTCAGATGATGGTGAGAGATCTTCCAAACAGGGGAGGAAGATTAACCAAACAAAGGAGGATGAAAGATTGTGGATATGTATGCTCAGAATCAGGGGAGGAAGTTTAAATTGATCAAACAAAGGAGAAAGATTGTGGAGGAAGATTGCCCAAATTGATCAAGTTCAAGAAGTGCATGAGTCTAGTAAAGGCATCATCATCTTATATGCTCTTGTCTTTTCCCACACCTGGCTCAGCAGCAGTTGTTGTATCTCCTTCTACAATGGAAGCTTCGCCTTCAGAATCATCATCCCTATGTCTTTTTCAGGCGCCAACATGTCTTATTATTCAGCCAATAATAAGAACAAGCTCCAGTTTCAGTTGATGGATGCTGGGAATAAACTCTTTTAGTTTCATTTTTAGTTCACTACGTTTGTTCATCACTTGCATGGCTTGCTAAGAGATGACTTGACTTCTTGGACTTCTTGGATCGATTACAGGGAATATAATATCAGGCTCCAAGCATCCAAGATACACAACACCATTGCCTCTTATAATTCCTCCATCCAAGGAAATTGCACCATCTTTTAGGCAATGAATGGAGCCTAAGCAAAGTACTGCTAGTCTTAAAGACAAAGAAAATGGCTCAAGAGTTTCAAGCTAAAGAAACAGCAAAGTACTCTCCAGAAGAACAAAATGATGTTATTACTGAAAGTGATACACAAATGGCAGATGAGTTAGTGATAAAATATATATATATATATATATATATATATATATATATATATATATATATATAATTAATCTTACAGAACATAGGAAAACTTAGATCAAGAGTCTGACTATGTAGTGTTTGGAAGATCCTCACAATCCTCATTTAATTCAGAAGAAACCTGATGATTTGGGGTAAATCACAAGTTTAGGGGAGGATTGTTGGGAATTAAATGTTCTGAAGATTAGTACTGATGGTGCATAAAAGAAAATACTCTAAGTGTCTATACTACAGCTAGTGTATTCAATACTACTGCTAGTGTATTCCATACTACTGCTAGTATTGGAGATTCTAGTGCCGCAAGAATACTACTGCTAGTGTATCGGATACTGCTGTTGGAGTGACTCATACTTCTGTTGAATGGATAAGTGTCGCGTATACTACTGCTTGATGGATAAGTATGAAAAATATATTTTATGTATAAAAGTCAAATATATACGGTAGATAATATCTTAGATAAGTGTTCAGTAAACAAGTTGAATACACAGAACATGTTGTATCTTAGCTACTGACACACATAACAAGCAAGTAGTTGACAAGACTTATCCATATTGTAAAGATCTCCTTTGGACTATAAAAGGGAGCTCTTAGCTAAGATATTAAGTGTGTGTGCATATGCTTAGAAAATATATATCTGTTAAGAAAAAGAAGAAACACAAAAAATATCTATCAGTCATCAGTCATAGAAACATAGAGATTCAAGGTTTTGTAACCCTAGTGATAGTGAAGATCACTCGTATTATTCTCAATAATATTGAATCCTTTGGTGATATAGTTTCTGTGTTCATTGTTCATCACAAAGCATTACTATTCCATTTCCATAACCAATATCCTTCTAAGTGTGGTTAAGTAGATTCCGCATACTTAATCATATTCACTCAAATTATCTCATACACAAGTTATAAAGGACTAACATCCCCAGAGTGTATTACAATCCTCTCAAATTCCGTGGTTACTGTCGACTTACGCCAAGGTTTTTGGTGCCGGTTAACGCTTTGTGTGTCATGAGCTTAGCAAAATTATTTGACGCTTACCCGATATCTGTATTTGTTACTTATATCTTCCAGACTTAAAATCTTGTGCTCAACTGCTTTATTTGCTAAACCTATGGATTACACTCAACCTTTGTATTGACTTTTTAGCATGTTTTATCTCAGGTAATTGATGCATACTTGTGATCACTGGGAGTGGCTGAAGACTTTTGATGGCTATCTTTGGCTTTTACTATCTATCTTTACTATCTTTTACTATCTTATCATTCGAAAAACCTTTTTGTAAAACACTAGATCTACTCGAACCAACCTTAAACTAACAAACTAAAACTATATATTAATACTACTCAAACCGTACATGACACTCTTAATGAAATAAAGTAGAGAATAGATGAAGAGTATGGATCGTATGACACAAAATATGGTCGAATGATTATATTACTTGGAAAGAAAGAAATACAAACAAACACACAATGATAGAACACACACTCTCACACCTAGACAATACTAAAGAGGCACCCTCTAAAATGAGGAGAGTGTGCGGTATTTATAGCCATAAGGCCGGTTGCCCTAAAGGCTTTGAATGGGCTTGGTGGGCTTGTGTTGGACTTGGGCTTATATATTTTACTTGAACATTACTTATCAAAGTCCAACACAAGCCTTACAATACTTGATAATATCAAACGACACACTAATTAAAACAACTACAAATGACCATCACTTTCTAAAATTATAAATGCTAACAATCTTCCCCTAAGGGATGATCATTTCCATGATGCTCTTAGTGATTGGTCTTTTGTCTTCAACGTGTTGATCTTTGTATGTCATTGTAGAGTAGTCTTCATTCAATTATCCTTCATGCAATCGTGATCTTCAAAGTTTCGTCTTTCACTCGTTCTTGCCTTGATCAAAATCTTCTCGCGATGATGCTTCGTGACCTTCAACATACTCATACATCTTGGACTGTAAAATTTTTGCTAACAATCTTCCCTTGCTAACAATCTCCCCTTAATCATTCAATGTTTGACCTATGAACTTGTTCTTGACATCTTGATTAGTGTTTTGACTTTGTTGTTACACTCTGTCTTCAACTTGATCCTTTTGTCTTGAACATTTTACACTTGAGCTTTGTTGGAGATGTTCTTCATCAGTATGAGTATGCTGAGGTGAAGATGTTTGATGTATCTGATGATGGTTGATCGATGTTTATAGGTAGTTGCATAAAACTGTTAGTAATAATCATCCAGCGCTTACGGGTTAGGACTTCGAGATTGTCAACAGTATAGTGTGTAGACTTTCTCTAATCTCCCCCAGGCCATTATGATCCGGATACCCCCGAGAGGTCTTACACGGACACACCAAAGTGCACTCACGATTCAGTGAGTCGCTGGAGATCACCCCAAGCACGATAACCATCATGATATAAATGGAAAGATCATCGGATCTCTTTAAGACTCTTGTACACCTTGTGTCCTTTTTGGTGAACAAAAGGGTATTCATATGGGAAGTGTTCCTAAGAAATATTTTGATGAATCTCATGGCTCTAGACTCTATTGTGCGTTTTGGTTTTAGTAGACAGAGGCATGGAGCAGAGTGCCACCTTTTCAATATCAACACATCTCGGAGTGAGAGGCCGATAGATTATGTAGTGTTCTCCGTGAGAAATGAAACAAATATCTTTTAAGAGATATCTGAGTGGCTAGGAGGGGTGGTGTAGTGCGTCACTGGGTCCATGACGTCTTGTCTTCAGTATCAGTATCACCTTAGTGAATACCGATAGCAGATGTATTGACCCGGTTTCTGCCCTAAGTTTTCATGGAGGGCTATTTCTTTTCACCCTTTCGTTAAACTTTTCTTTTTAATTCTTCAACCCCTTCTTTCCCTTTCTCATATACTCCTTTTTTCAATCATACCTAAGGACTTCTAATTCTAATCTATTGGAATTGTCCTTGGGTAGATCCCTCCGGCTCTGGCGGATCATTGGACATAAACCTAACCATAATCAACTTATAACTTCATGATTATCCTAGATTATTGATCACATGCCATAAAACCTTTTATGAAAATCTCTCAAAGTGTTTATGAGTAAAACACATTTAGTTAACACTTTGAGAGTTTTGCATTTTTGAAACACTCCCCCTTCACATGTGCTCATGTAGTTTTTAAATAAAATTGAACATGTTGGGTAGAGTTTGCACATTTTGAATATATCGATTTTCAATGAACATGACCTTCGCGAGACACGCTTACATCACCAGTTAGACTAGCTTGAAATTATTACCCGTCCTGGTCATATTCAATGATCATCTCTCGAATTGGTACATTCTACTCAGAAAAGTCCTTTGCGAGACACGTTTACATCACTGGATAGCCAGCTTGAAATTATTACCCGTCCCGGACAAGTCTTTTTGATAACAGACATTTAATTTCGTCAATTCGAGGGTTAAAATCTTGAGTCGAGTTCTTTTGAGATTCAATCCACGATCTTTAAACTTTTGATCACATTTTAATCACTTCCTCTCCCCCTCAAAAATAGCATGTAGTGATATTTTTTATATCAACAGATTAAAATGAGAGCTTTTTGGAGAGAAGAACGGATTTGCATAAATTTGGAACATTTTTGAATTTTCTGTTTAAACTCCCTCTTAAATAAAGCATATTCTTTAAACATTTGAGTTTAAAAACAATTAAGGGTATAGAGGGATTTGTACTGCTAGCATTACCAATTAGTACTGTCATTGAAAAGTTTGTACTACTAGTACAAATTTTGATTGTTTGGTTCATACTGTTAGTCATATGATAATACTGCTATGAGACAAGTGCATTGTACTTTGTTTTCTTGGTTTTGGACTAACATTTTCAGGTATGGAAAATTGAGCACAAAGGAAGTTACAAGTGCCAAGTGTGAACAAGCAAAAGTTGGTGATTCAAATTGCTGACATAATTGGTTAATGATAGTCAGAGTTTGAGAATTCATTCAAAAGGGTTTATACCCAAGTTAATAAATTCTTTAAAACTTTTCTCTTGAAACTTATTATGGTATTTCATTGTAAATTAATGGCTTAGTTGATCAGATAGTAACTGACTCAACTCACTTTCTATCATTTTATACTTTAATTAGTATAATGAGTTAATCTAAGGATATCTTATAGAAAGAACAGCGAGCAAATGTGAATCTAACACTTGTGTTAGAGGAAACAACTGCCACGAGCTGGAAACCCTGTCAAGAAACCCTTTGAATGGGTTTATCTGTACACAGGCAGTTATTTATAACTGAATACATTGGTTCTTACACAGCCAAAAGGTTAATTTAAACCAAAATCTTGATTAAGTGTCTGTTATTACACTAATCCCTTCAAAATGGTTGTTAGCAGTATGATTTTTCATTAAAAATCAAGTTCATACTGCTAAGTCAAAAGTTTCTTAAAACCTTTTGGATTCAGGGTGGCTCAGAAACCCATCATATGATGGATTATGAGTCAATTCCCCATGATTCACCTCTCATAGGAGTTAACACACCTGGAAGTGATGAGGGCAGAGTGAAATTTAAGGAATTGATGGCTATATGTACACAATTTTCTGATAAGGTTTCCAAATTGTATGATGAAATCAGAAGCTAGATTGGTGGAAAAGATCAGCCAAGATGGTGATTTCAAATGGTTCTTCTAGTTCATCAAAAGAATCAAGTTCAGATGATGGTGAGAGATCTTCCAAACATGGGAGGAAGATTAACCAAACAAAGGAGGATGAAAGACTGTGGATATGTATGCTCAGAATCAGGGGAGGAAGTTTAAATTGATCAAACAAAGGAGAAAGATTGTGGAGGAAGATTGCCCAAATTGATCAAGTTCAAGAAGTGCATGAGTCTAGTAAACGCATCATCATCTTGTATGCTCTTATCTTTTCCCACACCTGGCTCAGCAGCAGTTGTTGTATCTCCTTCTACAATGGAAGCTTCGCCTTCAGAATCATCACCCCTATGTCTTTTTCAGAAGCCAACAAGTCTTATTATTCAGCCAATAATAAGAACAAGCTCCAGTTTCAGTTGATGGATGCTGGGAATAAACTCTTTCAATTTCATTTTTAGTTCACTACGTTTGTTCATCACTTGCATGGCTTGCTGAGAGATGACTTGACTTTTTGGACTTCTTGGATCGATTACAGGGAATATAATATCAGGCTCCAAGCATCCAAGATACACAGCACCATTGCCTCTTATAATTCCTCCATCCAAGGAAATTGCACCATCTTTTAGGCAATGAATGGAGCCTAAGCAAAGTACTGCTAGTTTTAAAGACAAAGAAAATGGCTCAAGAGTTTCAAGCTAAAGAAAGAGCAAAGTACTCTCCAGAAGAACAAAATGATGTTATTGCTGAAAGTGATACACAAATGGCAGATGAGTTAGTGATAAAAATATATATATATATATATATATATATATATATATATATATATATATTATATATATATATATATATATATATATATATGTATATATATATAATTAATCTTACAGAACAAAGGAAAGCTCAGATCAAGAGTCTGACTATGTAGTGTTTGGAAGATCCTTACAATCCTCATTTAATTCAGAAGAAACTTGATGATTTGGGATAAATCACAAGTTTAGGGGAGGATTGTTGGGAATTAAATCTTCTGAAGATTAGTACTGCTGGTGCATAAAAGAAAATACTCTAAGAGTCTATATTACAGCTAGTGTATTCAATACTACTGCTAGTGTATTCCATACTACTGCTAGTATTGGAGATTCTACTGTCGCAAGAATACTACTGCTAGTGTATCGGATACTGCTGTTGGTGTGACTCATACTTTTGCTGAATGGATAAGTGTCGCATATACTACTGCTTGATGGATAAGTATGAAAAATATATTTTGTGTATAAAAGTCAAATATATACGGTAGATAATATCTTAGATAAGTGTTCAGTCAACAAGTTGAATACACAGAACAAGTTGTATCGTAGCTACTGACACACATAACAAGAAAATAGTTGACAAGACTTATCCATATTGTAAAGATCTCCTTTGGACTATAAAAGAGAGATCTTAGCTAAGATATTAAGTGTGTGTGCATATGCTTAGAAAATATATATCTGTTAAGAAAAAGAAGAAACACAAAAAATAGCAATCAGTCATAGAAACATAGAGATTCAAGGTTTTGTAACCCTAGTGATAGTGAAGATCACTGATGGAGGTCAATTATAGTCCAAGGAATTGCACAAGAAATATGCAAAACCCGAGTCGTTATCCCGATGAAGATCGAATGGAATTTGTGTTCCCGGGACGTGATTCGTGTAGTGAATGAGTGATTAAAAAGAGAATTTGGGTTTTCTACACTACGAACAATGAAATATCAAAAGAAAACAACTAATTAAGCTACGGGTACAAATAATCTAAGCATGTGAATTTAAAAAACAAAAACCGGAATTAAAAACGTTACGCTACGAATTTAAAAAAGCGAATAAAAGTGAAATGCTAAAATTTTAAGTCCTACAATTATGAAAATAATTTTCCTATGTTATAAATGATAAAAGAAAATTTTGAGAAAAAGAAAATTTATTTTTTTGACTTTTTAATTATTTTTTATGAATTAAAAACTGATTTAAATTATTTAAATGATTTAAAAATAGTAAAACAAGTGAGAAAGATCTGGAAAATTTTGAGTAAATCTAAAATTGAATTACTAATCTATGAAAAATAATTTTAGAGCTTAATTCAGCTTAAATAAGCTGAACAGTTACAATAAGCACTTGGAAATAAGCTAAAAATAAGCTAAAGTGAACAAAAATTTATCAAAAGCTCAGGGACTGAAGATCATACTACTGGAAACTTAAAGCAACTGAAAGTGATCAGAAAAGCACACAGATTATTCATAAAAAGCACTATGTTCAGCTGCACATTAAAAGTAAAACAGAGGCTGTAAGGCAGTTTTGCTGCTGATTAATAAGCTAAGTAGAAGCTTGTATGGGAAATCCAGAAGTAAAAACTAAAAGCCCATAGATCAGACTACATAATACCCAAAAATGCCCAAATTTAGACTACTATTGCTAACCTAATTATAGCCTAGATCAGATGGTGAAAAAAAAAAACAAAACAAAAGCTGATGCAGCAGAAAAACAATTTGATGAGTAGATTTGCAGACTTAAAAAGAAGCTATAAAATAAGCTGAAAACATGGATCTCAGATATTGAACTTCTAGCCTAATATATGAACTACCTATAAACTACAAATGAGGGCCTAAGTTAAGCTGAATAAGCTGAAATGGTTCCTAGATCAGCAGCTAAACCAAGTCTGCTCAAAACAGACTGTGACAGCAGACTTGTGTATTTTGGCGCAAACTTGTACAAACTTAGCCTAGTCCTATCCAACCTATGGGAACTCATTTAGACAACAGGACAAGCATACAGTAATTTCAAAATCAAACTCCAATTAAGCTTATAGCTAAGAGGGCAAATTAGATCAAAAGAAATTTTGCGACCATCATATTTTAACTCATGTCACTCAAAATCCTCAAAAGCAGATAAAACACACCTACAAACAACTACACTGATCTTAATTAAGCTATATCAAAGTTTTTTAATAGTGCACATGAACAGTAGAATAGTTTTTACCCATTTAACCCTATATTCCAAACACTACTTAAGCTAGGATTGGTTGATGTTTTAAAATAGAAATAGACCAAATAAGCTGAGCTCTAGATGAAAGATTATTAACTAACATATTAAGCTTTAAAAAATTGAAGAGCAACTAAAAATAAGCACTGAAAAAGCTAATTGAACAGTATTGACTTTAACTTTGACTTTAAGCTATTATGAAGAAAATTAGAAACAAATTAACACTAATCACCAACCTACTTATCAGACATCAAAAGAAAATTCAAATAAGCAGAAAATTCCAAAATAAGCACTTACATTAACAAAATATGCTGATGAACAGTGATCTTGACCGAACTTTGACTTTGATTAAAAACTGAATTAAAGAGTACAAATGATCTGGAAATTGAAATGAAATTACAAAGAAAGCAATAAACTACATTAATCCTACTCCTAAACCCTAAATCTAATCTACTCACTAACTCTAGCTACCTCCATCTGTGAATGAAGAGGGGTATTTATAGGCTTCCCAGGAACCTTCCAGGACTCTCTTCGATCAATATCAACCCTTAGATCCAAGCTTGCTCTCCACGCTTGATTTCCAGCCGTAGGATCATATAGATGAGGTGGCTCGACCAATCAGCTGCTCCCACGTGTCATTCCCTTGGTGTCAGGCCTCCTAGATACGTGTGCAAGGACTAGATTGCCCTTACTCTCGGTAATTTAATGATTTGGTGAGTTAGGGTTCGTCGCACAGTAAATTTCTGGGTTAATTTGGGGGTAAAAAGGCGCGGAGGTGTTGTGTGTGTTTTTTTATATTTTTTTTGACCTCGGTAGTTATATGTTTGACCGGTTTAAGATTGGGTCGGGTCAAGGGGTTAAGGCTATGGCTGGGCTGGGTTTGTTTAATAGGTGGGTTGGGGTGTATTGGTTGGTGGATTTAAGTAGTGGGTGGGTTAATTTTAAGGTTTTAAGGTATTTAAGGTTTTTGATTCTAGGGACCATTTATGCCATTCATCAAAACTATCTTCAAGGGCTGATCTTGACTACTTTTGATAATTTGAGGACCTTGGTTGACTTTTGATTTTAATTTCCTTCTCGGCTCCGGCTTTTAAATCCTTTCCAACACTCGTGCTCGTTTTCCCGGTTTTCCGTGTCTTTTTGTTATTATTCCTCGATATCCGTCCCTGCACATACAAAAACACAAAAATGCAATATCTTTCGGCATTTTGGTCGGGTTTTTGGTCGTTTTGGTCTTAATTTGGCAAATAAAAGGTATTTGAATAAGCACATACCAAAATCCCCCAGACTAAACTATTGCAGTGTCCTCACGCATTGTTATAAAAACACGTTTTCGAAACCAAAAATTTCTAATCTCTTTTTACTAACTTTGAGAAGTAGCAAAATTTTCAAAAGAAATTAAGAAATATTAAGTTCTAAAAACTCCCCGATTTTCCTTTTTTTTTTTTTTTTTTTTATTGTATTTTTTTCATTATACATGTGACGGCTTTGTTGACAATCATTATCGATCAATAACTTTTAGGGTCTTCGAGTAGGAAACACGACTTATAAAGAAGTGACCATGCGGATAAAATTCGTCGTCCCTGATTTTTCACAAGTCCCCAAGCCAAGCTTAAAAACGAAATCATTGTTATTTACAAGTTAGATTGCCGACACTACCCATGGAAGCTAATTGTGTAATTACCTCTTGTTCCCATATTCCTATTTTCCTCTATTTATTTTATTTTTGGTGAGAAATGAATTTCTTCAAATTCTCATTTCGATAATTTTTAGTCCGATAAAGATACCTAGTTTAGACGCTAAGTAGTTTCCAAACCTTCCCTCGAAAACCGTTGCATACAAAAATGAGGTCCACATCAAGGTCTCTGATTTAACACGATTTTGAGGATATCCCTTTTATATACGACCGAAACAACTCATCTACGAGTCCAGAGACAGAAGCTTTTATTAGGATACCCCCGGAGTCAAAATTTGGCATTATAACACTTTATCTACATATTCAAGCACATTAACGTATTTAATCCTTGGCCCTTTATAACAATCACAACATCGGTTGCGAGCCGGCAAGATGTGATAGTCTATTATGACCTTGGAATTTTTCCTCTTCCTTTATTAGAAGTCTACAACATCGGCTGCGAACCGGCAAGATGTAGAAAACTTTTTATGGCTTTGGATTATTATTATACATTATCATATTCATTAATTATTTGTGTTGCCAAACCCCAAGTCCTACGGCTTTTATAACAATCCCAACATCGGTTGCGAGCCGGCAAGATGGAATAGTCTATTACACCGTAACACTGACAGTACCTTGATGTGTACCCAACTTTCATAAGCAAGAATTCTCTAAGGAAGAAATAAAAACTAATTATCGCCAAAACCAAAATACCTTTAATTATTCCTAGATTACTATTATTGGGTGAAACAAGCTTATGGGAACAAAAAGCCACAAGTAACTTTGATGAGCTCTAAAGAGATCCAACTACTCCACGTTTAGCAATCTAACTTATAAACAACTATATCATTTCTCGTTCTTCGCAAATTTAAAATCTTAAATAATAATATCCGCGAATGCTTAGCCAAATAATCAAGCCATGCATATATAAAGTCGATACGGGAACTTGCAAACTCTTAAAAAGAATTCGCATTTTATAGCTCCTTGTGTAAAAGACTAGCACGAGCTTATAGATTATAAATGGTTAAGGGGACAAGCTAGGGCTCAACACGCCCGGTCAAGTCAGAATTTTATTCCTACTCTCACCAGCGAAAAGTCAACAAAAATGTCAAAACTTATTATATTTTTGCACAAAATTTTTAAAATTTTTTTTTTTTTTTTTTTTGAATTTTTTCAAATTTTGGAGGAAAAACGGGGTTGCATGAGTAAACGGCAAAAGATGCAAGGCACAAATCAAATCGAAAGATTCCCCCCCCCCAGACTAAAACGAGACATTGTCCTCAATGTCTTAAAGGTAAGGGTTCTCCTACATAAATCTAAGGCCGTTTATTAATTATGCCAAAGATAAACGTAAAACGATAAGATTTAGGATATCGGATGAGCAACGAATGATGAAACTCGAGTGGAGAGAAGCAACCACGAGCACGAGAGTCTTCATTATTCGGGCAAATCCTGGACACAGCACAAAAAAACACGAAACACAATAAATGGAAGAGGTAGCCCTCCTCACGTCACTTTATAAGAAAATAGATGGATAAGCATGGGGTGCCTCCCACGAAGCGCTTGTTTTTTATCGAGTCGTATAGCTTAGACTCGCCCCGAATTTATTTGTCCTTGGGGGAGCATGTGGAAAAGATCATCTCCATCGGACTTTCGTTTAAGAGGTTTGAATAAACACTGAAGCACATGAAAGTTCCACTCCGATGAGATACCCTCGGCTTAAAAGAATGAGAAATGCCGGGGTCAAAGATGAAATCTTCACTCCCGAAGGAGTGAAGGAGGGGAGAAGTCACCGGATAGGTGAAGAAGGGAAGAAAGATCATAATTAGAATGGGGAACCATTCTTCATCATCAAAGCTCTTCAAAACCTCGGGAGGGAGGGTCGGGGTGATATAATCATCAAGCAAACTCTTAGGATAGAGTACATCTCCCCCCGGGTCGGGATCTTCTTCAATAGCAAAGTAATCATACTCCGGAGGAGGTATGATATGAGTGAGTTCATCGGAGAACTCCTCATGAAGAGATTCAAGAATACAAGGAGAATCTGTTAGTTCCGGTATGGGCTCATCAAGATTAGAAAGAATATCCTCCTCGCCCTCAACGTTCTCTAACCCCTCATCAAAAAGAGGATTAACGGCACTAAAGGTGTACTCATCATTATATTCAAAAAGAGGGTTAGAGAAAATTTCGGAAGTAACCTTGGAAACGTCAAGGGAATCTCCATAAGATTGTAAATCACTTTCCTCGTCAGATATTTCCTCGGACTCACTTGGGATTGGGACGAAGTTCTCAGCACTGGACTTTTCAAATTCGTCTGATTCCTTTTCAGGAAGAGTGCTAAGATGCTCATCCCCCATTATGAGAGAGTCCTCTAGATCCATAGAGGGTAAGACGGTTGTGATTTCTGCTGACGAATTCTCATAATAATCCCGCATTTGGATAGAATCCTCATCATCGTCGTCATCGTAAACAAAAGTTTGACAATATTGGGAGCTTACTCTAGCTGCTTGTTCTTCAGCTAGAAGTTCTCCAGAAGTTTCTTGATGAGGTTCTTTTTGGGTAAATTGAATAACCATAGCCTTATAGCTTTTTGTTAACTCTAGAAGTTCATGGTTATATTTCTTTGTTGACTCTAATAGTTCATGGAGAAGTTCTTGATTGAGTGTTTGAGAAGGTGTTTGAATCATATGGTGTTGTAGAGGTTGGAAATTGTCAAAACCGGGAGTACTATAGCAAGGATTGGGTTCATAGTAATTTTGATTCCACGGTTGACATTGATAATCATTATGAGGACCTCCACAATTTGCACAAGAAAAATTCGGAGAATTTTGAAACGATGTATCATTGAAACTTTGATAGTACGCCTCCTGCTCATATGAATCTTGTAGAGGGTGGTTGAAAATATTTTAAGGATAATTGGAAAAGTTCGAGTTATAATCATAAGCAAATGAATTTTCAGCTCCCGAAGCACAAAACGAACAAAATCCATTGGTAATGTTTCTTCCACACCTCTCGCAAGTACACCAATGACAATAAGTCGATGATGGATCTAACTGATTTCCACACCCATCGCAATAACGTTGATCGAACGTAGATAAATTGGGCTGTGGAGGATAGTCAGAAAAATTTGGAGGTTCATTGAAAGAATTTGGATTAGAATCATAAGCGAATGAATTTTCAGCTTTCAAAGAGTAACATATACAAAGTCCACGACTCAATCCACATTCGTTGCAAAAACATTTGTCACAAAGTGAATTGTCCCCCAACGGATCTCCACATATAAAGCAATTATACTGAGTGAGTGAAGATGGCTGGGGTTGTGGAGGGTGTTCGAAAAAACTTTGAGAATTATCAATGGAATTAAGCTCTTTTTCGAGGGCTACTTCACACCAATAACAAGATCCTCTTGGGTTGTGATTTTCACACTGCTCACACTTACACTTTGAACAACGAAGACTGTCGATCAACGGGCTTTTACAATCAAAACAATGATAGCCCAATGACGACATAAGAGGGATAAAGAGATAGAATTAAGAGGATAAGAAGATAAGAATTAAACAGTATGAGAGGGTAAAGAGATAAAGAATCAAACGGATAAGAGGATTAAGAAGAATATTTTTGGATTTTTAAATTTTAGAAACATGTAAAATTAAAAAGGAAAAAGGAAAATAAATTTTGAAGAGAAAATCTTTTTGGTATTTTATAATAAGAAAATATTTACAAATGAAAGCGATAACTTCCCGGGAGAAGGTTCTTCAAAACACGAATCGAAAAACGGAATCACGAACTCACTTCAACCTTCCCCGGCAGCGGCGCCAAAAATTGATGGAGGTCAATTATAGTCCAAGGAATTGCACAAGAAATATGCAAAACCCGAGTCGTTTGTCCCGATGAAGATCGAATGGAATTTGTGTTCCCGGGACGTGATTCGTGTAGTGAATGAGTGATTAAAAAGAGAATTTGGGTTTTCTACACTACGAACAATGAAATATCAAAAGAAAACAACTAATTAAGCTACGGGTACAAATAATCTAAGCATGTGAATTTAAAAAACGAAAACCGGAATTAAAAACGTTACGCTACGAATTTAAAAACGCGAATAAAAGTGAAATGCTAAAATTTTAAATCCTACAATTATGAAAATAATTATCCTATATTCTAAATGATAAAAGAAAATTTTGAGAAAAATAAAAATATTTTTTTGACTTTTTAATTATTTTTTATGAATTAAAAACTGATTTAAATTATTTAAATGATTTAAAAATATTAAAACAAGTGAGAAAAATCTGGAAAATTTTGAGTAAATCTAAAATTTAATTACTAATCTATGAAAAATAATTTCAGAGCTTAATTCAGCTTAAATAAGCTGAACAGTTACAATAAGCACTTGGAAATAAGCTAAAAATAAGCTAAAGTGAACAAAAATTTATCAAAAGCTCAGGGACTGAAGATCATACTACTGGAAACTTAAAGCAACTGAAAGTGATCAGAAAAGCACACATATTATTCATAAAAAGCACTATGTTCAGCTGCACATTAAAAGTAAAACAGAGGCTGTAAGGCAGTTTTGCAGCTGATTAATAAGCTAAGTAGAAGCTTGTATGGGAAATCCAGAAGTAAAAACTAAAAGCCCATAGATCAGACTACATAATACCCAAAAATGCCCAAATTTAGACTACTATTGCTACCCTAATTATAGCCTAGATCAGATGGTGAAAAAAAAAACAAAAAAAACAAACAAAACAAAGCTGATGCAGCAGAAAAACAATTTGATGAGTAGATTTGCAGACTTAAAAAGAAGCTATAAAATAAGCTGAAAACATGGATCTCAGATATTGAACTTCTAGCCTAATATATGAACTACCTATAAACTACAAATGAGGGCCTAAGTTAAGCTGAATAAGCTGAAATGGTTCCTAGATCAGCAGCTAAACCAAGTCTGCTCAAAACAGACTGTGACAGCAGACTTGTGTATTTTGGCGCAAACTTGTACAAACTTAGCCTAGTCTATCCAACCTATGGGAACTCATTTAGACAACAGGACAAGCTTACAGTAATTTCAAAATCAAACTCCAATTAAGCTTAAAGCTAAGAGGGCAAATTAGATCAACAGAAATTTTGCGACCATCATATTTTAACTCATGTCACTCAAAATCCTCAAAAGCAGATAAAACACACCTACAAACAACTACACTGATCTTAATTAAGCTATATCAAAGTTTTTTAATAGTGCACATGAACAGTAGAACAGTTTTTACCCATTTAACCCTATATTCCAAACACTACTTAAGCTAGGATTGGTTGATGTTTTAAAATAGAAATAGACCAAATAAGCTGAGCTCTAGATGAAAGATTATTAACTAACATATTAAGCTTTAAAAAATTGAAGAGCAACTAAAAATAAGCACTGAAAAAGCTAATTGAACAGTATTGACTTTAACTTTGACTTTAAGCTATTATGAAGAAAATTAGAAACAAATTAACACTAATCACCAACCTACTTATCAGACATCAAAAGAAAATTCAAATAAGCAGAAAATTCCAAAATAAGCACTTACATTAACAAAATAAGCTGATGAACAGTGGTCTTGACCGAACTTTGACTTTGATTAAAAACTGAATTAAAGAGTACAAATGATCTGGAAATTGAAATGAAATTACAAAGAAAGCAATAAACTACATTAATCCTACTCCTAAACCCTAAATCTAATCTACTCACTAACTCTAGCTACCTCCATCTGTGAATGAAGAGGGGTATTTATAGGCTTCCCAGGAACCTTCCAGGACTCTCTTCGATCAATATCAACCCTTAGATCCAAGCTTGCTCTCCACGCTTGATTTCCAGCCATAGGATCATATAGATGAGGTGGCTCGACCAATCAGCTGCTCCCACGTGTCATTCCCTTGGTGTCAGGCCTCCTAGATACGTGTGCAAGGACTAGATTGCCCTTACTCTCGGTAATTTAATGATTTGGTGAGTTAGGGTTCGTCGCATAGTAAATTTCTGGGTTAATTTGGGGGTAAAAAGGCGCGGATGTGTTGTGTGTGTTTTTTTATATTTTTTTTTGACCTGGGTAGTTATATGTTTGACCGGTTTAAGATTGGGTCGGGTCAAAGGGTTAAGGGTATGGCTGGGCTGGGTTTGTTTAATAGGTGGGTTGGGGTGTATTGGTTGGTGGATTTAAGTAGTGGGTGGGTTAATTTTAAGGTTTTAAGGTATTTAAGGTTTTTGATTCTATGGACCATTTATGCCATTCATCAAAACTATCTTCAAGGGCTGATCTAGACAACTTCTGATAATTTGAGGACCTTGGTTGACTTTTGATTTTAATTTCCTTCCCGGCTCCGGCTTTTAAATCCTTTCCAACACTCTTGCTCGTTTTCCCGGTTTTCCGTGTCTTTTGGTCATTTTTCCTCGATATCCGTCCCTGCACATACAAAAACACAAAAACGCAATATCTTTCAGCATTTTGGTCAGGTTTTTGGTCGTTTTGGTCTTAATTTGGCAAATAAAAGGTATGTGAATAAGCACATTCCAATCACTCGTATTATTCTCAATAATATTGAATCGTTTGGTGATTTACTTTATGTGTTCATTGTTCATCACAAAGCATTATTGTTCCATTTCCATAAATAATATCCTTCTAAGTGTGGTTAAGTAGATTCCGCATACGTAATCATATTCACTCAAATTATCTCATACACAAGTTATAAAGGACTAACATCCTCATAGTGTTTTATAATCCTCTCAAATTCCGTGGTTACTGTCAACTTACGCCAAGGTTATTGGTGCCGGTTAACGCTGTGTGTGTCATGAGCTTAGCAAAATTATTTGACGCTTACCCGATATCGGTATTTGTTACTTATATCTTCCAGACTTAAAATCTTGTGCTCAACTGCTTTATTTTTTAAACCTATGGATTACACTCAACCTTTGTGTTGACTTTTTAGCATGTTTTATCTCAGGTAATTGATGCATGCTTGTGATCACTGGGAGTGGCTGAAGACTTTTGATGGCTATCTTTGGCTTTTACTATCTATCTTTACTATCTTTTACTATCTTATCATTCGAAAAACCTTTTTGTAAAACACTAGATCTACTCGAACCAACCTTAAACTAACAAACTAAAACTATATATTAATACTACTCAAACCGTACGTGACACTCTTAATGAAATAAAGTAGAGAATAGATGAAGAGTATGGATCGTATGACACAAAATATGGTCGAATGATTATATTACTTGGAAAGAAAGAAATACAAACAAACACACAATGATAGAACACACACTCTCACACCTAGAAAATACTAAAGAGGCACCCTCTAAAATGAGGAGAGTGTGTGTTATTTATAGCCATAAGGTCGGTTGCCCTAAAGGCTTTGAATGGGCTTGGTGGGCTTGTGTTGGACTTGGGCTTATATATTTTACTTGAACATTACTTATCAAAGTCCAACACAAGCCTTACAATACTTGATAATATCACACGACACACTAATTAAAACAACTACAAATGACCATCACTTTCTAAAATTATAAATGCTAACAATCTTCCCCTAAGGGATGGTCATTTCCATGATCTCTCAGTGATTGGTCTTTTGTCTTCAATGTCTTGATCTTTGTGTGTCGTTGTAGAGTAGTCTTCATTCAATGTTCCTTCATGCAATCGTAATCTTCAAAGTATCGTCTTTCACTCGTTCTTGCCTTGATCAAAATCTTCTCGTGATGATGCTTCGTGACCTTCAACATACTCATACATCTTGGACTGTAAAATTTTTGCTAACAATCTTCCCTTGCTAACAATCTCCCCTTAATCTTTCAACGTTTGACATATGAACTTGTTCTTGACATCTTGATTAGTATTTTGACTTTGTTGTTACACTCTGTCTTCAACTTGATCCTTTTGTCTTGAACATTTTACACTTGAGCTTTGTTGGAGATGTTCTTCATCAGTATGAGTATGCTGAGGTGAAGATGTTTGATGTATCTGATGATGGTTGATGGATGTTTATAGGTAGCTGCATAAAACAGTTAGTAATAATCATCCAGCGCTTACGGGTTAGGACTTCGAGATTGTCAACAGCATAGTGTGTAGACTTTCTCTAATCTCCCCCAGGTCGTTCTGAACCGGATACCCCCGAAAGGGCTTACACGGACACACCAAAGTGCACCCACAATTCAGTGAGTCGCTGGAGATCACCCTACGACTGTAGACCGTTTGAAGCACGATAACCATCATGATATAAATGGAAAGATCCTCGGATCTCTTTAAGACTCTTGTACACCTTGTGTCCTTTTTGGTTAACACAAGGGTATTCATATGGGAAGTGTTCCTAAGAGATATTTTGATGAATCTCATGGCTCTAGACTCTATTGTGCGTTTTGGTTTTAGTAGACGGAGGCATGGAGCAGAGTGCCACCTTTTCAATATCAAAACATCTCGGAGTGAGAGGCCGATAGATTATGTAGTGTTCTCCGTGAGAAATGAAACAAATATCTTTTAAGAGATATCTGAGTGGCTAGGAGGGGTGGTGCAGCGCGTCGCTTTGAGAGTTTTGCATTTTTGAAACACTCCCCCTTCACATGTGCTCATGCATTTTTTAAATAAAATTGCACATGTTGGGTAGAGTTTGCACATTTTGAATAGATCGATTTTCAATGAACATGACCTTCACGAGACACGCTTACATCACTAGTTGGACTAGCTTGAAATTATTACCCGTCCTGGTCATATTCAATGATCATTTCTCGAATTGGGACATTCTACTCAGACAAGTCCTTTGCGAGACACGTTTACATCACTGGATAACCAGCTTGAAATTATTACCCATCTCGGACAAGTCTTTTTGATAACGGACATTTAATTTCGTCAATTCGAGGGTTAAAATCTTGAGTCGAGTTCTTTTGAGATTCAATCCACGATCTTTAAACTTTTGATCACATTTTAATCACGTCCTCTCCCCCTCAAAAATAGCATGTAGTGATATTTTTTATATCAACTGATTAAAACGAGAGCTTTTTGGAGAGAAGAACGGATTTGCATAAATTTGGAACATTTTTGAATTTTCTGTTTAAACTCCCTCTTAAATAAGGCATATTCTTTAAACATTTGAGTTTAAAAATTCAAAAACATTATATTTTTAAAAACATTTAATGTTTTTGAATTTTTTGAATTTTCTATTTTTGTATTTTGTTTTTCTTGGTTTTTCAAATTTTGTATTTTGCTTTTTTCAAAAATATTTACAGCGAAGCTTTTTGAGATAAAATTCAAGAAGTTTCGAGAAGACTTTCTAACTCTTCGGGAGTTAGGCTTCGCATTCCAATTCGTCGAACTAGATTATTAAACCGCTCTTTTGGAAGGGCTTTAGTAAATAGATCGGCGAGTTGGTATTCAGTCTTCACGAAAATAATTCAACAGTACCCTCTTCGACGTGTTCTTTTATGAAGTGATTGCGGACTCTAATATGCTTGGTCTTCGATTGTTGCACGGGATTGCACGAGATGGCTATGGCACTTTTTGAATCACAATACATAGGTATGTGGTTGAAAGAGTAGCCATAATCTGTGAGTTGTGTCCTCATCCATAGAACTTGGGCACAACACGCAGATAGAGACACATACTCGGCTTTTGCGGTTGATAACGCCGTACAGTCTTGTTTCCTTGATGACCAGCCTACTAGCTTTTCTCCCAAAAATTGTGCTCCCCCAGATGTACTTTTTGCGGTAACTTGGCATCCAGCATGGTCGGCATCTGAAAAGGCTGTTAGTGTAAACCCCGAATCCTTCGGATACCAAAGTCCCATATTAATGGTTCTTCATAGGTACTGGAAGATCCGTTTAACCTCTTGGAGGTGAAGTTCGGTAGGCCTTGCCCGAAACCGTGCTAATAAACAGACAGCAAAATGTATATCGGGTCGACTAGCAGTTAAGTACATGAGAGACCCAATCATGCTCCGATATTTCTTCGGATCCATGGGTTTCCCATATAAGTCTGCTGATGCGTGGTTTTGTAACCTTACAACAGGTTTTACCTCTCGAGGGATCTCAAGAGGCTTACAACCCCACCAGGCAGTGTACCTGACCGATGTAGTATAGTGTAGTGGTAAGTACGGGGGATTGATCGTTCTCCACAGGGAATAGTGTTCGTTAGGTATGAAAAGCTACTCTAATAGGTCTAAGGGTTGAGGAAGATTCTTTTTTATGTTTTTTATATTTTTATGAAAGCTAGTAAAATCTCAGTTTTGAAGGAGTGGGTGGAATTAGTTGCTAGTCAACTAACCCAAATAACTACAAATGCAAATAAAATAAAATAACAAAAATGAAAAGTTTGGTGGAAACTTATATGTAGAGAAATGTGTTTACTTAGATTTCCTTACTCCCTAACTATCTTTTACCGGTTAATTAGTGTGTATTAGTTGCGTGGATGACGGGTGTATTCCTTAATACCATTCGTGGGGTGGCGTACGTACTTCCCCAACTCTACAAGCTCCTACTTCACTCCTATGTCGAGCCGGCTAGGAAGCTCCTAACATGGGATCACTAGAATTCGCTTGTGCATTAAATACAACCATAAAAACCTTTAGTACGCATTTGGTTCATGTTTCTTAAGACGTTCAAGCAAGTTACCGAATAGGAAGTTAGCCAGTTTTCTTAAGCCTAACATAGATAAACAATCATCCAATACAACTAACAACACACTAATAACCAATAATCAATAGCTAGGTTTCATTAGATCTAAGCAAACACAAGATAAATCTAGCCTAACATGTTAATCAAAAGACAAGAATAAGATAAAATCAAACAACACATAGACATATTGAATGATTAATTGATAACTTATCTTCAATGTAACATGGAAGATCTCAAGGCAAAAAGCCTTGAAAAAGAAGCTAAAATCGTCTTAGGGTTTTCTCCCAAAATTCCACACACTAAGTTCCACTCTAATGACAAAAAATTAGAGAACTATATATAGATTTTTGGATCTGACGGCGTCACCTTATGGAGTGTAACGCCGTCACCTCGCCGCTTTTAGGGTTCCCGGATGACCTTCTTGACGCCGTCCCTCTTTAGCTCTTCAAAAATCCATTCTGGCTTATCAAGGCTTGACGCCGTCGAACCTTGAACGTGACGCCGTCCCCTTTTGATTTAAGCCGTGACGCCCTTGATCAGGTTAAAGCGTGACGCCGTCAGAATTCACATGCTATTTTCACTGGCTTATCATGAGTAAATTTCACGTCCACCTTTTCTTGCCAAGGCATGACGCCGTCCAGAGTAAATTGTGACGCCGTCAAAGGTAACTTTTAGCCGATTTTTGAGACTTTGCCGTTTTCTTCACTTTTATGCTCCAAAAACGTCCAAAATGCCTCCTTTTCCAGATTTCTCCTCAAAAGTACCTAAAATGACAAAAGGAACGATTTAGGGCGATATTTGATCAAATAAATACGATTTAGGGCTTAAATGACCCCTTAAAAGCGGTACACTTTTCGCTTCATCAAATACCCTTACACTTGAGATTTGCTTGTCCTCAAGCAAATGCGCTTTTATTCTAATCAAAATACAAGTTAGGGGTCATTTAACGCAAACATAAAAGTAATTACAACAAATATTCGTTCCACTTCAATCATAATAAGCACGGAGATTACATACTAGCACCTCACAAGTAGTGTTTAGATACTCACATCTCTCAAGTGTCATCAAAATAAATCTCATAAATGAAAACGGATAATATCTCTCACTACCTGTCATAGCAAATAGATTACCATAGGCTTGGGAAAGGATCGAAAACCTCCTCCACTAGGCGTAAGCACCAAAGATAAACTATCAAAGAGGGCTTTTAAACGGGTTATAACGTTAGGTGTAGGGAAAAGGAAAACACGGTTTTGTTGGATACGGGATATTTTACTGGTGGCGAGTTAAAGATCTTGATTAATTACATGTACTATACAATGTTGCTAAGCCAAGACTCGACTCGATCTTAAGCTAGAAATGAAGTAACAAAATAACAAAAACATAAAATAAACATAAAATGAAACGGGATGGTAGTCCGTATGTTTTTTCTATTTTTCATTTTCTCATTTTTTTTGTATTTTTCTTGATTTTTTTTTTTTTTTTTTTTTTTTTTTTTTTTTTGCATACACTTTTGCCCTACCATCCAAAATAATACATCATAGGGGCGTTGCATTCCCCTTACACTTGAATTTTTACATAACTTTACAAATAACTATTCTAATGACTCGAATTAAGATAATTGAAAAACTTGGAGTACTTTTAAAACATTTAGCACATGTGGGGGTAATAAATGATGTTCTTCCCCATTACTCCATTACACTAGTACTTTACCCATGAGTCCCAATCGTCCCAAAACAATATGTACAAGGATATGACTCGACTTAGCAACCATGTAATCAACTAGATAATTAACTTGGGTTTAAACAAATATTGTAACAATAATGCACTAAAAATGAGTGCATACAAGGTAGGCTAAGGCGATTTGGGTGTACATTTAAGTGGGGTGTAACAAATTCTTCCTTTAAGTAAAATGCTTAAAGGTCGAAACGAAAAGATAGGCTCTGAGGGGTGTACTAGGGGTATCGTGTACTAAAAATGAGTACAACGCAAAGGCTGTGGGAGAATTACTTGACCAATGTAGCCAATGTAATTATAACAAAAACACAGGTGTAAAACAATGGGTTAATCCTAATGCCTCTTATCATGTAGTAAATCTAACTACACGAATGTAGTCTCACTTGTGGCCTCGGAATGGTCCTAACGCAAGTTCTAGAATCTAAGTGCTACCGGTACACACATCATAGCATAAATGCTTTTCCTACCAATTCTAGGGGCGAACCTCACATATTTGGGGGTGGAAAATTTTTTTAGTGGTACGGTTTTTGTGCTAGTCATATAACTCCTATCCGTGAGACGCTCATTAAGATCAAAGTTTCACTCCTATATGTTGTAAAAAAATTTAAATTTGGCACTAAAATTACCTTAACAAGTATTTCTCTCAGTTTTATTACACATCTACTATTAAACAAACAAAAATCAAGCGCAATTGTATTCTCTAAAATCGTACTTTTACCCCCCTTACACTTAAGATGAACATTGTCCCCAATGTTCAAATAACAAGATGTAAAAGTAAAAAGTAAAAGAATGAAATCAAATACTCCCCTGATTCGCTCGGTGGATAATGAAATTACACGGTTAAATCTTCCTCCAAAGAGAATGTTGAAGCTCCATGACTAATGCATCGCCATAAGCTTGATTTCATAAACATCTCCTTGTCCAAAATAACCTGTTAAACCTGAGAAAACAAACACGAAAACCTGCATAACATCGGCGGGATAAATCTATATATAAGGATATAATGCTTGTGGAATGATAATTTTGCAAATTCCTGGAGATTATAAGTTGGAGATTTTACTAAAAACTTTTTATGAAAACAAAACTTTCAAAAATTTCTGAAAATTAAATCTGACGCCGTCAGGTTATAAACCCTGACGCCGTCAGAAATGACCTGACAAAAATTCTCATTTTAAGTTTCCGGAAAATTTCTGGAAAAACCTTTACCTTACTTCCTGGAAATCCTGCAAAACATCATTATGACTCGATACAAGCATTTGACTCAAACAAATACGAATATGTATGTTAATTTATTATTATTACGATTCATGTTCATATGTGTTCTAATGAACCGATTTAGATTTCCCTTACACTTAACTTTTGCAAAATACCTTTATATGTAGTTAAGACGAAGTTAAAAACAAAATAAAGCATTTTCACAACTTAGTTTTGAACATGAATTAATAATAATAATAATTAAACACACATACGGAAACAAATAAAATCAAACAAACAAATAAATAAACACACAAAGCAAATAAAGCTTGGGTTGCCTCCCAAGAAGCGCTTGTTTTTGTTCGAGTCATGAGCCTGACTCTACCCTTATTTAATGGATAAAGGAGAGGTTTTTCCTACACTTAGGATTAAGTGCGGGTGATAGTAGCGATACACACCATCTCGGCAGGAGTATGCCACGTGAGGAAAGAGTGGTGGATGGATTATATGCTCAAAGATGCGGGATCCTATCATCATAACCTTACCTAGTTCAATTGGGTCAATGGGTGGATTGAAGTTTTCTCCTAGAAAGGGATCATCTTCTATCAATTTCGAGAGACTCCTAGTTGGGAATCCATCTTGACCTAATAAACCCGGTTTAAACCCATAATGTTTCTTATGATCAATCATGAATGGGTGATGTAAGTATGTAAGGTTATGGTTCACTCCTATGTTAGCTTCCTCTCTACAAGGCTTAGAGTCTACTACCTTCAACATAAAACTACCTGGACTATATGGTTTGATGGGTGGATCGGGACCTAATTCAATTCCTAAGTTCACATCTAAGGATGGAAGATTAGGTAACGGTTTTGGTTTAGGCTCCGGTGCATCAAAACTAGGAACTTCCATAGAACTAAGAGAAAGGTTATGACTACAAGTATTCAAACCTATTTCTTCTAGTTGTGTTTGGTCCAAGGGCTCTACCTCTATTGGGGTTCCTATAGTCTCTTCAACTTCTTCCGGGTAAGTCATGGGCGGTGTGTGTGCCTCAAATGATGGTAGGATTTGTGGGGTACTTGGTGGGCTTATGTTACTTACCTCATCATTCCTTGTGTCAAGATCACCTGTATCCTCATCATGTGTTTTAGTAGAATCTAACCCTAACATTTTCCCTAGTATCTCAAGTGCTTCTCTAGGCATCTCAACTTCTATATCCGAATCATAAGGATCATCCTCAATATTCTGACTGCTATATTCAAATTGCCCAAAAGATTCATCATGTGTTTCTTGAGATTCATCGTCATCGATCATAAAAGCTAGGTCTTTTTGATCAATGTGATCATGCTCGGCTAGATCCTCCATCACATCAAGATCACCTAAGTGTTCACCCTGTATTATGGTAGTGCCTAACCATGACATGCAGCTAGGTGGCTCAACTCTACCCTCATCCCCAAACAAACTTGTTTCATGATCCTTGAAATTTGTGGTCAATTGACTTGTATTAATGTTTGTTGGGTTGTCTACCATATAATAATATTGGGCACAATTCTCAATAGCTTCCCATGCTTTCTCAGCACTTAATTCCCTAATATCCCTACCGGCAATATGGTAAATGTCCCTTTGGGCATGTCGGTCGACATGATTGTAAAAAATTTGAGTTAGGGACCAAAAATCGAAGTTATGATGAGGGACTTTTTGGAGTAAATATTTAAAACGAGTCCATGCATCATAGAGAGGTTCATCTTTATGTTGTTTAAACATCAAGATATCATATGGAGTGGGTGAATTACGTGGTTGGTGGTATGGTGGATTCGCGTTCTCCATAATGGTGAACGGAAGAGTCAATGGAAATTACGAACAAACAAACAAAGAAATAAGATAGACTAAAGAAGACCTATAAAAATAAAATAAAAATCTCACTAGAAAGGAATCTCGTGAGTAGACCTAATAAAATAAAAATTCAACCTAAACAATAACTATTCCCCGGCAGCGGCGCCAAAAACTTGATGCGTGGTTTTGTAACCTTACAACAGGTTTTACCTCTCGAGGGATCTCAAGAGGCTTACAACCCCACCAGGCAGTGTACCTGACCGATGTAGTATAGTGTAGTGGTAAGTACGGGGGATTGATCGTTCTCCACAGGGAATAGTGTTCGTTAGGTATGAAAAGCTACTCTAATAGGTCTAAGGGTTGAGGAAGATTCTTTTTTATGTTTTTATATTTTTATGAAAGCAAGTAAAATCTCGGTTTTGAAGGAGTGGGCGGAATTAGTTGCTAGTCAACTAACCCAAATAACTACAAATGCAAATAAAATAAAATAACAAAAATGAAAAGTTTGGTGGAAACTTATATGTAGAGAAATGTGTTTACTTAGATTTCCTTACTCCCTAACTATCTTTTACCGGTTAATTAGTGTGTATTAGTTGCGTGGATGACGGGTGTATTCCTTAATACCATTCGTGGGGTGGCGTACGTACTTCCCCAACTCTACAAGCTCCTACTTCACTCCTATGTCGAGCCGGCTAGGAAGCTCCTAACATGGGATCACTAGAATTCGCTTGTGCATTAAATACAACCATAAAAACCTTTAGTACGCATTTGGTTCATGTTTCTTAAGACGTTCAAGCAAGTTACCGAATAGGAAGTTAGCCAGTTTTCTTAAGCCTAACATAGATAAACAATCATCCAATACAACTAACAACACACTAATAACCAATAATCAATAGCTAGGTTTCATTAGATCTAAGCAAACACAAGATAAATCTAGCCTAACATGTTAATCAAAAGACAAGAATAAGATAAAATCAAACAACACATAGACATATTGAATGATTAATTGATAACTTATCTTCAATGTAACATGGAAGATCTCAAGGCAAAAACCCTTGAAAAAGAAGCTAAAATCGTCTTAGGGTTTTCTCCCAAAATTCCACACACTAAGTTCCACTCTAATGACAAAAAATTAGAAAACTATATATAGATTTTTGGATCTGACGGCGTCACCTTATGGAGTGTGACGCCGTCACCTCGCCGCTTTTAGGGTTCCCGGATGACCTTCTTGACGCCGTCCCTCTTTAGCTCTTCAAAAATCCATTCTGGCTTATCAAGGCTTGACGCCGTCGAACCTTGAACGTGACGCCGTCCCCTTTTGATTTAAGCCGTGACGCCCTTGATCAGGTTAGAGCGTGACGCCGTCAGAATTCACATGCTATTTTCACTGGCTTATCATGAGTAAATTTCACGTCCACCTTTTCTTGCCAAGGCATGACGCCGTCCAGAGTAAATTGTGACGCCGTCAAAGGTAACTTTTAGCCGATTTTTGAGACTTTGCCGTTTTCTTCACTTTTATGCTCCAAAAACGTCCAAAATGCCTCCTTTTCCAGATTTCTCCTCAAAAGTACCTAAAATGACAAAAGGAACGATTTAGGGCGATATTTGATCAAATAAATACGATTTAGGGCTTAAATGACCCCTTAAAAGCAGTACACTTTTCGCTTCATCAGTCTGCACCAATTTTGGGTGAAGTGACCATTGGAGTACCAACAGAGTCACAATTTTCCATTCCATGTTTTTTTAAAATCTCAATTGTATATTTAGCCTGATTAATGAAAATGCAACGATGGGATTGATGGATTTGAAGTCCAAGGAAGAATTTTAATTCGCCTATCATAGACATTTCAAATTTACTTTTCATGAGATTTGCAAAATGTTTTGAATGTTCCGGATTAGTGGACCCAAAGATTATGTCGTTCACGTAAATCTGAACAATCAAAATGTCATCTTTGAATTTTTTAGTAAATAATGTCGGGTCAATTTTTCCTTTGGTGAAATGATTATTCAGAAAAAAGGATGATAGTTCGTCATACCACGCCCTTGGGGCTTGTTTCAAACCATAGATAGCTTTCTTGAGCTTGTAGACGTAGTCCGGATGATCTTTATCAACGAATCCATCTGGCTGACTCACGTACACCTCTTCTTTCAGAGTTTCGTTCAATAAAGCCGTCTTGATATCCATCTGATAGTCCGTGATGTTCTTGTGAGCCGCGTATGCTAAGAAAATCCTGACCGCCTCAAGTCTAGCTACTAGCGCGAATGACTCATCAAAATCTATTCCCTCTTCTTGTCTGAAACCCTTGGCGACGAGACGAGCTTTGTTGCGAATTACAGTCATCTCTTCATCCTTTTTGTTTTTCCATAACCACTTAAGATCAATGACGAGTTTATCAAGTGGTCTCGGCACTAAATCCCAAGTGTCATGTAACTTATATTGGAGAAGTTCTTCCTGCATTGCTTCAATCCATGCATTGTCTGACATCGCTTCATGAATGTTCTTTGGCTCTTTTAGACTGACTGAGCAGGCGAAGATACACATATCACAATCGGTGGCGAGTCGTCTTCTCGTCTGTACTGGCCTAGAAGGTTCACCAATGACATGTTCTATTGGATGGTCTTTAGTCCACTTTAACGTTGAAGGGTACCTTGGATTTGACGAATGCGTGTTAGATGGTTCATGTAATTTGGAAGAAGATTCAGTAGATTCCGTTCCAAATGGATTTTCAAATGGTTCTTCTTCTAACACAGCATCGTTTTGTTGTTGTTCTTCTTAAATTGGTGTTGTTTGGTTTTGCTCATCAACTCTTGGTAACACAATCTCAATTACTGGAGTTGCTGGAGTAGATGTTGATGACGTTGAGGGAGTTGGTGCATCAGCTTCGAATGTTGTAGATGCATCTTGTGGTGGTGGTGGTTGTTGATGTTGTTGAGCGGTTGCAGCGGAACGTTGTTGTGATGCACTTGTCGAAGCTCCACCATAGTATTCATCATACATGAACTTGAAAAAATTATCCAGTTCTTGAGTTGCGGTTTTTCAGTTGTAGTTGACTGCGCTCCTTGGGGTACGAGTCCTGAACTGATATGTCCAGAAGTTTGACTGTTTGGTGCGGGTCCTAATCCGATATGATTAGAAGCCATCGGGTTAAGCGCGGGTTCTAGAGCGAGTCTCTCAGAAGCCATCTGTGAAATTTCATCAAACTTCACATTCATTGTCTCCATTACTCATTTAGTTTTTCTATTATACACCCTGAATGCCCTCGAGTTGTCTGAATAACCAATAAAGATACCAATATTACCCTTAGCTTTTAGTTTGCCCAGATCCTCTCTTTTATTCGTAGGATAGTACAAAGCGCCAAATACATGAAGGTAAGAGATGTCGGGTTTTCTGTTGTTCACTAATTCGTATGGGGTTTTATTGAATCTTGGATGGATTAGGGATCGGTTCTGAGTGAAACAAGCAGTGGAAACAGCATCAGCTCATAAGAATAACGGTGTACTGGAATAAATCAGCATTGTGCGAGCAGCTTCCACAAGAGTTCTATTTCTTCTTTCAATTACCCCATTCTGTTGTGGAGTTCTAACAGCTGATGTCTGGTGAGTGATTCTAGTTTCCTCAAAATATGTTCTTAACTCCTGATTAGTGAATTCCGTGCCATTTTCAGTTCTTAGTATCCTAACTGGAGCTTGAAGTAAAACTTGAATTCGCTTCAGAAAGGTGATGATGATGCCTGGTGCTTCGTCTTTTGACCTTAAAAACCTTACCCATGTATATCTTGAATAATCATCGACAATCACAAGAATATACTTTTTCCCATTGATACTCTCAACTCTCATTGGGCCACATAAGTCCATGTGCAATAGATGTAACTTATCAACCGAACTAGGAACGATTTTGGGTTTATAAGTTGCCCGTTTGCTTTTGCCTTGCTCACATGATGGACATAAATGTTCTTTGGTGTATTTGAATTTTGGGAGACCTGTGATGATGTTTTCTTTGGCAAGCTTTGTAATTGTGTCGAAGTTGAGATGGGATAGACGTCTGTGCCACAACCAGGACTTAGTTTCGTCAGCTCTTGTCATAAGACAAATTGGTGATGAAGAGGCCATTTTGTTAATTTCGATAGAATAGAAATTGGTTCCACGATTTCCGGTTAAGAGATCATCTCCAATCAAATTCCTAACGAAACATATATTCCTTCTGAAAGCAACCTCAAAATCTGCGTCACAAAACTGCCTGACTGAGAACAGGTTGTGTCCCAATCCTTTGACATAGTAAACCCGAGTGATTAGAAAATTCCCAAACTGTAGATCTCCATAACCCAGAATAGCTGCTACATGATCATTTCCAAACCGAACTGTTCCCATGAAATTCCATACAAAGTTGATCAGCAGCTTCAGATTCCTGGTCATGTGCTTGGAGCAACCCGAGTCGACGATCCAAAGACAAATTTCAATGACCTGCCAATAACAGAAGATTTTGCATTTGGAAACCGTTTATCATTTGGTTCCAGGGGGTTAGGGGTAAGAAATGAATCACACTCATAGAAGGTTTCTTCTTGCTCTAGTGGAACAACTTTTAATTTGCCATTCTTAAGTGTAAATTTTCTACCCGTTGGTTTCCATTTGCAAAACTTAAGATGATCCTTAGGCAATAACATGCTACTAGTGGTTGATCTAGCTATTTTAATAATTTTATTAATATATCAAGACTTAGCACTAATTCCTGATGGGACATCTTTCTGATCAGGCTTATCATTCACATTCATATCATTAGAAACAATATCATCACAAGCATTTTCAGACAAAGATTTCTTTCTCATTAAGCAAACAGATTCATTACATTCCCTTGAAATTTTGTCTTTAACATTACATCTAGATGACATATGTTTCTTCTTGGAAAGCGATAAAATCCTAGGGTGTTCTTCTACTTCTTCCATTTTATTCTTGGTTTCACTCTCAGATGCAGGCGAGACTCTATTCCTTGTATTGCTCCTAGGCTTTGGTCTGCTGCTCCTAGAGGTACTTTCTACTCCTGTAGAAGGTAAGGCACACTCATTAGAATTTATCCTGTTGTCTTTTGATGTATCAGTAGCATTCCTAGTCTCTTTTGGATTATCTTTAGTACGTTTGTCTATCGCCCAATATGTTTGAGATGTAGAGGTAGACGCAGTAGTGGGACTAATCCTAAAAAGGCCAGGCGCTATCACATTTGGATTTTCGACAACCGCTTTCTCTTTTCCTTTATCACTTTCCTTAGGCAAGGGTGTTGAAATAGACATTTTTGGTCTAACAGCCGATTTGTCCGAAGTTGATGGTCTAGCACCCTTATTTTCTTCACCCTTCCCTTTTTGAATTTCAAGCTGAGACTTCAAAAGATCAATTTGTTCTTGCATGTTTTTGTAAGAACGCTCATACGACAATTTGTCATACTTGCATTCTTCCTTTTTCTGATCAAGTTGTTTAAAATATGTTATGTTTTCCTTTTCAATCCTAGCAAATGCATTTTCATATTTTTCAACAATTTCAGAAGTCTCAGCTCGAATTCTTTCATCATCTTCCACAGAATATGTTTGATAAATAATGGACATAATATCAGTTGATAGAGCTACTTCAGAGAGTGTGTCATTGTGTCTTTCCAAAACTTTTATGTGTTCAATGTTTTCATTAGCTTCCTTCACCAGGGATTTGTGGTCCTTGACAAAGTCGGTTGTTTCTTGCAGGAGACATCTTTCAACATTAAGAACTACCGCATAAATTGCAGATAGTGGAGGAATGATATCTTTTTCAAACATCTTTTTCTGTTCAGTATGAAAACTTTGAAACCAATCATTGTAGTTACTGTTTGTTTTGGATGCCACAGTTGATTGAAGTGTTTCAACTCTCCTTTTAAGATCAGCCAAAAATTTTCTAGTTTCACTTGTGTTACAAGTGTTCTTAGATAATATTTGTTCGATGTTAGAAAGATGTTTCGAAACAACTTTTCTCTTTACAACAGCCACTGGTTTTTTGAAAAATAATGGTGACTCTTTTTGAACCTGATACACTCCAGATATTTTGTTAAGCTCATTATAATCAATTGGTCTGATATCTGGGTGCTTCTGACTCATTTTGACATGCGTCTCTTTGGATAGCTCAATCGTTTCATAAGAATCCTGAACTTCGGGAGGGTCATGATTATCATTTAGCACATTACCATTATACAACACATTCTGTTCTTTCTGAGCTTTTTTGAGAATATAAGGGTTTTCACAACCGATAGCCATTTTCTTCATTGTATGTAAAATCGGGTTTGGGTCATTAATAAGCATGTTAATTGTTTGTGTAGAATGACCCGTTTTTACAAGAAGATTTTCCAACTTTTTAATGGTTTCCTGATGATCAATGATTTCATCAAGAAGGTCATTTTCTTGTTTTGAGAACTTAGCATGCAATTCTTTCTTCTCTTTTTCAAGATCAGAACAAATTGATTTTTGTTTGGAAAGTTGGGTGGTTAATTCAGAAATTTCCTTGTTTAGAGATTTAATTTGCATGTTCAAGTTAACATCGAAAGTGTCATATTTGATTTGCAAATGTTTTTCTCTTAACACAGAATCTCTATAACCAATTTCAAGTTCTGACTGTCGTTTGTTATTAAATTCAAAAGCTTGTTCATTCACCTTATATCTCTCAAGCTCAGCGGTCAATTTTTCATTCGCGGCCTTAACATCGCGATTGACTTGTTTGACCTTTTCAATTTCTATACTACATTTATTCAATAATGATTCAAACAAAGCACGTGTTTCCTCATCATTTTCAGTATGATGTGACTCGAAGCCTCCATTAGGATCCATATCTGGAGTAGCCAAATTTGTATTACTACAACTTGAGGATTCCATATATGTATCGAAAGTGGGTGCAGGAGTCGCAGGATGCTGTTCATTTTGAGGTGACATTTCAAACATTTCATTATTGTGACATGTAGCATATGGTGGTACCTCAGAGATTCCATTGATATCATAAGCTGGAGGTGCTTCAGAATCCGTATCATATTTAACCTCCTGAAGATTGGCCATGAAGATGCAGTTAGCATCTATATCTTCCAGGTCTTCCATGTCATCCATCAATGCCATGAAATCATTCTCCTCAGCACTCAACTGTAACCCGGCCGTTTCCTTCTGAGATAACAGCAATGCTTTCTGCAGATAAGTTGGATCTTTCTTCTTCGGTCTTGTGGGACAGTTCCTTGCCATGTGACCAGTACCTTGACAGTTAAAACATTTCAACACATTCCCCTGATTCATATTCCCAGCATTCCCAGCAACTGGAGCAGCAACATTTCCAAACTGATTTCCCATATTCTGACCCCTTCGATTTCCAGCAACTTGACCCAACTAATTCTGATTACCCATATACTGACCCATCTGATTGCCTGCATATTGCCCTTGATTACCCATCTGAAACCCTGTAGCATATCCCTGCTGATTCTTATATACTCCAACCATTTGTCCTTGATTACCCATGTTGAAACTCGGCTGTGCAATCTGCCTGTTGCGAGTGTTCGATGAGATCCTTTGATTGTTGTTGGTTGGTGTGGAATAGCGTCCTTGGACAACTCTTGATAGAAGGGTGAATGCTTGAGACAAAGCAGTCATGTCATCATTAGGATCGTATTCTGGTTCTGGGTATAGTTGTTGTTGAATGACTTCTTGTTGTTGTGGGTAGAATGGTTGTTGTGGAACAGATTGTTGTTGCATGATGTTCTGAGTGGGAGTGGGTGATGATGGTTGTGTATTCACTGTTGAAGGTGTTGGTGCTTGAGCAATCAGTGCTAGAGGATCATGTTGTTTGACTAGCTTCTCTTTCCTAACTTCATCTGCCTCTTTCTGGTTTTGTTTCAAAAAGTCATAGAGCTGATCATAGTTTACCTCATGAAGATTCTTTGTTTGGTTAACAAGTGTGACATATCATCCCCATTCCTCTGGAAGGTTGTTGATGAACTTGATGTTTTGAACAATTTTCCTTGGAGCCAACTTGTTCCTTATGAGCTCGTTCATGAGAGTACAAAACCTTGTGTAGTAAGATTCAATTGGTTCAGCCGGGGTGGATGTAAACTTCTCCCATTCAGTTAGAAGCTTTTTTTCAATGTCTTGTTGTCCAATTTCCATCCGATGACAAAGCCTTCGAACTCGTTCCCACATATCATAAGCAATTTCACAACTGTCAAAAGCACAAAATATTTCCTGTGGTAAACCAAGTTGAATTAAGTGCATGGCTAAGTCATCAGCTTCAATTTGTTTCCAATCATCAGCTGTGTATTCCTCTTCCTTTTGATTACGAAAGGATGGTGGAACGGGAGGTGTTGTATTTGGATTACCCGGTACTTGAATCTGACGAGGCTTGAATGGTCCTTTTTGGATGGAGTTAATCAAGAGTTTACCTTGTCCATGAGGTTTGGTTTTCATGTATCGAAGCATACGGCTTGTCCATGGAAGGTAACTACCTTTTTCTAGCATTGGAGGACGGTTTTCAGCACCAGCTGCATGAATATCTTGTTGAGTTGTCTTTGTTGATGTTGTTGTATGATAAAGTTGATTCATTTGATTCAGGATCGTTGCAAAGAAATAGGTGTTGTGGTAGTTAAAAGTTGAACTTTGTTGTTGTTGATGATCGTTGAAGTTACAATTTAGATAAACGAAACAAATTAAATAAAGTTGCTAAATTTGACTAGACTATAATTTAGACAAAATCAAAAGATCACAAATTCGACAAAAGTTACGTAAATTATAATTTAGTTAAAATGGCAATTTCTATAGAAATTTCAATTTAACCAAAATTTATACAAATTATGGCAAAATTTCAATTTAGATATAATTTATCTAATTTATATAAATGTATAATTTATATAAAAAATCTAAATATCTTATACAAGATATTAGATATCCGATTGTCGAAGTATTTTGCACACTTATACAAGCGAGAAAATACCGAGTTCACTTTTGGTGTTGAAGAAATTACGTTCGAATCAAATCTATAAAAGTTATTTAACTTGGAAAGCGTTTAGATAAATTGCGAGGGCTGAATCTGCCAATTCTGAAAGTATATAAAACTGCCTTGTAGTGCGAGGGACCAAATCTGTCAAACAGAGAAAATCTGCCAAAGTTGCGTTTGCGATAAGGGACCAATATTGACAAACAACGAAAGTTCACAAAACTGTCACAAATTCGATAAGGGACTGAACTTGCCAATTTCTGAAACTTGACACAATTGCGATAAATGGCCTTTTACGTTTGCGATAAGATACAGATTCACAATTGCGATAAAATGGTTATCACAATTTCGATAAGAGCTGTGGGACAATTTCGATAAAATGCTTTTGGCACAATTTCGATAAACCCCAATTTATCGCAAACCTTATACAAGGTATGGATATTTTCACTAGGCGAGTAGCTTACTTTTTTATCACGTTTCTTATACAAGAAAAGTGACAAAATTCAATCCGAAGCAAAGAAGAATCGAACCTTGAACCTTTTGTATCACTTTTTCTTCGATCAAAACCAACAAAAATCCACTAACAACTTTAAAACTCACGTTAAATCCACAAAGTTTACAACTTTTTGCCTTAATGATTGCGTGGTTTTGTAACCTTACAACAGGTTTTACCTCTCGAGGGATCTCAAGAGGCTTACAACCCCACCAGGCAGTGTACCTGACCGATGTAGTATAGTGTAGTGGTAAGTACGGGGGATTGATCGTTCTCCACAGGGAATAGTGTTCGTTAGGTATGAAAGACTACTCTAATTAGGTCTAAGGGTTGAGGAAGATTCTTTTTATGTTTTTATATTTTTATGAAAGCAAGTAAAATCTCGGTTTTGATAGAGTGGGCGGAATTAGTTGCTAGTCAACTAACCCAATTTACTACGAATGCAAATAAAATAAATAACTGAAAATAAAATGTGGTGAGAAACTTATGTGTAGAGAAATGTGTTTACTTAGATTTCCTTACTCCCTAACTATCTTTTACCGGTTAATTAGTGTGTATTAGTTGCGTGGATGACGGGTGTATTCCTTAATACCATTCGTGGGGTGGCGTACTTACTTCCCCAACTCTACAAGCTCCTACTTCACTCCTATGTCGAGCCGGCTAGGAAGCTCCTAACATGGGATCACTAGAATTCGCTTGTGCATTAAATACAACCATAAAAACCTTTAGTACGCGTTTGGTTCATGTTTCTTAAGACGTTCAAGCAAGTTACCGAATAGGAAGTTAGCCAGTTTTCTTAAGCCTAACATAGATAAACAATCATCCAATACAACTAATAACACACTAACAACCAATAATCAATAGCTAGGTTTCATTAGATCTAAGCAAACACAAGATAAATTTAGCCTAACATGTTAAACAAAAGACAAGAATAAGATAGAATCAAACAACACATAGACATATTGAATGATTAATTGATAACTTATCTTTCAATGAAACATGGAAGATCTCAAGGCAAAAAGCCCTGAAAAAGATGCTAAAATCGTCTTAGGGTTTTCTCCCAAAATTCCACACACTCAGCTCTCTCTAATGACAAAAAATTAGAAAACTATATATAGATTTTTGGATCTGACGGCGTCACCTTATGGAGTGTGACGCCGTCCCTCGCCGCTTTTAGGGTTCCCGGATGACCTTCTTGACGCCGTCCCTCTTTAGCTCTTCAAAAATCCATTCTGGCTTATCAAGGCTTGACGCCGTCGAACCATGAACGTGACGCCGTCCCCTTATGATTTAAGCTGTGACGCCCTCGATCAAGTTAAAGCGTGACGCCGTCAGAATTCACATGCTATTTTCACTGGCCCGTCATGAGTAAATTTCACGTCCAACTTTTCTTGCCAAGGCATGACGCCGTCCAGAGTAAAGTCTGACGCCGTCAAGAGTAACTTTTAGCCGATTTTTGAGACTTTGCCGTTTTCTTCACTTTAATGCTCCAAAAACGTCCAAAATGCCTCATTTTCCAGATTTCTCCTCAAAAGTACCTAAAATGACAAAAGGAACGATTTAGGGCAATATTTGATCAAATAAATACGATTTAGGGCTTAAATGACCCCTTAAAAGCGGTACACTTTTCGCTTCATCAAATACCCTTACACTTGAGATTTGCTTGTCCTCAAGCAAATGCGCTTTTATTCTAGTCAAAATACAAGTTAGGGGTCATTTAATGCAACATAAAAGTAATTACAACAAATATTCGTTCCACTTCAATCATAATAAGCACGGAGATTATAAACTAGCACCTCACAAGTAGTGTTTAGATACTCACATCTCTCAAGTGTCATCAAAATAAATCTCATAAATGAAAACGGAAAATATCTCTCACTACCTGTCATAGCAAATAGATTACCATAGGCTTGGGAAAGGATCGAAAACCTCCTCCACTAGGCGTAAGCACCTAAGATAAACTATCAAAGAGGGCTTTTAAATGGGTTATAACGTAAGGTGTAGGGAAAAGGAAAACACGGTTTTGTTGGATAAGGGATATTTTACTGGTGGCGAGTTAAAGATCTTGATCAATTACATGTACTATACAATGTTGCTAAGCCAAGACTAGACTCGATCTTAAGCTAGAAACGAAATAACAAAATAACAAAAATATAAAACAAACATAAAATAAAACGGGATGGTAGTCCGTATGTTTTTTTTTTCTATTTTTCATTTTCTCATTTTTTTTTATTTTCTTGATTTTTTTTTTTTTTTTTTTTTTTTTTTTTTTTTTTTTTTTTTGCATACACTTTTACCCTACCATCCAAAATAATACATCATAGGGGCGTTGCATCCCCCTTACACTTGAACTTTTACATAACTTTACAAGTACTAATCTAATGACTCGAATTAAGATAATTGAAAAACTTGGAGTACTTTTAAAACATTTAGCACATATGGGGGTAATAAATGATGTTCTTCCCCATTACTCCATTACACTAGTACTTTACCCATGAGTCCCAATCGTCCCAAAACAATATGTACAAGGATATGACTCGACTTAGCAACCATGTAATCAACTAGATAATTAACTTGGGTTTAAACAAATGTTGTCACAATAATGCACTAAAAATGAGTGCATACAAGGTAGGCTAAGGCGATTTGGGTGTACATTTTAGTGGGGTGTAACAAATTCTTCCTTTAAGTAAAATGCTAAAAGGTCGAAACGAAAAGATAGGCTCTGAGGGGTGTACTAGGGGTATCGTGTACTAAAAATGAGTACAACGCAAAGGGTGTGGGAGAATTACTTGACTAATGTAGCCAATGTAATTATAACAAAAACACAGGTGTAAAACAATGGGTTTATCCTAATGCCTCTTATCATGTAGTAAATCTAACTACACGAATGTAGTCTCACTTGTGGCCTCGGAATGGTCCTAACGCAAGTTCTAGAATCTAAGTGCTACCGGTACACACATCATAGCATAAATGCTTTTCCTACCAATTCTAGGGGTGAACCTCACATATTTGGGGTGGAAAATTTTTTAGTGGTACGGTTTTTTGTGCTAGTCATATAACTCCTATCCGTGAGACGCTCATTAAGATCAAAGTTTCACTCCTAAGTGTTGTAAAAAATTTTAAATTTGGCACTAAAATTACCCTAACAAGTATTTCTCTCAGTTTTATTACACATCTACTATTAAACAAACAAAAATCAAGCGCAATTGTATTCTCTAAAATCGTACTTTTACCCCCCCCCCCTTACACTTAAGATGAACATTGTCCCCAATGTTCAAATTACAAGATGTAAAAGAATAAAGTAAAAGAATGAAATCAAATACTCCCCTGATTCGCTCGGTGGATATGAAGTAACATGGTTAGATCTTCCTCCAAAGTAATGTAGAAGCTCCATGACTAATGCATCGCCAAAAGCTTGATTCCATATACATCTCCTTGTCCAAAATAACCTGTTAAACCTGAGAAAACAAACACGAAAACCTGCATAACATCGGCGGGATAAATCTATATATAAAGATATAATGCTTGTGGAATGATAATTTTGCAGATTCCTGGAGATTATAAGTTGGAGATTTAATAAAAACTTTTATGAAAACAAAACTTTCAAAAATTTCTGAAAATTAAATCTGACGCCGTCAGGTTATAACCCCTGACGCCGTCAGAAATGACCTGACAAAAATTCTCATTTTAAGTTTCCGGAAAATTTCTGGAAAAACCTTTACCTTACTTCCTGGAAATCCTGCAAAACATCATTATGACTCGATACAAGCATTTGACTCAAACAAATACGAATATGTATGCTATTTTATTATTATTACGATTCATGTTCATTTGTGTTCTAATAAACCGATTTAGATTTCCCTTACACTTAACTTTTGCAAAATACCTTTATATGTAGTTAAGACGAAGTTAAAAACAAAATAAAGCATTTTCACAATTTACTTTTGAACATGAATCAGTACTAATAAAAATTAAACACACATACGGAAACAAATAAAATCAAACAAACAAATAAATAAACACACAAACAAATAAAACAAATAAAGCTTGGGTTGCCTCCCAAGAGCGCTTGTTTTTGTTCGAGTCACGAGCCTGACTCTACCCTTATTTAACGGAAATAGGGGAGGTTTTCCCTACACTTAGGATTAAGTGTGGGTGAAAGTAGCGATACACACCAGCTCGGTGGAAGTATGCCACGTGAGGAAAGAGTGACGGGTGAATTATATGCTCAAAGGTGCGGGATCCTATCATCATAACCTTGCCTAGTTCACTTTGGTCAATGGGTGATTTTGAGTTTCCTCCTAAAAAGGGATCATCTTCTATCAACTTCGAGAGACTCCTAGTTGGGAATCCATCTTGACCTAATAAACCCGGTTTAAACCCATAATGTTTCTTGTGATCAATCATGAATGGGTGATGTAAGTATGTAAGGTCATGGTTCACTCCTATATTAGCTTCCACTCCACATGGCTTAGAGTCTACTACCTTCAACATAAAACTACCCGGACTATATGGTTTGATGGGTGGGTCGGGACCTAATTCAATTCCTAAGTTCACATCTAAAGATGGAAGATTAGGTAACGGTTTTGGTTGAGGCTCCGGTTCATCAAAAATAGGAAATCCCCTAGAACTAAGAGTAAGGTTGTGATCACTATAAGCATTCAAACCTATATCCTCTAGTTGTGTTTGGTTCAAAGGTTCTACCTCCATCGGGATTCCTAAAGTCTCTTCTACTTCTTCCGGGTAAGTCACAGGTGGTGTGGGTGCCTCAAATGATGGTGGGTTTTGTGGGGTACTTGGTGGGCTTATGTTACTTACCTCATCATTCCTTATGTCAAGATCACCTATATCCTCATCATGTGTTTTAGTAGGATCTAACCCTAACATTTTACCAAGTATCTCAAGTGCTTCTCTAGGCATCTCAACTTCAATGTCCGAATCATAAGGATCATCCTGAATATTCTGACTGCTATATTCAAATTGCCCAAAAGATTCATCATGTGTTTCTTGAGATTCATCGTCATCGATCATAAAACCTAGGTCTTTTTGATCAATGTGATCATGCTCGGCTAGATCCTCCATCACATCAAGATAACCTATGTGTTTGTTTTGTACTATGGCATTACATGACAACCACTTAGGTATCTCAACACTAATGTATTCATCCCCAAACAAACTTGTTTCATGATCCAGGAAATTTATATTCAATTGACTTGTACTAACGTCTGTTGGGTTGTCTACCCTATAATAATATTGGGCACAATCTTCTATGGCATCCCATGCTTCTTCAGCACTTAATTCCCAAAAGTCCCCATTGGCAAAATCCTCAATGCGCATTTGGTCATATTGGCCAACACGATAGTAAAAGGTTCGGGTTAGGGATGCTAAAGCGAAACTATGATGAGGGAATTTTCGGAGTAAATTTCTAAAACGAGTCCATGCATCATATATGGGTTCATCTCGATATTGTTTGAAATTCGAGATGTCAATAGGGTAGAATGGCCTTTGTGGTTGGTGGTATGGTGGATTCGCGTACTCCATAATGGTGAACGGAAGAGTCAATGGAAATTACGAACAAACACACAAAGAAAAATATAGACTAAAGAAAACCTAGAAAAATAAAATAAAAATCTCACTAGAAGGGAATCTAGTGAGTAGACCTAATAGAAATAAAAATTCAACCTAAACAATAACTATTCCCCGGCAGCGGCGCCAAAAACTTGATTGCGTGGTTTTGTAACCTTACAACAGGTTTTACCTCTCGAGGGATCTCAAGAGGCTTACAACCCCACCAGGCAGTGTACCTGACCGATGTAGTATAGTGTAGTGGTAAGTACGGGGGATTGATCGTTCTCCACAGGGAATAGTGTTCGTTAGGTATGAAAGACTACTCTAATTAGGTCTAAGGGTTGAGGAAGATTCTTTTTATGTTTTTATATTTTTATGAAAGCAAGTAAAATCTCGGTTTTGATAGAGTGGGCGGAATTAGTTGCTAGTCAACTAACCCAATTTACTACGAATGCAAATAAAATAAATAACTGAAAATAAAATGTGGTGAGAAACTTATGTGTAGAGAAATGTGTTTACTTAGATTTCCTTACTCCCTAACTATCTTTTACCGGTTAATTAGTGTGTATTAGTTGCGTGGATGACGGGTGTATTCCTTAATACCATTCGTGGGGTGGCGTACTTACTTCCCCAACTCTACAAGCTCCTACTTCACTCCTATGTCGAGCCGGCTAGGAAGCTCCTAACATGGGATCACTAGAATTCGCTTGTGCATTAAATACAACCATAAAAACCTTTAGTACGCGTTTGGTTCATGTTTCTTAAGACGTTCAAGCAAGTTACCGAATAGGAAGTTAGCCAGTTTTCTTAAGCCTAACATAGATAAACAATCATCCAATACAACTAATAACACACTAACAACCAATAATCAATAGCTAGGTTTCATTAGATCTAAGCAAACACAAGATAAATTTAGCCTAACATGTTAAACAAAAGACAAGAATAAGATAGAATCAAACAACACATAGACATATTGAATGATTAATTGATAACTTATCTTTCAATGAAACATGGAAGATCTCAAGGCAAAAAGCCCTGAAAAAGATGCTAAAATCGTCTTAGGGTTTTCTCCCAAAATTCCACACACACTCAGCTCTCTCTAATGACAAAAAATTAGAAAACTATATATAGATTTTTGGATCTGACGGCGTCACCTTATGGAGTGTGACGCCGTCACCTCGCCGCTTTTAGGGTTCCCGGATGACCTTCTTGACGCCGTCCCTCTTTAGCTCTTCAAAAATCCATTCTGGCTTATCAAGGCTTGACGCCGTCGAACCATGAACGTGACGCCGTCCCCTTATGATTTAAGCCGTGACGCCCTCGATCAAGTTAAAGCGTGACGCCGTCAGAATTCACATGCTATTTTCACTGGCCCGTCATGAGTAAATTTCACGTCCAACTTTTCTTGCCAAGGCATGACGCCGTCCAGAGTAAAGTCTGACGCCGTCAAGAGTAACTTTTAGCCGATTTTTGAGACTTTGCCGTTTTCTTCACTTTAATGCTCCAAAAACGTCCAAAATGCCTCATTTTCCAGATTTCTCCTCAAAAGTACCTAAAATGACAAAAGGAACGATTTAGGGCAATATTTGATCAAATAAATACGATTTAGGGCTTAAATGACCCCTGAAAAGCGGTACACTTTTCGCTTCATCACTTAATTTAACGAAATACCCAAAAAGCTATAAACTTTTTCACTTAAACACTCGAAATAAGCAAAAAGTTCAAACCTTTTTATGAAACACGCACGAATGAGCTTAAAAGCTTGAACCTTTTTTCTAAAAACTCACTAAGTATAGCGTATAAATGAAAAAGCTACAACCTTTTTTGATTAAAGCTCACGTAAAAACTAAGATAAAGGCAAAAAAGCATAAGATCTGATCCTATATAAGCTGTAACGAACCACAACTAAATCCTACTTCAATGTTTGGCGGATGATACCACTTGTAAAACACTAGATCTACTCGAACCAACCTTAAGCAAACAAACTACAACTATATATTAATACTACTCAAACCGTACGTGACACTCTTAATGAAATAAAGTAGAGAATAGATGAAGAGTATGGATCGTATGACACAAAATATGGTCGAATGATTATATTACTTGGAAAGAAAGAAATACAAACAAACACACAATTATAGAACACACACTCTCGCACCTAGACAATACTAAAGAGGCACCCTCTAAAATGAGGAGAGTGTGTGGTATTTATAGCCATAAGGCCGGTTGCCCTAAAGGCTTTGAATGGGCTTGGTGGGCTTATGTTGGACTTGGGCTTATATATTTTACTTGAACATTACTTATCAAAGTCCAACACAAGCCTTACAATACTTGATAATATCACACGACACACTAATTAAAACAACTACAAATGACCATCACTTTCTAAAATTATAAATGCTAACACTTTTGAACTATGTTTTATTTCCGCTGCAACTTATGTTTGAGAGTCTTTTAAACTGTAAATGTTTAATTTTGTATTCGAATGATATGTTTTTGCTAAAACGTCTCGTTATGAGATCGTTTTCTATGGATGTTACAATGATATGTTTTTGCTAAAACGTCTCGGTATGAACTTGTGAATGCGAGCAAGAAGGAAGGACTCCACAGATATGCGCTAAACAAACTGTCAGCATGACATGGGCTGTCCTAAACCTTTTAGGGGTAAACAAAGAAAAACCATCAAGACCACAAGCAATTCATCATAATCAAAAAAATAATAGAAGTCAAAGAAAAAGAAAATACTAAATAAATATCAAACAAACTAAACAAATAAAAATGTATTAAGAGTACGGAAATAAAATCAAACAACATTGACATCACTCGTCCATGTAATCTCTCCAACCAAATGCACAAGATGAGGAGACCTCCTCTCAAAGTCAGCCCATCATGCATCATCATAATCCTCATGATCAAACCTTAGAAACCTGTGTCGTGCAACTCTGGACATATTTCCATCCCCACAAGTACGATTAAGTGTGGGTGATATTAGCAAAATATACCGTGAGGATGTAAATAAGATACTAAGGAGGGAAATAACAGTGTAAATTTATACCTAAAAAGAGGATTTATTTCCATCCTTACCAAACCAATCTTTCTTGATAAGTTAGACGGTTTGAACTTACCAAATTCATCAGAAAATGCAACTTGTATTGAATTGGGAAAATGTCCCATGGCTGGTTGCATTTCTATCTCCTCAACCTGTTCACATAAACTGGAAAAATCAAGAGTATTATGAATAATAAGAAAGTCAAAAGTTTTACCAATTGGTTTCGCCTCCTTCTCTATTTGTGCTTCCATTTTTTCCATGATCTTCTAATTCATCAGCTATCCTCATATCATGCTTTTCAACTTCAGATTTAAACATCTCCTTCCATGTGGTCGTGAATTAGAAAGTCCAATTCAGGTGCATAATCATAAACAATCACATCAAACTTATCATCAGAATCCCAATCGTTGTCTAAATCAGATTGACACCACGTTGATGCATCATAATTAACTAGTTGATATTTTATGTTATTTTCTTTCTTGAATATTCCACTGCTCTTCAATTCTTTTTCAGACTCGTTATGCCATATACTCCTCCATAGTCATCTATACTACTTATAATAGAGGAATGACTCTCTCTCCTCAAAATTTTCAGACCAAAATTTTCAGACCAAAACAATTAATACACAATTTAAAACACCCCATCACCAACATGTACAACTACCTTAGCACAATGTATAAGAAAAGAAACCATCGATCTCAGCTCATCTCGGTTTATCATCAAAGATTCATTCAAAGTAATTAAACCTCAAGAGATATACATCATAGATCTTTTTTAGAAGACTAACTTCTTTTTATATATCCGAAACCTAAAAGAAGGATAAAAACAAACGTGCTTCAATCCTCCCTTTTCATTCGAGACTACAAAAATACTCATCACAAGGCCACGGCCGTGGGTTTAACCCATGATTTTGGCACGTCCGAACACAAGCACGACACAAGTGATACCAAAATTGATTTTATTATACATTTTTAGTTAACAAAAATAGTAAACCCATTAGTTTTAAACCCGAAATATCAATATTCGTGACTCGTGAGTCATGAGTTGACTCACACCGAGTCAACACCGCGCGTGACTCGGTGTTTCTCACCTTTTTCTTCTAGATCTAAACGATGGAGATGGTTAGGGGTGATGGTGGAGGCGCGTAGGTGATAAAAGGGTAGTGGTGGAGCTTCTTGGTGGCGCGTGTGGTGGTGGAGGGTGATGAGGAAGTGTTGGGGAGTCGTTCGGTGGTGGCGGTGTAACGTGAGGAGTGGCGGTGAGGGAGTATGGTGGTCGCCGGATTTTGTTGCCGGAAAAGATGCTAGGAGAGAGAGAAGAGTAGGTGCGGCTGTGAGGGTGAAAATGAGGAGTTATAACCCTAATGGGGTTATAGATTTTCTTTATATAGGCTAAGGACTAGATTTAAATGCATAAGGCCCCTCAAGGACTGATTGTGTAACTTGGGCGCGGGGTGGGAAGTGACATTTGGCCAAACTTTCTATAACACGTAACCGGGATAGATTTAAGTATCGAGACGACTTTCCGAGTAATTTTAATGTTGTCCATTGATCTTAAAATAATTTTTCCAATAAAATTGACTATAAATACGCATATTCTTGTCCCGATGTGTCAAAATTAATTTAATTGGCGTTTTTAAACTAATTATTGTGCCAAGCCGCGACGTGCTACATTCTAGGCCTACAAGGACTCGATACAAACAATGGGTAAGGACCATGGAAAAATTGCGGGTTGTTATACTTACCCTACCCCAAACCATTTTTTACTTTTGTTAGATCGAATACTTTACCGTAACCCTAAATTACACTAAACCTAAACCAAAACAATCGAAGGCTTCAGATATGTTTGTGGGTGTAATTGATAGAGAGGAGTATAATCGAAAGAGTAAAATTTACAGTGATAGAAAGAAGTGAGAGATAAGAAGTGTGTTTCATACACTTCTTATTTTCAGTATTCCAAATATAAAAGACATGAATAAAAGTATTAAAAGTATAATTTTGTACTTTCCGGTTAATCAGTTCGTTACTGTAATTTTGTTAGCGCCTAAATTTTAATCACAGGGTACCCGCCGCTGCAACGCGCGGGTACCCTGCTAGTGTTATTAATATCAACACCACAACCTTGTTTCTTTGTCCTATTCTCTGCTTCGTACACAAAGTATAGTTGACACCATTTGTTTTTATAGGTAGCGAACAAATTTTTTTACTCGTATTTTTCTTTCAAATTTAGTCTTTTTAGGGTATTTTGTAATATTTTGTGACATTTTTGCTCCTTTCAGCTAATAGAAATTTTATTTTTTCAAATGGCAAAAATGTCAAAAAAATGTCGCAAAATAGCTCAAAAATAATAATTTAAAATAAAAGTACCCTTTTAAGCAAAAAATTTTGTTCCCTATCTAAAAAAACAAATAGTGTTAAATATGATACCTTTTTTAAATATTTAACCATTATCATATTGTTGATATCAACCTCCATTAGGACATGAAACCAAGAAAACACAGCAGCAAGAGATATACAAAAATAAAGTAAAAGAAATATTTACAAAGAACATAGATTTTTTTTTTTGAAAGGTACAAAGAACAAAGATTAAAAATAAAAAACAAACCACAAAAAATAATAAAAATATTTTTGTATCTCAAAATCTCTATAGGCCGTATAGATTGATGTCTATACGCCGTATATGATTATGGCCTATATGCTGTAAAACACTTCTGAGACGAATTTTAAACTGAAACAAAAACCAAACGCAAGAAAAAAATAAAAACCCTAATAAAACACAAGAACACTTAATTACATAAATTTACTTTAAAAACAAACAAATTTTAACAAATCACTTTCCGATAGCGGCGTCAAAAACATGTTGTGAGAAATCTTGTTTTATAATTTAATATTATCGAATCTAAGAGGAACACACATTATATAATTCAAAGAATGGTAAATCTGTTGTTAATTAGCTAATTAAGACCATGTGTACTGGGCATTGTTGCACCTTTTTTTTTCCCGAAAATCGCCCGTTGGTGCAAAACGCCGGGGCGCTGTTGATAAAAAAAACGCATCCCTGGTGGTTCTGACAGCGCTTGGTGCATGTGTTCTTTCGAGGAATTTAGCCGTTGCAATGGCTAAAAAATGGACCGTCCCTTTTTTTTTTTTTCTTTTTTTTTTCTTTTTTTTTTCTTCTCTAATTTTTAGTATATATATACACACAAACATATAATTTTTACACCAAAACACTCTCAAACACAATTCATTCTCATCAAATTTTATACAATCTTTTACCTTTTTATACAATGGGTTCTCCTTCGATGTCTTCCCTTATTCTTGAATCTAGTTCGGATGACGATTACTCCGACCGAGAATTAGAAGTGATGTCTCTTGCTGCTAGGGCTGTAGCTATGTACGTCGCTCAAAACCCACCAAAACCGATCCAAAGAAGAACGAAAGATTATCGAGACCGTTTCGAGGCCAACGAAAGGTTGATGAAAGATTATTTCCACCCAACGGAGCCAACGTACGATGACAAAGCATTTAGGCGCCGTTTTAGAATGAGCAAACGGTTACTTTTGCATATCGCAAATGATTTGGAGGCGCATTTCGATTACTTTAAACAAAAACCCGACGGATTGGGTAACCTAGGGTTCACGTCAATACAAAAGTGCACAGCTGTATGCGGGTGATCAGTTACGGTGTCTCCACCGACCTCAACGACGATTATTTAAAGATGGCCGAGAAAACGTGTCGGGACACAGTTGAGAAATTTACAATAGGTAAAAAAAATATCTTTATTTATTTATTGTTTTTCTTATATATTTATATATTTATATATCTATTGTCACAAAATATTTTAGGAATAAAAGCCTTGTACGAGAAGCGGTATTTAAGAAAACAGACGAAAAATGATTTGATGGGAATATACGATGTGCACCAAGAGGTTCATGGCATACCCGGTATGATGGGTAGTATAGATTGCATGCATTGGGCATGGTCTAACTGTCCAACCGCTTGGCGAGGTCAATACCACGGGGGTAGCCACAAAGGTCCAACGCTAGTTCTTCAAGCCGTTTGCTCATACGATCTATGGGTATGGAGTGCTTACTTTGGTATCCCCGACTCTCTTAACGATATCAACATTTTAGAGCAATCACCCGTCCTCGAAGACATCATCTCAGGTACCGCGCCGTCTCTCGATTTTTATGCTAATGACAACTTCCATCCAGGTGGCTACTATTTGGGTGACGGTATATACCCGGAATACTCGTTCATCATGAAAACGATGTCACAGCCGATTGATCCTAAAAAAGATAACTGGAGAAAAGTACAAGAATCGGCAAGAAAAGACATAGAAAGATGTTTCGGTGTTCTCAAAAAATGTTTCGCGTTTGTGGCGAATCCTTGTCGTTTATGGACGAAGGATAAGATTAAGGATGTTATGCGTGCGTGTCTCATTCTACACAACATGATATTAGAGGACGAAGGACGGGCCATTTGTCAAGATTATCACCCGGGTGAAGAAAACGAACCACTTTAAGAATTAACCCCCGAAGAAGCCTTACAACACTCGGCGTACATACGAAGCCACGTGAGTCACCACACACTATTGGCGGATTTGATCGAGGAAGCGTGGGTTAACCGTCGAATGTTGTCCGATTCCGAGGAGGAGGAGGAGGAGGAGAACGACGACGATTATGATGACGTTAACGATATAGATTAGTAGGTTTTGTTTTTTTAATTGTAATTTTATTTCTATTTGTAATGTTTTTATTTTAAATTATGTGTGACGTTTTTTTTTTTTTTTTTTTTTTTTTTTTTTTTTTTTTATTATTATTATTATTATATATGTAATGTTTTAGGGTTTATTTTAATAAATTTATTTTTTTATTTATATTATTTAGTATTATTAATTAGTTTTTAGTGATTAAAAAAAATAAAACAAAATGAGTGCCACGTGTCAAACAACCCCCACTCTCCACTATACAACTTTTTCAACAAAGCCCCACAATACCCCCACATACCACGTGTTAAACAACCCCCACCCTCCACCCATTACCACTAGACATGGTCTAAACGGGTCAGTTTGTTTGTTTAAAGTTACTATATGAAGATTCTGGATCAGAATTATAAATTTTAACAATGAAGAAACACAAAGACAAATCTAATGAGTAAGAAGTAGCAAAGTTTGATAACACAACGGATATCGTCGACTGTAAGACACTCTGTTCTCAAGATGTTGATAAGGAAGTAAATGGAAGTAAATGAAAGATTCTCATGTTCTCTAGTTTTTTGAAGGAAGTAAATGGAAGTACCTCATGTTCTCTAGTTTTTTGAAGGAAGTAAATGGAGGAAAAGCACATGAAACTCTTGTGTTTTTTGGTAAGTAACTTTCATCCCATAAATGGGCTGCAAAGGAAGGAAAGTGACTGGTCCCACTACATTTACTTCCTCTCCTTTACTTTTCCTTCTTTACAATCCTTTACTTTACTTTTCCTTCTCAAATTAAGTGGAGAACGGATATCGTAGACTGTAAGACACGTAACCTGTGTCAACTTTTTCTTTTTCTTTGTATTGGTAATAATATTTATTATAAAAGTCTACTCATTTCCAGGAAACTGTATATGTATAGATAAAATTATGTTTTAGAACAAAAGATGATAATACTTGTTACTTGTAGCGTTTATTAGAGCACAAGGTGTGGACAAACTCATCCTTCGCCAGTCCACTGTAGCTTCCTAGCCGAGCCTCGCCACAACACCGAAGTGCCTCGCCATCCTCCCACTAACCACCTCGTCGTCTGCACGACGAGCTTATTTCCTGACAAAATGTCATGTTTCTTTCTTCTTTCTTCTTTTTTCCGATCTTAATCAATTTGTGTTTTTGTGTGTAAATAAAGTGTGTGTGAAGAAGATGATATGCAGTTTTTATTTAATTATTTATTTATTTATTATTTTTTTTTTAAGTGGGCTGGATTACTATATGAAGTGGACTTTAATGAATTGGATTGAATGTGGGTTTGTGTTTTTAATGTTTTTTTTTTTTTTTTTTTTTTTTTTTTTTTTTTTTAGTTAAGTTTTTTTATTATTATTTTTTTAAACTTTTGTATAAAAAATGTTAATATGTTGTAATGTACTTTTATTTTTAATGAAATAAATTTAGTATATTTGGAAATTTAAATAAAAAAATAAAGTTGTAAGCGGTGGCCTCAAATGAGTAAGTTGAAGTTAGTTGTGATAAGGGGGTTAGTTATTGAGGTTTGTTAAAGTGATGTTGCACTTCGTATGCCCCAAATGAGAAGTTTTGGCTAGCCACCGCACCTTGTGCTCTTACGTGTTTATAGTCGATTAGTCCCCACCATCTGTCCTCCTTTATACGTACAAGACTACTAGTCACTCATGAATTATACCGGAGGACAATATGCATTTCATCGCTATGTATATGAATGGAGATGAAACTATTTGAATATAATAAAGGTCAAAACGAAAATGACGTATATAAATCCATTAGAAACGACTAATTAATGCAAAATCACAAAGATGCATTTTATTAATTCTTCATATAAATCCATGACTTGTCTTCAAAAGCGACTACTCAAAATCATGCAATAAAAAAACTGAAGGACATGAAAATGTTAATTCGTTACTGTTACTTCTATGATCAATTAGGGGTTAAATTAAGATCACTAGTAAAGTATAGTAGATCATATTTAGTGAAACGATACATAAACACACCTTGCACTAACATGAAACTGGATATGTCTCACATGAACTTTGTCGACAAATTCTAAGAACTATCCCTTATGAATTTATTAAGGGTGTGTTTGGAGCAGAGCGTTTACGAGTATTTAGGAGCGGTGCGCATTGAGTATTGTCATTTTTAATGCTCGTTTGGCAACCAAAAAGTAGCTTTATCTATTTTTCCGGAATATTTCTTTTCCAACGCTATATAAAATAGCATTTAGGAGCGTTGAACATTTAGGAGTTGTTTTACACATGGTTTTCAAGATCGTGATCTTATCCAGGATCAGGATCTTAAGATCCTACTCTAATGTTATTTCTTAATAAATTTTTGTAATATTATACAAATCTACAAATTATTGTACATTATAAATACAAAATATTCTGAATATTTCATAGAAATATTGTCCTAAATTATGATTATGAAATGTTTAGAAAGATTAACATGTTGTTTTTTGAATTCAACAAAAAAACAACCCATAAATTTATACTTTTTTAGTTTGTAACCCGAGAAAAGTAAGATCGGATCGGATTAGATCTTAAGATCGTATGGTGAAGATCGGGATCCTGTAAGATCTTAAGCTTGCAAAGATCCTATGTAGGATCCGGATCGTTTTTACTTTGCAGTAGCGTAAAATCTTAAGATCCTAAGATCAGGATCGGGATCCTGACAACTATGGTTTTACATATTATAATTACAATTACAACTACAACTACATTATCAAACATTTTTATTGAAAAATACAGCTATCGCTTGCTAACAGCTACTACTCACTATTACTACTCCCTCCGTCCCAAAATTATTGTCCCCCGACAAAAAACACATTCTTTTAGAAAAATGTCACTATCACTACTTTCTCTCTCTTACTTTTTTGCCAAATGACAAGTTTACCCTTAACCAATTAATTAACATTTTTTTAAAGTTTGCAATATTAATTTTAACCAAGGGTAATATAGTAAACTTTACCAAACTCCACTACCTATTCACTTTCTATTTTTGGTATGGGACAATAATTTTGGGACGTCCGAAAAAAGAAAAAGGGACAATAAAATTAGGACGGAGGGAGTACTATTTTTGCTAAACACGCCATAAATTTCTTGTTATCTTCCTAACAAGAATATAGAGAAATATTCTCAAAACCTTACTAATTAAGTGTCCAAGTTGACGACAATCGAGTGTTTAGTAAGGCCCCATTTACCAGTCCTATGGACAAGAAAAGCGATATAATGAACCGGGTTTCTAAGATTAATTATTATCATTACTACTATTATTGTTATTATATATACGGAGTATGTTCTTCTCATAGAAAAGAATAGAAGATCTTAATATTAAAGAGTTTAAAGATGATGAGGGGTAGCTAGAAATGATTTTTTTTTTTTTTTAATTATTATGAAGTACCTTAACTCGGTGTTAAGGGGTTAACGCACCCCCTTAACGCCGCGTTAACACAAACCCTTTCAACGGTTAACGTGGGTTAACGCAGGTACTGTAGCTTTGTCTTTTTGCTTCTTAACGCAATCTTGCGTTACTGATGGAAATGGTCTTATTATAGTAAAACAATCTTCTACGTTAAGTTGATATCAAGTATTACAGGTTTCATGATGAAAAGGTTGTTTCTATAAGCGATGTTGTTAAAACAAGGCCAACCGTATAATAATATAAAAGGTTTGGATGTGAATCCTGATTCTTTCTTCTTTCAATTTGCATGCTCATTATATAATCGTGACCGTTCATTCCAGATGGCATTTCAGTTTCATGATCCTTACCCTCCATCTAATATTCAAGTCAATCTTTAAAAAAAATCCAACAAAGTGTAAAAAAAGTCATTTTTATGCAACTCTCAAGGAAACTCCCATGAACTCTCAAAGAAACTCAACCCTCATAACTCTATAAATGCAATACAAGGATACATACATGTAAAGAAAAAAATAAATAAAAAATACACCAAGATTTCAAAAAAAAAAAAAAAAAAAAAAAACACACACACACACACAAACACAATGGAAAACCGAAAACGACTATCTGTGATGGTAAGTTGCAAGAAACATCCGGACCATCAACAATCTCCCGGGGTTTGTTCATTATGCCTAAGAGAAAGATTAATAAAGATATCGGGCTCTTCATCGTCACATGCTCATGTCTCAAATGTATCTTCATCATCTTCCTCATCTTCTATCTCTTCAGTGTCTTCAGTTTCTTCATCTCGTGCCTCGTCTAATGTTCCATCTAACACAGCATCTCCCATGCATAAGAATCAAACTCGAAGTAAAATATATGATGTTGAAGGAAAAGGGTACCTTTCTTTTTTAAGAAAGAGTAGATCAGTGGCTTTTGTTAGAGAAAAAGATGTGCAAAATGATGGGAGAAAGAAGAAAGGAGATGGATTTTGGTCAAAGTTAATGGGGTTAAAGAGAAGTGATGTAAAGAAGAGATTAATTGAAGATGGTTCCTCAAGACTCATGCATTCAAGAACTATGAGAGAAATGTTGACTACCAGGGTTTGACGTTTTTGTATTTTTATATATATATATATATATATATTTTTTTTTAGTAGAAGAGAAAAGAAATTAAGAAACCATATTACATATTTTTTGATTTAATTGGTTGATGTTGGCGTTGTATACAGAAATTTCATAGAAAAAAAAAATAAAAAATAAAAAATAAATAAATGAGTCAAGATTATACCTAAAGGGAAAAGATAATTTCTATTTGTTTTTTTTTTTTTTTGTTTTTTTTTTTTTTTTATCAATAATGTACACATTATTTATGTAAAGTTTATATCACAATTCGATGTACATCCTTTAAGAGCATTTGATTCGTTGTAATTTGATATAATTGTAATCTGATTACATTATGTATGCTATTTGGTTTGCAAATTCAAAGGAATTGTATTTCGCATTACATTTTGTTGGGTCCATCAGTATCCAAAAATACTTAAAACAAGATTTGGACACAAATTAACTAAGTGTAAATTAAACCGAGAACAATTCAAGTCACTGAGTGAACAGTCACTCAGTGAGTCATCATCAGGATGCTTAAGGCGAATTCAAGAAGAAGGATTCACTACTCAGGTAGGCGGTACTCCCTGAGTAGGACTTAAGCCAAAGAAGAAGATGATGGTTCAGTGAGTGTTGGACAAGAACTCACTGAACCCTAGTCTCCTCAACAACAATAAGTGATTGAAGACTGAAGAAACCAATGCCTGAAATAAAGGCGGGAATAAGTGGGAAGTATTTGAGAAGATAAGAATGTCAGACCAAACACTCTTATCTTGTCAGATACCAACCTTCCCAAACACGGCTAAAAGTCATGGAGTGTCAGACCAAACACTCCTAAAGACTTTTAGTCCATTCCTATTGGTTCTTGGAAATGACAATTACTGTTGTAATGGTCAGACACGCTTCCTCAACAAGTTGAAGTATTTTTAATCACTTTTACTCTTTTATACTTGTGTATAAATAGGTTCAGAAGGAGAGAAGTTAAGTGTGTTTTGTACATTGAAAGCCTTAGACTTTTGCAAAACAACTTCTCTCCTACAAAGAGTAACCAGTCCCTGAGATAGCTCAGTGAGGCACATTGTTACCACTTAAGCATAGCTTAAGTTTAGATAGGAGACACCATACCTTGTCTATTCAATCCCAAGTGTTTGTTCCGCAAAACACTTGGGTAATAGATTCTTTGATTCATTTCTAATAAGAATTTAAACGTTGAAAAATACTTTGTGTTTTTACATTTACGTTTCATTAACTGATAGAAAGAATCAGGGCAAAAGACTCTGAAAGTCTCTCTCAGACTTATACTAGATACAAGACCTTGATAAACGAACTATCAAATGATGGTGTAGTTTTGTCTAAGCATGAGACAAATATTGGCTTTGTCAACAGTCTCCCTGAGAAGTGGTTAAACTTCTCACAAGGCCTGAGGAATGCTAATCACATTCAGACCCTTGAGCTCCCTGAGATCTATGGGAAGTTTGTCTATGAAGACAACTTAATCTCAAGGAGATACCCTGACTCAAAAGCTCTTGAGTTCAAAAAGGCCTTGACCTCCACACCCATATCAACTGCTTTTTATACTAATGGTGTTGTGCAGGACTTTCAAGAGGATTCTGAGGATAAAATTGATGAAAGGACTAGTGATGAGTACCTAAAAGATTTAAACTTGGAATTCCAAGAGAGGGCACTCCTTGCTAGTTCAAAACGTTTCATCAAAAGAAACCAGTCCAACTTTTCAAAAGGAAAAGCAAATGAAACCACTGAATGCTTTAATTGTGGTAAAAAGGGTCATTTTGCTAGGGACTGTTATTCTAAAACCACCTCAGAACCCTCTTACAAATTTTCAGGAAATAGTTCCTCAGGAACTAGCAAGTTTCAACCTAGAATGTTTCAGTCGACCCAACAATTTCAAAACAAGGGTCAAAAAGACTTTGAAGCAAAATATAGGAAAGCCAAGGCTAAACTTGCAATTCTTGAAACTAATCCCTCTATGTCTCAGGCTGCTCAAACATCCAACCTGTCACAAAGAACAAGTTTAGTGTAAGCTTAGATTGGAATGAAGAAGAGGTATCCTCAAATGAGAAAATCAGAGTAAGTGCACTGATGGCACTCTCTGAAGGTGATCAAGTGGCTGTTGGAAAAAGCCATGCAAGGAATGGAGAGTGGGTAAACATCACCATGAAGAAGGTAAACACTTTACTTTCTATGGATGATGATTCTGATTGGCAGTCTTACATGAATTATATTTGTGTAGATCTTAAATTTGTTGAGGAACAAAGGCTTAACATGTTTTCAAAATATAACAACATAGTGTCAGAATTGAATAAATGTAGAGATGAATTGCTTGTACTGAAGCAAGCCAAATTAGAAATAATTACTCTACAAATTCATAACACTGAAATTTTGAAACAAAACCAAGCCCTACAAACTGAACTTAACAAAGAAAAAGCAGTCATCCAAGGCTGGACAAAAAAGAACCCCAAGGTCTTTGATACTGTGGGTTTAATCCCTAGGAAAACAATAGGAATTGACCATCACATGGTTAACCCTTATGTAAGTCCAAGTGAATTGACCTTTGTTCCTGCTGGCATATCATTTGAGCAAGAAATGCTTCCCAAGTCAAATGACTGGATTGTCAGGGACAACCCAGTCAGTAAGTTACCAAACTTTGAGACTGGAAAGATCTTGCTTCCTGAAAGTCAGGCTTTGAAAAATATGCTTGGACTTACTGAACAACTCAGTAAGCTTGAACTCACTAAACAAATCAGTAATACTGAGTCAGTAAATGAGTCTGAATCAGAATCATATCCACCACTCCCACCACTGAATGCCCTTCAGGGTGCTGCACCCAACTTAGGCCTCCCACCAATGGTCTACTCTCAACACTCTCCAAAGGAGAGGTCAGGATTGGGAAAAACAATCCTGAAAAGACCAACATTTGAAGTCTTAGTAAATACTGATGACTCATCTTCTTCAGTCCCTTCTGAAGTAATAACCCAAAGCCCTGACTCAAAATTTGATCAGTTAGCTGAAATGGTCAGGAAGCTGGGTGAGAACATTGCATCTTCTGAGAAACCTTCTCAATCCAAGAAGGAACAAAAACCAGCTTCCTCAAAGACCAAACCCAAACCCTCAAAACCCCTGAAAAGATGTGAACTGTGTAACTATAACAATCATATCACTGATGATTGCTATAGAATTCTTTATTGCATGATTTGCAAAAAAGATGATCACAGGACCTCTGATCATAAAACACACTTAGTCACATCAAAGATGGCAAGCCTTAAAGCTTAGTCTTTAAACTACCCTTCTGATTCTAAACGGAAACAGAAACAAAAGGCAAAACCTTTTGCACCTTGCCCTTACTGTGGGTTCAATGATCACCATCCTAAGGATTGTCAAATTGACAATTGTTGTGAAAATAGTAGAAGTTCCACTCATGACACCTCAGGAGGTGATAAGGCCATTCAGGCCAGAAGAGGTATGACAAAGTTAGCCTCTCAGTCTACTGAGTCTACATCTGCAATCAAATGCATAATTTGTGGTAGCTCAGTCCACCACACCACTGACCATAAATCAATTGTAAATATTAAAAAGACCCCCAAAGCTAAGCCCTCCAAGAAGTGGAGTCCTAGAAAGAACTAACACAGTTTACAATTTGTGCAAAAACATGCCAGGGATCCTGTTTGGCATCTAGATAGTGGATGTTCAAGGAGCATGACTGGTGTGAAGGAGTATCTGCACAAGTATGCTGATGAATCAGGACCCAAAGTGATATTTGCTGATAACTCATCATGTCTCACTGAAGGTTATGGTTCAGTAAACTGCAATGGTATAGTCTTTACTAGGATAGCTTATGTAAATGGTCTTAAATACAATTTGATAAGTGTCAGTCAACTATGTGATGCTAAATACATAGTTCAGTTTGATGTTAAACAAGGAATCATCTTCAATGCTAATAAGGAAGTTGTCCTTATTGCACCAAGAAGGCATGATGTCTATGTGTTAGACATGTCCAGTCTTACTCAGAATGGAACTTGTCTCTTTACCAAGGCCACTGATACACTCAACTGGCTTTGGCATAAGAGACTCTCCCACCTGAACTTCAAAAACATAAACAACCTTGTAAAACAAAACAAGGTACTTGGCTTACCATCTCTTGTGTTTTCAAAGGATAAACCATGCACAGCTTGTGAAAAAGGTAAAAATCACAGAGCATCCTTTAAAACCAAAACCAACATTTCCATCAGGAACTGCCTACATCTTCTCCATATGGATCTATTTGGACCAATTAGTCCTAGATCCATTAACCATGAGAAGTATACTCTGGTCATTGTGGATGAATACTCAAGATACACTTAGGTATACTTCCTGATAAAAAAGAGTCAGGCAGCTGAAACAATTATGTCCTTTGTCAGGAACATTGAAAATCAAAATGACATCAAAGTCAAACAGATTAGGACTGACAACGGAACAGAGTTCAAAAATTCTGAACTTGAATGTTTCTGTGATGAGAAAGGTATTTCCCAAAAAATTTCCTCACCCTACACACCTGAACAAAATTGGGTGGCTGAAAGGAAAAATAGAACACTCATTGAAGCAGCTAGGACAATGCTAAATGGATCAGTCCTTTCCAAACACTTTTGGACTGAAGCAGTAAAGACTTGTAAGACCCCGAAAATCGTAATGAAGCAGCGAAAGTCTAATTGGGGTATTACATCTCAGATCATAGTCACAATTATAGAAAACGACTCGAAAGAGACGTTTTGAGAAAATTTAGTTATCATTCATCAATTAAAATCAGAGTTTGCAACAACGGTTCCATAACATTTAACAGTACAAAATGAAAATGTTTAAGTTAAAATGAATGATGACATTATTTTGGACGTCGTCCAAAAGGGGCCCTAATCCACTCCGTGCCATTTATGCTTCTTAGATACCTGAGATAAAACATGCTAAAAGGGTCAACACAAAGGTTGAGTGAATCCATAGTGTTTTATTTGTAATAGTTTGAACAGAAGTAAGATATTAGTAAAAATTAATGATAGCGTAGTATAATATATATTGCCCTAAGCCTCATGACACGCAAACCTTAACATCGGGTGAAATAATAAATGATATAAATAGCCCACATCATAAAATGATGTAGCTGATAGTGCCCTCGTCGTAGGAGTTTGCCAAACTCTTAGTTAATTCGAATAAAGTGCATTTGGTTACCATCCCAGGCTAACTTCAAATGGGGCGTCGACTTCCAATAGATCTATTCACTAAATTCGCGTTCACTCGCAAGTGATTAATGGTTCATGATATGAGGGACTTTTGGCAAGGGTGGTAGCTTAGGCAATATTAACTTAGCAATATCAATCAGGATAGCATACAGAAAATATTTGTGTTCAGATTTATAGCATGTATCTCCCCACGTGATTTGAAAACATAGTAAAAAGTGGGACTATGAACTCACCTCAGTGTAGTAGTAGTCTGAAATGCAATAGAGTCAAATGGTAGGTGGTAGTTCCGACGCGTGACCTAGATTAGTATGACATAATTTAGTTTGCAGTTCTGATTTAAGACTCGATGAACGTAATTAAGTTTAAAAGTTTTCAAAACATTTACGTTATTGTTGCTTGTGTTAACCATTTACTTCACGGCGTAAATATTGTTGACGTATAATGGTTTTTATTATTTCGTTTAGTCGTTTTTGTCATAATTTTAATAACTAATATACGACATAACAAGTGGCGTCGTTAATTTTTATTCGAAATGGTCTACGTATTTTCATTTAATCCCGACAAAAACTTAACAATTTAAATGTTCCAAATTATTAATTGGGCCGTGGCTCATCTTATACGACAGTAGGGGGAGGGGGGAAAGTCCAATGGTGGGCTATTTTCTATGGGCTTTCCAGCGAGCCTGTGGGCTCACCTGTGGGCTTCTAAGTCTGCTGCGAAGCAATAGTTCATGAGGGGTTTATGGGCTTTACTCTAGCCCATTCCTTAATTGTTATCTAAGTTTTATATTTCTTAATGTGGGCTCTAAGTGGGCTTGTTTTGTGGCCGGTGTTCGCCTGGTATTTCATTTGTAAGTAAAAGATTTTCAGTGTCAAGCATTCCATTTGGCAGCTTCGTATAAGACTTTCACTAGGCACTTTTGTATGTTATCTAGTCGAACCTAGGCTTTACTTGATAATCCAAGCTCTAGTACTACTCGAGCTCAAGTCCATTAGGTGTTCAAGTGGTAAATTACGCAAGCCTTGTGGCTCGTTTGGGGTCGACAAGAGGTATATTTAGTGATCTATAAGGACAAGTTCTAAGGGTGCTATATTTGTGCTTCTTCTAAGCCTAATGAAGGCTGTTTTTGGTGTTGTTTCTGTGTTAAACCTCATTTCGATCTAAGTTCTATATCCCAAGTTTTCGAAGTTATGTCTTTGCCACATTAAGGTGGTTCGACTGTACTATAACACCCCAACACAACTTCATCTTATAATTCTTCTAATCTTGTAATACCCAAAAATCTGAAACATGTAAAAAGACTAAAATGCCCCTACAATCTTAAAAATTGATTAATGAGTTTATAAAACACCAAATTGATCCCGAACCTTTGGAAATGAACAAGTTTTGAAACAAAATAATTTATGTTACTACATTTTAACATTTTGGAGAGTACAAAAATCACATAAACACACAATTGAATTAAAAGGGCCGATTTACACATGTTATGTATTATTATTAATATTATTAATTCTATATATATCAAATAATATCAAGATAAGTACAACATTAATTTAGAAAATCTTCTATCCATAAATATGAAAAATCTTGGGCCGAAAGTTTTGTTTCCCCCCCCTAGCCACACGGTTTTAATATAATTTCTTTAATTACTATACCGAAAACCCTAATTAAGCACACATAATTTTGTACCACATTCATCCGACTTTCTAAAATTCGTGGGATATTTTTTTGAGGTTGTTCATCATCTTAAGGATCTAATAAAATTGGTTTGAAGGTTTGGGAGTCATTGGTTTGATCGTGAGATTTTTGGGTGGCTCGATATTCAATCCGAAGGGTTTATTTTCCTTTTGGCTCATCCACACGTTCAATCCTTGGTTTGGTATTTTTCTCATGCTTATTTTATCATATAAGACCTATGAAAAATGTAGGATTCGAATCATGCAAGGTTTAGTAGGTCGTTTAAATTATAAATGTCTAAAACAGGTTAAATATCTAAAACATGCTATACGATTTTTTTGGGCTGTGTTATTAAATTTTATAGGCTCTATGATCATCACATAAGCTGGGAAAAATAGTGTTTCAAATTATAGAAGCCTATGTTATAGGCTCTATGATCATCACATAAAACGTGTGTAATTTCTAATATATGCTAATCGAATTTTCTGGGCATGAGAAGTATTTTATCTAAGCTCTATATAATTCATATGATCTGGGAAAAATGATGGTTCGAATTATAGAGTCCAATATTGGTCGTGGTTAATTTTGTTTGTAATCGGGTAAAAAGAAATCGAATGAAAAAAATAAAACCCTAGGGTTTTCGATTAGGGTTTGTGTTTTGGATCTGGAATTTGGTTCATAAATGTCTAATTAATGATGAGGTAATGATTGAATGAGGATTTGGCAAGCTAGGATGGTGATAATGGTAATGATGGTTTGATTTTGGAGAAAGATGCAACAAGGACAATTGTTGACATGTTTCTCAATTTGACTCAAGTGATGTGGTGATGATGGTAATGATGGTGATATGGATGGTGATGGGTTTAAGTTGCTTTGAGCAAGGTGCAAAGCAAGGAGAGCATTAAGCTCATGGGCTTCCGTGAGTTCTTCAATGAACTTCAAGTGTTGAGTGGAAGGTGATGATGATGGAGAGTGGTTGTTATTTGGTGGAAGTGGTGGTGACACTTTTGGTGGTGGAGACATTTGTGAACTTGGGTAGTTATGAGTGAATGAAGGTGGACATATGGATGATTGGTTATGTGTTTGAAAGGGTTCATTAGGATGAGGTTTAGGTGTTGGTTGAGTTTGAACAACATCATTTGTTGGGTTATGGCAAATGTCAAGCTTCCTCCTCCAAATGGGTATTTATGGTGTAGTGTTGATGTGATTGTGGAAGGTAAATTTTGGAGGGTGGTTTGTGACAAAATGTGTTTGTGAATTTTGGGGAGTATAGGATAAAATGGGTTGGAAATTGAAGGAGAAATCAGTAATCAGTCACTCCAGATGGCCGGTCCCCTTAAATAAGGGCCGGTCCCCTTAATTTTATAGGGGCCGCCTGGGTATTTAAGGGGGCTGCCCATCTGCTAACTTCCAGATTACTGGAAATGGGTTTTTGGCATAAATTTGTAGAAAAGGTTGTGTTTTTGGGTTTAGTTTCAAGCAAGTCCAACTTCTTTCAAGGCAATTTAGGATTTAATAACTCATATATGCTAAGCATATTTATTTAAGCAACTTTATCTAACATGCAAACTACTCATTAAGCATATAACATGTATATACATATATTAGACAAGAAGATAATACATAGCACCAAGTAATTCATAGTATCATACTTAGGAAGATTAAAAGGCTAGTTAATTAATCCTATTGATTTTCTATGTACAAGGGAATGTGGAGTTGTGATAGCATGGACTTCTAGACTTGTACCAAGTGAGATCTTTAATAAGTAAACCATGATTTTTCATTTTTGATTTAGTTCACTTATAAGTGTCATATACACAAGTATATATGACATATATGAGATCACCAAGCATGATTTAAAGAAATGTTCTTGGCATTATTCAACAATGCTTGAAAGTAGGTTTTATGTGGATGTGAAAAATATATTAATGAAATAGTTTTGGCTTTATTTCAAAATGTTTTTATGAGGAAAGAAAACATATTTTTCCAATCTTTGGTTTTTGATAAACACGTAATTATAGACACAAGTTTGGAAGAAAGGTAGGATGGTGAAACATGTTTAATAGAAATGCGTCATAATCTTTTGAAAAATCATTTTTCCAAAATGTGAAGTTTTTGCAAATTTAAAAATAAGTCCCATTAATTATAGGTTTAAAAATAGTGGTTTATAAAAGATCTCATGCTCAAGGGCATTGGTTAAGTCTATTGTCACATGCTACCTCTTTCTACATATCCTATGGCATTTAAGCATGTATTATGACTAAATACAAAAATATATCATGCCAGAGTAGTTAGAGAAAAACAAAAACTATTATAATGACAATGCATTCAACAACTAAACAAATAATTACGAAGGCATGCAGTCAAATTACATAGGAGCAAGTAAACATCTAGAAATTTTATATATGCAGGATGACATAAATCTAGGAATGAAAAGCTCTAGTGAAAAGCAAAGTTCATAACAGTAAACTTATCGTTAGGTATATTTAGGAAGAATAATGTATTCAAGTTGGAGAATGAGTATGAGACTATTACTAGTGGTGCTCAATTCAGGCTAAACACGACCGTTTTTACGGGTTACACACACCCAACTTCTCACATAGAAGCAATTCAACCGTTAGGTCAAATTGAGTTTCTAGTCAATAGATTCTCCAGTAGTCATTCTCTTTTTAGAAGAAATTAAGTTCCTAAATTTACCTATCGAAGAGTACCAAATATGAAGATTGCTTGGTTTACTAATACTTAGGGGGGCTAACTAAAGAGTTTCTAGTTCATTAAGCCATAGAACGAATATAACTAAAGTGTAAGGCCAAAGCAATCTATCAGACTAAGCGTATCCTAAGGCATTAATAAGATTATAGAGTCCAAGATTGGTCGTGGTTAATTTTGTTTGTAATCGGGTAAAAAGAAATCGAATGAAAAAAATAAAACCCTAGGGTTTTCGATTAGGGTTTGTGTTTTGGATCTGGAATTTGGTTCATAGATGTCTAATTAATGATAAGGTAATGATTAAATGAGGATTTGGCAAGCTAGGGTTAGGGTTTGTAAATTAAAAAGGGTTAACTATTGGAAAATAAAATCAAAGGGTGTGTTTTGCCAAATATGAAACTTGTGGGTTATTTTTGTAAACAGTAAAATAAGGTGATAAAATGTATGAAAATAAGTGTGAGGGTGAAACATGTAATTTTGGATATTTAAAGGATTATTCGATTTGATATTAATTTTAAAAGGGTATGTTTTGTAATTTCTAAAACTTTAGGGTTTAAAAATGTAACTTATTAAACTATGAGGTTGATATGGTAAGATATGTAAGTTAAGGGACTAATCTTTCTAAAATATGAAATTATGATATTTACATTTAAAACCTTATACTTTATTATATTTCCAATTAAGTCCTTAACTTATATTAAATTATAAAACTAAACCCTAAAAACATATAATTTAATTATTTAAAGTACTTAAACATATAATGATGTAAAATCTAATAAAATAAGTAAATCTGCTAATAAATGGAAAGATAACTAAAAATGGTAATCTGAACTTGAACCCCTTCGTAATTCCGTCTTCTACTTCCTTAGGTGCGAAGAAGGAGAAGCATTGATTCTGTTCCGTGTTTGTTCTTTTGCTTAATTACTTTGCTTGCTCATAAGGTACAGATACTCTGCCCTTTTTCAGTAAGGGTGTCTTATTCCCTCGATATGATTTTGATTTCTGATTCGTTTAAGATTCCCTAAGCCGTTGCTATGTTCCCTTTTGTTGTGAACCTTTGCCATGATCCTTTGCTTTGTAAACCTTTATCTGATAAACTCTTATTTGGACCTTTAATATTACTTCTAAAATAATTGATTATGAACCATCTGTTTTGAACCATCTGTTATGGACCTTTGGATATGACATTCTGATTTGATTTGATATCTTACTCTTAGTTTGATACCCGAGCAAAAAATTTGTGACCCTAGCCATGAAGGTAACATGGCCATGTCATTGATGCACCGATGGCATGACTCTAGTGTGGTTGAGTGATGTTCCACACCGTCCCTTATCTGTTATCTGCTATGGCCATTATTATTATTTGTCTGCAGGGGCGTATGGATGCATCCTAGATCTGTTCTATTTAGTGGATTATCTGTTATATGATTTGTTATTGTCTGGTGACTGGTACTGTGTGCAATACATGCCTTTCACATATATCTGGGAGCTAGCTACTCCATTTGAAGAATGAGGACACCCCTCATATTATCTGATTATCTGAGAGGTCTCCCCTCTATATGATTATGAAGATGTGGTTACTATATCTGATTTGTCTGGGCTCGTGGTGGATTACTATCCTATTCTGTTCATTATACCTTCACATCATTTATACCTTATGATATTTCCCCATTGCACTATATCTTATTTCTGTTTCGTTATCATTACTTTGTTTATGTATCTGTTCACTGAGCTTTTTAAGCTCAGCCGCATTTCTTTTCCTGCGGCAGGTTCTTAGTTGGAAGCTGGGTTTGAGTGAAGAGACCTTGGACTTAGAAGACCTTGATAGCCATCTGGATTAGAGTTGATTAGAAGTTATTATGTTTTAGAATTAGTATTTACCGGAAGTTTCATTTGTAACCTTGTAATTTCAGTATTTCATTTGTAACCTTTGAAAATTCTCGTATTACTATAGATGTATGCTTTGTTTGATCTGATATGAAACCATTATCGTGATATCTTAACCCTTGCCGGGTTGGGGTGTTACAAATCTAGTCTAGCACTCAAAAACATTCGATAATCCACTGTCTTGGCTATACTAACTATGGCTCGAATGTTTCACCATTCCACAACACAACTCCAATTACCTTCTTCCAAATCTAGTCCTAACACATAAAACCCATTCGACATTCCAAAGTCAAACCCTTATTCGACCCATTTTCAACATAACTAGTATCTTTCCATTCAACTTCCTAATCAAGGGTTTCTAAATATATTAATTCGACAATAATCACAACAATTTTACTAAGTCTAATTTATCCTCTATTCGACCTAATTTCTAATCCTTATTAACGATTCAAGAAAAATTATAACAAAGTAAGGATCAACAATTAACCTGATAACTTTGTGGGTGTTCAAACACTATGATGAACCCTCCAAATCCGATTCCAATAGCTCCAAAATTAACCACCCTATTTGGTGTGATATCACTATACTTATGCTTCTACTCCCTATGTAATCCCGTGAAGGTGAAGGAGACAAATTCCTAAGGTCAAAGCTTATTAATGGAGGATGGTGACGGTTCCTGGTTTGGGGAAATGGTGTGGACGGCGACAAAAAGAAAGAGGTGGGAGAAGTAGGGTTTGGCAGGGATTTTTGGGAAGGAGTGAGTGAGTGGAGGAGTGTATAATTTTATTTAAGTGTATAGATATGTATGAGTGTTTATTTAAGAGTATAGTATTGTATATTTTATTTAAGTTGTGTGAATTTTTAGAAGTGTTTTAAAGGTAAGGTGGGTAAACTAAATACCCGAGCCCCGCTAAAAAGTATCAAGTCTGGATCCGTCCTAAAATGTCTCTAATCCGAGAGGTTATATTTTTAGAGTCGTCAGGTATTATTTAAGATATTCTCCGAGTCCTCAATTATTTTCTAATATTTCTTAACTTTCTGTCTGTTCTTGGTTTTAAATTATTAGACCTATGCCATACTATCACGGTGTCGGAACGCGTGCGGTTCCAGTAAAAATGGAACGTGAGTTTTGCCACATTGTTCGTTGGCAATATCATTTGTTGTTTCTCAGTTTAAACAGAGCAAAACTTTAAATGCGAAGATGAATAAAATGATTTGAATAAAACTTCATAATTGATTACTTCAAGTTTACAGGAATTTATTGACTTGAAAAATTATGGGTTATTACAGTACCTACCCCTAATTCTGAATTCCGCCCCGGAATTCTTAGTCCGTGGTAGTGGTCGGTGTTGTCTCGGCGAAAAGGTGTGGATATTTGGCATGAATTCGGTCTTCACGTTCCCATGTGTACTCTGGCCCTCTATTAGAGTTCCATCGAACCTTGACGATGGGAATGGGGCTTAGTTTTAATTGCTTCACATCTCGGTCCATGATTTCTACTGGCTCTTCTATAAAGTTAAGCTTCTCGTCGAGCTGAAGTTCTTTGAATGGAATGATAAGGGTTTCATATGATAGGCACTTCTTCAGATTTGATACGTGAAAGGTATTGTGTACTCTACTGAGCTCCTTAGGGAGTTCAAGTTTGTTCGCCACTGGACCAACCCTTTCTAGGATCTTGAATGGTCCGACGTATCTAGGATTTAACTTTCCACGCTTCCCAAATCTAATCATTCCTTTCCAAGGGGATACCTTCAACATGACTCTATCCCCAACTTGAATCTCCATGGGTTTTCGTCTCACATTGGCATAGCTCTTTTTTCGGTCACGGGCAGCTTGCAAGCGTTGCCTGATCTGTACAATTTTCTAGGTTGTTTCGTGGATAAGCTCGGGTCCTGTGAGCTGAACATCTCCAACCTCTGCCCAACAAACCGGTGATCGGCACTTCCGACCATAAAGTGCTTCAAATGGCGCTGCCTTGATGCTAGCGTGGTAACTGTTGTTGTAAGAAAACTCTGCTAATGGTAAGTGCTTATCCCAACCTTTCCCAAAATCGATCACACATGCTCGTAGCATGTCTTCCAGGGTTTGGATAGTTCTCTCACTCTGGCCATCAGTCTGCGGGTGGTATGCGGTGCTCATATCTAACCGGGTGTCCAAAGCTTTCTGCAATGACTGCCAGAAATTTGACGTGAAACGGCTATCTCGATCCGAGATGATGGAAATCGGCACTCCATGCCGTGAGACTATTTCCTTCAAATATAATCGTGCAAGAGTACTCATACTGTCAGTTTCTTTGATTGCCAAGAAGTGCGCGGACTTAGTGAGACGATCAACAATGACCCAAATGGTGTCAAATCAACCCGATGTCTTAGGTAGCTTTGTGATGAAGTCCATTGTAATCCTTTCCCACTTCCACATTGGAAGCTCGGGTTGTATCAACAAACTGGATGGCTTTTGACACTCAGCTTTTACCCTTGAATATGTCAAACATTTCCCAACATACTCAGCGATGTTGGCTTTCATGTTTGGCCACCAGTAAAGTTTCTTGAGATCCTGATACATCTTATCAGAACCCGGGTGAATAGAATATTTAGACTTGTGAGATTCGTGCATGATGAGATCACGTATTCCTCCATAGAGTGGGATCCAACTTCGGTCCTTGAAAAACAATCTCCCGTCTGATTTCCTCACGAAGCCATTCTCACTTTCCAGCATACCATCGATCTTCTCTTTTGGTCTGTTCTCTTCCTTAAGAGCTTCGGTCTGAGCCTCAAGGATCTTCGATGGAAGTGGTGATCTAATTTTCATTCCCAAAGATCTAACTCTAAGGGGTTTAATTCGTTCCTTTCGACTTAAGGCGTCTGCCACGACATTTGTCTTTCTAGGATGATAGCGAATTTCACAATCATAGTCACTGAGTAACTCCAACCATCGGCGTTGTCTCATGTTCAATTCCTTCTGATCTAGAATGTGTTGGAGACTTTTGTGATCTGTAAACACCGTGCACTTTGTTCCATACAAGTAGTGTCTCCACATCTTGGGAGCAAATACTACTGCTCCCAATTCAAGATCATGGGTAGTGTAGTTCTTCTCATGAGTTTTGAGCTGTCGGGAAGCGTATGCGATAAGTTTACTCCTTTGCATTAACATAGCGCCTAAGCCCTGGTACGATGCATCGTAGTATACCACGAAGTCTTCACTTACTTCGGGTAGTGCTAAGATCGGAGCTTCGCAAAGCTTCTATTTCAAAAGTTGGAATGACGTCTCTTGTTCTTCTCCCTAGTCAAACTTCTTCTTCTTTTGCGTCAATTCCGTCAAAGGTTTGGCGATCTTAGAGAAACCCTCGATGAATCATCGGTAGTACCCAGCAAGACCTAAAAATTGACGTATCTCCAATTCTTAACAGCTTCGATTTTTGCGGGGTCCACGTGAATACCTTTGCTATCGATCACATGCCCAAGAAATTGCACTTTCTCAATCCAAAAATCACACTTGGAAAATTTGGCATACAATTTCTCTTCTTTGAGCAGTTCCAGGATAGTTCTCAAGTGTTTTGCGTGTTCTTCTTTGTTACGGGAGTAGATGAGGATATCATCGATGAACACAATTATGAACTTGTCCAGATAAGGCTTACACACTCGGTTCATTAAGTCCATAAACACAGCTGGTGCGTTAGTTAGACCGAATGGCATTACTTGGAATTCGTAGTGGCCATATCGTGTCCTGAAAGCTGTCTTAGGAATGTCTTCTTCCCTAACTCTCAGTTGATGATAACCGGACCTTAGATCAATTTTCGAGTAGACACTCGATCCTTGCAGTTGGTCGAATAGGTCGTCGATTCTAGGTAATGGATATCAATTTTTCACTGTGAATTTGTTCAATTCACGGAAATCAATACACATCCGAAAAGACCCGTCTTTCTTCATAACAAACAACACCGGAGCTCCCCAAGGCGAAGAACTCAGACGAATGAATCCTTTATCTGATAATTCTTGTAATTGTTCAGATAACTCTTTCATTTCGGATGGCGCCAACCTATATGGTGCTCGCGCCATGGGTGCTGTAAAACCCAAAATTTAAAAGCATGCAAAATGACTAAATTACCTCTGAAACTTTAAAATTTAATTAAGGCTTACATAAAATGCCAAATTAATTCCAAACCTTTGGTAATGAGCTACATATGAAGTGAAATAATTATGAGACAACATTTTAACATTTTTTACATGTCCAAAATAATTATTGTGACACACAAAATATATTGTATTACCGAAATTACATTTATTTAACTAATTTGTATTTATAAAACATTTAAACACAAGATAAGAACAAATAAAATAGGAAACTATCACAAAATTAAAACTATTGATTTTTGTCTCACCTTGGCCGAGTTTCAGGCCTTATTCCCCCCTCATTTCGGCCTAGCATTATTTATTTCCTTTTCTTTCATATTCTTTGCACCAAATACAAAATAAAACACACACAAAATCCTCCTTGATTCATCCGAATTTCTGGAAGGCATTGGGTATTTTTTTGGTGATAATCAAGGTCTAAGGAAGGTAGGAAAAATAGGCCTTGGTCGTGGTATTGCTTGGATTGATCGTTGTAATTATTTTGTGTCGCGTATTCATCCGAGAGGTAAATAATTCATACGACCTTTTCACACGTTCTAAAATTCATTTGCCATTTTTATCATGATTCTTACATCATATATGATTCATATAAACTGGCTAAATCTACCCATGCAAGCTTGTTTGATCGTTATGATTTTTAATTCTTAAAAAGTACCATAAATCTAAATATATGCATACGATTTTTCTGAGGCTTGTACACAATTTTTATGGGTTCTATCATCATCACATAACTCTGGAAAAATGGCTTTTTGATTTGTTGAAGCTTGTATAATTCGTGGGTAATTATTGTGTTTAATAAGATTTATGAAAAATAAGGAATAATAATATAAAACGCTATTAACGATTTTAGGGTTAGGTTTTGTGATTGAATCTGGATATTTAATGCTTTTTAAGGTTGGTGAATGATGATGTAATGATTGGATGAGTTTTGGTTAGGGTTTGTTAATTTTAAATGTATATCGATTTGAAAATAAAATCAAAAGGGTGTGTTTTGTAATTTTTAAAACTCGTGGGACATTTTTGTAATTCATTTTAGATCTGGGGTAATGTGAGAAAAATATTATATAAGGGTGTCTTGTGTCAATTTTGTAATTTAAAGGTTTAAATTGTAATTATATGATTATGTTTAATTCGGTTTGCAATTAATTAAAATAGAGGGACTAAAAGTGTAAATTCTGGAAACTGAGGTTGATTCATATAATTAATGATATAAAGGGCTTTAATGTGTATTTTTGGATATTTAATGGCTTAATGTGTAATTATTAATAAATTATGATTCGAATTATAAGTTTTAAATAATTAAGGGACTTGTTTTGTAAATTATGAAACTTGAAGGTGTATTTCATACCATACATTAAATTGAGAGGTGTATTCTGTAATTTTGATAAATTAAGGGCTTGTTGTGTTAATATAAATATGTTAAGGGTTTAAATTGTGATTTTTATAATTATAAGGTTTATTTTTGTAATTAAATTAACTAAGGGGTATAAATTGTATATTGTTAAACTTAAAGGGTTAAGAGTGTAATTCTGGATAACTTAAGTATTTAAATGAGTAACTTGAGATATTTTCATTTTAGACCTTTAACTTTGGTGTATTTACAATTAAAACCCTAAGATATGGAAACTTGTCATAATTGACCCTAGGCTTTTATAACTTGCTAAATAAACCCTAATTCCATAAAAAATCCTTAATTGATAACTTAACCTAAATTATGATGTTTAAATCTTGCTAAATATAGAAATCTGCTAATTATGGAAACTTACTAAATAAGGAAAGTTTCTAAAAATGGAAACTTACTAATTCTGGAAACCTACTAAAAATAGAAAGTTACTAGAAATGGAAAGCCGACTAAAATAAGTAATCTGAATTAAACAAGCTTTTAATAAGGCAGTCATGAATTCGTGTAGATTCGCTGAAGATGGAGTTTGCTTCCGACCTTTATATTTCTGTTGTGTTTCTTGCGGTATAAGGTACAAATATTCTGACCTTCTCATAGGTTTCTCATGAACTCCTTCTCTTTGATATCTTGTTCCCTTTGAACCTTGCTATGCTTTCCCCTGTTTTGTGAACCTTGTTATGATCTTTTTCATATTCTGATATGTTTAACTTCTTATTTGATTCCATTGCTATGATTTCCTTTGCTTTGAACCTTTTCTATGATTCCCTTTGTTATGACCTCTGATATGAATCTATGTTGTGAAAACCTTTTAATTATGACCTGGAAATGTTCGAGAAAAATCATTTGTTTAAAATAATACTTATACTTTTGTATGAAATTCTACTAACTTTTATGAAAACTATTTTTAAAGACAATCTTTATGAAAATCCGTTTTGAAAGATCATTTTTATGAAACCTACTTTGAAAGATTATGCCTATGAAAAACCATTATTAAAGGATTGCTTTCAATGGACTTTTGATAGAAACTTCTGAAATGAACTTTTGCTATAAACTTTTGATTATAAACTTTTGATATATTTTTCTGAATCATTTGATATGACATCTTGTTCTAAACCTTGATCTGATATACATTGATAAACCTTGATCTGATATACATTGATATAAACCTTGATCTGATATACTTGAAATGAAACTTGACTTGAACCATCTGATATAAAACTTGAACTTGGACACCTGATACTTGATACTGGACCCTGACCCACAGTTTGATACTACGAGCCATTACTTATTTCACTAGGCATGAGGGTTTCATGTCCATGCCATTGATGCACCGATGACATGACTCTAGGGTAGAAGAGTGATGACCTACCCCGTCCCTGATTTTATCTGTTATGTAGGAGAAGAATCTGGCCTACTGGGGCGCATGGATGCATCCTAGATTTGATCTGTTTCTGTTTCTGTTTATCTGTTATATATATCTGGTGACTGATGGTGTGTGCGATACACGTCTTTCACATATCTGGGAGCTGATCACTCCATTTGATACATGAGGACACCCCTCATATTATTTGGTTACTTGAGAGGTATCCCCTCTAGATTGCTTACATGGTTACATTGTTATGATATTATCTGTTCTGGGCTCGTAGTGGATTACTATTCCTTTACCCTTACCTTGTAACCTTTTTCTTTCCCTTTACTCTTATTCATTTATTTATCCCTTAACTCATATTATATCTGCATGACCTCTATTTCTGTTACTTGTACTTTTCTCTTCTACTGCTTTGTTATCGTTATATCTGTTCACTGAGCTCTCGTAGCTCAGCCGCATTTCTTTTCCTGCGGCAGGTTTTAGTAGGAAGCTGGGGATGAGTGGAGAGTACCTTGGACTTAGAAGGCTATACTTGATAGATTTTCTGGATTAGAGATGACTAGAAGAGTTTAATCTAGACTTAGTATTTATTGTAATCCGCATTGTAACCTTGTAGTTTCAGTATTTCATTTGTAACCTTTGAGATTCTTGTATTACCATAGATGTATGCTTTGGTTTGATCTGATATGAAACCATTATTGTGATATCTTTACCATTGTTGTGTTGGGGTGTTACAATTTATGGTATCAGAGACCAGGCTGCAACTTGTAATACATTTACCCTTGACCTGTGAAGTTTGGACCATTAAGTTTCCTCTGTAGGCGCTCATAAGATAACCTGTAAGAATTTGCTTTAGGATTTCCCTATAGGAACTTAAGTTCTGACCTGTGAGGAATGGGTAGACTATAAGTCATTTGTTTAAGTATCATCGCTTCCGCATCACTCTGATTCGTGCCTTGCTTTTGGTTAAAGCCTGTTGAGATTACTTTTGGGAACTAAAAGCTTATGCCTTGCACCTAAGATTTGAAACCTAATTAAATCTTGAAAACATTGAAACTTGCCTAGTAATTGTCTGACACTATTCGATCCTTATCTTTAGATTTCGACTCTGACCTCTGATCCTCTTGTTAATCATTCTGATGCCTCTTCGGGCATTCTGAGAATCTCCATGGCGATGACGTACTTGATATTTTCTGTTAGCTGTCTCTTGCTTTTGATAATCATCTATGAATTTTCTGACACTATTTGAGTTCGTCTTAACCATCTCTGTTCCCATGAGAAGTCTTGTGGTGTTTAACCGCGAGTATAAAAATGTTTCCCTCTCATTCTGAACGATAAGATTTGCTTTGTTGATCCGTCTTTCTGTGATAGTTAACCTTGGTTTTATTCTTAAAAGGGATTGGTTGATTGAACATTCAAAATATTGACAACTATCCTCCTATGTCTCACTTTTGGCGTTAAAACAATTTTGAACTTCCTACCATGATTTTCGATTGTTAAACCCCTTGCTATCATTATTACTCTAGAGACTCGTGCGTTATTTTCGTGGTTATGAAGTTTTCCTGGAAACCATTTCATATACCAATGGATGAACCTTATCTTGAAAATTAATTGGCACCCTGAGTTTTCCGAATATGATTCTTGGTTGAACCACCAAGTTTTCCACCAGAATGTGAAGTAGGATCTGACATGATTCCGAGAGATTGTCTAGCCGCCAAGCGAAGATGTCTTTCGGATCATACCAGTTGATTTGAGCAACCAGAAAGAGCAACAACCGAAGACCAGGAAGTGAGTTTGCTTAAGTATATCTTCTGGGAGTGTTCCACTACCTGATTGTGATCTTCACTTCCGATCTGTTTGACAAACAGTTTGATACCTCTCCGACCCTCCCAAAGGTCATTTAACCCCAATGTGTTTGACACATCCTATTAAATCAGTTCCAGTGCTGGATGTAAATGTATCATCCGAAACTACTCTGCCTTGCAAAATCCATTACTGCTCCCATGAGAACTCTGGTGATTATTAACTATGGGTATAGTAAGTTTTACTTCCCGCCCTTGAATGATGAATCTTGCCCGCCAATCGGTTTCCTTTGGAAGGATTTGATGCAAACACTATCTCAGTACGGAGTTGTTAACTGAGCATGATGATGCTGATAACTGATATTCCATACGCCTCACTTTTGACAGTTATACGATGTTCGTATTACCGATGATTCACAACCTACCTGCCACTTATGCTAAATAGCTAAACGAGATTCCAACACCTTGAATGGTTCGCTTATCTAGCTCACACTATATTGAAGCATGTACTTGACCTTGATAAATGAACTATCCGTCTGGCTTGACGACCGTACTCATCCTACGAATCCGTTTACTTTTGATATATTCGATTTTGAGGTCTTTAGGTTATGGATTGGCTGGCTCTTCATAAAGCTGCCAGAGACTACCATATCTGATATGTGACTTTTAGAAATCTATTTTTCATCCTACTTTTGTTATGATGACCCTCAACCGCTCAGATCTGATAAGATTAATGTTGCTATGGAAACACTTACTCCGGTCTCATTTGATTGTCAATTTCTCCTGACACCTATTAGTATCCACCCTTAGAAAGTTTTGGCATTGGAAGTTTTGTTGTACAAATTTTCTGGTGTTTTCTGATGAAACTCTTGGGTTTCCCTCCTGTTTGAGAAGTAGAATTGACTTTGAACCGATCTCGGTTGACGAACCATGATGCCATAGAAGTCGAGAGCTTGAGGAAGCTGATAGAATATGATTTTGTTCACCTCAGTGTTCCCTTTGAATACCCCTATTAATTTATGAAGAAGAAAGAGAAAATTTTGCGTCAGCGTATCGACTATCGTAAACCTAACCGTATCACTACCCGTGATCATTTTTCATTTCCGCGTGTCAATGATTGATTTGTTCTATCTTTGTGATTTTGTATCAGACGGCCTCATATAATGTTTGAAGGACTGAAGAAGCAACCACAAGAACTTCTAAGAAGGGAGATGACTAACTGAGAGTAACCTCCGTGAAGCATTCCAGTTTTATTTTGGAAGAGGAAGATAGGTGTTGTGAAGTAGGTATAAGTTTTCCCTGAAATCGATTTATGAAGCTGCTTTAGTACTCGTTGTGACCATCATGAGTTTTAAATAATGCCAATTGTATTGGCTAATAGAATCATGTTTTCGCGAGTAATTGGACAATTGTCATAGTATGACAGTGTGTTTGTGCTCAGAGACGAACGAGGAACATGTAGATCATCTTGTAAAATGACCCTTTGTTCTGGAAGAGTAGATTTGATTGAGACCTGTCAAAGACACGTAGTCTTGCTTCTCTATTCATTTTAGTTGTACTAAGATGAAATGAGAGCAGAAGCAGACTCGCGAATTGAAGAATACCAATGATCATGTCAGAGATTCACGTTACCACATCACAGTGTCTAGAAGAAGTGTCGAAGACTTGAGGGACTAGACTCAAGTTTATAACTCCTCCACCCTGTGATCATATGGACAGACGTTGACAGACTACTTGGAATTGGGATCATGTATTCTGAAGCAAACGTTTGTGTTTGAAAGAGTTGATTCTGTGAAGGATGAAGCTATGGATGACGTAATTCACTTCTTTTGACCTACTTAAATTTCCGTTACCTGATGATAAGATCCTTTGAATGATTTAGGTTCCCTACTAGTAATTCTGTTTTGTATTAATTTTGCGTATGTTGGATGATGGTTTATTATGTGAATTTTGACGAATTGTGGAAGAAACCTTGAGATTCATGTCCAGAAATGGGCGGATTTTTGAAGCAACCGTATATATTGTCTGAGTTGAGTCTGGTGGGTGATGAATGATTGACGCTATTAGCAACGTATCCAACTCTGATAGGCATTCTAGATTTTTTTTCCGTTACTCTTTTGAGTAGTTCGTTCTCCTCTTAGTTATGACATTTGATTTTGATGACCTCTGAGACTGTAGAAAGATTTAGGTGGATTAAGATAAGTTGTTTTGTTCACGACTTGAGATAAAGTATGACCATCATGAGGGCATATTATATGATGCCAGTATTATGACGTCTGGCCAACATGATAATACTTACATCATATAACGTGCACTTGTTGTGGGCATAGGATATTTCGAGAAGTGCCCTAGAGCTTAAGAAATTCTGATAACTGTTTGAGATTATCTGCATTAGTGAGACTTTAAGTTCATTATACCTCTACGCGTAATCTGCTTTCACCGTTATGTGAATTGATACGTCTGGATTCTCGTCACGCATTTTGCTGACCTCTGCACTCCCAATAAGAATCTAAAGTCCTATTGTAGAACTTTCTGCCAACTGATGTTATCGATAATTTATTTTCTGTACGTTCTCATCTGATTTGTCTAATCAAATTCTGTGGACAGCATATCTGTCAAATCCTATGTATTTCCTACGTCTCCTCCGAGAGAATCCGATCATCATCTATTACGTTTGGTATATTATTCTTTTGATCTGGATTCATTATGATTTGTTTTTTCTGAGGAAACCGAAGCTTTGATCAACAAGATAGAGTCATGAGAAACAAGTCTTTCATATTTCTATTCACAGTCAGTTGTATTTCCGTTTCTTTTTCCCTTCAAATTTTGAGGACAAAATTTTCTTTTAGAGGGGAAGAAGTTGTAAAACCCAAAATTTAAAAGCGTGCAAAATGACCAAATTACCCCTGAAACTTTAAAATTTAATTAAGGCTTACATAAAATGCCAAATTAATTCCAAACCTTTGGTAATGAGCTACATATGAAGTGAAATAATTATGAGACAACATTTTAACATTTTTTACATGTCCAAAATAATTATTGTGACACACAAAATATATTGTATTACCGAAATTACATTTATTTAACTAATTTGTATTTATAAAACATTTAAACACAAGATAGGCACAAATAAAATAGGAAACTATCACAAAATTAAAACTATTGATTTTTGTCTCACCTTGGCCGAGTTTTAGGCCTTATTCCCCCCTCATTTCGGCCTAGCATTATTTATTTCCTTTTCTTTCATATTCTTTGCACCAAATACAAAATAAAACACACACAAAATCCTCCTTGATTCATACGAATTTCTGGAAGGCATTGGGTATTTTTCTGGTGATAATCAATGTCTAAGGAAGCTAGGAAAAATAGGCCTTGGTCATGGTATTGCTTGGTTTGATTGTTGTAATTATTTTGTGTCGCGTATTAATCCGAGAGGTAAATAATTCATACGACCTTTTCACATGTTCTAAAATTCATTTGCCATTTTTCTCATGATCCTTACATCATATATGATTCATATAAATTGGCTAAATTGACCCATGCAAGCTTGTTTGATCGTTATGATTTTTAATTCTTAAAACGTACCATAAATCTAAATATATGCATACGATTTTTCTGAGGCTTGTACACAATTTTTCTGGGTTCTATCATCATCACATAACTCTAGAAAAATGGCTTTTTGATTTGTTGAAGCTTGTATAATTCGTGGGTAATTATTGTGTTTAATCGGATTTATGAAAAATAAGGAATAAAAATATAAAACCCTATTAACTATTTTAGGGTTAGGTTTTGTGATTGAATCTGGACATTTAATGCTTTTTAAGGTTGGTGAATGATGATGTAATGATTGGATGAGTTTTGGTTAGGGTTTATTAATTTTAAATGTATACCGATTTGAAAATAAAATCAAATGGGTGTGTTTTGTAATTTTTAAAACTCGTGGGACATTTTTGTAATTCATTTTAGATCAGGGGTAATGTGAGAAAAATATTATATAAGGGTTTCTTGTGTCAATTTTCTAATTTAAAGGTTTAAATTGTAATTATGTGATTATGTTTAATTCGGTTTGTAATTAATTAAAATAGATGGACTAAAAGTGTAAATTCTAAAAACTTGAGGTTGATTCGTATAATTAATGATATAAAGGGCTTAATGTGTATTTTTGGATATTTAATGGCTTAATGTGTAATTATTAATAAATTTTGATTCGAATTATAAGTTTTAAATAATTAAGGGACTTGTTTTGTAAATTATGAAACTTTAAGGGGTATTTCATACCATACATTAAATTGAGAGGTGTATTCTATAATTTTGATAAATTAAGGGCTTGTTGTGTTAATATAAATATGTTAAGGGTTAAATTGTGATTTATATAATTATAAGGTTTATTTTTGTAATTAAATTAACTAAGGGGTATAAATTGTATATTGTTAAACTTAAAGGGTTAAGAGTGTAATTTTTGATAACTTAAGTATTTAAATGAGTAACTTGAGATATTTTCATTTTAGACCTTTAACTTTGGTGTATTTACAATTAAAACCCTAAGATATGGAAACTTGTCATAATTGACCCTAGACTTTTATAACTTGCTAAATGAACCCTAATTCCATAAAAAAAATCCTTAATTGATAACTTAACCTAAATTATGATGTTTAAATCTTGCTAAATATAGAAATCTGCTAATTATGGAAACTTACTAAATAAGGAAAGTTTCTAAAAATGGAAACTTACTAATTCTGGAAACCTGCTAAAAATAGAAAGTTACTAGAAATGGAAAGCCGACTAAAATAAGTAATCTGAATTAAACAAGCTTTTAATAAGGCAGTCATGAATTCGTGTAGATTCGCTGAAGATGGAGTTTGCTTCCGACCTTTATATGGAACTCCTTCTCTTTGATATCTTGTTCCCTTTGAACCTTGCTATGCTTTCCCCTGTTTTGTGAACCTTGTTATGATCTTTTTCATATTCTGATCTGTTTAACTTCTGATTTGATTCCATTGCTATGATTTCCTTTGCTTTGAACCTTTTCTATGATTCCCTTTGTTATGACCTCTGATATGAATCTATGTTGTGAAAACCTTTTAATTATGACCTGGAAATGTTCGAGAAAAATCATTTGTTTAAAATAATACTTATACTTTTGTATGAAATTCTACTAACTTTTATGAAAACTATTTTTAAAGACAATCTTTATGAAAATCCGTTTTGAAAGATCATTTTTATGAAACCTACTTTGAAAGATTATGCCTATGAAAAACCATTATTAAAGGATTGCTTTCAATGGACTTTTGATAGAAACTTCTGAAATGAAGTTTTGCTATAAACTTTTGATTATAAACTTTTGATATATTTTTCTGAATCATTTGATATGACATCTTGTTCTGAACCTTGATCTGATATACATTGATAAACCTTGATCTGATATACATTGATATAAACCTTGATCTGATATACTTGAAATGAAACTTGACTTGAACCATCTGATATAAAACTTGAACTTGGACACCTGATACTTGATACTGGACCCTGACCCACAGTTTGATACTACGAGCCATTACTTATTTCACTAGGCATGAGGGTTTCATGTCCATGCCATTGATGCACCGATGACATGACTCTAGGGTAGAAGAGTGATGACCTACCCCGTCCCTGATTTTATCTGTTATGTAGGAGAAGAATCTGGCCTTCTAGGGCGCATGGATGCATCCTAGATTTGATCTGTTTTCTGTTTATCTGTTATATATATCTGGTGACTGATGGTGTGTACGCTACACGTCTTTCACATATCTGGGAGCTGATCACTCCATTTGATACATGAGGACACCCCTCATATTATCTGGTTACTTGAGAGGTATCCCCTCTAGATTGCTTACATGGTTACATTGTTATGATATTATCTGTTCTGGGCTCGTAGTGGATTACTATTCCTTTACCCTTACCTTGTAACCTTTTTCTTTCCCTTTACTCTTATTCATTTATTTATCCCTTAACTCATATTATATCTGCATGACCTCTATTTCTGTTACTTGTACTTTTCTCTTCTACTGCTTTGTTATCGTTATATCTGTTCACTGAGCTCTCGTAGCTCAGCCGCATTTCTTTTCCTGCGGCAGGTTTTAGTAGGAAGCTGGGGATGAGTGGAGAGTACCTTAGACTTAGAAGGCTATACTTGATAGATTTTCTGGATTAGAGATGACTAGAAGAGTTTAATCTAGACTTAGTATTTATTGTAATCCGCATTGTAACCTTGTAGTTTCAGTATTTCATTTGTAACCTTTGAGATTCTTGTATTACCATAGATGTATGCTTTGGTTTGATCTGATATGAAACCATTATTGTGATATCTTTCCCTTATCGGGTTGGGGTGTTACAATTTATGGTATCAGAGCAAGTTCTTGGAACCTTCGATCATAAGTCCTAATATCATTTCCTTTCACCACTAGGCAATAAAAGTCATCCTCCACCTTCCTGATTTCAGTACGTGGGCAATATTTCTTCAACATTCTTCGTTTGAAGTCAGCCCAAGTGATTTGGTAGGCTTCCTCTAGGCCCATATTCTGAGCGGTAGAGTTCCACCATGATAAAGCATCTTCCAGTAGAGTGTTCATAGCAAACGAGACCTTGCAGTTATCAGAACATCCGCTTCTCGTGAACACAGTCTCAGAACGCTCAAACCATCGAGCAAGTTCAGTCACTCCTTCAGTACCCTTAATGTAGGTTGGCTTGCAAGCCATGAAGTCTTTGTAAGTGCACTTGCGAGCCACAGATGTCTCGCCTTCTCCAGTTGGCCTGTGATGCTACGGAACGTGCCATAGCCGCCGCTTGCTTTCCAGTGCTGCAGCAACACTATCGGCGATCAACTTTAGGATAGCAGCTGGGGTCATGGTGGTTGCGGGGGTTGTTGTCGTTGTTGTTTTTCTTCGAGGAGCCATATTTCTATAAATATCACAATTGCACACTTTAGAAATCATGATCAACATAACCAAGTGAGATATCGTAACCAACTTCATATTAGTCGAACACATACATCATCATAAGCAAAACCATATCAATCATAAATAATCATCACGAAATGTCTGAATACAATCACAACACACATGGAATTTAAAATGAATCATAATATGGCGATGTATAAGAGAGAATCACAGCACACAAACGAAAGAAAGCAACCATAATAACATAGATTAGTACCGGTACATAGTAATCATAACCAACAATAAAGTTTTAATAATTTGCTACGTTGTTTACCAAGAACAACACAATACAAGATTATTAATGCCACGCAGGGCAAGCTAAGATGTCACTACTACAATAGCACATGGATAGTCTATGAAGTACCAGGTGCGTCCCCTGGTCCGCGCTGTAATCCTCTGACTATCTCGGTCAGCTCCTCCATCCTCCGATCCCTGATCCTCTCTCTGGCCTGCATCTCTCCAATCGTACCCCTGAGGGTGTGGATGGTACTGTTGGCTGCTGCCAACCTCTCAGTCTGGTGCTCGAGCATCTGCTGCATCATCACTACAGTATCCCTCAGCTGCTGTAACTCATAACTCTGTGCATCCAGTCGATGTCCAAGCTCAGTAATGATCTCCCTATCCTCCTCCAACTGTGTGCCCAACAAATCGAATACCTCCTCCATAGCTAAACTGCACACTATGAGGTTCTGAACCTCCTCCTGGATATTCTCGACCCGCTCGGGAGATATGTCAACAATCAAACTCAGAAGCTCATCGATAGGATCCTCATGCCGGACAAGTCTGGCGGCCAGTAGTGGGACGGTATGGTGCATGGGCTCTCCTGTAACTGGAAGGACAGCTGACGAACTCTCTCCCAGCTCTGAAGCTCTAGGGGCTCCCTCCTCAAGTCTCCAGCGGCGAATACAATCCAACAGGAACGACCACCTGCGAGCATCAACTCTCCTATGAAGTCTAGGATAGGCTGCAGCCTCAGTAGCAGCCTGAACATATGGATCAGATGGTGAAGGACTCAAGTGATGTGCTCTCTCAAGAGAGGGCAAGGGAACACTCTGAGCACGAATGGGGGATGATAGGGGAACAGTGGTGGTCTGGGTGTAGAACACAGTAGGTGGTGGTATGGGGGATGGTGAATCCTCTGGTGAGAGTGGTGATGTGAAGGTCGGGAGCATGTAAGGGTGGGGCTGTGGTACTGAGGGTGATGGCTCAGGAGAAATGGGTGGTGGTGTAGGTATGAGAGCTGGTAGTGGTGGTACTAGGGCTGGTGGCGTACGTACTCGTTTCTGAGCAGTATAAATATAGGTGCGACCATTAGGACAGTACTTAAATCTCTTCCTAAAAGGGGCTGGCTCATATGGCTGAAGGACTCTGACTCGCTTGCACCGGCGGACCGGTGCAGGCAGGAGTGGTGGTGGAATGGATGCAGCTGAATCAGAAGAGTCTGACTCGGATGAATCATCATCAGCCTCTGACCCAGAGGAGTAGTGAGGGGACGGTATGATTGGAAGTGGTGGTGAAGGAACATCATCAGCAGATAGGAACTGCTGGGACTCCATGTACTGGTCATAGAGCAGCCACTGATCATAGGTCATGGGAAAATAAAGGTGGGGTAGTAGGTGTGACAACTGGTGTTGGGGCGACTTCTCCCTCCTCAAAGGGTTCCGTCTCCCCTGAGGCCACATTGGATGGGGAAAGGGCTGGGACGATGGGTGAAACAGGTAAGGTGTCATCGGTGTCAATGTCAGATAAGATAATAGTGGGAATAGAGGGTGATGCTGGTAGGGCGTCATCACTGTCAGATAGAATAATGATAGGGGGCGACATGGTACTGCAATATCCCAATAGTAAATATAAGTCATTTAATTCGAATAATGTTAAATATTTACTATATTTACTAATCATGATGTCTAAAAATTATGCATCATCTGCTAAGCAAATCTCAATGCATGATGTTTGGTAAAGTGTTGGCACGGAGGGTATAAGGTAGTAATGTGTAAATAGTTTGTTTTTGAAAATGTGGTTATAGTCCAGTGTTTTGAAAATCACTTGGTTCTCTATAACCATGGCTCTGATGCCAATCTGCAACACCCCGAAAATCGTAATGAAGCAGCGGAAGTCTAATTGGGGTATTACATCTCAGATCATAGCCACAATTATAGAAAACGACTCGAAAGAGACGTTTTGAGAAAATTTAATTATCATTCATCAATTAAAATCAGAGTTTGCAACAACGGTTCCATAACATTTAATAGTACATAATGAAAATGTTTAAGTTAAAATGAATGATAACATTATTTTGGACGTCGTCCAAAAGAGGCCCTAATCCACTCCGTGCCATTTATGCTTCTTAGATACCTGAGATAAAACATGCTAAAAGGGTCAACACAAATGGGGCGTCGACTTCCAATAGATCTATTCACTAAATTCGCGTTCACTCGCAAGTGATTAATGGTTCATGATATGAGGGACTTTTGGCAAGGGTGGTAACTTATTCAATATTAACTTAGCAATATCAATCAGGATAGCATACAGAAAATACTTGTGTTCAGATTTATAGCATGTATCTCCCCACGGGATTTGAAAACATAGTAAAAAGTGGGACTATGAACTCACCTCAGTGTAGTAGTAGTCTGAAATGCAATAGAGTCAAATGGTAGGTGGTAGTTCCGACGCGTGACCTAGATTAGTATGGCATAATTTAGTTTGCAGTTCTGATTTAAGACTCGATGAACGTAATTAAGTTTAAAAGTTTTCAAAACATTTACGTTATTGTTGCTTGTGTTAACCATTTACTTCACGGCGTAAATATTGTTGACGTATAATGGTTTTTATTATTTCGTTTAGTCATTTTTTTCATAATTTTAATAACTAATATATGACATAATAAGTGGCTTCGTTAATTTTTATTCGAAATGGTCTACATATTTTCATTTAATCCCGACGACAACTTAACAATTTAAATGTTCCAAATTATTAATTGGGCCGTGGGTCATCTTATACGACAGTAGGGGGGGGAAGTCCAATGGAGGTCTGTTTTCTATGGGCTTTCCAGCGAGCCTGTGGGCTCACATGTAGGCTTCTAAGTCTGCTACGAAGCAATAGTTCATGAGGGGTTTATGGGCTTTACTCTAGCCCATTCCTTAATTGTTATCTAAGTTTTATATTTCTTAATGTGGGCTCTAAGTGGGCTTGTTTTGTGGCCGGTGTTCGCCTGGTATTTCATTTGTAAGTAAAAGATTTTCAGTGTCAAGCATTCCATTTGGCAGCTTCGTATAAGACTTTCACTAGGCACTTTTGTATGTTATCTAGTCGAACCTGGGCTTTACTTGATAATCCAAGCTCTAGTACTACTCGAGCTCAAGTCCATTAGGTGTTCAAGTGGTAAATTATGCAAGCCTTGTGGCTCGTTTGGGGTCGACAAGAGGTATATTTAGTGATCTCTAAGGACAAGTTCTAAGGGTGCTATATTCGTGCTTCTTCTAAGCCTAATGAAGGCTGTTTTTGGTGTTGTTTGTGTGTTAAACCTCATTTCAATCTAAGTTCTATATCCCAAGTTTTCGAAGTTACGTCTTTGCCACATTAAGGTGGTTCGATTGTACTTCAACTCCCCAACACAACTTCATCTTATAATTCTTCTAATCTACTCTAGCACTCAAAACCATTCGATAATCCACTGTCTTGGCTATACTAACTATGGCTCGAATGTTTCACCATTCCACAACACAACTCCAATTACCTTCTTCCAAATCTAGTCCTAACACATAAAACCCATTCGACATTCACTACAAAAAAACAGGCTTTCAGAGACTGAATTTCTAGGGACTGATATATCAGTCGCTGATACATAGCATCGGTAAGTGAAACATCAGTTACTGATACTTTTAAGGACTGACCTTTTATTGACTGATTGCGGTGACTAAAAATCAGTCCTCGATTCAGTGACCCCATATCTGAGACTAAATTTTAGTTACTAATATGCCTGTACGGGAAAAAAATTGGAGGCAAATTTGTTAGTGACTGAATAAGGGTGACAATTCAGTCCCTAGTACATGTACATCATATCTAATACTAAATTTCAGTTACAAATATATTTGCGCAATAAAAAATCTTGGCGGAAAATTTGTTAGTGACTGAATTATAGTCACAGTTCGGTCCCTAATACATGGAGATCATAACTAAGACTAAGTTTCAGTTACAAATATGTCTACCCAATAAAAAGGTTTGGAGGGAAATTTTTTAATGACTGAATTTCAGTCACAGCTGCGTCCCTATTACATGGACATCATACCTAAGACTAAAATTCAGTTACAAATATGTTTGCGCAATAAAAAAAGTTTGGAGGGAAATTTGTTAGTGACTGAATTTGAATCACAACTCAGTCCCTAATACATGGACATCATAGCTAAGACTTAAATGTATAAAAATAGATTAAAACGGACTAAAACGTTTAAAAATGGTCGAAAACTTATAAAAACGGACGAAAACATTTAAAATCAGACGAAAACGTATCAAAATGGAAGAAAACGTATAAAAATGGACGTAAACGTAAAAAAACAGTCTAAAACGGATGAAAACGTATAAAAACGTTAAAATATAACAGACAAAAACTGATGAAAACATAAAAATACGGATGAAATCGTATACAAACGGATGAAAACATATAAAAACGTAAAAAAACGGACTAAAATGGATGAAAACGTATAAAAACATAAAAAAAGAGACGAAAACGTAAAAAAACGGACGAAAACGTAAAAAACGGACAAAAACATATTAAAATGTAAAAAAAGGACGAAAATGTATAAAAACGGACGAAAACGTAAAAAAAGGACGAAAACGTATAAAAACGGACAAAAACAGATAAAAACTGACAAAAACGGACGAAAATGGATTACCGACAGAATATACGGTTCTATATATTGTAATGTACTACACTTGTTTTTAAGACCTACATATATTTGTATCGTTGTTAGTAATTGTAAGTTTGTATATAAACCTATTTACGGATTGCTATTTATGTGTAACACTTAGGGGTTCACGCACGAAACCTCGGTTTATACCCCCGTGACGTAGGAACTCGAGCAGAATTCAAGTTTCAGACGTTCATAACATCTTTAGTATTCACCGATGGCTTTCATTTTGAGTGTTGACAATTTAAGACGTGTAATCGGGATAATGACATCAATCAGTTGCTTCATCGAGCGCGACATCCCTTTTAAAGAAACGACTATTACGTTCTTACCATATATAATAAGTCGTGGTGTCTATAGCAATCGTCAATCCACTATACTATACACACCACTTCCATTCAAGATAATAACAAGAAAGTTGCATATAGGCATATAGCCAATCAACGCACTCTACTTTACACACCACGTGGACCATCATATTGCCTTTACGTGTTCTCACACCCCTAAAGGTCTCCTTATAAATACTATACCATTTTCTCAAAATGGATCAAGCTAATCCCAAGCAACATATCCTGCCTTGGGAACTCCACATTCAAGTCTATTATCCTCTAGGGTAATTGACACAAACCAACTGAGTCGACTCGTGAGCGTTACCCCAACTCGTGACTCTTGTCACATTTTGGGGTCTTTACTGAACGTGGGAAACCGAACGGTCAACCAACCTAAACCATACGTAATTGTTGAGTTTATCCATATTTACTTTCATCTATCACTAATACAAAAATGGGTTTTAGTCACACATGTTGATTTTTGAACGGCCACACAGTAACTTTTTTATGTGACTAAATGTATCAGAATAAAATAAACAGCCACACTTGATCCGACTTGTGTGACCATTTCGGAATTACATATGAGGCTACAACCACACATTTGAATATTTTCGTGACTAGAGGTTTCTGGTAATTTTTTTATTTTATTATTTAGTCACTTATAATTTAAAACGTATGACGGATATGTATTTAAAAGTGACAAATATATGTCACACACTTGAACATGTGACCAAATTTCATATATGATCACACTAAGATATTTCATGTGTTAAATTTATATGTAATATTTTACATGTCCCGCACTTAATTTTTCCCAAAGTAAAATTTCCCTCTCAAAACTTTTCACTAGCTCAGCCTAAATTTTTAGCCAAAATCAAATTGCCCCGCTTAAAATTTTCCCTAGCCTAAAATTTTCCCCAAAATCAAATCAAATTGGCCATCTTTTATCTTCTCTTTTCTTTCTCAGAGATCTCACACATGTTATCCCAAAAATCAAATCTATCTCATACCCCTCTCCACCGCCACCCTTCACCGCCTCACACGCCGCCTCCCGACTGACCACCACCTCCACAGCCGCCTCAGGTGTCGTTTCACGCCACCAAGAACAATAAAGGTTGTAGAGGTTATACTTGGCTTTAGATGGTGATGTTAGGGTCTCATTTGGTTCGAGTTTATCTCCACCGCCACCTCCCTTCCATCTTTTTCTCCTCGTTTCTTTGGTATGATCAATCTTGACCTTGTTTGTTACTATCCTTATCTAAAACCGAATATAAAAACGAGTTAATAGATTTTTGTGGTTAAAAACGGGATTAAAAAACGTTTTTGGTATTTTATTCGTATGGTAAACAAATTAAACAAGTGCTTGTTTGGTTTTGATTTGGTATACGGGTCGGGTAAAACCCGTTTGAGTTTCGGGTAAACCCAGTTAGTGTCTCGGGTTCAGATTTAGATGTGTTAATCTAATTTAGTTATGTTCATTAGGAGATACTCATGGTTTTGAAATGTAGTGAAAAACTAAATGGTGGTTAGTTGACTGAACCCTCAACTGAAACTAATAAAAAGGAGCTTAACCTAACCTAACCATGCCTTCACTATCCAATCTATCTGAACCCTCAACTGATTTATTATTATTTGAGAAATATTGTTACATACATGATTTGTTTTTGATGTTTTTTGGTTTACTAGGTTAATTTGTATACAATATAAACATTTGCTCTTCAAGTTTTGATTGATTACATTTTGAGAAATAAACTACTCAAACTTGCTATGGAGTGACTGAGAAATGCATTGTTATTAATAATTTTTTGAAGACCGGGAAAAGTAGGGTATAAATGTCATATGTGAACTGTTTTGTCAATGGTTTTGAGTTGAATTTGTAGTAGTTGATTACGTTTTGAGAAATACTGTGTGGGTTTTTTAAGGCTGAGGAGTCTATGAAGAAAAGTAAGAAGAAAAAGCTGAAGACTGATACTGCTGAGGTAGATGAAGTGATGGCTGAGGTTATAGCGGAAAATCCTAATGCGGTTTCCAAGTTTAGGATTTCCGAGCCTTTGAAGAATGCTTTGAAGGCCAAGGGGATTGAGGCGTTGTTTCCTATTCAAGCTCAGACTTTTGATTCTGTCTATGAAGGTCTTGATTTGATCGGGAAAGCTAAAACTGGCCAGGTATTAATTTGCTGCAGTGAAAAAGTTATATTTAAGGGATTAGTTTTGGCTTTTAATTTGACATTAACTTCGTTAGTTGTATTAAAAAATTAAGATAAAAAACTGTATTAAGTTGGCTTATGAAGCAGCTAATAAAGTTTTGTTTTTGATTGCACAGGGGAAAACTTTGGCCTTCATTTTGCCAATATTGCAGTCCCTAACAAATGGACCCGAGAAAGCATCACGTAAGACTGGGTACGACAGAGCACCTACAATTCTCGTGCTTTTACCCACAAGAGAATTAGCAAAGCAGGTATTAATGATGCTGAAGTTTAAGTTATTAAGAGCTATTTTTAAGTTTTTGTTCTTTCTTTTATAATGCGTTGCTTATTTATCTGCAAGATGCTAAGAATATTTATATTTTGTTGTGTAGGTGTTCACAGACTTTGAATACTACGGTAAGTCTGTGGGGTTGAGTGCGTGTTGTTTGTATGGTGGAGGAGGAGCATCGATTGGTCCTCAAACCACACAATTGAAAAGAGGGGTGGATATTGTTGTAGGAGCAGTTGGCCGTGTTAAGGTTGCTACATGACTCCTCTTTATAATAAATTATCAACTTTTTCTACAACAGTTATTTCAGGTGTACCTGATATCTCTTTTGAGTGAATCTTGATGTAATTTGATAATGATGTGCAGGATCACATTGAGAGAGGCAATCTTGATTTGAAATCATTGAAGTTCCGTATCCTTGATGAAGCCGATGAAATGTTGATGCAAGGTTTTGTTGAAGACGTGGAATATATTTTAAGTGAGTATTATTTCCTATATATTCTGATTTGATCACATAATCTACTGTTATTGTATGCGGCTAAATCTACTTCTTCTTTCTTTGAAGGCAAGGTGAACGATGCTACCAAGGTTCAGACAGTTCTGTTTAGTGCAACTCTACCATCTTGGGTGAATCATGTACGTTTTATGACTATCTTTTCACATGGTTGATGGTTATAAATTTGGAGTTCATGACATATTATTTTCAGCATCTGTTTATTTGACACATTAATGAATTACATATTTGTGATCCTCTTTTGTTTCTTCAGATTGCAGCGAAGTTTTTGAAGTCAGACAGGAAGATTGTGGATCTTGTTGGTCTTAAGGTAATGAAGGCCAGCGAAAGTGTGAGGCACATCAACATGCCTTGCTCTTGGAATGCGAGGTCCCATGTTATTCCTGATATTATTCGCCATCATAGCAGGTTCTTAAACGCAAACAGACGGTCATTGCTTTCTATCCAGGATCCACAGGTAAATTAGCTATATCTTTAGCTTGCTTTTTTATTATTAAGAAACTTAGGTTTCAAGTTGCTTGCTAACTGTACATGTAAAGTTATGGTTGATGTGTTCTTTTTGAATCTGATAATAGGCTCCCGAGAACGATATAGGAAAAAATTCTTTCAACTATTTCCAGGTTAGTCTGATGTAACACTCAACTTGACACATTGCTTAATGCAAGTCCTCGACAACTAGTTTTTTATATTAATTCTATTGTTTTTATGGATCTGACTTGAAGATATCTCTACTAAAGGTAGTAACTGTGTATGACTTGTATGTTTCAGCATGCTGCTAGACTGGACAGTGAGATTATCTATGATCGGGACTTTGACTATGATTATTTTGGATTTAAAACCCTTGAGAGATCTTATCTCTTGAATATTGAAGGGGAAGGTTGTTGAAAGGCCTCAGCATAACGAGGGTTGCTGTTGGGATTCACAAGGATGATATTGCCCCTCTTCATGACGATGTTGTTCACATAGTTGTAATGTATAACATTTTTATCTATGTTGTTTTGTATAGACACGCAATTTTCTTCCGGATTGTTGTGCTTGTTGGCGTCTATATAAAATGTTAAGGTTTTTAAACATTGTTTGGGTTTGGTGTAAATAAAATTGTTTCGGTTCATTGGTGCATTTTTTAATTTTGTTTGTACATAGTGTGTTTGGTTGCCAAAGCCTTTTAACAGCGACTGATTTGGTGATAATTTGAAACTAATTTTCAGTCACCAAAAGTAGCAAATCATAGACTGAGATCGTTTGTATTCTGTGACTAACAATCAGTCTTTAAAGCCTTTCATCGGAGACTAACCAGTTTTTAAATCCTATTATTAGAGACTGATTTGGTACGATAATCAACAAAACAACGAAACGTATTAGGGACTATCAACAATGTTTATGGACTAATTTTCAGTCCCGAAATTCATGTGTTGGTAACTGATCTAACATAGTATTGGTGACTGACTTTTCAGTCGCCGATAATATGCATTGGGGACTGAAATAACATGATACCAACCCATGGAAATAAGGACTGACTTTTTTATTTTGGTGACTGATCTCTGGTCCTCGTTGGTTCGATACAACAAGGACTGAATTTCAGTTGATAACGTCACTTTCCGTAACTAAGCTTCTATCACTGATTAGTGATTAGCAAAATCAGTCCTTGATAGACCATCCGTAACTAATCATGGTGTATCGGAGACTGATTTTTCAGTCTCTGAAAGCCTGTTTTTTTGTAGTGATTCCAAAGTCAAACCCTTATTCGACCCATTTTCAACATAACTAGTATCTTTCCATTCAACTTCCTAATCAAGGGTTTCTAAATATATTAATTCGACAATAATCACAACAATTTTACTAAGTCTAATGTATCCTCTATTCGACCTAATTTCAAATCCTTATTAACGATTCAAGAAAAAGTATAACAAAGTAAGGATCAACAATTGACCTGATAACTTTGTGGGTGTTCAAACACTATGATGAACCCTCCAAATCCGATTCGAATAGCTCCAAAATTTACCACCACAGCCTCCTATTTGAACCACTTGTTGCCCTAGATTTTGAGAACTTCTCAATCTTTGGGTGTGTTTGAAAGAAGCGTGATTCGAATAAACCACCGGAGGTGCGGATATATGGTTAGAAATGGAGTTAGGCTCCATACCACTTTCGGATTGTTGGAGAATCAACCACCCTATTTGGTGTGATATCACTATACTTATACTTCTACTCGCTATGTAATCCCGTGAAGGTGAAGGAGACAAATTCCTAAGGTCAAAGCTTATTAATGGAGGATGGTGACGGTTCCTGGTTAGGGGAAATGGTGTGGACGGCGACAAAAAGAAAGAGGTGGGAGAAGTAGGGTTTGGCAGGGATTTTTGGGAAGGAGTGAGTGAGAGGAGGAGTGTATAATTTTATTTAAGTGTATAGATATGTATGAGTGTTTATTTAAGAGTATAGTATTGTATATTTTATTTAAGTTGTGTGAATTTTTAGAAGTTTTTTAAAGGTAAGGTGGGTAAACTAAATACCCAAGCCCCGCTAAACAGTATCAAGTCTGGATCCGTCCTAAAATGTCTCTAATCCGAGAGTTTATATTTTTAGAGTCGTCAGGTATTATTTACGATATTCTCCGAGTCCTCAATTATTTTCTAATATTTCTTAACTTTCTGTCTGTTCCTGGTTTTAAATTATTAGACCTATGCCATACTATCACGGTGTCGGAACGCATGCGGTTCCAGTAAAAATGGAACGTGAGTTTTGCCACATTGTTCGTTTGGCAATATCGTTTGTTGTTTCTCAGTTTAAACAGAGCAAAACTTTAAATGCGAAAATGAATAAAATGACTTGAATAAAACTTCATAATTGATTACTTCGAGTTTACAGGAAATTAAAGACTTGAAAAATTACGGGTTATTACAAGACTGCCTGTTACACACAAAACAGATCCATCATTGTCAAGAGACATAGCAAAACTCCTTATGAGTTATTCAAGGGAAGAATCCCTGACATCAGCTACTTTCATGTCTTTGGGTGTCCTGTGTTTATTTGTAATAACAAGGATCACTTAGGAAAATTTGATGCCAAAGCTGATGATGGATACTTCCTAGGATACTCCCTTGTCTCAAAGGCCTTCAGGGTGTTCAACACTAGGAGACAGCATACTGAGGAAACATTTCATGTTACCTTTGATGAGAGCACTGATGCAATCAGTATCTCTAACAACTCAGTGGAAGAGATAGGTATTGATGAATCATCAAGATACCCTCCTGATGAACATCATACTTATAATGGTCCTTCCACTCAGTACCATGCAAATGCTGACATCTCCTATTACATCATTCCCCACAACCTTCCTTACCCAACCATCATTGAGTTTATTGAAGCACAAAGTACTGATGAATTCATTCAGTCAGTACAAAGTGCTCAGGTACTAAACAATCACAGTGATGAGTCAACCCACTCAGACACTCAAGATGCTGAAGAACATCATGTCTCTGATCCTGATCCTACCCATCAGGCCTCTACAAGTTCTAATCAGTTTCCAAGACCTCAGGACAGTTGGACTAGGTCTCAGGATATAGAACTTGTCAATATAATTGGTGAGCCTACTGAAGGCATGCTCACAAGAAGCATGGCTGCTGAACTGAGAGCAGCCTCAGCCAATGAATGCCTATTTGTGGACTTCATTTCCACAATTGAACCCAAAAGTGTTAAGGAAGCACTAAATCATCTAAGTTGGGTTCAAGCCATGAATGATGAACTGGAACAATTTGACAGAAACAAGGTAATGACCTTGGTCAAATTTCCCGAAGATGTTTTAGTCATTGGCCTGAAATGGGTATTTAAAAACAAATCTGATGAAAATGGTATAGTCATTAGAAACAAAGCCAGACTTGTAGCCAAAGGCTATAATCAACAAGAAGGCATTGACTATGAAGAAACATTTGCACCAGTAGCAAGGATGGAGGCCATCAGGATCTTCCTTGCTTTTGCTACATACATGAACTTCAAGGTGTACAAAATGGATGTTAAAAGTGCATTCTTAAATGGCTCACTGAAAGAAGAAGTTTATGTTCAGCAACCTCCTGGATTTGAAAGCCATGAGTTTCCTGACCATGTCTGCAAGCTTAACAAAGCCCTTTATGGACTGAAACAAGCTCCCAGGGCATGTTATGAGACTCTTTCAGCCTTCCTGATCCAAAACAAATTTGTCAGAGGCAAGATAGACAACACATTGTTTATCTACAAGACAAATAATGATGTCATACTAGTACAAGTGTATGTTGATGACATCATCTTTGGCTCAACAAATTATAAACTTTGCAAACAGTTTGAAAAACTAATGGCAAAGAAATTTGAAATGAGCATTATGGGAGAACTGACTTACTTCCTTGGTCTACAAATCAAGCAGACTGATAAAGGAACCTCTATCAGTCAAGAGAAGTATGTTAGAAGCCTACTGAAGAAGTATGAGCTCAGTGATTGTGCCTCAGTCAAGACTCCCATGGTACCCCCAAACAACCTTGGTCCTAATCTTACTGGAAAACTAGTGAATCAAACTCTTTTTATAGGAATGATAGGATCACTGATGTATTTACTTGCATCAAGGCCTGATATCCAATTCTCAGTCTGCTTATGTGCCAGATATCAATCTGACCCAAGAGAAACTCATATCACTGCTGTGAAAAGGATATTCAGGTACCTGAAAGGTACTCCAAACCTTGGATTATATTATCCAAAATGTTCAGGCCTTGATCTTAAAGGATACTCAGATTCTGACTATGCTGGATGCAACATGGACAGGAAATGCACCTCAGGCTCCTGCCAAATTCTTCGTGGAAAACTAGTCTGTTGGAGTGCTAAGAAGCAACAATCAGTTGCCATGTCCTCAGATCAAGCTGAATATGTTGCAGCAGCAAGTTGTTGTGCAAATATACGCTGGATGAAAAGTCAACTCAGTGACTATGGAATACTGTACAAGATGGTTCCCATCTTTTGTGATAACACAGGTGCAATTGCCATCTCAAATAACCCAGTTCTTCATCAGAGAACAAAACACATTGATATTAGATATCACTTCATCAGGGACCATGTCATGAATGGTGACATAGAATTACACTTCATTCCTACTGAATATCAGCTTGCTGATATATTCACCAAGCCATTGGATGAACCAACTTTCACCAGACTGAAAGCAGAACTAGGAATGTTGGATATTGAGAATCAATCCACTGATTGACTCCATCCAAATATGTGTAAATTCTGATAACCCAAGTCCCTGACTCAATGTGTTCTTCAGTGAGAAAGGTCACTGAACTTCAGGAACTAAACCCAAGTTCCTGAACCTTTAATCCTCAGGAATTAAACCCAAGTTCCTGAATTCTTGGTCCTCAGGAACTAGACCCAAGTTCCTGAACCCTTGAACCTCAGGAATTAGACCCAAATTCCTGAACACTAGAACCATCAGTGACCAAACCCAAGTCCTGACAATCACGTTCACTGAATGAAAAGTCATTCAAGGTCCTCAAAAGACATTAAATACTAACTTAAATGCTCTAAGTACCTAGTTAGTAAATGTCCGAGGTTGGTAACTGAATTCTTATTTAATATAAGAATATTTGTTCTTTTGCCTTTCTGGCTTCCACCTCTGGGCCCCCACATTCCCACTTGGCATTAAATGTCTCTCCAATCACATTACAGATATGTGATGACTCACCTCTGCATATTACACTTTTGCAGAACTGCTCAACAGTTCACCTTGACTGTTGCGCCAAACCAGGGAAAGTGGAGTGGTGGCATTAAATGTGGATCCCTAAACATTTTATTCAAAACAGTTTCTAAAAATTCTTTTTTGAATAAATAAAATCCGCTTAATACCCAAATTACCCTCCACTTCTCTTCCTTATAAATACCCCATGCAAAAACAACACACACATGTTTTTAGAAATCTTAAGCAAAATTTTGCCCTTTTCTTTCAAAAACTAAATCTTATGTGTGTGTTCTTAGGCTTTAGAAACCCAGAATCATTTGTTAACCCAGACCTACCAATACAAATGGCTTCTTCTAATGCTATCATATACGCCCCTAATGTGGAATTCATATTAGAGGGTGTAGACCTCACCAAGAACAATGTGGTAGGAAACTTTGCCTATCCACAAAAGTTCTTTGCCTACAAGAATGTAGTGAAGTATCTTCAAAACTGCTTTCTTGCTACGACATTCACCAAGACCCCCTCAGTTATCTACCATGACTATTTGAGGGAATTCTGGTGTACTTCAGTGGCAACCAACCCTGAGGACACCAAAGAATCCATCATCACATTCACAGTGATGAATGGGAGAAGGACCCTTTCCCTGGATTATAAAACCTTCATCAAGGCCACTGGTCTTGGTTTCGCTGAGTCCTTTGAGCCCAACCCTACTGACCAAGAGGTTAAAGCAGAATTGCTTTTTCTAGGACCTCATGACCCTAAGCGGCCTGAAATGGCCGCTGGAGCCTTATTGGAGAAGGCTCCAATAGTTAAAACCTGGTTCCACCCTATCTAGAGGATCCTGATGACCTTCATCATTCAGGTCCTTGGAGGGAATAAATCCTCCACGGAGCAGTTGAACTCATCACAACAATTGATGTTGTTCAGTCTCCTAGAGGGTAGAAAAATCGATATCGGAGGAATAATCTTCCGAGACCTCGTTGCCAAGCTATCAAGAAAACATAGGCAAAGAAATATGTCCTATCCTAGGTTTATTTCCTGTGTGCTTCAGGATCTATTAGGCCCTGACTATGTTAGGTCTGACGTTGAAGGTTCAAAACTTGACGTCCTACATAAGACCAATTATACTAGTGGCATTCCTGAGGTACAACCCATTGCCCTGACTAAATACATGCTGGTGGTTATTTAGGGGGAGAATGCTATTTCTACAGTACCTTTACCTACAAAGAAGGTGAAGAAGACAAAGAAGGGTCAGTCCAGTAAAGTGGTTAGACCCAAACCACTCGCCACTGAGACTGATGCCCAGAACCAACTCAACCTTAAAAAGGGGTTGAATGTGGCCCAGACCTCTAAGACACCCACTACAGAGACCCCCCTGACCATAAAACAAAGGCCAACGGAGAGCACTGAGTAATCATCCTCAGTGTCCTCGGGCAAACCTTTTCCACATGTCCCTATTGACATACACAAGTTAGTAGGGTCAGGAACAACCACCCATTCACATCTCGATGAAGGAACTGACAAATCACAATCAGTTCCTGAGGGAGAAAAGGCTTCTAAATCCTCGGTGGGGCAGCACTACTCCACTGAGAAGGGGACCCATCACCAATCACATCCCGCTAATGTTCCTGAGCAATCACCCTCAGGATCTCAGGGAGTCCAGGATCCTAAATCCCCAAAAGGACAGTACAATCCTGATGGGAAGGGGGTATATCAATCTTCACAATCAGTGCCTAGTGATACTACTGGAAAAAACTCGTCAGTAGTTGAAGGCGCTAAGGGGGCAAAGACTCAGAGGGACAAAAACCACCCGCTGATACGGAACCCATAACCACCTCAGGCGCATCCATTCTCTCAGGAACTGCCCCCAAAAGTCAGGCTGAGCAATCAGTTTTTATGACTAGCCTGGATGATAAAACCAAATCAGTTTTTATGGCGGGGTCAGGACCTGGCCAAAACCAAGGCAAGACTTTTTATAAAGAGGAGCCGGTTAGCCTTTTTGAGATTGAGTGTATGGGGGATATTCAGGCTCTTCTTGATTCTGAAGATTCTGAAGATGAGCTCAAGGAAGAGAGTGTGGAGGAAATGTTTGAGGCTGGTGATGACATGGAGACTGATGTATAACTAACTGAGCAATCGCATCAGTCTTCTCCATATGGTAAAGAATCTGAATCTCAGGCTGATCATTCTTCAGATTCTGAATCATCATGCCCTCAAGAACTCAAAAAGTATGACAACATTCTTCCTCTTACTGAGAGGCAATTGGTCAAGTTCCTACAAAAGGCCAACAATGCTCTCTTCAATGGGCTAACTGAAGAAATTTTTGACCACCACACTGAAGCTGCTGTTCATTACGTCGATCTGATGGAATCAGTGGAATCCTATCATGATGATGTAAATGAGCACAAGTCATCTATCTCCTTCTCCCTGACAAATCTTGATTACAATATTAAGATGTTCAACGAGTCTCTAACCAACTTACAAAAGAGCGTTGAAACTATTCAAGAGTCAGTGAAAGATGACCATGCGCTTAACAGGAAAATTCTTCAGGCTTCTGAGACCTACCAGCAACAATCTACTCAGGTGGCTGAGCTGGTAAACATGCTGACTTCCTCAAATCTTCAGGGATTCAGCTCTAAAGTGGACTCCATCAGGTCTTCCCTGGGTCTTATGGAGTCCCACATGGCATCTTTGGCAAATTCTTCTTCTTCCTTGGCTTGGAATCTTGGGCCAAGGATGACTGCAATGGAGGCTTCTCAGGCTTCTCTTGAGGCTAAGGTCTCAACTCTTCAGAAGGACACCTCAAACATCAAGTCAATGATGACTGAGATTTATCAGGCCTTCAAAGATCAGACTCCCTCAACTTCATTGAGCGCACCAACTCTTGCTCTCACTATGGGTCAAGCAACAGTTGAGGGGGAGAAAGTCAAAGTCACTGAAAAAGAACAATCTCCTTCTCACACTGAGGGGGAGAATCCTGAAGAAACCCCATCTTCATCACACCAGGACAAAGGAAAAGGCATCCTCACAACCAATGAGCCTGAGCCTACAATCTTGGTGCCTGCTTCCAAGGAAAGAAGGCGAGACCCTGATGAGCCAATCAGGGTCCCTTATGAGGTCAAAGTAGTGATTAAACTTCTTACTAATGAGGAAGTCCAAGCTCATATGGAGAAAGAGGAGGCAATGAAGAAGGTAGCCGAAGAAGAAAGGGCGAGCAAGGCTGCTCTTATTTAGGTGGTTCATGAAGAGGCTGAGAAGATAGGTCTTGAGCCTAAAGAACTTGCTGGAAGAAAGGGTGGTGAGACCTTTGTGAAAGCTCAGACTGCTGAGATGATTTCTCTCAGGAAAAAGAGGGAAGAAAAGTTGAAAAGGACTGAGGAGATTAGGCAGAACAGGATTGAGAGATATCAGTGGGTCATGATAAACAGGTTGAAACCAGAACCAATCACTGATTTCAAGATTCATCAAAACACCAAGCCTGCCATTGTTACTGTCTACAGAGGTGCTGACATGAGAAACTTTGATGTTCATACCCCCTTCAGATTCGCTGACTTCGGGATCACTGAATTGGATGAGTTGGGTCCAATATTAGCGAAAAAATTAAATGTTGTGGTCCCTGGTCTGTTGAAGTCCCTGAGTCTAAGGTATGAAAGATTGGCAGAAACACCTCAGGAACTTGGTATTCCCTCTCCTCTTCTTGCTTCAGCAGAACTGCCTGCTCCCTCTCAGTCTTCCTCAAGAAAGAGAAAGAAGATTGAAGCTAAGCCTGAGATCAAGGTCCCTGGTCTGGATTGCAACAGAGCCCTCCCTGAAGGAGTTCCATTTAGGAACAACTTGGTCATCGAACAACCTGAAAGAGGTTTGTTCTTCACTGATGAGTTTGGAGACCCAACCTTCCAAAGATGGAGTGATATTGACCAATCAGGAATCAAGGCAATACTGGGTTTCCTCATGATGGCCTCACCAATCAAGACTCCTGAGAATGTGAGGTTCTGCCAAGACCTGAGAACAAAGATTCAAGAACATCTTGATCAGCATGAGCTTGAGTCCAAGAAGCCAAAGCTTGAAGCCTTAGGGTATAAGTTTGACTGAATCCGCCAACACCACTATCCCAGTACTATGTATAGTATTGTTAGGACTTGTAATAATATTAATGAGATGATGTTTTTATTATTTCATTGTCCTTATTTACTTTCTAGTACATTCAGTATGAGCAGAAGTCATTAGCTCACTCATTACTGATCAAAACACTTAGGAATAATTTATATCAAAATAGGGGGAGATTGTTGGGTCCATCAGTACCCAAGAATACTTAAAACAAGATTTGGACACAAATTAACTAAGTGTAAATTAAACCGAGAACAATTCAAGTCACTGAGTGAACAGTCACTCAGTGAGTCATCTTCAGGATGCTTAAGGCGAATTCGGGAAGAAGGATTCACTACTCAGGTAGGCGGTACTCCCTGAGTAGGACTTAAGCCAAAGAAGAAAATGATGGTTCAGTGAGTGTTGGACAAGAACTCACTGAACCCCAGTCTCCTCAACAACAATAAGTGATTGAAGACTGAAGAAACCAATGCCTGAAATAAAGGCGGGAATAAGTGGGAAGTATTTGAGAAGATAAGAAAGTCAGACCAAACAGTCTTATCTTGTTAGATACCAACCTTCCCAAAAACGGCTAAAAGTCATGGAGTGTCAGACCAAACACTCCTAAAGACTTTTAGTCCATTCCTATTGGTTCTTGGAAATGACAATTACTGTTGTAATGGTCAGACACGCTTCCTCAACAAGTTGAAGTATTTTTAATCACTTTTACTCTTTTATACTTGTTTATAAATAGGTTCAGAAGGAGAGAAGTTAAGTGTGTTTTGTACATTGAAAGCCGTAGACTTTTGTAAAACAACTTCTCTCCTACAAAGAGTAACCAGTCCTTGAGATAGCTCAGTGAGGCACATTGTTACCACTTAAGCATAGCTTAAGTTTAGATACGAGACACCATACCTTGTCAATTCAATCCCAAGTGTTTGTTCCGCAAAACACTTGGGTAATAGATTCTTTGATTCATTTCTAATAAGAATTTAAACGTTGAAAAATACTTTGTGTTTTTACATTTACGTTTCATTAACTGATAGAAAGAATTGAATCATTACATTGTATTAGTCATAAAAACAAATAGATTAACTTTCTAGTTAACTCTAAGCGTGTTAAGGGACCAACACATTTCGTTTGACGTTTAGTTTCCATTGTAATTGTAATTCAGTCACTCTAATTACATCAAGTGAGAGAATTCAAATTATATACCAAGTTGGATGAAAAGTTTTGAATTATGTTGTAATTCAGAATTTTTTACTTTAAAGCATCAGTATTTATAAATTATTATTATTATTATTATTATTATTATTATTATTATTATTATTATTATTATTATTATTATTATTATTATTTATTATTATTATTATTATTATTTAATAAAAAACATCACTTCATTAGAATAAAATAGGATTTACAAGAAATTAGAGGGGAGCCGAGATACTAACTGGGCTCCCACTCCTTTAGCTATCGCAAAGCTAATCCTATTAAAGATATGAGCAGCGGCTCGTGATCCGATGTCTTGAGTTACTGAGAAATTTCGGATCCGTTTCAGTAGGGTTGCTGCATCCTTCCCAAGTTCCCCCAAGGAAGAGAATGAGAAGGAAAGAAACCCATATCCAATGTCGGCGCATTTGCTCTCATATTTGACACGCTTGCGCTGTGCTGCCTCGACCACCACTCGTCCTGGCACAAAATCGACCATACCCGATTGCGTCAAAGGAGACGACCCTGTCAAATCGACACAAACATCCTGCCCACCATCCCAAGAATAGAGCAATATATCAGTTGGGCGTAAGCTTTTGTCTCTTTCTCCACAAAGACCACTGTCAACTTCTTTGCGAGCCGAGATCCCAGACCGAGAGCAAATATCAGCAAGAGTGTCGCGCACCACGTTGTGTCGATGCTTGAAACCAATAATACCAGCACATGACACAGCATGATACCCGTAAATGTCTCCCGCAAATAGCCTGGAACAAGCAGAGCACGACATCTGGATCGAGAAAAGGGGGACACCCAGGCAGTAGCATAAGACACACCGGTAAGTTCTGGCATTCATAGTCTGCCCCAACCCAGATATCAGGGCCACCCTAAGCCAATCGGAGGTGTAGTCTTCGCGTTGTGATCTCCAAAGCGCCATCTGTCGAGCGGATAGGCCAAAAGAGGATTCAGCCATTTTAGTAACATGTGTGAAATATATATCTGCCAATTTCTTCATAAGTTTGGGGGCAGCAATCTCATTCGGGTTACTTAAGAGGTCGAACTCCATTTTTGCGTTAAAAGTACACAGAGCGTCATTAAAGGAAGATCCATGATTTACTATGCCAGACTGTTGGAGGAGCTTAGCCTGTAAGCTAGCAGATTGGAGTCTAGACGCAAGGAAAGTATAATTCAACATATCACCTGCAGAATATACGCCAAGCCCCCCAAACTCAAACGGAAGTGTGGCCAATCTCCACTGCCAATCCCCAAACCCAGGTCCAGAAGCAGTGACAATACGTTCCATAGAGGAACGAAGCGCCGCATCAAACGAAGTCTGGGCACCCTCAAAGACCCGAGGAGAACATGTGCGCATAGAGAAGTATAACTTTGAAATACCGGCACAAGCACGAAGAAGGAGCAACTCACATTGAGGATCATTAAGCCTAGCAACGACATCCATAAGCTCGATGGTTTTAGCAACCCTTTTTGTAGCAAGCCCACTACTAAACTCAAAGTCCACGCTAGCCGGCCCGCCCAATAATTTAACACCACGTAAAGGGCGAGCAATATTCGGCGGAAAGACACCTGCGAGCCTGCTTCTGGGGTCCTCGGTTGGCCAGAAAACCTCAGTTTTATCCACGTTAAGGTGCAAGCCATAACTAGGTCCATCTGACATGATAAGATCTAAGACCTTCCCCACGACCAGGGTATCACCAATAATAGTGCCATAATCCAAGTACCACGCTTGGAGGGCAAGATCAAAAGAGTCTCTAATTTTGTGAACCAGGGGGTGTAACACTAAGGCAAAAATTAGAGGTCCGAGTGGGTCGCCTTGTTGCACCCCTTGGTGCGACCATAAGATGTGTTCCCCATAATAAAGTCTAGCTGGGCTGGAGTAGCATAATTCCACCCAACGTGAAATAGCAGGGCAACGAAGGCGAACCTCCTGTAGCATAACCTCCCGATCCACCAAATTAAAGGCGTTTTTGAAATCCACCAGCAACATCGAAAGACCCACCTTATCCCCACATTCTTCAAGGAACTGATTCACAGCGTGAAGAATAGTCTCCCCTCCTCCAGACACCCCAACACCGAACTGTAGGTCATTCAAATACCCATATAAAGAATGACCAATCAAGGATGCACCAATCTTGGATACTAAGCGCCTCCAAATGGTCCCCACAGCAATGGGACGGATACCACCTCCTGGCTTAATCAGTGGTGTGAGGGGAGCACTAGCAATGTATTCACCCAACGCCCTGGGGCATTGGCCACCGAGAAACAGATTCACTACTTGGGTGATAGAGGCGATTAATTCATCCGAAACAGCCACAGCAACACCACTCAAACAGTCTAAAAGGTGTTGGGCACGCAAACCATCTCAACCGCAAGAGGTACCACAGGGGAAACTCCTAATCATATTAAGAACCACAGCAGGAGATGCAATGAGGTTATGATGATCAAGCGGTATATCAGGCCGAGCTGGAGCAGACTTGAAAGGATGTTTAGCTTTTAAATCCTCGAGAGTAGAATCATTATAAGGAACAACACTTGAAGAAGAAAGAACTTTGACAGCCGCGGAATAATGACCATCACAAATCTTCCTCTTACATTGCTTGATATTGCGCTCACCCAAATCCACAGTATCCTCATCAATATTAGCCCATGCAGGGGAGGGTTCGGCTAAAACCTCTCTAAAAAGCTGCAAACAACCCCTGGACGTACCTCAAGAGCGAATGGCATTAGCGATGTATTCTTCTTGGCGTTGGCGTTTAATAGCAGACCTGCACTCCATGTTACTCCTCGGGCAAAAGGTTTTAAGGAGACAGAGAGGCAGGGCTAACAGGCTAACCCAACAAGAAATGTGTTGGGAATAAAATGTTCAAGTCAAAGAGCCTGCCAGATGAAGTATTAAGCCTGCTAGTTGATTTTGAAGAAGTTGAAGATACACTCTAACAGTACCTTCTGAAAACGTGTACAAATACCAAATTACCCCCGTAACATTTATAAATGAATAAAAGTATTATAAAAGTCCTGAATTCATCCCGAACCTCTGGAAACGAACTACAAATCAAGTGAAATAATTATGAAACATGCTACTAATATTTTTACAAGTCCAAAAATGTATTATTTACCTAAAATAATAATAATGCCGATTTATATATAATTAAAGTATTTAAATTACATTTTAAATGTACAAGATAATTATAAATCAAATCCTAAACTTGGCAACAAATAATTCCAGCTAATTGAACCGAATTTTCTGCTCATTTACCTCCTTAAGGCTCGGCAATTACCTCTTTATAGTTATCCCATTCATTAATTTTGATTTACCCTATTATTTCACTTAGCCGACAATTCAAAAACTCTCCCAAAATTCATTCGATCACTCCCATAAGCCAAGAACAATTTTCTGGAGTTCATTGCATCACTAAGGAGCTTGGAAAAATAGCAAGTCGATTTTTAAAGGCCTAGATCAAGAGCTATCGATTTTCTTCTTTATATTTCATTCGAAAGGTATTAAAATCCCAAATAATTCATCCGAACATGTAAAAATTCGTTTCTTATTTTTCCTGGAGTTCTTACATTATGTATGGTCTGTGAAAAATATGCACAAGGTGGTTTGGTCCCGTTTGAAGCCGTGGGAAATTCCTCTTGTCGAAAATTCTAGCCGAGAACCAATAAATCGTGCAACACTCTTCCACTCGTTCTAAAAATTTCCTGGTATTTTTCTCAGCCTCTATTGATCATATCTAACGTGGGAAAAATAATAAAAACGACCCATGCATTGTATATAATTCGTATAGTAATTATTGTGTTTTATAAACTCTAACTCGAACTAAAATCTAAATAATATGCATTCGAATTTTATTGACCAGACCATTATTTTTCGTGGCCTCTATGATCATCAAACAACACTAGAAAAATGCTTATTTGATTTGTTGAGGCCTAAAACTATTTTGGTGGAATTATGTATAATCGGCAAAAAGGAAAACAGGAACATAAAATGCCTAACGAGCCATCTAGTGCTCAAAACTAATAAGATCTGATCATGAATGAACAATAATGATGTGGTAATGATGGAAAAATTATTTGGGTCGATTAGGGTTTATTTTGATATATTATTGTATTTACCGATTTGAAAATAAATATAAAAGGGGGTGTTTTGTCAATAATAAAATTCATGGGCTATTTTTGTCATGTTCTATAAATCATGTGTGACCTGTAAAAATTTATTAAACGGGGGGCCTATGTGTAAAATTCGTGATATAATGAATTAATTTGTAAATGTTAATTTCGAAATGAAAATTAATTAAATACAAGGACTAAACATGTAATTTCTGAAAAGTTGAAGTCGATTTGTGTTATGAATGATATTCAGGGGCTAATGTGTAAATTTGGTTATTTATTGGACTAATATGTAATTATTAATGATTTAAAATGTAAACTTTAAGGACTAAATATGTAACTTTAATAAATGGAGGGACCTAATGTGTAAATATTGAATAATTGAAGGTCTGGTCGTAAAACTCACTAAAATAAGTACTCATTGTGAAAATTTGATAAACCAAGGGTTTAATGTGTAATTATGCATGTTTGAAGGTTTAAAATGTAATTTTGGAAGTTCAGGGGTATAAAATGTAAATTATGAAATCCTGAGGACCAAAGGTGTAAATATGATAAGGATACTTTATTTCCAGCAAATAATAATCTAATTAAGCTATGTACTAAATATTTCTAATTATGGAAACTTTCTAAAAGCGGAAACCTACTAAAAAAAGGAAAGTTACTTAAAATGGAAAGACGTTAATTAAGAGTAAATTGTAATCCCCTTCTACTCCTTTAGGTGTGAAGAGAGGGAGGTCTTGATCCTTCTCAGTGCTTTCTGCTTTTGTTCTTTGTGCTTGCATTTGAATAAGGTACAGATACTCTGCCCTTTCTCAGTAAGGGCGTCTTAATCCCTTGATATGATTTCTGATTTCTGATTTGTTGTGAACCTTTGATATGATTCGTTGCTTTGTAAACCTTGATCTGTTAGACTCTGATTTGGCCTTTGGCATATTATATCTGATACATCTGTTCTGAACTGTCTGTTATGAACTATCTAATTTGGACCTTTGGATATGACCTTCTGATTTGATTTGACACCTGACTCTTAGTTTGATACCCGAGCCAAAATTTGTGACCCTAGCCATGAAGGTAACATGGCCGTGTCTGTGATGCACCACTGGCATGACTAGTGTGTAGCCCTAGTGATTTGGTTACACCGTCCCTTTGATTTGGTCTGCATGTGATTGGGTAGGGGCGTATGGATGCATCCTAGATCTGTTTCTGTTTAGTGGATTTAACTGTATATGATATGATATGATTTGTCTGGTGATTGGTACTGTGTGCAATACATGCCCTTCACATTTCTGGAGGCTGATCACTCCATTATTCTGTTGGATACATGAGGTCACCCCTCATATTATCTGGTTGCCTAAGAGGTATCCCCTCTGTATGTGTATGATTATGATATGATATGATATGTTTCTGGGCTCGTGGTGGATGACTATCCTATTCATCTTTTATATTTCTGTCTCTTTGTTTATACCTCATGATATTTTTCTCGTACACCATACTTCATTTCTATTTCATTATCATTGCCTTGTATATGTATCTGTCCACTGAGCTTTTTAAGCTCAGCCGCACGTTTTCTTTTCGTGTGCGGCAGGTTATAAGCAGGACGACGGGTTTGGGTATGAGTGAAGAGACGTTTGGACTTAGAAGACCTTGCTAGTATTCTGAAGTAGAGACTATTAGAAGGATTGCTTTTGCAGACTTAGTATTTAGTTTTGTTTCAGTTTTAGCTTTGTAATGTTAGTATTTCATTTGTAACCTTTGAAATTTATGGTATTACTATTGAAGTAAGCTTTGTTTGATCTGATATGAAACCATTAACGTGACATCTTTACCCTTGCCGGGTTGGGGTGTTACAATTATGGTATCAGAGATACAGGCTGCGATTTCGTAATACATTTACCCTTGACCTGTGTAAGTTAGGACCACTAAGCTTTCCCTGTAGGCGCTCATAAGATGACCTGTAAGATTTTGCTTTAGGATTTCCCTATAGGAACTTAAGTTCTTACCTGTGAGGATCTGGGTAGACATTAGGTTTCCGTCCGCGCACTCTCTTCCGTTGCTTCTGTTATCCTACTTGCTCATGTCGACACCTTTCGTATTCTATCTTGTCATCAATATACTCCTTCTGATCGTTCTGCTAATCGTATAGATGGTGTCCACGCGCAATCGAGAGTACTCCGCACGGAAAAAGCAAAGATGGACCATCGTTTATCCTACCGGCAGCAGGAAGATTGGGAAGATATGGAGAACGGCAAAGAGGAAGTTGATTCCTGCTAGTATATGGCCGTGTTATATCGAGGAGGAGCTGACTATAATGAACAAAGATGGAGCAGAAGTGCTAGAGTACTCCACCCAGGTGATCTACAAAGATGGAGCGGTCATTCGGTACGCAGGCAAGTGCCCCAACTTCATTGAGGAGAATGGATTGGTACGAATCCAGCCCCGCAACGTGGACAACCTCGAGGATGACAAGAAGGACCCTGCCGATGCGACTCCTGCCTCAGCCTGAAGAGATCGCCTGCATGATTTATTTCCTTCTATTTGTTTGAATGATTTGATACGCATGTTTCCTTTCCGTTTATGACGCATTGACTTCCTCTTGATTTTCGTACGAATATTTTGGATTTTGATCTAATAATTCCATTCCAAGTTGAATTCTGAGAATTTGGCTTGATTTGTTTTGAGTATTTTATGATCATGATTCGATGAAAGACACCAAGTATGTACTTCATTTTGCCCTACCTTAAGAGAATTTACTCCATCCGTTTATCTCCGTCATCTTACGTTAAGATCCATTCTGCTAAACTATTCCAAATCTGCTGCAAGTAACGCTTATCTGATCCGGCATGTTCTGTCTCGTTTCTGTCATGTTCGCTCTTCTATGTCCCTGCAAATTTTGAGGACGAAATTTTTTTTTTAGGGGGGAAGAAGTTGTAAAACCCTAAAATCTGAAAACGTGTAAAAATACCAAATTACCCCCGTAACATTTATAAATGAATAAAAGTATTATAAAAGTCCCGAATTCATCCCGAACCTCTGGAAACGAACTACAAATCAAGTGAAATAATTATGAAACATGCTACTAATATTTTTACAAGTCCAAAAATGTATTATTTACCTAAAATAATAATAATGCCGATTTATATATAATTAAAGTATTTAAATTACATTTTAAATGTACAAGATAATTATAAATCAAATCCTAAACTTGGCAACAAATAATTCCAGCTAATTGAACCGAATTTTCTGCTCATTTACCTCCTTAAGGCTCGGCAATTACCTCTTTATAGTTATCCCATTCATTAATTTTGATTTACCCTATTATTTCACTTAGCCGACAATTCAAAAACTCTCCCAAAATTCATTCGATCACTCCCATAAGCCAAGAACAATTTTCTGGAGTTCATTGCATCACTAAGGAGCTTGGAAAAATAGCAAGTCGATTTTTAAAGGCCTAGATCAAGAGCTATCGATTTTCTTCTTTATATTTCATTCGAAAGGTATTAAAATCCCAAATAATTCATCCGAACATGTAAAAATTCGTTTCTTATTTTTCCTGGAGTTCTTACATTATGTATGGTCTGTGAAAAATATGCACAAGGTGGTTTGGTCCCGTTTGAAGCCGTGGGAAATTCTTCTTGTCGAAAATTCTAGCCGAGAACCAATAAATCGTGCAACACTCTTCCACTCGTTCTAAAAATTTCCTGGTATTTTTCTCAGCCTCTATTGATCATATCTAACGTGGGAAAAATAATAAAAACGACCCATGCATTGTATATAATTCGTATAGTAATTATTGTGTTTTATAAACTCTAAATCGAACTAAAATCTAAATAATATGCATTCGAATTTTATTGACCAGACCATTATTTTTCGTGGCCTCTATGATCATCAAACAACACTAGAAAAATGCTTATTTGATTTGTTGAGGCCTAAAACTATTTTGGTGGAATTATGTATAATCGGCAAAAAGGAAAACAGGAACATAAAATGCCTAACGAGCCATCTAGGGCTCAAAACTAATAAGATCTGATCATGAATGAACAATAATGATGTGGTAATGATGGAAAAATTATTTGGGTCGATTAGGGTTTATTTTGATATATTATTGTATTTACCGATTTGAAAATAAATATAAAAGGGGGTGTTTTGTCAATAATAAAATTCATGGGCTATTTTTTTCATGTTCTATAAATCATGTGTGACCTGTAAAAATTTATTAAACGGGGGGCCTATGTGTAAAATTCATGATATAATGAATTAATTTGTAAATGTTAATTTCGAAATGAAAATTAATTAAATACAAGGACTAAACATGTAATTTCTGAAAAGTTGAAGTCGATTTGTGTTATGAATGATATTCAGGGGCTAATGTGTAAATTTGGTTATTTATTGGACTAATATGTAATTATTAATGATTTAAATGTAAACTTTAAGGACTAAATATGTAACTTTAATAAATGGAGGGACCTAATGTGTAAATATTGAATAATTGAAGGTCTGGTCGTAAAACTCACTAAAATAAGTACTCATTGTGAAAATTTGATAAACCAAGGGTTTAATGTGTAATTATGCATGTTTGAAGGTTTAAAATGTAATTTTGGAAGTTCAGGGGTATAAAATGTAAATTATGAAAACCTGAGGACCAAAGGTGTAAATATGATAAGGATACTTTATTTCCAGCAAATAATAATCTAATTAAGCTATGTACTAAATATTTCTAATTATGGAAACTTTCTAAAAGCGGAAACCTACTAAAAAAAGGAAAGTTACTTAAAATGGAAAGACGTTAATTAAGAGTAAATTGTAATCCCCTTCTACTCCTTTAGGTGTGAAGAGAGGGAGGTCTTGATCCTTCTCAGTGCTTTCTGCTTTTGTTCTTTGTGCTTGCATTTGAATAAGGTACAGATACTCTGCCCTTTCTCAGTAAGGGCGTCTTAATCCCTTGATATGATTTCTGATTTCTGATTTGTTGTGAACCTTTGATATGATTCGTTGCTTTGTAAACCTTGATCTGTTAGACTCTGATTTGGCCTTTGGCATATTATATCTGATACATCTGTTCTGAACTGTCTGTTATGAACTATCTAATTTGGACCTTTGGATATGACCTTCTGATTTGATTTGACACCTGACTCTTAGTTTGATACCCGAGCCAAAATTTGTGACCCTAGCCATGAAGGTAACATGGCCGTGTCTGTGATGCACCACTGGCATGACTAGTGTGTAGCCCTAGTGATTTGGTTACACCGTCCCTTTGATTTGGTCTGCATGTGATTGGGTAGGGGCGTATGGATGCATCCTAGATCTGTTTCTGTTTAGTGGATTTAACTGTATATGATATGATATGATTTGTCTGGTGATTGGTACTGTGTGCAATACATGCCCTTCACATTTCTGGGAGCTGATCACTCCATTATTCTGTTGGATACATGAGGTCACCCCTCATATTATCTGGTTGCCTAAGAGGTATCCCCTCTGTATGTGTATGATTATGATATGATATGATATGTTTCTGGGCTCGTGGTGGATGACTATCCTATTCATCTTTTATATTTCTGTCTCTTTGTTTATACCTCATGATATTTTTCTCGTACACCATACTTCATTTCTGTTTCATTATCATTGCCTTGTATATGTATCTGTCCACTGAGCTTTTTAAGCTCAGCCGCACGTTTTCTTTTCGTGTGCGGCAGGTTATAAGCAGGACGACGGGTTTGGGTATGAGTGAAGAGACGTTTGGACTTAGAAGACCTTGCTAGTATTCTGAAGTAGAGACTATTAGAAGGATTGCTTTTGCAGACTTAGTATTTAGTTTTGTTTCAGTTTTAGCTTTGTAATGTTAGTATTTCATTTGTAACCTTTGAAATTTATGGTATTACTATTGAAGTAAGCTTTGTTTGATCTGATATGAAACCATTAACGTGACATCTTTACCCTTGCCGGGTTGGGGTGTTACAAAGATACTCTAACAGTACCTTCTGGGTGAGAAGGTACTGATAGTTTAAGAAGGTCCTGCCAAGTTGAAGGTCAAGTTGATAGATATTTAATTGTAGATATTTAGTTGTATTATTAGTCTTTATACAATGTAACACGTTATGTAGAAGTAGTTCAGTCTTCCATGTTGTGCAGAAGATTATACTGAGTAGTTTACATTGGAAGTTATAAATAGTAGGCTAGAAAAGTCCAAGTATCTTATTATATTGTGCAACTTGACAACATGTAATAAGGGGTCCTTATCCTATAAAAGGATCCCTTAGTCACCACCTTAGAAAATAACTCTTCAACTAATAACCTTTGCAATATCCAAAACAGAACAACCTCTCTAGTAACTTAGTTACTGATTCACAAATCATAAAACAAATCAAAGATTCAAGGTTACTTTTGTAATCCTGGTGATAGTTTAGATCATCCGTATTATTTCATCAATAATATTGAATCGTTTTGTGTTATTCAAGTTGTGTTCATTGTTCATTACAACTCACGTTTGCATGTTTACCACCTTTGTTCCTTTAAGTGTGTTATAGTAAATTCCGCGTACTAAAGCACATTCATTCCTAAATATCCCAAACACATTATTAAGATTAACATCCCAAGTGTTTGTATAATCCTTCACAAGTGGTATCAGAGCTAGGCTGATATTTACGATTTAAAAGAACAATGGACGTTGAACACATTCAAACCAATGTGGCTGCAAAACTTCCATTACTCAAACAAAATGAGTTTGATATGTGGAGACTGAGGGTAGAATAATACTTCCAAGTGCAAGACTATGCACTTTGGGAGATTATTGAACAAGGAAACTCATTCAAACCTACAATCACCACCTCCACAGTGAACGATGCAATAGTAACAAATATGCAAGTGAACCCAACAACCGCAGAAGAAAGAATCCAAAAGAGAAATGATCTTAAGGCCAGGAGTATGCTTCTCATGACTATTCCAAATGACCAGCTTTTGATCTTCAACAAGTACAAATGTGCCAAAACCCTTTTCAAGCTATTGTGGCTAGATTTGGTGGAAATGATGCCACCAAGAAAACTCAGAAAACTCTCCTCAAACATCAGTTTGAAAAGTTTACAGCCACAACAAATGAGTCTTTGGACAGCATGTTCAATAGACTACAAAAGCTTTCAAGTCAGTTAGCCATTCATGAAGTGCTGATATCTCAAGAAGACTTAAACTCCAAATTTCTTAGGAGTTTACCCTCTGAATGGGCCATGCATGTCATTGTCTGGAAAAACAAACCAGATATTGATCAAATGAGTCTTAATGATCTTTACAACAACTTCAAGATAGTAGAGCATGAAGTGAAGAAGTCTACTGGTTCAAGCTCAGGAAATATGGCCTTTGTATCATCTCCAAGCACCTCAAGGGTAGTAGATGAAGAAAAAGATGATAGAGAAGAAGGTACTGCTAGCACAAATTTTGGTACTGCCAATACTACTAGCAGTACCAAAACAATTCTAGATGAAACAATTGGTTGTACTTTCCTGACATCACAACACAATTGTTCCATATTGACTTTTGAGGATATTCAAGAGATCAATGATGATGATCTTGAGGAAATAGACATAAAGTGGCAACTTTCACTTCTGAGCATAAGGGCTAAGAAATTACTGATGAGGACTGGAAAGAAGATTATCATAAATGGTAATGAGCCTGCTGGGTATGACAAGTCTAAAGTGGAGTGCTACAACTGCCACATGAAGGGTCACTACTCAAGAGAGTGTAGAAGACCAAAGAAGCAGGATGATAAGGGAAGAGGTTTTGAGAACAAGAACAAAGGAGGTTTTGAGAACTAGAACGAAGGAAGCTTTGAGAACAAGAGCAAGGCTGTGGAAATCACTGAGCCTAAAGCTATGGTAGCTATTGATGGGCTGGGTTTTGATTGGAGCTTTATGGGTGAAGAGGAGTCAACTTCAGATGAAATGGCTTTAATGGCTTTCTCCAATCCTGAGGTACAAATTACTAAATGTTCTAATACTTGTAAAGTTTTTGAAGAATTACAAACTTTAATAAAACTTTATGATGAACTGAAAGTAGAACAAAGTAAAACTCATCAAGACCTAATTAATCATAAGTGTGTTATGGCCAAACTTGAGAAGCAGATAATACATTTTAGGGAAAATGAACTCACTTTTTCTGACTCAAAAGCCATTCTTAATAGGGAAATATTTTTGAAAGATGCTGAAATAAATATGTTAAGAACTGAGTGTGCTAAAGTGAAACTGGCAAAGGATAATATTCAACTAACTGTTACCACATTGGAAACTGCTTCTGACTGTACTAGAAGCATAGTTGAAAATCAAATGCACAAGAGAATCAAATCTGGGATTGGATACATGACTTGTCCACCTCCTTACAGAGGAATCCCTTGTCCACCAGGATTAGATCTGGCAGAATCAGGTTTACATGAATTCACCAATAAACCACTAGATAAACCTGTAGAGAAAAGTGAACCTTTTGAGAGTGCAAGTGTTACTTCACTCTCTAACAAAAAGGTGCTCACTGATAAGAGCTCAGATGCTCCAATTATTGAAGATGGGACATCTGATGATGAGGAAAAAGAGACTATTTCAAACAAAGGAAACAAAGTAGGACCAATCAGTCCTAAAAGTGTAGAGATTAAGACTAAGGCTAAAGCTGTTCTGAAAACAGTTGAATGTTTTGCTAAGTGTAATAGCAAACCTAGAGGTAGCCAGAGAGATTGGAACAATCTTAAGTCACACCAACTTGGTGATGATTTTGTTATGTACAATAAGGCCTGCTATTACTGTGGTAGTTTTAATCATACTCATGCTTATTGTAACAACTGGGTTTCTAGGAGTAAATCAAGGTCTAAAACAAATGGAACTAACCCCAGAAAAAGTTTTGTGAAGTCTAACACACCAAAAGTTAATCATATTGCTAGACCAAATAAGCTTGTTAACTCAAAACCAACTACTAAGGGTGCAAGAAATACTTTCAAACATGTACCAAGAGTTGTGAAAAGTCCCATTGAAAAGAAATCTGTGGTTAAAACATAAGATTGGAGACCAAAACCAAATGGTCCTGCTAAACAAAATGGTACTGCCAAAATTGGTACTGATAGGCCAAGGACCACAAAATGGGTTAAAAGGGAAAATGCTGTTAAGTCCTCAGCATGTTGGATATGGAGACCTCTCCAATCAAAAGTTGCATCAACAGTCCTAAAGAGGTTTGATTACATTGATGCAAGAGGCAAACCTAAGTCAGTTATGGCTTGGGTACCCCAAGGAAACTAATATGTTTATATGTGTGCAGGAACATTCCAATGATATGGCTGATAAAGGATATGTAGATAGTGGATGTTCAAGGAACATGACAGGCAACATGTCTTACCTCACAGACTTCAAATCATTTGATGGAGGATATGTTACCTTTGGGGGAGGAATCAAAGGAAAGATTACTGGTAAAGGTACAATCAAAACCAGTAAATTAGATTTTGAAAATGTGTACTTTGTGAAAGAACTTCAGTTTAATCTCCTTAGTGTCTCACAAATGTGTGACAAAAAGAACAATGTTCTCTTTACTGATAATGAATGTATGGTTCTTTCTTCTGATTTTAAAATTCCTGATGAAAGTCAGATCCTTCTTAAAATCCTAAAAAGGAACAATATGTACAGTGTTGATTTAAAGAACATTGATCCTAAGGAGAGTTTAACTTGTCTAGTTGCAAAAGCCTCATTGGATGAATCTATGCTTTGGCATAGAAGGCTTGGTTATATAAACTTTAAAACAATCAATACAATTGCAAAATATGATTTGGTTAGAGGTTTACCCAAAAAGATTTTTCAAAATGACCAAACATGTGTTGATTGTCAAAAAGGCAAACAAAATTGAGCTTCTTGTAAGCCCAAGACCCATAACTTAATTTCTCAAGGTTTATACATGCTTCATATGGATCTTTTTGGTCCTACAAATGTGAGTAGCTTGAATGGTAAAAAATATTGTCTTGTAGTTACTGATGATTATAGCATATTTTCTTGGGTTTTCTTTTTAAGATCTAAGCATGAAACTAGTGAGATTCTTAAGTCTTATATAACTGAGGTAGAAAACCAAGCTGATAAGAAAGTGAAAGTAATCAGATGTGACAATGGGACAGAATTTAAGAATAGGGTTATGGATGAATTTTGCAAAGAAAAAGGAATAAAAAGAGAATTTAGTGTAGCTAGAACCCCACAGCAAAATGGAGTAGCAGAAAGGAAAAATAGAACACTAATAGAGGCTGCTAGAACAATGTTAGTAGACTCTAAGTTGCCTATTTCATTTTGGGCTGAAGCAGTAGGTACTGCTTGTTATGTGCAGAACAGGGTTCTTGTGATTAAACCACATAAAAAGACTCCTTATGAACTTTTCTTTGGTAGAACACCATCTTTAAGTTTTGTGAGACCTTTTGGATGTCATGTCACTATTCTCAATACCAAAGATCATCTAGGAAAGTTTGAAGGAAAAGCTGATGAAGGCTACATGATAGGGTATTCTCTGCAAAGTAAGGCCTATAGAGTGTATAATAGTTGCACTAGGCTAGTGGAAGAAAATCTGCACATAGAGTTTCAAGAGAAACTACCAAATGTTAAAGGCATTGGGCCAGATTGGATGTTTGACATTGATAGGCTTTCAGAATCTATGAATTATGTGCCTGTTGCAGGTACAAATACTAATGATAATGCAGGTTTTGAAGACAATGTTGAAACACCTAAAGATCAAGATTACATCTGGATGCCAATTTGGAAAGGATTGGATTCATCTTCAAGTCTTGAAGAACCTTCAAATACAACAAATGAAGGTGTTGAAGATGATCATGGAACTCAGGGTCAAGAGAATCAAGAAAGTAGTGCAAATGAAAATGGTACTGCTAGTTCACCAGATGGTACTGCCAGTTCACAAGTTGGTACTGCTGAACCATTAAATGTTCAATCAGATGATTCTTTACCAGAAGAAGTGGGGATTGGCAATCTTCCACTTACCTATGAAGTTCCTACAACACACAACACAAGAATTCTCAAAGATCACTCCATTGATAATGTGATTGGTAGCATTGATTCTGGTGTTAGAACAAGAACTCAAGTCTTGTCTTCAGACCAAGAAGGGTTTATCTCATCTATTTATGAAGAAAAGAATCATGAAGTTGCCAACATATGCTGTTTTCATGTTTTCTCTCACAGGCTGAACCCAAAAACATTAACAAAGCCTTAGATGATCCAAGTTGGGTTGAAGCAATGCAAGAAGAGCTTCTTCAATTCAAGCTTCAGAAGGTTTGGAAACTGGTTGATTTGCCCAAAGGTCACTGGGCAATTGGAACCAAATGGGTGTTCAGAAACAAGAAAGATGAAAAGGGGATTGTGATCAGAAACAAAGCAAGATTGGTGGCCCAAGGGTATACTCAAGAAGAAGGGGTGGATTATGAAGAGGTTTTTGCTCCAGTTGCAAGACTTGAAGCAATTAGGCTATTCTTGGCATATGCTTCTTTCAAAGGCTTCACTGTTTACCAAATGGATGTTAAGAGTGCCTTCTTATATGGTACTATTGGAGAAGAAGTGTATGTTTCTCAACCTCCAGGCTTCATTGATGCAGAATATCCAGACAAGGTGTATAGGGTTACCAAGGCTCTTTATGGTCTACACCAAGCTCCTAGGGCATGGTATGAAACCTTGGCTTTCTATTTATTGGAAAATGGATTTCAAAGAGGCAAGATTGATCCAACTTTGTTCATCAAAAGAACCAAGAAAGACATCTTGCTGGTGCAGATTTATGTTGATGACATTATCTTTGGATCCACAAACCAAGAGTTGTGTGTAGAGTTTGAAAAACTTATGCATAGTAAGTTTGAAATGAGTTCCATGGGGGAACTTACTTTCTTTCTGGGTCTCCAAGTGAAACAATCAATTGAAGGCATATTTATCAGCCAAGATAAGTATGTAGCAGAGATCCTGAGGAAATTTTAGTTTGCAGATTCTAAGGTTGCAAGTACACCAATGGATTCAGAAAAGGGGTTACTCAAGGATGCTGAGGGTGAAGATGTGGATTTTCACACTTATAGATCAATGATTGGGTCCTTGATGTACCTTACATCATCAAGACCAGATATCATGTTCTTAGTGTGTGTATGTGCAAGGTTTCAAGTACATCCCAAAGTTTCTCATCTCAAAGCAGTCAAAAGGATCTTTAGATATCTCAAGGGTCAACCTAGGTTGGGTCTATGGTATCCAAGGGAATCATCTTTTGACTTGGTGGCTTATTCTGATAGTGACTATGCAGGTGCAACCCTAGACAGAAAATCCACAACTGGTGGATGCCAATTTCTTGGCTGCAGACTCATATCTTGGCAATGCAAGTAGCAAACAATGGTGGCCAACTCTACAACTGAAGCAGAATATGTTGCTGGTGCAAGTTGTTGTGGGCAAGTCCTTTGGATCCAAAATCAAATGCTTGACTATGGGTACAATTTTCTTAACACCATTATTTACATTGACAATAGCAGTACTATATGTATCATTAAAAATCCAGTTCAACATTCAAAAACAAAACACATTGAAATCAGACACCATTTCATAAGAGATTGCAATGAGAAAAGGTTAAAACAATTTGTCAAAATTTATTCTGAAAAGAATTTTGCAGACCTTCTCACCAAAGCTTTTGATTTAGGTAGATTCAAATACCTAGTAGGAGGTATTGGAATGATTAATCTTTGAAAAAAATGTGTTTTTGTAAATAAAATATAAGGTACTGGCTCTTAAACATGGTACTGCTAGTTAGTCAAAAGGTACTGTCAGTTCATAATTGGTCCTGCTAGTATAAAGTTTGCTCTATTTTGTTCATCTTGATACTTAAATGTTTACAATACTATAAAACAAGTGCTTTGCACTTTGTTTCTTTTGGATTGCAACTAACAAATTTCAGTTTGATAACAAAACAAGAAATCTTCCAAACAAAGGGGGAAATAAAAGTTATTTATATCTCAGGGGAGGTAATAATCTCAGGGGAGGAAATAATAGCCCAGAAAAGGAAGATAATCCAATAAAAGGAAGGAGAAGAGAAGAGCATACAAGATGATATAGAGGTTGAAAATTATAAGATTAGATCATATATTCAGAAGGGATGAAGCATTCCTAAAGGAGAAAGTTCTATCTAGATCAAACGAAGGAAAGTATCAATGCAAAGGCATGCTAATAGATGATTTCACTTGTTGAACCAAGCATCCAAGATACACAGCATCATTGCCTCTTATATTTCCTCCATCCAAGGAAATTTCACCATCTTTAGGTCAATATGGAATTGGTATTCAGTTCACCAAGTTTTACAAACTTAAGAGCTGGCTAGTCCATAAGCAAACGGCTTTTGGTAAAGATAAATCAAATCCGTTGATGGTTGATAGTTTACCAAAAACTATATGGTATTTAACTAACCATACTTTACAGTAAATAGTTGACTAGTCCATAAACAAACGGCTTTTGGTAAAGACAAATCAAATCCGTTGATAGCTGATAGTTTGCTAAAAACTATAAGGGATTTTTGCTAAAATTTCAAAGAGACTGCCAAGTAAAATTATCTTTCAAAGGTACTGGTAGTTCAAATTTTGGTACTGGTAGAGTAAAATGGTAGTGCTAGATAACCGTTGAGTCTGTCAGATAAAATTCTAGCCGTTAGGCCTGGTAGTTACAATTAGCCGTTGGGGTAAGTCTGTAAATTTCTCATGTTATATTATATTATATTTCTCATATAAAAGATCTTTTTAACCGCCTTCTCATTTACTTATTCTAAATTTTCTTATTGTCGGTTAAAAGTAAAACTCTCATAATATCTTTCATCAGTCCTTATCATAATTAACACTCACCTTTCATCTTCTACCAGTACCACCATCAAATCCCACCATCCTAATCAAGTTTTTCCTTAACTTTCACCATCGCCAATCTATCTTTTGTTAAACGTCACAACCAGTTAGCATTTTTGGAAAATATAACACCCCCAAAATCTGGTATGGCGGAAGCATTCGGGTCATGGGGTGCTACTAAATTGAATATCACAACACAAGGTAATAAGGAACGGAATACATACTCCGTTTTAATTTAACCAAATTAAATGAGTTTACAAAATAGTTTAAATTCATAAATAAAGCCTTTAATTTAGTTTGTCCCGGACAAAAACAAGTCATAGTTTAAATGTCACAATACATCGGAAAACGGTCTATGACCCTTGCCTTGCCACAACCTTGTCACATTCACACGGCTCAAATACCTGAGAAAAACATGCTAAAAGTCTGCAAAAAGCTGGTGAGTTCATAGGTTTATCAATAAGCAGAAAAAAATCAACGGTTTTGGACCATGAGTTTGGTATATGAACATTACAACCCATGCAATGTCATATAAAAATACAGTCTATTACGCTAGCACTAAGTTCATGTAACCGAAGCTATAACATGTGTGCATGCTCTAGAAGCATGTTAAATATCAGGGCCCGGCAAGTGTGTATCCCAGACACTTGTGGTTTCGATATGGTATACGTTCGTTTGCCTATCCGGTCAACCCGAACGGGGACGTTACTCCCAATAGATCTATTTATAACATTCGTGCTTCCCAGCAGGAATTGACGGTTCATGAATTTGGGACAAATTGGGACATAATAGGGCTTAGGCTAATCCACGTAATAGTTTTTAAATAAAACCATAGTGTTGGTCCATAAAATGTTTTGCATGTTTCTCACCCCAATTGTAAAAAAAAGTTTAAATAGAGTGGGGCTATAAACTCACCTTGTCAAGTAGTAGCGTAATCACAAGTAATTCAAACAGAGTGCAGCACCGACACGCGACCTAGATTAGTAAATTACGTTTTAGTTCACAATTCAAGTTCAAGGATTTCAATTATTTCAAAAGTTTATGTTGGTGTTGCTGGTGTGGCAGCATTTAAGTGAAAACCATGTTTTTAATATTTGAAGTTATTGGCTCATCGGGTTGTACGAACGTACAGAAGAATAGAAATAGGGACTCTTGATTTAAAAATGGTCGAAAAGATACGCACGATGGATAACGATTAGGAAATGTAAATGTGAAGGTTTTATAGGATGGTTGGTATTTTAAATAATTGTACGTGTGTATATATTTATATATACATCTGAATAAATAAATGAAGTTGATATAAGTTTCACTATAAGATGCTATAATTTGTGAGAAAATGATGTTTTGAAAAATAATAGTCTCGTTTGCTTGATTTATATAAGTTTTGTTATAACCATTTTCAAATAGTAAGTTATAAAATCATTTAGTTAGTTTATGGATTCCCAATTTAATCGTATATAATTAAGTGTCATTATTAAAAATTGAGGTCATACCGAGTAAATGATTCCATGTCATATGTATATATTTTTACATAAGGTGTATAGATTAAGTGTTTAAATCATTTGTGTCGTATTGTCTCTTTTTTTTTTTTTTTTTTTTTTTTTAAAAAAAAAAAAAAAAAAAAAAACATCGTACGCCAAGTTTATAGTTTTTCGCAAAATATATACTAACAATCAAATTTTGCCAAGTTTATAGTTTTTCGCAAAATATATACTAACAATCCAGTTTTATGTTGCGATATTTAGTTATTGTCAAGTTTTATATGATGTCGACGCCACGTGTATTTATATAATTTCAGTTTTAATAAAAACTTGTCGAGTCCTTTTTATTTTATATGCTGACGCCATATTTATATAAGTGACCGCGAATAATTGTCGAGTTATACAAATAAAATGGGTGTCGAGGAGGGGGGATGGGCTGCGGCCCACCTCACAGCAGTGAACCAGGCCAACATTTGGGCTTTTGGTGTGAATGGCCAATGGCCTGATAAGGTGGAAGGATCAACAACAATGGTGACCCAATCATACAGATGGGCTTCAGCCCATACACAACCATTGAATGGACCCTTAACCTTGAGATAAGCCCACAAGAAACAAAGAAAATATGCAGGTTATACTTTTGGAAAAAAAAGAAAACCCAATGCAGTGTCTAATCTTCCTTTCTTTCCCTCGCTGGGCAAATGGAACACAGGAAGGAAAAAAAATATTTTTGACCCATGTGATGGAGCATGAACAAAAAAAAATAAAAATAAAATAAAAATAGCTCCAGTTTACTACTTTGAACCAAAGAGACTAATGTACAGTAGTTGGGAAACTGGAACGTAATGGGGTACATAAAAATGACATTTCAAGTTTTGGAACATGGAATGTGAAATCTACACTGAGTACCTATTTTGAGCAGTTTTGGCAAAGGACAAGAGCTCGGAACAAGGTTTGACCAAAGGGTTGTTTCGATAAGATGGGCGAGACTTAGTCTCGAGTTCATTGTGGAACTTAAACGTCCAAGATTTGTGTTGTAAATTGGCTAGAATGTCGACTCGCCCAAGTGTTAACCAACACTTTTTGGAGCTTGTTCTCGGCTGGGACATTAGTCCTAGGCCACGACATAATATTTCCAACTTAGAACCACTAGCTAATGGTCGATTTAACTTAGGGCCTAAGAACACAACATGGAGTGGAACGGATTTTCAGGGTCCTTTACGTTGCTCAAATGGTGTGCTAAGTTCCGAGCCGAGTACTACTCAAACCCAACTTTGCACGCACCATTCAAACATGATTTTAATGACGAACAAGACAACGCGAACATAGGACTCATGGACACTCACTAATTCGTTTTAAAAATCGACCTTTCCTTTTGGACATATTCACAAACACATTTTGGGCATAACCCATGACTAGAGACCTTGGCTAGTAAGCTTTCTAAATCGATTTTCCTCACATTCAACAACACAAAACATCACAGGAACAAGTTGTTAATGACCAAGTTGGCTATTCTTGCTCAACCACGAGTGTACGAGTATGAAGTGTTCACAGTGGCCCTTTTCAAGTTCATACTAGTTTAGAAAATTTTAGACAATATCTATCCTAACCATTTTAACTGACTAAATCAATTCGGCAAGAGATTACACAATAACACAACATCAAGGTTTGAGTTACATTAATTCCTAGATGACATTATTAGTTTAAAAATTTGTTTTACCACACCACAACCAACAATGATTCGACAATATTATAACAATGAAAAAGAAAATCATAACATTCACAATATATTAATTCGTTCGAGAGTTTAGATGAATCAAAACAACATGAACAAGGATTAACCTTACAAAAGAATGGAGGCTGGGTCGAATTCAGTGTCACCACAAGAAGTCCCACTTGATTCCAAGCTTATCACACCCTCCTTTTTCCTTGAGTATACGCGGCTGAGATGTTAGTTTGAGTGAGTTTGGAGTTTTCTTGTGTGATTTGCTTCTCCTGGAATCAAGTTTTTTTTTAAGGAAACAATCTATGGTGATCCTTGACCCACTTTTGACCCACTTTTGATCTAACAGGGATAAAACTTAACCATTTATGGTTATTTCCCTTGGACTTGATAAAGATTCGACCTCAGGGTTTTGAGTCTCGATGATCTTGGAAAGCAGGAAAAATGCTACTGTTGATGGTGATAAAAGATGGGATTGTGGCAGGGAATCTCCCTTGCGTGTGTTAAAGTGAGATTGGGAAAGGGAATAGCGTAAATATTTGAGCTGCACCTTCTTTGATCCGATTATTGCCACGGGATTTGGGTCAGTGGATTTAAGGTTGTATTGAGGATTTGGGAAAGTGAAGTAAAATTATAATCTGGGAAAAGGGAAGAGAGGCTATGGGGAAGGTCAAAGTCACGTGTGGAGGGATAAGGGGTTGGGTAGTACTCCCTCCGTCCCACTATAAGTGTCCACAATGGAATATTCAAAGTCTTTGTTTTTCAACTTTGACCGTAAATATTTTTGTTTGTGTTATATAATACTTGACGAAAGTTATATGAATTGATTTAGTTTTAGATGTGTTTTCATTGGGTATACTTTTCATCAAGTATTATATAACACAAACAAAAATATTTACGGTCAAAGTTGAAAAACAAAGACTTTGAATATTCCATTGTGGACACTTATAGTGGGACGGAGGGAGTATTATTTTTATTTGCTTTGTTTTAAGTTTTTAGTGTATTGAGTGTACCCCGTGTCCCGTTTAGTTAATGTTTGTTTGCGACAACGCGCCTTCACGTAAATGTGAAAAATATAATTTTGGAGTCGTTTTCCCGTTACTGATGTAAAATAATTTTGTCGACTCATGAAAATGAATTTTTAAAATCCAACCTTTACTAATGTGGTGTCGGTACGCGTGTGGTGTCGATTTTTCAGAAAAACCAAATAACCTTTCGTTTTTGTTCACTTAATGTCTGAAATTGTCGAGAAGTGATAAATTCATTTTTACTGATAGTTTAAATGGTTTTGGGTGAGCTACTGCGCGCGGGTTTGCTTCCTGTTATAAACACATAAATATATAAAATTGCTCAATTTAACAGTTTGGTAATAATAAATAAACATTTATTATTAAAATATTAAGGTGAAAATTACCATTTGTCACATCCTCCCCGCCTTAGAACGAAAACCGTCCTCGGTTTTCACTTAGAAGTATTTGATGAATTCGAGAAAAGGTGTGGGTATTTGCGCTTGATCTCGTCCTCACGTTCCCACGTGTATTCAGGACCTCTTCGAGAGTTCCATCGAACTTTAACAATAGGAATGCGGCTTTGCTTAAGCCGTCTGATTTCCCGTTCCATAATTTCGACGGGTTCTTCGATGAAATTTAATCTCTCGTCCACCTGGATTTCCTCCAGAGGTATGGCAAGCGTTTCATTTGAGAGGCACTTCTTTAGATTGCTCACGTGGGACACATTGTGTATAGAGCTAAGTTCTGACGGTGGTTCGAGTCGGTAAGCTACCGGTCCGATTCTGGTGATGATTTTGAAAGGTCCAATGTAGCGGGGATTTAATTTCCCACGCTTGCCGAAGCGAATCACGCCCTTCCATGACGAAACCTTTAACATGACGCGGCCACCAATCTTGAAATTCAAGTGGCTTCCATCTTTTGTGAGCATAGCTTTTATGGCTATCTCAAGCCGTTTGCATTCGACTCTTGATTTGCACTATCCTTTCGGTGGTCTCTTGTACTAGTTCGGGACCAGTGATTTGGCTTTCTCCGACTTCAGCCCAACATATAAGGGATCTGCACTTTCGACCATAAAGTGCTTCATAAGGTGCAGCTTTGATGCTTGTGTGATAGCTGTTACTGTAAGAAAACTCGGCTAACGGCGGATGCCTATCCCAGCCATTCTGAGGTCTATCACACATGCTCGTGGCATGTCTTCTAAGGTTTGAATGGTTCTTTTGCTTTGACCATCCGTTTGTGGATGGTATGCGGTGCTCATCTCAAGATTAGTACCTAAAGCACCCTACAGTAATTTTTAAAGGTTCGACGTGAAGCGGTTTCCTCTACCGGAGTTAATAAGGGTCGGATCTTACATGTCTTGCCATGAACTCCTTTAAATGCTATCGTTGTTTTACCCGTGTTGTCATTTTCCATGATTGGTAGGGAGTCGGCGGACTTGGTGGGACGGTCGGTGATTACCCCAATAGTGTCCTAATCATCAGAGGTTTTGGTGGCTTTAGGGTAAAGTCCATAGTTATATGTTTCCAAATTTCCATTCTAGAATTCCTGGTTGCACTAACAATCGTAACGGTTTCTGCTAATCAACCTTAACCTTTTGATGATTTACAACTTTGTCTGGGTGGACACCACTAAAATTTTTCTTGGCCTTAACCATTTCGTTTTTCTAAATCCTGGTAGCGTAAAGTTTAATCCTATTTTGATATAAGGTGGCAAGGTGGCTGGTCCCTATGGTTTGTTCCATAATTAGATGTCTCCCTTTTCCGAGGCCGGGGTAAAGCTTTATTTGAAACTTTATTTGTGAAGCTGTTTATACAAATTTGACCAACAGTATAAGTAGTAGACATTTGAAATTACTAATTATATAAAGTGGTATGACTAGCTCGGAAGATTTATTATTTGGTAAAATAGATTTTAAACATGTTGTAGATAAAACAATTCTTCTCAGGCTGACATCTAGTCATCCTTTACTAGGCCAAAATCTTGATAAAGTTTGACCGGAAAATCCTATCAGAGTGCGTATTTCGGGAAGATGTCACTACAAGTTTTATAATCGATATTAACTCATTTTTAAAGAACGGTCCTTAAAGGGGGAACATTGAAGAAGAAGGCATGGTCGAGTGTGTACATCTACATATGTTTTGAGTGTCCAAAGACATATCCTAGCTGCCAAGACTGAGTAGGGCTTGATATTTAATATCCGGCGAGGCTTGTAGTATTCGACTTACTTAAGCCGTGCTTCTAGGTGTTATGGCTTAGATTGTTGCACTAGTGATCTGGATGAATAAATCGGTCGGGTACTGTACAGAGAGATGTATTCTTTGTTTACAAGTGAAGTTGTGTACTAGTGACCTTTCGGTATGTTAAGGCTTCCTGGCATTTCGGTGCGGAAGTGATGTTAATAATAATGAGGTTGAGTCATCTAGACTCCTAGAGTGCTCAATGTTATAAGGTTAATGGTATATCGAGAATCTGTCCTAATGTATCCGCTACTTATAAGGAAAACTCATCGTAAGGAATGAAGAGGGTAGATTGTATTTTGATGACGCAATGTCAAAGTATGATGGATCGATATCTATAGTCTGAGGCGGAGGTGTTTCACTTACCTTTAGGGTTCAACTTAGTGAGTAACGATGTTTCGATAAACTTCATGCCCTAGACTAGTTTGTATTCCCGAGGGGGTTAGGGAAGGGTTTGGCATATGTCTCCATGATAGTGGTTCAGGTTACTTTGTAAGGTCCTGAGGCTTCGGTCGGGTTACTAGTCCACTTCTGGTAATTCTTTAGATCCTTTAAAGCTTAGTGGTTCACTCATTGTTCATTTCGGTTGAGGGGACCTTCTTGCGTTACTAGGATTCTATTAACATACGGTATGCGAACGAGTTTTTCCTCATAGGTGATTACAGAGTGGTATTTCGACATCCAGTATACACTGGGGCGATGTCGAATTCTCCAGGTTTTGTGGGCATAGCATCACCCAAGCTTAGTACGGAGAGTTTTAGAGTACGATTTCGAAAGGTGGTGTTGATTGCTACTAGCAGTCAGTTGATTGGCTCGGTAGTGTACCTAGTACTTAACGCGGAGAGTATAACCTCATAGAACGATGTTGGTTTCTACTGGCAATCGACCAGTCAAGTTGTTCAAGTATTTAGTGTTCTGCGCAGAAGGTGAGGTCTCTATTAAGGGTCTAAATATAACCATTGCAACTATTTGACACAATTGCTATAAAGCAAGGATATGTTTCAATCGTGTTTGGGGTTATGAGTTATCCAGTAGCTATCAAATTTAAAGATTTGTCTGTTTGATGATGAGGTGTTTCAGAATCAGAAGGGGTAGTGTATAATGAGGTGCTAATCGCTGGGGTCGTTTGATGATGGCTGGTGATGTTGCTTATCTTCTCAGATTAGGACGTGGTGTGAGGTAAGGCTTATTTTTATTTGGTAAGATTGCGTTGAAGTCTATTTGATTACTGTGCTTTTAGCACGGATGCCCAAGTCTTGCACTACTTTTATGTACCACACATGTGAGTTTTTGATTTTCTCGAAATGGAGACAGAAAATTTGTCGTTTGGTAAAAGTTTTAAGGCACTCATTCCTTGCATAGCATGATTCTACCAGAATTATACATAGGTGATCAGGCTTTGTATAATTAAGGTCCCATGATGCAATACTGGGTTTAGTTACAAGAATTTATATAAGTTATTTGTTTAAGAGTACAAAATACTTTTCAAAGAAAATAATTAGTTTGCAAGATGATAACAAGATAGTTTATAGGGCGGTTTGTAAAACTGTTTATAGGGTAGTAGGAAAACACTTTATTCTCTACAAGATAGTAGAAAAGTTTCAGTTTTGGTTTGTGATTAATAGCGGAGTAATTTCGTAAACAAATGGTTTGTGAGGTGACCACAAAATAGGTTGTAGTGCAATAGTAAAATAGTTTACGAGATAACGACTAAAGTAGCTCACAGGAGAGCAAAATGGCTTATGAGACCAAAATTTACAAGATATTAGAGAAACCGTTTAGTGATTTATGAAGTATTGTTAAGGTAACGAATTTGTTTATTACACAGGAATCAATATAGTTTGCAAAATGTAACAAGGTGGTTTATTAGGTAGTAGCAAAATTTGTAGTACATCGGGCAATGTTTAATGCATTCATTTGATATAAGATTGTAGATAGTCGTGAGTCAAATAAGCTTACAATTTAGGATGAACATACACCAATCCATACAATACTACGAGGTTCTCAGAAAGGTACTAATAAAGTCTTATAGGAATACATCTTAAGAGAGTCTAAACTTAGGACTCGTTATACAGAGTAGTCGACCCTTTTTGACATCGCGTTCAAGTCATGCTTTCCTCCTGTTTCGAGGTTTCCTGATACTTTGGTTCCTTGCACTCTCTTCTGTAGTGCCCATTCTTTCCGCACCCATAACAGGTCTCACCAGCCTTCCGATTTTTCCCTGACACTATCTTTGCCTTTGCGGGGGTTTTGAACCTACAATCTTTAGTTAAGTGTCCAACCTTCCGACATTTGCGGCATCTCACGGTGCAAGACCCGTTGTGGTGTAGTTTGCAACGACTACACATTGGCAATTTTCCAGCATAGGCCTTTCCGTTACTAGATCCGGCAATGCAAGTTTCGACCAACTTTGGCTTTCTGGGGGGTTGCGGAACCTTTTCGTTTCCTTGGTTGTTCTCCTGGTTCCTCTTGTTGTTGTTGTTGTTGTTGTTGTTGTTGCGGTTGTGATTGTCGTTATTGATACCTTGAGCAATCCTAGTCCGCATGACTTGGCTCATTACATTATGCGCCATGTGGATGGCTTCATGCATAGTAGTAGGCTTGAATGAGGCGACACCTTTTCGAATCTCTGGGGATAGTCCCTGGATGTACCGGTCAAGTTTCTTGTACTCGGGTTCTGTCATAGCAGGGCACAGCTGTGCCAGCTCATAAAAGCGGGTGGTGTACCCGATGACATCATCTCCTTTCATAGTCCAATCCCATGTTTCTTGCTCCATTGCTCGTAATTCGCTCTTCGAGCAGTATTCTGCAATCATCATTTTTCTCAGTTCCTCCCAAGGAACTGAGTAAGCGGTATCAACTCCTACTGATTGAACAAAAGTACTCCACCATGCCAGGGCACGTCCCTAAAACGTGCAAGTAGCAAACTTGATTTTGTCTTCCTCAGGGCAGTTTACACATCGAAGTAATGATTCCACATCTTCGAACCATCTGCACATTTCCACTGCACCTTCATTTTCACTAAAGGTGCAGGGCTTACTCTCCATAAACTCCTTGTAAGAGCAACCACGAGATGTGGGCTCCGCTTCGATTGTAGTTCCACTAACTTGATAGGCAGCAATTGTCTCTGCAACTTGTTGTGCTATGAGTTGTTTCATGCTTGCGGAGTGTAGGGTTTGCCTCTTAGATGACATGTTCCTTTAAGAGGAGGAAGAAAAGTGAGACATAGTAAAATGTGTCATAAGGATAGATATTCTGAGGCGACATGTTAATTGGTTATAAGTTCGGGTCATAATTAGATACGTTGGCAGGTTTCCGTATGATAGCATAACAAGTGTTTCGAAGGATTGAGATGAGTGTTCGGACTCGAAGTCGGGTAGTGAAATTGTGCAGGGGAAGATAAGTTGTGACAAATACGGTATGTATGTGTAAGTATATCGAAAATACTCATAGTAAATTGTGTAAGTTAAGTATATATAAGTATACATATAATACTTATAGTACATGTAGTTAAGCAAAAATCAACAGATAGCAATAAGTAGTTAAGACAAGTAATCAGTAAATAAACAGCAAGCAAGGCAGGCAGACAAGTGGCGGTCATAGGGACTTGTTTTTGTAAAAAGTGGTTATAGTTTAGGATTTATATGTACCTAGTTCTCTATAACCTAGGCTCTGATGCCAATCTATAACACCCCCAAAATCTGGTATGGCGGAAGCATTCGGGTCATGGGGTGCTACTAAATTGAATATCACAACACAAGGTAATAAGGAACGGAATACATACTCCGTTTTAATTTAACCAAATTAAATGAGTTTACAAAATAGTTTGAATTCATAAATAAAGCCTTTAATTTAGTTTGTCCCGGACAAAAATAAGTCATAGTTTAAATGTCACAATACATCGGAAAACGGTCTATGACCCTTGCCTTGCCACAACCTTGTCACATTCACACGGCTCAAATACCTGAGAAAAACATGCTAAAAGTCAGCAAAAAGCTGGTGAGTTCATAGGTTTATCAATAAGCAGAAAAAAATCAACGGTTTTGGACCATGAGTTTGGTATATGAACATTACAACCCATGCAATGTCATATAAAAATACAGTCTATTACGCTAGCACTAAGTTCATGTAACCAAAGCTATAACATGTGTGCATGCTCTAGAAGCATGTTAAATATCAGGGCCCGGCAAGTGTGTATCCCAGACACTTGTGGTTTCGATATGGTATACGTTCGTTTGCCTATCCGATCAACCCGAACGGGGACGTTACTCCCAATAGATCTATTTATAACATTCGCGCTTCCCAGCAGGAATTGACGGTTCATGAATTTGGGCAAATTGGGACATAATAGGGCTTAGGCTAATCCACGTAATAGTTTTAAATAAAACCATAGTGTTGGTCCATAAAATGTTTTGCATGTTTCTCACCCCAATTGTAAAAACAAGTTTAAATAGAGTGGGGCTATAAACTCACCTTGTCAAGTAGTAGCGTAATCACAAGTAATTCAAACAGAGTGCAGCACCGACACACGACCTAGATTAGTAAATTACGTTTTAGTTCACAATTCAAGTTCAAGGATTTCAATTATTTCAAAAGTTTATGTTGGTGTTGCTGGTGTGGCAGCATTTAAGTGAAAACCATGTTTTTAATATTTGAAGTTATTGGCTCATCAGGATGTACGAACGTACAGAAGAATAGAAATAGGGACTCTTGATTTAAAAATGGTCGAAAAGATACGCACGATGGATAACGATTAGGAAATGTAAATGTGAACGTTTTATAGGATGGTTGGTATTTTAAATAATTGTACGTGTGTATATATTTATATATACATCTGAATAAATAAATGAAGTTGATATAAGTTTCACTATAAGGTGCTATAATTTGTGAGAAAATGATGTTTTGAAAAATAATAGTCTCGTTTGCTTGATTTATATAAGTTTTGTTATAATCATTTTCAAATAGTAAGTTATAAAATCATTTAGTTAGTTTATGGATTCCCAATTTAATCGTATATAATTAAGTGTCATTATTAAAAATTGAGGTCATACCGAGTAAATGATTCCATGTCATATGTATATATTTTCAAATAAGGTGTATAGATTAAGTGTTTAAATCATTTGTGTCGTATTGTCTTTTTTTTTTTTTTTTTATAAAAAAAAAAACAACGTACGCCAAGTTTATAGTTTTTCGCAAAATATATACTAACAATCAAATTTTGCCAAGTTTATAGTTTTTCGCAAAATATACTAACAATCAAATTTTATGTTGCGATATTTAGTTATTGTCAAGTTTTATATGATGTCGACGTCACGTGTATTTATATAATTTCAGTTTTAATAAAAACTTGTCGAGTCCTTTTTATTTTATATGCTGACGCCATATTTATATAAGTGACCGCGAATAATTGTCGAGTTATACAAATAAAATGGGTGTCGAGGAGGGGGGGATGGGCTGCGGCCCACCTCACAGCAGTGAACCAGGCCAACATTTGGGCTTTTGGTGTGAATGGCCAATGGCCTGATAAGGTGGAAGGATCAACAACAATGGTGACCCAATCATACAGATGGGCTTCAGCCCATACACAACCATTGAATGGACCCTTAACCTTGAGATAAGCCCACAAGAAACAAAGAAAATATGCAGGTTATACTTTTGGAAAAAAAAGAAAACCCAATGCAGTGTCTAATCTTCCTTTCTTTCCCTCGCTGGGCAAATGGAACACAGGAAGGAAAAAAAATATTTTTGACCCATGTGATGGAGCATGAACAAAAAAAATAAAAATAAAATAAAAATAGCTCCAGTTTACTACTTTGAACCAAAGAGACTAATGTACAGTAGTTGGGAAACTGGAACATAATTGGGTACATAAAAATGACATTTCGAGTTTTGGAACTTGGAATGTGAAATCTACACTGAGTACCTATTTTGAGCAGTTTTGGCAAAGGACAAGAGCTCGGAACAAGGTTTGACCAAAGGGTTGTGTCGATAAGATGGGCGAGACTTAGTCTCGAGTTCATTGTGGAACTTAAACGTCCAAGATTTGTGTTGTAAATTGGCTAGAATGTCGACTCGCCCAAGTGTTAACCAACACTTTTTGGAGCTTGTTCTCGGCTGGGACATTAGTCCTAGGCCACGACATAATATTTCCAACTTAGAACCACTAGCTAATGGTCGATTTAACTTAGGGCCTAAGAACACAACATGGAGTGGAACGGATTTTCAGGGTCCTTTACGTTGCTCAAATGGTGTGCTAAGTTCCGAGCCGAGTACTACTCAACCCAACTCTGCACGCACCATTCAAACATGAGTTTAATCACGAACAAGACAACGCGAACATAGGACTCATGGACACTCACTAATTCGTTTTAAAAATCGACCTTTCCTTTTGGACATATTCACAAACACATTTTGGGCATAACCCATGACTAGAGACCTTGGCTAGTAAGCTTTCTAAATCGATTTTCCTCACATTCAACAACACAAAACATCACAGGAACAAGTTGTTAATGACCAAGTTGGCTATTCTTGCTCAACCAGAGTGTACGAGTATGAAGTGTTCACAGTGGCCCTTTTCAAGTTCATACTAGTTTAGAAAATTTTAGAAAAATATCTATCCTAACCATTTTAACTGACTAAATCAATTCGGCAAGAGATTACACAATAACACAACATCAAGGTTTGAGTTACATTAATTCCTAGATGACATTATTAGTTTAAAAATTTGTTTTACCACACCACAACCAACAATGATTCGACAATATTATAACAATGAAAAAGAAAATCATAACATTCACAATATATTAATTCGTTCGAGAGTTTAGATGAATCAAAACAACATGAACAAGGATTAACCTTACAAAAGAATGGAGGCTGGGTCGAATTCAGTGTCACCACAAGAAGTCCCACTTGATTCCAAGCTTATCACACCCTCCTTTTTCCTTGAGTATACGCGGCTGAGATGTTAGTTTGAGTGAGTTTGGAGTTTTCTTGTGTGATTTTCTTCTCCTGGAATCAAGTTTTTTTTTAAGGAAACAATCTATGGTGATCCTTGACCCACTTTTGATCTAACAGGGATAAAACTTAACCATTTATGGTTATTTCCCTTGGACTTGATAAAGATTCGACCTCAGGGTTTTGAGTCTCGATGATCTTGGAAAGCAGGAAAAATGCTACTGTTGATGGTGATAAAAGATGGGATTGTGGCAGGGAATCTCCCTTGCGTGTGTTAAAGTGAGATTGGGAAAGGGAATAGCGTAAATATTTGAGCTGCACCTTCTTTGATCCGGTTATTGCCACGGATTAGGGTCAGTGGATTTAAGGTAGTATTGAGGATTTGGGAAAGTGAAGTAAAATTATAATCTGGGAAAAGGGAAGAGAGGTTATGGGGAAGGACAAAGTCACGTGTGGAGGGATAAGGGGTTGGGTAGTATTATTTTTATTTGCTTTGTTTTAAGTTTTGAGTGTATTGAGTGTACCCCGTATCCCGTTTAGTTAATGTTTGTTTGCGACAACGCGCCTTCACGTAAATGTGAAAAATATAATTTCGGAGTCGTTTTCCCGTTACTGATGTAAAATAATTTTGTCGACTCATGAAAATGAATTTTTAAAATCTAACCTTTACTAATGTGGTGTCGGTACGCGTGTGGTGTCAGTTTTTCAGAAAAACCAAATAACCTTTCGTTTTTGTTCACTTAATGTCTGAAATTGTCGAGAAGTGATAAATTCACTTTTACTGATAGTTTAAATGGTTTGGGTGAGTTACTGTACGCTACTGCGCGAGGGTTTGCTTCCTGTTATAAACACATAAATATATAAAATTGCTCAATTTAACAGTTTGGTAATAATAAATAAACATTTATTATTAAAATATTAAGGTGAAAATTACCATTTTTCACAGAAAAGTCTGAGGATAATGCTTCTTTTCATCAAATAGTGGACTTTTTAAATGATTCTTACATCAGGTTTGCTTTACTTGTAAATCCCACTATTTATGAATCACAAATTTTACAATTTTGGCAAACGGCTAAAGTTAAAACTTCTGAAAATGGGGACCAAAGGATAAAAGCCAAAGTGGATGGAAAAACCTTGACTCTTACTGAGTCATCCATTAGAAGACATCTTCATTTGGATGATTCAGATGGTATTAGTCAATTGCCGGATACTGAAATTTTTGAAAATTTGGAAAGAATGGGTTATAATGTTGATTCTACTAAACTCACTTTTCTTAAAAAGCATTTTACCCCACAATGGAAATTTTTGATCCATAAAATCCTTCATTGTTTAAGCCAAAAGAAAACCTCATGGGAGCAGTTTAGTGGTAACATGGCTACAGCTCTCATTTGCTTGGCAACAAACAGAAAATTCAAGTTTTCCAAACATATTTTTGAATGATTGGTTAAAAATGTGGATAGCCAAACAAAGTTTTTGATGTATCCCAGATTTATTCAATGCATCATCACAAAATCAAAACATTTGTTACTTCCCCCACACTCTCTTTATGAAACACCAAAACTTTCACATAAGGTGTTTTCAAACATGAAAATTGGTTTCAATGGGGAAGAAATACCACTTTTTGATGAAATGTTACCACAACATGCTGAAGAACCAACACCATCATCTGAATCACCATCATCAAGTTCTTCACCTGGTTACATATCACCAACTCATCTTTCATCACCAATCCCATCACCACCACCATCTGTAACAGCACCATAACCATCACATCATGTATCACCATCCCAATCTCCTCCACATCAAAGTCTGGATTCTCAGACTGTGAAAGAACTAAAAGAGAAGGTGCAGCTCTTGGAAAATGCTCTTAAAAGACAGAACACAAAGTTTTTTGAGATCAACATCAAGTTAGTTAAGAGGGTTAAGAAATTGGAGAATGAAGTGAAGATGATAAAGGGTAAAAGATCTTCAAAGTTTATTTTATCTAGTTCTTCAAGATCAGATGCTGAAAGTTTGGGTCACTCTTCCAAAAAGGGGAGGATGGGTAGTTCAGAAGCTGAAGAGGAGGCTCAATTTCATTTTCATGAAGGAACTCAGGTATATGATGAAGAGCCTGTTGGTGCAGAACAAGAGCCTGCTAGTTCAAAAGAGCCTGCTAGTTCAAAAGAGCCTGCTGAAGCAGAGCAAGAGCCTGCTAGGATTGAGAGGCTGTTGGCTATGAATTATAAAGGGACTGTTGAACATGTCTACAAAAGAAAGAGGGAATCACAGCCTCAGGGGAGGTTGTTTGTTCAAGGAAAGGTATATGTTGATGATGAACAATTTGCTGCTCCATCTCAAGAACCTACTCCAAAAGATAAGGGCAAGAAAATTATGGTTGAAGATGAACCTAAGTCCAAAAGGTTGAAGAAAAGAGAGCAATTGCAGATGGCCTTAGATGAGGAAGTCTCCAAAAGGCTTCATGAAGAAGAAATGCAAAAAGCCTTAGAAGCTTCAAGACTGCTTGCAGAAATGCAAGAGCAAAAAGATGCTGCTCAAATTCTTCTTGACTCTCAAGCTGCTCAGGAAACATTTGATGCTCAGATGCAATGGATTATTGCCAATGATCCAATTGTGAGAGGTCAGGCTTCCATAATTATGGATGATAAGAATCTTAACATTGAAGAGAAAACAGCAGAGCTTGAAACCTTTATCAACAACAAATATAGAGAAGCAGCTCTGGAAAATATTTTTCAAAAGATTCAAGAAAGTCAGAAGAGAGGTTTTAAGGTGGGATCATCTCCAAAAGATCAAGTGAATTTCATGAAGAAGTTTCTAAGAAATCAAGCAAATTGGACTGAATCTCAACTGAAGAAGAAAACTCCTGAAGAAATTCATTTCCTTTATTTGAATGCCTACAAGACATGTTACTACAAGATCCCATCTGATGCAAAGCCTTCAATGAAAAAGAAAGATGCTCAAAAGAAACAAGAAGCAAAATTGGATCCAGAGAAAGTAAGTAAAATGTTAATTGCTTTACCAACAATTATACATGCTGATCCAATTAGGTCTAGACACCCTATTATTGATTGGGAGATTCACCATGATAGATCAGGAAAGTCATGGAAAATAACCAGGGTTGGGGGACAAACTGCTTTCTTCAAAAACTTTGAGAATCTAATAAGAGCATGTGATAGAGCTGACTTAGAAGAGTTGTGGAATCTAGTTCAAATCAGGCTAAACACAAATTCTAACACTGATGTTAAAGAACAAGAACTTTGGGTAGAATTCAATAGGATGTATGATCCTAATCCAAAAGATGTTCATTGGAAATTTCCATATCATGATCCTACAACCACATGGTAATTCCTAAGTCTTAGCAGTGTACATCATCTTTTTACACAAAGTGGGATTGAGCTCTTTATGTTAGCTGAAAAAGAGTATCTCTGAGCTATGAAGTTCTTACAACCATGATTTCCAAGAGGTTAAGATGTGATAAAGATGAAGAAAAGTCAGAAGTTGTTCAAAGTTTGCTGATGAGTATTTTTGAGCAATGTGAAAGAAAAAGGAAGAATAGAGAGTAAAGTTTTTGGAAGAGTTCCCTCAGATCCTCAATGTATGTATTTTATTCATAAGAAACTTGTGTATTTTAAAGGGAATAACAAGTTTAGGGGAGGATTGTTTGGAATAAAATGTTCAAGTCAAAGAGCCTGCCAGATGAAGTATTAAGCCTGCTAGTTGATTTTGAAGAAGTTGAAGATACTCTAACAGTACCTTCTGGGTGAGAAGGTACTGCTAGTTTAAGAAGGTCCTGCCAAGTTGAAGGTCAAGTTGATAGATATTTAATTGTAGATATTTAGTTGTATTATTAGTCTTTGTACAATGTAACACGTTATGTAGAAGTAGTTCAGTCTTCCATGTTGTATAGAAGATTATACTGAGTAGTTTACATTGGAAGTTGTAAATAGTAGGCTAGAAAAGTCCAAGTATCTTATTATATTGTGCAACTTGACAACATGTAATAAGGGGTCCTTATCCTATAAAAGGATCCCTTAGTCACCACCTTAGAAAATAACTCTTCAACTAATAACCTTTGCAATATCCAAAATAGAACAACCTCTCTAGTAACTTAGTTACTGATTCACAAATCATAAAACAAATCAAAGATTCAAGGTTACTTTTGTAATCCTGGTGATAGTTTAGATCATCCATATTATTTCATCAATAATATTGAATCGTTTTGTGTTATTCAAGTTGTGTTCATTGTTCATTACAACTCACGTTTGCATGTTTACCACCTTTGTTCCTTTAAGTGTGTTATAGTAAATTCCGCGTACTAAAGCACATTCATTCCTAAATATCCCAAACACATTATTAAGATTAACATCCCATGTGTTTGTATAATCCTTCACAAAATGTCCTCAGGTGTGCAGATCACCTTATCAAGGGCTCCTTTCAAAACGCGAGAGAATCCCAACCGACACTTTGGAGGGATGGATTTGACCGTGTGCAACCCTTTAGAGAGCAAGGTGTCAAACGTTATTTATATTTTACGATCTTTGCTATATTTTATTAACGACAAATATAAACTTTAGTTTAGCAAAACATAAATATAGTTAAGTCTTTTACATATATAGTCACAAGTCTTTCATAAACACAAATTAAACATTACTTAGCTAGTATATACATTTTACAAGTATACTTTCATAAACATGTTAATCTAAAATAAAAATATATTTTTACATCATGGCGTGCATCATCCTATTATAAGATTACATATCTCTTTGAGATATTTGGAAGATATGGTGAATATCTTGTTTAAATTGCCACTCTAGAATCATGGAAAGATATGGTAAATATTTTGGTTAGATTTGATAAAGATTTGGATGATTTTCTATCAGGTCCCCGCGGAACCAAATGCATAAATGGACGGAACCCTCATTTCGGTTTTGTCCCATCCGTGGTTTGCTGAGGCTTTTTGTATGACAACCCGCTAAATTACAGGTCTATACTATTCAACAAACTCGAATTTCTTTCTTGACATTTATTTGAGAATAATTCACATATAATTTTTTACTTGAACCAACGTGAAATTTAGAATATCTTTCAAGTACACTAGGTGTAATACCTGAAATTCAGATAACATGTAAAATGACCAAAATGTCCTCACTACTTGAGAATTTAATTAAAAGCTATATTAAGCTAAATAAACCCGAATTATATTAAAGCTATATTTAAGAACCAAATTTTTGTTGTGTTTATTAATTTCGGTATATATATTAAATTGAATTAAAAGTTTAGATAATTGCAACAAGTAAGGATAATTACAAATAAATATGGAGAAGATCAATTAAATTAAAAATCTGATTTTGTTAACAAGTTTGGGCCGATTTCTATGCAAGGTCTCCCCTAGAACCGGTATTTTATATTCTATCCCATTTATCTTTTTCCTAAATAATAATACCGAGAAACACAAAACACACAAAAATTCACCTATAGCTCATTCGAATTTCTGGAGGTCCAAGAGTATTTTTCCTGAGTTCATTATATTTCTAGGAAGCCAAGAAAAATAGCCATTCGAATTATAAAGGCCTATTTTCTGTGTTGTCGATTTTTGTTCATACATATGGTAAAATTCCCTATTAATTCATACGATCCTTGTGAAATTCATTTTCTATTTTTCCTGAGTTCCTTACATCATATAGGATCTGCGAAAATTGGTTACAAGGCTTTTGAAGTCGCGATCTGCTCTGTGGAATTTTGGAGTCGTTTTTATCCTAATCGAGAAGAATAAATTCATTCAGCTTGTTATGGTCGTTCTAAAATTTATCTGGTATTTTTATCATGTTATATTCATCCTATAAGTCACAAATAAAATAATAAAAATGAACCATGCATGGTATACGAATTATTTGAGAATTAAACCCTAAAAACATGTTAAAACCCTAAATAATTAGAAACGAATTTTCTGGGCTTGAAGACTATTTTTCGTGGACTCTATATAATGTGTATTAACTCAGAAAAATAGTGGTTCATATGGTTGAAGCTCTGATCATGATATACAATTTTTGGTTAATCGCTACATGGAATAAAAAGGAAATAAAATAAGAAACCCTAAGTAATCGACTAGGGTTAGGGTTTGATTGTTTAAACCTGGTCTTAATTAATGTTTTAAAGATGTATAATGATTGCTACAATGATTGGAAATTAATACTAGGGTTTTGGTTAGTTTTATATATTAACGATTTGTAAATAAAAGACAAGGGGCTGTTTTGTAATTTTCTGAAACTCGTGGGTATTTTTGTAATATGTTTTGATCAGGGACTAATCATGTAAAAATATAAAGTGAAGGTCTTATGGGTGAATTTTGTATTTAAAAGGTTTAAAGAGTAATTATATATAAATATTATTTCGATTTATAAATAATTAAACTAAAGGGACGAAAAATATAAATTCTGGAAACTTGAAGTCATTTTGAGTAAATAATAATATTAAGAGTGTTTTGTGTAATTTTGAGTATTTATTTGGGCCTAATGTGTAATTATTATGGAATTAAGATTTAATTAATAAGTTTTGTAAACTTAAAGGACTAAATATGTAAATTCTGAATTCTGAGGGGTCTAATCTGTAATGTACTAAATTCTGATGGTATATTCTATAATTATGAAATATAATATGCTTGGTTGGTAATTATGGATATTGTAGGGTTTAATTTGTAAAATATGTAGATATAAGGTTGGTTTTGTAAATTTTGTAACTAAAGGGGTATAATCTGTAAATTGTGAAACTTAAGGGAATAAAATGTAATTCTGAATAAAATGAGTATATAATTCTGTAACTTAAAGTATTTTTCACTAATGACCTTGGAAATTGATGGAGTTACATTTAAAACCCTAAACTTTGTGAACATGTCAGAATTAACCCTAAACTTCTGTAACTTGATAAGATATACTATTATTCCATAATAATCTTTGAATAAGGGTTAAACCTAATCTGAAATGATAATATCTGTTAATTCTGGAAACCTGCTAATTATGGGAACTTACTAAATCTGGAAAGTTACTAAAAATAGAAAGTACATAAAATGAAGAGATAAAACTAAAAGTAATAATCTGAATTAGAATCTGTGGTAATTCTGTCTTCCTCTTCCTTAGGTGTGAAGAAGGAGAAGTCCTGATCATTGTTCTGTGTTTGTTTGATTTTCTGCTGTGCTATAAGGTACAGATATTCTGCCCTTTTTCAGTAAGGGTTTTTCATTCCCGTTTCTTTCAGTTTTACATTTTCCTTATTAGGATCTCTGATACCACTGCTATGTTCCCTTATGTTGTGAATCTTTGTTGTGATCTATTTGTCTTGAACCTTTTTGTTTGAACCTCTGCTATGATTCTTTTATTCTGACCCCTTTTTCCTAAACTCTGATTGATCTCATGTTCTGAACCCTGAATTTATGAATCTTGATTGAATCTGATCTGTGAACCTTGTTCTGAACCTTAACCTGATATATCTGTTGTAAACTTTGATTTGATTTTTGGTATAAACCTTAACCTGTTAAATCCTTATCTGAACCTAATTGATTTTGAACCTTTATTAAAAGCTATTTTAAAAAGAAGCTATACCACTTGAAATGGAAGTTACTAAAAGTTTTGGAAGACCATTTTTATGAAAACTATTTTGAAAGATCATTTCAATGAAAACCATTATTAAAGGATTGATTTAAATGAACTCTTGACAGGAACTTCTGAAATGGATTATTGCTATAAACTTGTATTTATTTACCTTTGATATACTCTTTTGGACTATTGGAAATAAATCTTTTAATCTGAACTTAAGCTTTGATATTAAACTTAATCTGATAAACTCTGATTTAAACCTTATTATCTTAATCTGAATTGTTGACATGACCCTTCTGCCATGAACCCTTAGATGTGACTCTGTTTATTATATGACATCTGACCTTGATCACAGTCTGATATCCGAGCCAATCACTAGGCATGAGGGTTTCATGTCCGTGTCATTGATGCACCGATGGCATGACTCTAGGGCAGGAGAGTGATGACCTGTCCCGTCCCTGATTTATTTTATCTGGTGTGTTAAGGAGTTTCTGGCCACTGGGGCGCATGGATGCATCCTAGTTCTGACTCTGTTATCTGTTATCTGTTTATGTTATATGTTTATTATTATATCTGGTGACTGATGGTGTGTGCGATACACGTCTTTCACATATATCTGGGAGCTGATCACTCCGATTTGATACATGAGGTCACCCCTCATATTATCTGTTACTTGAGAGGCATCCCCTCTGGATTATTATATGATTAATCTGTTATGATATTATCTGTTATCTCTGGGCTCGTGATGGATTTCTGTATTTCCCTAAACCTGGTTTGTACATTGTCCTTTTCTCATTCTTTTCTTTTACCCTTACTCCTTTCCTATTCTTTCACTTTAATTCTGTATCTGTATAGTCTATATTTCTGATTTGTTTATGTATTGTTATCTGCTATTGTTTCTGTCATCTATATATCTGTTCACTGAGCTCTCGTAGCTCAGCCGCATTTCTTTTCCTGCGGCAGGTTTTAGCAGGACGCTGGGAATGAGTGAGAGTGTACCTCTGGACTTAGAAGGCTTAGTAGCTATTCTGGATTAGAATTGGATGGAAGATATTATGTTTTAGAATTAGTTTTGAAAGTTTCATTGTAACCTTGTAGATTCAGTATTTGAATTGTAATCCTTTGAGATTTTTTTTGTATTACTATAGATATATGCTCTGTTTTGATCTGATATGAATCCATTATTGTGATATCTTTATCCTTGTCGGGTTGGGGTGTTACACTAGGACTTAGGCTATATTTAGTCCACAACGTTCCAGTACCTTGCTCCTACTCTGGTTCACAATTTTAAACCCTAAAACAATTTCTTTTTCTTTATTTACTTACGGTTGTCAATTCAACAAACGCTATTCGCAATTTAAAATTTAACACCCGATATGCCCAATACTCTTAACGATTACTTCTAACGCATTTTTATACTTCCTAAATTATTACCAAAGTTTCAAAAATATTTCCTTATGCCTAAAGTAATTTCCTTATTTCTTACGTTTAATTACGTATAACTTACGTTAATCACCAAACCAACAACCAATACCTATTTTTAATACCCAATACATGCAACATATACACTCTTGTATCAAAACAACCCTTCTACTCCAAATATTCTACATGTGCCGCCCTCTTTTGTTCCATAATTATTTACTAGACAAAGATTTACATCTCATTAATTAACCAACACAACTGTACAAACTGATAAGCTTAAGTTGAAGACTACTGAAGATTACACTAGCAGTACTAACTGACTTAGTACTGTTAGCACAAGATGTTTGTACTGCTTATATTCTGAATTCGTGTAATGTGATAAGTATAGAAAAGATATTGTGTATATCTTCTAGATATAGATTGATACGAATATTAGTTTACTTGTAAAGTACTCCTTGTGTTATAAAAGGAGGTCATAGGTTAGAGTTTATGTACGTATTGTTTTTGTGAAAGATTCAAGGTTGTGTAACCCTAGTGATAACATATATCACTCGTATTATTGATAATAATATTGAATCGTTTTGGTTAAACATTGTCTTCATTGTTCATACAAATACATATTCAATCACTGTTCCATTCATATACCTTACATACAATATCTTCTAAGTATTAGCTAGTAAATTCCGCGTGCTAGTTAGTATTACTCAAAGTATCTCTAACACAAGGAGTGTGTGTTTAGATCCCCTCAAGTGGTATCAGAGACAGGTTCTGATACTTTGAATTAGAAGATCAAAAGTATCTTTCAACAAGGAAGATGGACATGGAGACTACCCAAACCAATGTTGCTGCAAAGTTGCCAATCTTTAAGCCTAACGAATTCGATATGTGGAGGTTAAGGATATAGCAATACTTCCAGGTTCAAGATTATGCACTTTGGGAAATCATTGAAGAAGGGAATTCTTTCAAGCCTACAACCACAACCTCAACTGTAGATGGTAAGGTTGAAACAATTTTGTAGACAAAGCCAATGACTGCAGAGGAGAGGATTCAGATGAAGAATGACCTCAAGGCTAGAAGCATGCTGCTAATGACCATTCCTAATGATCAATTATTGAACTTCAGTAAGTTCAAGGATGCCAAGACACTATTTGAGGCCATTGTTGCTAGGTATGGTGGGAATGAAGCCACCAAAAAGACACAAAAGACACTCCTCAAGCAAAATTTTGAGAACTTCTTAGCAACTAGCAATGAATCACTGGATCATATGTTCAACAAGCTTCAGAAACTTGTAAGCCAACTTGCTATTCTTGGAATTGAAATACCTCAGGAAGACCTCAACTCCAAGTTCCTGAGAAGTTTACCATCAGAATGGGCTATGCATGTTGTTGTGTGGAAGAACAAGCCTGATATTGATTCTATGAGCTTGATGGATTTGTATAGCAATTTCAAGATTGTAGAGCAAGATGTGAAGAAGACTGCTGGAACAAGCTCAAGCACTGGGAATATGGAATTTGTGTCATCTCCTAGTACCTCAAGTCCTGAAGATGTGAAGGTTGATGCAGCAGTTGGTACTGCTAGCACAAATATTGGTACTGCTAGCACATCAAGCAGCACTAAAGGCATCATGGATGTAAAACCCTAAAATCTAAAACAGGTAAAAAGACTAAAATGCCCTCATAATTTAAAAATTTAATTAAAACATATATAACTTACAAATAAATCGCATAACGTATGAAAACGAAACAAATATGGCATGAAACATTTATGAGGCAACCTAAAATAATTATACGAGCTACCAATTATATTTATAACACGTTACTTAGTTACTTGAAACGAAAACTCGATAAGTATATATTTAATTTTCGTTCTAAAAATCGTTACGTGTAAGAAATATTTAAGAAATAAGAGAATTGATGGAATTTGGACCTAGATGTTTTGTGTTGGGCTTATAGGCCGACCCAAGCCCTCCCCTCATCAAACCCACGACCCAAACACACCTTAAGTCAGCCCATAACCCCTTTTGGTCTCCAATAACAACCGAATATCATCATAACACTCAAAAGAAACCCTAAAACAAAATTTCTGCTGTCCTTTCCTTGGCTGCTGCTGTCGAGGTTCCAATCTCACCAAAGGAGGCTTGTTTTTGCTCCATTATTGTGTCATTCATCATAAGGTAACATGTCTTTAATGCCTCAAGTCCTTGTAAATTGTTTCATAACTAAAAACCCTAATTTATATATGATTATGTGAGAATCTGGTTCTGATCTGGAATTTTTACCCGACTTTAACCAGCTATAACTCAATGATGTGGATGGGTATTGTAATGGTTTTTGAGTCTAAAACTAATTTCAATGAAGTGGCTACCTGGAGAAATTTATTTTGAAATTTTTAGAGGCCTGTAAGGCTACTTTTTGATTTTTAGAAAATCATGTGTCTGGTCGTATTGGTAAAGTCTGGAAAAAATGTCCGGGTTTTTCATTTATCATTTTCAAACCATAACGAATTAGGATGTGTCCTTTTAGCTGAGTAATATATCACATGTTGGGTAATTACTAGAATTTTTGTAGAATTTTATAAATTTTCTAGATTGGGAAAGAAGATGAAAAATGGTCGGGTGTTTTTAATTAATCCGGTTCTGGGACAGGTTGGGAAAAAGGATTTTTAGTTCGTATCTATACAACTTAATAAAATCTGGAAAAATTTCATAAAATACTCAAGACCCTGGGGAACGGCTGTGAATTTTTATAGATTTTATTTCGAAGATTTAATATGGTTTGCAAATTATTTAAAACGAGTCCAGTAATACCTGAAAACTGTCAAGACATGTAAAAAGGATGTAAATTGTTATTTTTCCTAAGCTAAGGGTTATATTGGTGAATCGTGAAACTTGAGGGTATAATTCGTATAATAAGTTAATTTGAAGGTACACTCTGTAATCTGGGAAAATAAAATGCGTGTTGTGTTAATAAATTAATGAGAGGAGTTAAAATGTAAGCTATGTAAATCTAGGGTTTCATTTTGTAACTTTGATAAGTAAAGGGATAGAAAGTGTAAATTATGAAACCTAAAGGACTAAAAGAGTAACTTGATGAATCTAAAAGCTAAAATGGAAAGTTACTTAAAATGGAAGGGTTTGTAATTCTTGTCTACCCCCTCTAGGTGTGAAGGAAGAGAAGTCCTGCTTCACTTTGTGTCATCCATTTCTGATTTGTGTTTGCTTCCGGAATAAGGTACAGATATTCTGACCTTCTCTGTAAGGTTTCCTATGATTCTTTTCTGATCTGTTAAATCTCTGATTTGATACTCTGTTACGATCCTTTGCTATGACACCTTTGCTTCGACCTTTGATCTCTGATTTTGGGACCTATGATATGAAGATCTTTTTGATATGAGATGGAAATGTTTTAAGTAAAGTATTTTGAAAGGGTTTTTCAAGCATGATATATTGACTTTAAGAAAACTATTTTTGAAGTTCGTTTTATGAAAACTATTTGAAAGACCATTTATGAAAACTATTTTGAAGGATTGTTTTAAATAAACCTTAAGAGAAAACCTTTTGAAAAGTACTTTTGATATTGAACCTTTTGAAGATTTGACCATCTGATACTTTGACTCTTTTGGATATTGACCTGGGATATTTGATCTTCTGATATGAACCTTCTGATATGACCTTTCTGATGTGACACCCTGATTATAATAGACACCTTTGACCTTTGACCTTTGACTCCCAGTTTGATACCCGAGCCAAAATTTGTTCCCTAGCCATGAAGGTAACATGGCCGTGTCTGTGATGCACCACTGGCATGACTAGTGTGTAGCCCTAGTGATCTGGTTACACCGTCCCCATTCTGATTTTGATTATGCATGCACACTATATGATTTATTATGGCCGATCTGTTCTGGGGGGGCGAATGGATGCATCCTAGATTTGTTCTGTTATGATATGATATGTTATGATATGATCTGATTTCTGGTGACTGACGGTGGGTGCAATCCACGTCTTTCATGTTCTGGGAGCTAGCTACTCCATATATTTCTGTTGGATACATGAGGCCACCCCTCATATTATCTGGTTACTTGAGAGGCATCCCCTCTGGATTCTGATATGGTTACAAGGATATGATATTTCTATTTCTGGGCTCGTGGTGGATTACTGTCCTAAACCTTTACTCTCTCTCTGTACCTTTACTTATCTACTTCGTTATACTATATCTGTTCTTTTCCTTTTACTTTCATTGCTTTTGCTTTCGTTTCCGTTTATTATATATCTGTTCACTGGGCTTTGTAAGCTCAGCCGTACGTTTTCTTTCATGTACGGCAGGTTTTAGTTGAAAGCTGGGTTGTTATTAGAGAGGACCTTGGACTTAGAAGACCTTGCTAGCTAAATTGGATTAGAGATGATTTGAAAAGTTATTTTCAGACTTAGTGATTATTGTATATCTCAGTTGTAACCTTGTAATATCAGATTTTCAGTTGTAACCCTTGGAATCCTATTGTATTATGTATGTCATATGCTTGTGTTTGTTCTGATAAGAATCTGTATTTGTGACACCTTTGCCCTTGTCGGGTTGGGGTGTTACAATTATGGTATCAGAGAACAGGCTGCGACTTGTAATACATTTACCCTGACCTGTGAAGTTAGGACCACTAGGTTTCCACTGTAGGCGCTCATAAGATAACCTGTAAGAATTGCTCTAGGATTTCCCCTATAGGAACTTAAGTTCTGACCAGTGAGGAATGGGTAGACTATAAGGCAATTGTTTAGGTATCATTACTTCGCATCACTCTGATTCGTACCTTGCTCTTGGCTAAAGCTTGTTGAGATCACTTTTGTAAATTGAAAGCTTATGCCTTACACCTAAGATTTGAAACCTAATTAAGCTTTGAAACATTGAAATTTGCATAGAAAGTACCTGACACTATTGAACCTTATCTTTAAATTCCAACTCTGATATCTGATCCTTTTGTTAATCATTTTGATGCCTCTTCGGACAATTCTGAGAATCTCCATGGCGATGACGTACTAGATACATTCTGTTGTTTGTCTCTTGCTTTTGATAAGCACCTATGAATCTTCTGACGCTATTTGATTCCGTCTTACCCCTCTCTATCCCTATGAAAAGTCTTGTGATGTTTAACCATGCATATAAGAATGTTTCCCTCTCACTTTTGAATGATAAGATTTTCCTGGTTAATCCGTCTTTCTTGGATAGTCAACTTCGATTCCATTCTGATAAGGGATTGGTTGTTTGAGCACTCGAAATGTTAACAACAATGGCGGCTACCCTGAAGAGTGAAGGCATCCCTTACAAGGCAGAAGTGTTGGCGATGCAGAAGAAGAAATCTACTCAAGACGGCGAACCTGGAGCTGATGAGGACATGCAGTCTAACTTCCCTATTCACCTTGGTTGTACTAAGATGAATTGAGAGCGGGGGCAGGCTGGAGGATGAAGGATTTGAAGATCGTGCCAGAAATTCACATTACTCCAAGAAGAACAGCAGGAGGCTTGACGAACCAGACATAAGTTCACAATTTTGTTTCACCTCCGAGTATTCTCAAATTTAAGATCATCTGATGATTTAAGTTCCTTAGAAGCATTTCAGTTCCGTGTCTATTCGTACGTTCAATGATGGCTTTGATGAATTGGAGAAGATCTGACGCTTGTGGACGGCATACCTTAATCTGATAGGCAATCTGGGATTCCGATACTCTTGCAAGTAGTTGTTTTCCCTCTTGACTATGACATCGATTTTGTTGACCTCTGAGACTATAGAGTACTAGGTGGATTAAGATAGGTGGCTTTGTTTACGACTTGAGATAAAGTATGATCATCATGAAGGCATAATTATGTGGTGCTGGTATTATTAACGTGATAATACTTACACCATATAACGTGCCCTCATTGTGGCCATAGGATATCTTGGGAAGTACCTAAGAAGTTTAGAACTTGATTCCCGATGGATTATCTGTGATTAGTGAGACCTTAGGTTCATTCTACCTATGCGTATACTCTACCTTCGTTCGTTAAATATCTGGATTAGCTTGGACTCTCGTGTTGCATTCTGTCGACCTCAGTTAGGAATCTTAAACTCCTTGAAGAGCTCTCTGCTATGGATACATTTAATTCGATTTGAAATCTTGTTCGCATCCCGTATGAGTATTCCGTTCTCTATTCTTTCTGCTTTCTGCAAATTTCGAGGACGAAATTTTTTTGTTAGAGGGGAAGAGTTGTAAAACCCTAAAATCTAAAACAGGTAAAAAGACTAAAATGCCCTCATAATTTAAAATTTTAATTAAACCATATATAACTTACAAATAAATCGCATAACGTATGAAAACGAAACAAATATGGCATGAAACATTTATGAGGCAACCTAAAATAATTATACGAGCTACCAATTATATTTATAACACGTTACTTAGTTACTTGAAACGAAAACTCGATAAGTATATATTTAATTTTCGTTCTAAAAATCGTTACGTGTAAGAAATATTTAAGAAATAAGAGAATTGATGGAATTTGGACCTAGATGTTTTGTGTTGGGCTTATAGGCCGACCCAAGCCCTCCCCCTCATCAAACCCACGACCCAAACACACCTTAAGTCAGCCCATAACCCCTTTTGGTCTCCAATAACAACCGAATATCATCATAACACTCAAAAGAAACCCTAAAACAAAATTTCTGCTGTCCTTTCCTTGGCTGCTGCTGTCGAGGTTCCAATCTCACCAAAGGAGGCTTGTTTTTGCTCCATTATTGTGTCATTCATCATAAGGTAACATGTCTTTAATGCCTCAAGTCCTTGTAAATTGTTTCATAACTAAAAACCCTAATTTATATATGATTATGTGAGAATCTGGTTCTGATCTGGAATTTTTACCCGACTTTAACCAGCTATAACTCAATGATGTGGATGGGTATTGTAATGGTTTTTGAGTCTAAAACTAATTTCAATGAAGTGGCTACCTGGAGAAATTTATTTTGAAATTTTTAGAGGCCTGTAAGGCTACTTTTTGATTTTTAGAAAATCATGTGTCTGGTCGTATTGGTAAAGTCTGGAAAAAATGTCCGGGTTTTTCATTTATCATTTTCAAACCATAACGAATTAGGATGTGTCCTTTTAGCTGAGTAATATATCACATGTTGGGTAATTACTAGAATTTTTGTAGAATTTTATAAATTTTCTAGATTGGGAAAGAAGATGAAAAATGGTCGGGTGTTTTTAATTAATCCGGTTCTGGGACAGGTTGGGAAAAAGGATTTTTAGTTCGTATCTATACAACTTAATAAAATCTGGAAAAATTTCATAAAATACTCAAGACCCTGGGGAACGGCTGTGAATTTTTATAGATTTTATTTCGAAGATTTAATATGGTTTGCAAATTATTTAAAACGAGTCCAGTAATACCTGAAAACTGTCAAGACATGTAAAAAGGATGTAAATTGTTATTTTTCCTAAGCTAAGGGTTATATTGGTGAATCGTGAAACTTGAGGGTATAATTCGTATAATAAGTTAATTTGAAGGTACACTCTGTAATCTGGGAAAATAAAATGCGTGTTGTGTTAATAAATTAATGAGAGGAGTTAAAATGTAAGCTATGTAAATCTAGGGTTTCATTTTGTAACTTTGATAAGTAAAGGGATAGAAAGTGTAATTTATGAAACCTAAAGGACTAAAAGAGTAACTTGATGAATCTAAAAGCTAAAATGGAAAGTTACTTAAAATGGAAGGGTTTGTAATTCTTGTCTACCCCCTCTAGGTGTGAAGGAAGAGAAGTCCTGCTTCACTTTGTGTCATCCATTTCTGATTTGTGTTTGCTTCCGGAATAAGGTACAGATATTCTGACCTTCTCTGTAAGGTTTCCTATGATTCTTTTCTGATCTGTTAAATCTCTGATTTGATACTCTGTTACGATCCTTTGCTATGACACCTTTGCTTCGACCTTTGATCTCTGATTTTGGGACCTATGATATGAAGATCTTTTTGATATGAGATGGAAATGTTTTAAGTAAAGTATTTTGAAAGGGTTTTTCAAGCATGATATATTGACTTTAAGAAAACTATTTTTGAAGTTCGTTTTATGAAAACTATTTGAAAGACCATTTATGAAAACTATTTTGAAGGATTGTTTTAAATAAACCTTAAGAGAAAACCTTTTGAAAAGTACTTTTGATATTGAACCTTTTGAAGATTTGACCATCTGATACTTTGACTCTTTTGGATATTGACCTGGGATATTTGATCTTCTGATATGAACCTTCTGATATGACCTTTCTGATGTGACACCCTGATTATAATAGACACCTTTGACCTTTGACCTTTGACTCCCAGTTTGATACCCGAGCCAAAATTTGTTCCCTAGCCATGAAGGTAACATGGCCGTGTCTGTGATGCACCACTGGCATGACTAGTGTGTGGCCCTAGTGATCTGGTTACACCGTCCCCATTCTGATTTTGATTATGCATGCACACTATATGATTTATTATGGCCGATCTGTTCTGGGGGGGCGAATGGATGCATCCTAGATTTGTTCTGTTATGATATGATATGTTATGATATGATCTGATTTCTGGTGACTGACGGTGGGTGCAATCCACGTCTTTCATGTTCTGGGAGCTAGCTACTCCATATATTTCTGTTGGATACATGAGGCCACCCCTCATATTATCTGGTTACTTGAGAGGCATCCCCTCTGGATTCTGATATGGTTACAAGGATATGATATTTCTATTTCTGGGCTCGTGGTGGATTACTGTCCTAAACCTTTACTCTCTCTCTGTACCTTTACTTATCTACTTCGTTATACTATATCTGTTCTTTTCCTTTTACTTTCATTGCTTTTGCTTTCGTTTCCGTTTATTATATATCTGTTCACTGGGCTTTGTAAGCTCAGCCGTACGTTTTCTTTCATGTACGGCAGGTTTTAGTTGAAAGCTGGGTTGTTATTAGAGAGGACCTTGGACTTAGAAGACCTTGCTAGCTAAATTGGATTAGAGATGATTTGAAAAGTTATTTTCAGACTTAGTGATTATTGTATATCTCAGTTGTAACCTTGTAATATCAGATTTTCAGTTGTAACCCTTGGAATCCTATTGTATTATGTATGTCATATGCTTGTGTTTGTTCTGATAAGAATCTGTATTTGTGACACCTTTGCCCTTGTCGGGTTGGGGTGTTACAATTATGGTATCAGAGAACAGGCTGCGACTTGTAATACATTTACCCTGACCTGTGAAGTTAGGACCACTAGGTTTCCACTGTAGGCGCTCATAAGATAACCTGTAAGAATTGCTCTAGGATTTCCCCTATAGGAACTTAAGTTCTGACCAGTGAGGAATGGGTAGACTATAAGGCAATTGTTTAGGTATCATTACTTCGCATCACTCTGATTCGTACCTTGCTCTTGGCTAAAGCTTGTTGAGATCACTTTTGTAAATTGAAAGCTTATGCCTTACACCTAAGATTTGAAACCTAATTAAGCTTTGAAACATTGAAATTTGCATAGAAAGTACCTGACACTATTGAACCTTATCTTTAAATTCCAACTCTGATATCTGATCCTTTTGTTAATCATTTTGATGCCTCTTCGGACAATTCTGAGAATCTCCATGGCGATGACGTACTAGATACATTCTGTTGTTTGTCTCTTGCTTTTGATAAGCACCTATGAATCTTCTGACGCTATTTGATTCCGTCTTACCCCTCTCTATCCCTATGAAAAGTCTTGTGATGTTTAACCATGCATATAAGAATGTTTCCCTCTCACTTTTGAATGATAAGATTTTCCTGGTTAATCCGTCTTTCTTGGATAGTCAACTTCGATTCCATTCTGATAAGGGATTGGTTGTTTGAGCACTCGAAATGTTAACAACAATGGCGGCTACCCTGAAGAGTGAAGGCATCCCTTACAAGGCAGAAGTGTTGGCGATGCAGAAGAAGAAATCTACTCAAGACGGCGAACCTGGAGCTGATGAGGACATGCAGTCTAACTTCCCTATTCACCTTGGTTGTACTAAGATGAATTGAGAGCGGGGGCAGGCTGGAGGATGAAGGATTTGAAGATCGTGCCAGAAATTCACATTACTCCAAGAAGAACAGCAGGAGGCTTGACGAACCAGACATAAGTTCACAATTTTGTTTCACCTCCGAGTATTCTCAAATTTAAGATCATCTGATGATTTAAGTTCCTTAGAAGCATTTCAGTTCCGTGTCTATTCGTACGTTCAATGATGGCTTTGATGAATTGGAGAAGATCTGACGCTTGTGGACGGCATACCTTAATCTGATAGGCAATCTGGGATTCCGATACTCTTGCAAGTAGTTGTTTTCCCTCTTGACTATGACATCGATTTTGTTGACCTCTGAGACTATAGAGTACTAGGTGGATTAAGATAGGTGGCTTTGTTTACGACTTGAGATAAAGTATGATCATCATGAAGGCATAATTATGTGGTGCTGGTATTATTAACGTGATAATACTTACACCATATAACGTGCCCTCATTGTGGCCATAGGATATCTTGGGAAGTACCTAAGAAGTTTAGAACTTGATTCCCGATGGATTATCTGTGATTAGTGAGACCTTAGGTTCATTCTACCTATGCGTATACTCTACCTTCGTTCGTTAAATATCTGGATTAGCTTGGACTCTCGTGTTGCATTCTGTCGACCTCAGTTAGGAATCTTAAACTCCTTGAAGAGCTCTCTGCTATGGATACATTTAATTCGATTTGAAATCTTGTTCGCATCCCGTATGAGTATTCCGTTCTCTATTCTTTCTGCTTTCTGCAAATTTCGAGGACGAAATTTTTTTGTTAGAGGGGAAGAGTTGTAAAACCCTAAAATCTAAAACAGGTAAAAAGACTAAAATGCCCTCATAATTTAAAATTTTAATTAAACCATATATAACTTACAAATAAATCGCATAACGTATGAAAACGAAACAAATATGGCATGAAACATTTATGAGGCAACCTAAAATAATTATACGAGCTACCAATTATATTTATAACACGTTACTTAGTTACTTGAAACGAAAACTCGATAAGTATATATTTAATTTTCGTTCTAAAAATCGTTACGTGTAAGAAATATTTAAGAAATAAGAGAATTGATGGAATTTGGACCTAGATGTTTTGTGTTGGGCTTATAGGCCGACCCAAGCCCTCCCCCTCATCAAACCCACGACCCAAACACACCTTAAGTCAGCCCATAACCCCTTTTGGTCTCCAATAACAACCGAATATCATCATAACACTCAAAAGAAACCCTAAAACAAAATTTCTGCTGTCCTTTCCTTGGCTGCTGCTGTCGAGGTTCCAATCTCACCAAAGGAGGCTTGTTTTTGCTCCATTATTATGTCATTCATCATAAGGTAACATGTCTTTAATGCCTCAAGTCCTTGTAAATTGTTTCATAACTAAAAACCCTAATTTATATATGATTATGTGAGAATCTGGTTCTGATCTGGAATTTTTACCCGATTTTAACCAGCTATAACTCAATGATGTGGATGGGTATTGTAATGGTTTTTGAGTCTAAAACTAATTTCAATGAAGTGGCTACCTGGAGAAATTTATTTTGAAATTTTTAGAGGCCTGTAAGGCTACTTTTTGATTTTTAGAAAATCATGTGTCTGGTCGTATTGGTAAAGTCTGGAAAAAAAGTTCGGGTTTTTCATTTATCATTTTTAAACCATAACGAATTAGGATGTGTCCTTTTAGCTGAGTAATATATCACATGTTGGCTAATTACTAGAATTTTTGTAGAATTTTATAAATTTTCTAGATTGGGAAAGAAGATGAAAAATGGTCGGGTGTTTTTAATTAATCCGGTTCTGGGACAGGTTGGGAAAAAGGATTTTTAGTTCGTATATATACAACTTAATAAAATCTAGAAAAATTTCATAAAATACTCAAGACCCTGGGGAACGTCTGTGAATTTTTATAGATTTTATTTCGAAGATTTAATATGGTTTGCAAATTATTTAAAACGAGTCCAGTAATACCTGAAAACTGTCAAGACATGTAAAAAGGATGTAAATTGTTATTTTTCCTAAGCTAAGGGTTATATTGGTGAATCGTGAAACTTGAGGGTATAATTCGTATAATAAGTTAATTTGAAGGTACACTCTGTAATCTTGGAAAATAAAATGCGTGTTGTGTTAATAAATTAATGAGAGGAGTTAAAATGTAAGCTATGTAAATCTAGGGTTTCATTTTGTAACTTTGATAAGTAAAGGGATAGAAAGTGTAAATTATGAAACCTAAAGGACTAAAAGAGTAACTTGATGAATCTAAAAGCTAAAATGGAAAGTTACTTAAAATGGAAGGGTTTGTAATTCTTGTCTACCCCCTCTAGGTGTGAAGGAAGAGAAGTCCTGCTTCACTTTGTGTCATCCATTTCTGATTTGTGTTTGCTTCCGGAATAAGGTACAGATATTCTGACCTTCTCTGTAAGGTTTCCTATGATTCTTTTCTGATCTGTTAAATCTCTGATTTGATACTCTGTTACGATCCTTTGCTATGACACCTTTGCTTCGACCTTTGATCTCTGATTTTGGGACCTATGATATGAAGATCTTTTTGATATGAGATGGAAATGTTTTAAGTAAAGTATTTTGAAAGGGTTTTTCAAGCATGATATATTGACTTTAAGAAAACTATTTTTGAAGTTCGTTTTATGAAAACTATTTGAAAGACCATTTATGAAAACTATTTTGAAGGATTGTTTTAAATAAACCTTAAGAGAAAACCTTTTGAAAAGTACTTTTGATATTGAACCTTTTGAAGATTTGACCATCTGATACTTTGACTCTTTTGGATATTGACCTGGGATATTTGATCTTCTGATATGAACCTTCTGATATGACCTTTCTGATGTGACACCCTGATTATAATAGACACCTTTGACCTTTGACCTTTGACTCCCAGTTTGATACCCGAGCCAAAATTTGTTCCCTAGCCATGAAGGTAACATGGCCGTGTCTGTGATGCACCACTGGCATGACTAGTGTGTAGCCCTAGTGATCTGGTTACACCGTCCCCATTCTGATTTTGATTATGCATGCACACTATATGATTTATTATGGCCGATCTGTTCTGGGGGGGGGGGGCGAATGGATGCATCCTAGATTTGTTCTGTTATGATATGATATGTTATGATATGATCTGATTTCTGGTGACTGACGGTGGGTGCAATCCACGTCTTTCATGTTCTGGGAGCTAGCTACTCCATATATTTCTGTTGGATACATGAGGCCACCCCTCATATTATCTGGTTACTTGAGAGGCATCCCCTCTGGATTCTGATATGGTTACAAGGATATGATATTTCTGTTTCTGGGCTCGTGGTGGATTACTGTCCTAAACCTTTACTCTCTCTCTGTACCTTTACTTATCTACTTCGTTATACTATATCTGTTCTTTTCCTTTTACTTTCATTGCTTTTGCTTTCGTTTCCGTTTATTATATATCTGTTCACTGGGCTTTGTAAGCTCAGCCGTACGTTTTCTTTCATGTACGGCAGGTTTTAGTTGAAAGCTGGGTTGTTATTAGAGAGGACCTTGGACTTAGAAGACCTTGCTAGCTAAATTGGATTAGAGATGATTTGAAAAGTTATTTTCAGACTTAGTGATTATTGTATATCTCAGTTGTAACCTTGTAATATCAGATTTTCAGTTGTAACCCTTGGAATCCTATTGTATTATGTATGTCATATGCTTGTGTTTGTTCTGATAAGAATCTGTATTTGTGACACCTTTGCCCTTGTCGGGTTGGGGTGTTACAATGGATGAGACCACTTGTTGTGCATTCCTTACAACCCAGCATAATGGATCCATGTTGACATATGAAGATCTTCAAGAGATCAATGATGATGATCTGGAGGAGATGGATATTAAATGGCAAATATCTCTTCTTAGCATGAGGGCTAGGAAATTCCATCTGAGAACAGGGAAGAAGATTACCATAAACAGCAATGATACTGCTGGTTATGATAAGTCAAAGATTGAATGCTATAATTACCATAAGATGGGTTACTTTTCAAGGGAGTGAAGAAGGCCAAGACAACAAGATGGCAAGAGCAGAAGCTATGGAAGCAAGACCAAGGAAGTGGAGATTACTGACTCAAGCTCAAAAGCTATAGTGGCCATTGATGGCTTAGGGTTTAACTGGAGCTTCATGGAAGAGGAGGAAGCAACACCTACTGAGATGGCAATCATGGCTTTGTCTGATTTTGAGGTACAAGTTGCTAAATGTTCTAAATCATGTGTTGCTTTACAAGAACTAGAAACTCTTAGAAAACATTATGATGAACAAAGAATGGAGCTAAAGAAAACTCATTTTAATTTGGCAAATCATAAGAGAGGTTTAGCTGTTTTAGAGGAGCAAATTGTTCATTATAAGAGTAATGAGTCTAGGTTTGCTGATGACATAGCTGTGCTTAAAAAGGACTTATATTTTAAAGATGCTGAAATTAGTTTTTTGAGAGCTGAGTTTGATAAGTTGAAAAAGGCTAATGAGAACATTCAATTAAGTGTAGATACATTAGAATATGCTTCTAAGGGTGTTAGCAAATTAATTGAATGTCAAATAATCAACAAGGCTAAATCTGGACTAGGTTATAATTCAGTTCCACCTCCTCACAGAGGAATACCTGCACCTCCAGGTATTGACCTAGAACATACAGGTTTGGATAAATTTCAACTACCCAAGATGGAATATGGTCCTCGACAAAAGGAGAATGTAGTAGTTGAAAAGCCTGTAGAAGTAAGTGAAAGCTTTGGGAGTGCAAATGATAAATCACTCTCTAAGGACAAGGTGTCCTCTGCTAGGGATTCAGATGCTCCAACCATAGAGGATTGGACTTCTGATGATGATGAGGATAATCAGGTTAAGGTTAAACCTGATAATGTTAAGGTAGAAGGAACAAGAGTTCCTAAGGTGGTCAAGGTTAATACTGTTAGGCCTAAAAACAATGATAAACATGTTAGGCAACCAGTAAGATACTAAGAAATGTATAGAACCACACACAAGCCTAGAGGTAACCAAAGGAATTGGAACAACCTTAAGTCTCACCAACTAGATGACTTTGTTTTTTTATAAGAAAGCTTGTTTTAGTTATGGAGAGTTTGACCATCTTGCAGATTATTGCAACAAAAGGTTAACTGGGTATTCCAACCATAGTGTGAACTTTAATAGGCCTTACACTCACTCTAACTATGCTAGAATGACACCCAGAGCAGTTCTTTTAAAGTCTGGCCTAATACCAATTCATACTGCTAGACAAGCAGTTCATACTGCCAGACCAAATAAGACTTTTTACCCAAGACAAGCGGTTCAAAGTGCAAAAACATTTTTCAAATCTGCACCATCAACTGCTAGAAGGCAATTTCATAACAAAGCTGTGGTAAAGAACCAAATTTGGAAACCTAAGGTTGCAATTGCAAAACCAGCAGTTCATACTGCTAGGCAAGCAGTTAATACTGGTAGTTTTCAAAACACTGCTAAGGGAAAGATGGACAATGGTATTAATGCATTAGCATCATGGGTTTGGAGACCACTTCAATCCAATGGTGCACCAACTGTTCTTAAAAGGTTTAATTATATTGATGCAAGAGGAAAACCAAAGTCAGTAATGGCTTGGGTTCCCCCAGGAAATTAATTTCCTTGTTTATGTGCAATGTTAGTCATATGCTTATTATGTTATGAGACAAGTGCTTTGCACTTTGTTTTCTTATTTTTAGACTAACAATTGCAGGTTGATTGGAGTTTGTAAATTAAATTCTTTATGTTTTGGATGGTGAGGTGCTTTGAAGATTCAAGTGTGTGATCTGTGCACACAACAAATGGTAATTGGTTCACCATGTCTAACCCACATCAAGAACCAACTAGTCCAGAGCAAACGGTTTCTGGTAAAGACTTCTCAAATCCGTTTATGGTTGATAGTTTACCAACAACTATATGGTTATCAACTCACCATATCTCACAGTGAAGAGTTAGTTAGTCCAAAGCAAACGGCTATTGGTAAAGACACATCAAATCCGTTGATAGCTGATAGTTTGCTAAAAACTATATGTGGGCAGTATTGTTTTTAAATCAATATTAAGTTTATACTGCTCATTAAAATTTTTCTTAAAAATTAGTGCTGCTAGTGCAAAGTTTGTAATGCTAGTGTAAACTTTGTACTGCTGAACTAGCCGTTGGAACTGTTGTGTCAGTAACAGATTTTTTAAATAGCCATTGGGTGAAAACGTTTCTTACCATACTTATAGGGTTTTTCTTTAAGATAATTATCTTCTTACTAAAAAATTTACTTATTCACTTTCTAAAGATAATAATTATCCCTTACTCAAAATTCTCAAATCCCAACAGTATCTCTATAAAAACCCAATAAGCTTTGCACATCATCAATTAAACCACATACGATCATCTTTCTTATATATTTTGTAAACATACTCATGGCTGTCTTGGAGTTCGTTAAGACGCATAATCAGGTTGCTTTTCTAGAGAAAATAGAGGAAGGGGATGGACCTAAGTTCTATGAGATTGTGGATTTTCTCAGCAATTCCTTCATAAGGTATGCTTTGACTGTTAATCCCACTCTCTATTCCTCACAAATCAAACAGTTTGGGCAGACTTCATCTGTCATATCACTTGATGAAGATGATGAGGATACACCTATCACTGCACTTAGTGCAACTGTGGATGGGCAAACCATCTATGTTACAGAAAAATCTTTAAGGAGACATCTCCATTTAGATGATTCAGATTGTATCATAGACTTGCCAAACACAGAAATTTTACATCATATTTCAAATATGGGGTATGATACATCCAACAGACTTTTAACTTTTAAAAAGGGATGTTTCTCACCTCAATGGAGATTTTTAATACATACACTTCTTCACTGTATTAGCCCTAAAAGAACCTCATGGGAGCAATTCAGTAGCAATATTGCTATTGCTCTTGTGTGTTTATCTACTAACAGAGTTTATAACATTTCAAAAATGATTTTTGAAAGTATGGTGAAGAATGTGACATCTCCAAAAAAAAATTTGATGTACCCAAGGTTCATTCAAACCATTTTAAATGCAAAGAAAAGTAAGTTACTTTTCCATAAAACTGTTTTTCCTACTCCTTGCCTGCAACAAAAAGTGTCTCAAAATATGGCTATGGCAACTAGGGGTTGGAATAGGGAAATAACACTTTTATCTCAAGATATGCTTGTTCAAATTCAAAATATACAGGGTCAATGGTCAGTAAACCCAACTGAGCCCAACACTCACCCATTGTGGTTCCAGAAACAACTCATACACCCCAGTCACCACAACATATAGGAGAAGAACCAGAAAGGAGACTATGGTTCCTCAGCCTAGTCCTCCTATTCCAACCTTTGTAGCAGATGAGGCTATCATTTTTGATAGTATGGGTGGGGCTTACACTACTGCTTCTGGCTTAGTAGCTGGGCAGGTCAGTGTAAACATAACTAAGAACCCTACCATGGCAACATCTAATGTGCCAAGTCCTCAAAGACTTGCCACAGGTGATGAAAACCCAAGCCAAATGGAATATATGGGTGGTTTAGGAGTACCTCCTAGTCCAACTAGGGTAGAAACTGAACCTTTGCCCCTTGATTCACCTCTCCTAGCAGGTAACACAGCTAGAAGTGATGAGGGCAGCTCTAAACTAAAGGAATTGATGGTCTTATGTACACAATTGTCTGAAAAGGTGGTGTCTCTGGAGGATGAGCTAAAAAGTCACAAGAGGAATTTTGCCCTGATCTACACCAAATGAACCACAAGAGTGAAGAAATTAGAAACTCAAGTCAAGTGGTTCAAGGGTAAAAGTTCTAAGATGGTTCTAACTACTAGTTCTTCAAGTTCTGATTCAGATGATGGTGATGATTCTCTCAAACAGGGGAGGAAATCAAGGAAGACATGATCACAAAATCAGGGGAGGACATTGGAGTTTCAACAAGAAGGTACTGGTGGTAATAATGATGATATGGGTAAGCAGAGTGAACAAAGTGGTACTGATCAACAACAACAAGTTACTGCTGGAGTTGAAGGAGCAGTACAAACTTCTGAGGTAGTAGTACAAACTGCTAAAGACAAAGGAAAAGATATTCTAATTGAAGATGAGCCAAAACAGTTGAAGATCAAGCCCAGAACACAAGCACGGATTGATTTTGATGAAGAAGTAGCAAGAAAAGCTCATGAAGAAGAAGTAGCAAATTGGATGGAAGCTCAAAGATTTGAAAAAGAGAGAATAGCTTCAGATGCGCAGATTGCTCAAGAATCATTTGAAGAACAGATCCAATGGATGATTGATAATGATCCAATAGTGAAGGCAAGGGCTGTCCAACTTGTTTCAGATGAGAGTTTAAGTGTTCAAGAAAGATCTGCTATGCTTGCTGATTTCATTATATCAAAGAATAAGGAAGTGGCTTTAGATGATCTGTTGCAGAATATCAAGGATAAAAAGAAGAAAGCTTATAAGAAGAAGATGCCTTCAAAGAAAGAACAGATAAGTTTCATGAAGAGCTATTTGAAGAATCAAGCTTATTGGAAGCAGAGTTACTTCAAAGGGAGATCAGATGCAGAGATAGAAAAGGCTTATTATGAAGCTTATGCAAGGATAAATAAGCCAATTCCAAAAGATTTCATAATTGATACTGGGCACAGTAAAGAAGAGAAAAGAAAAGCTGAGTTGTTGGAATCAGATACATCAAAGAAGCAAAAGACTGCAACTGAGAGTTTATCACATAAACAGATCAAGAACATGATTGTGATAGTTCCTGAATCTACAAATGTCAGTCCACTCCAAACTAAACATCCTATCATATATTGGGAAGTATTCACAGATGAAAGGATGAAAGGATGGAAAATTATAAGGGTTGGAGGAAAAACTGAGAAGTATAGGTTATTTGAAGATATGCTAAGAGGATTTGACAGAGAAGTCCTCAATAAGTTGTGGAATTTGGTACAAGAAAGATTCAAAGTCTCAGATCCTCTTGATGATAAAGACAAGGAATTGTGGGTTCAATTGAGACGGTTATATGAACCAGATGGAGGAGAAGCAATTTGGAGGTTTCAAGCACAAGTCAAGGAAATTACATGGGAATTATTTGATACTTGTGGAGTTCAAAGGATTGCTACAAAAGATGGTTTGGAGATATATATGCTGGTAGAGAAAGATTATCCATTGAGACCAGTAGTGCTTATGGCTATGCAATCAGTAACACTCAAGATTGAAGAAGGTTATGAGATGGCAGATGAGCTAGTTAGAAAGATAATAAATCTTGCAGAACAAAGAAAAGCTAGAACCAAAAGATTAACTTGATAGTGTTTGGAAGAATCCCCCCCATCATCTACAGAGTTTAATTCAAGAAAAACTTAGTGATCTGGAGAGAAATCATAAGTTTAAGGGAGGATTTTTGGGAATTAAAACTAACAGTACAAACTGATAAGCTTAAGTTGAAGACTGCTGATGATTACACTAGCAGTACTAACTGACTTAGTATTGTTAGCACAAGATGTTTGTACTGCTTATATTATGAATACGTGTAATGTGATAAGTATAGAAAAGATATTGTGTATATCTTCTAGATATAGATTGATACGAATATTAGTTTACTTGTAAAGGACTCCTTGTGTTATAAAAGGAGGTCCTAGGTTAGAGTTTATGTAGGTATTGTTTTTGTGAAAGATTCAAGGTTGTGTAACCCTAGTGATAACATAGATCACTCGTATTATTGATAATAATATAGAATCATTTTGGTTAAACATTATCTTCATTGTTCATACAAATACATATTTAATCACTGTTCCATTCATATACCTTACATACAATATCTTCTAAGTATTAGCTAGTAAATTATGTGTGCTAGTTAGTATTACTCAAAGTATCTCTAACACAAGGAGTGTGTGTTTAGATCCCCTCAAAAACACATGAAACAAGGAGTTAGTCCAAGATTCAAATGGTGGCTTGACCACCAAAATGTCCCCCCCTAGCCCCCCAATCGGCCCAACCTCCCAACCTAGCCAAATCATGATTTTTGACCCAACTATTCTAACCTTGAAAATCTCTAGTATAAATAGGTTTATTTGCATCATTTTTGCACTAGTTAGAAAGAAGAAAAAAAAAGTATCACCTCTCATTTCATATATATAAGTCTACACACTTAGAGTAAGAAGCAAGAAAGCAAAGCTTGTTGGATTAAAATCAAGTGTCATTAGAGTATTCTAATAAGGGTTTTGGAACACTAATCTTGGGTTAATCAAGTGTATTACATTCTCAACACACTAATCTCCTTTTGTAAGTAATCTTGATCTTGCTAAATTCCATACTCTTCATATAATGATGCTAGTTCAAGTTGTATATACTTAGTTTATCACTTTGTACATGTTAATCAAAACCCTGTAACCACAATAATCTTTTAACAAATGGTTGTGTTTTAAGCAAATTTTATCATAAGTAAACTAGATGGTATAAATCTCAACAAGAATTTAGTGATAAACATCACATATATATTTATGTTAGTGAACTTGTAATCTTAAATATGATTGATGATCATTTACATTCATGAAAAATGGACTCTTTAATATTGCTAAGTTTGTGTTAGATCACTATTTATATGTTGAGAAATTGGTGGATGAACTAGGATTATCTTTGGAGTTGATGTTAAGTGGTTATGATAACTAGAAGGCTAGGAAAAATGTTTTGACACTTTTAGATAGCAATCTGTCCCATTCGACCTTCCACAGAAAACTCGGTAGCTTGGTGACAAGTTTAGGCTAGAAATATAGAAAATAGAATTTATAATGAAAATGTAGCCACTTGAATGAGTTAAAACGGGCTTATAACGAAGGAGATACGTTAGTTTAAATTATGCGACGAAAACTAAAATTTCTGAAAATATTGCTTGCTGTCAAAGTTTTTCAAAGAACTAAACTGGACTTTAAATGATAACTAGACTATCCGAGGCCTTAGAAATCCGATAGTATACTTAAATACCTTCGCGGGGATATGTAAAACTTAAGAAACGGAGCTACGACGAGAAAGTTATGGCGTAAAGAAGGTTACGACGACATATAAGTTTGACAGCTTATTATTTGCTATTAGAAAAGCTGATGGAACATACTTAAAGTGGATTTTGGACATTTTAATGTGTATTTTGGCTAAAATGACGTAAACGAAGATGGTAGAACATTATGTATACTTATTAGGCACGTTAGAGGTTTTCCAAATATCTATTAACAAGACGACTAAAGTTTGATCATGAGATTAACAAGTTACGTTTTCTAAAAATGGTGATTTTCTAAATAAAAGATCACATTGACGCAACTACATTTTTGTCGATAAATATTACAACAAACATGTACAAGTGATAAAGTAGCGTATGAAATTGCTTGCATGACCTTGTTTTCAAACCTAAGACATATGAATTATTTAGGTTGCGGTTAGAGTTATCGGACTTTATTTACCGTTTACCAATTTACCATTCAGGATTTACTTTTGCTAAGGTGAGTTTCATAGGCCCGATTTTTACATTATTTATACATGATTTCTAAACCCTCGGGGTGGGAATACATTGCTTATTTTTCAGACACAAGTATCAAAACCGTTACTTGGCCTAAGTTACCGCATTGCCATTAAAAGTCCCCTTTAAATCATGAACCGTTAATTACTTGTAAGCGCGGATGTTATAAATAGATCTATTTGGGTTAACACCCCCGTCCGAGTTGGTCGCGCCAACCTGTCAAATGGACGCATATCATTCGGATTATTTCCGAGTGTCTGGCAAACACTTATTTGGGGCATTATTATTATTGTGCTTGATTGCATACCAGTACGTCGAGCTTCGGGGTCATGAGTTTAGGCACTGTATATTATTTTTGGCTGTGACATTATATTTGTTGTAATTGTCTTGCTATTGAAATCTTGTGGTCCACACTTTACTGTTTACTTAAACCTATGAACTCACCAACAATTATGTTGACCCTTTTAGCATGTATTCTCAGGTAATTAAGTGATGACAACCATCTATGTATGAAGTACTCTAGAGTCACATTTTGGAAGCACATCATGATGAAGATTTTCTTGCATTATTTAGCGTTTGGTTATGTATTTAAATCTTACATTTTGATGGTGAACTATGATATTTATGTTTTGTAAAACGTTATGATTAAATCAAATGCTTGTTTTGAAATGACTCACTTAGAGGTCATTCTTTATTCCTTGTACTTTGTTATCCAGGAATATCACGCCCCCGAAATTCCATTCCGCTGCAATCCGGATATTGGGGGTGTGGCAGATTGGTACCAGAGCCAAGGTTATAGAGAACTAGGATGCATCACTGACCCTAGACTATAACCACTAGGTCACGACACTTCACAGCATCATGATGTGCATACGATTACGATACATTTTTTTATTTACCTATTTTATATGAGTACTTGTACTTATATATATTTGTATTGACCTGGTTTACAGCGATATGTCTTCACCTACCCATCCTATTATCCTCGACTCGGATTTAGACATGGAAGATTCATCTTCATCTACTGTTCCGGTCATACTAGCCATTCCAGTTCTGGTACCCTCCGGCGATGAATCGGCTGAGACTGAGCCATTTGAGGACGCTCAGACCATATCTATGCCACCTGTACCATCACCACCTGTTTCACCTCCGGTACGCCATGCTAGGCATATTCCTGTAGTACAGCCGGATCAGATACCCATTGGTCGTAGCTATCGGCTACATGAGACTTGCACTATCATGCTTCGTACCGTTAGGAAAAGGGTACGATCTCGACCCACCCGTGTACCAGCACCTACTACTCCATCTCATATCCCATCACTACCATCATCTCCACCACCACTACCATCGTTTACTTACCACCAGACTACCACAGTCCCATTACCACCATCACTCAGAGATGTTTCTGATACTTTGCTACCGCCTCGTAAGAGGGCTTTTACCATAGCACCTTTACCTTCTGATCCCTATGTTATGGCTGCTGCGGTGATCTCCGCTCGACCCGGGGTTCACAGACGGGTTGATGCCCGCAGGTGGTCATTTATTCCGCCTACTCTCAGATCATGAATATATGATGAGGGCACTCCTAGTACCTTCGAGTTAGGAGACAGTTCTGCCATGGCCGCCGCACAAGTTCTACTGGTTACCGGCGAGCCGATCCATCATACTATTCCACTTCTGATCGCTAGGATGGTCCATCATGAGGACCGTATTGACCGAGCAGTCGGCCATCTTGATGAGCTTCCCCTAGAGCGCATTGAGACTATAGAGACTCAGCTAGAGCATCAGATCATTGCACACTACCGGATTACCACACTTGAGCGTTTTGTGGAGGATGAGCAGGCGCGACGATATGACCAGGATGCATTGATTGCTAGTCTCCTTGATCAGATCAGGGATCTCCAACGCCGTCTCGATGGTGTATCAGGCAATGCCTAGACTAGACTTGTATCATAGATAGATTTTGTATTTATATCTTAGCCACGGGGTGTGTGGCATTAGTAATGATGCTTGTGATCTTTTGTTAGTTGTACAACAATGTAGCAAGTTATTTTGGGATGTATTGTATGGTTACGCTATGATATGATATCGGTCGATGTGAACCGAGACTTTTCATTTTGTATTCATGTATATTGTAATTGTATCCAGTCATGTTGTGACTATATTATGGTTGACGTGATTTATTCTTATTGTGGTTGATCCTTATCACGCCATATTCCTATCATGATTTATCCTTGTCGTGATGTATTTTTATCTTGTTGTGGTTGTATCGACTCATGGTGAAAATATTTTATGATTATTGAGATTTATTATGGATGATCCTTATCACATCATATTTCTATCATGATTTATTTTGTCATGATTTATTCCTATATTGTTGTGGTTGATCTTGTTGTGATTTACACATGTCATGGTTGTATATATACTTATGATGACCTTTGTTACTTATGGATCCTAATTATTGTTGTTTCTCGTGATTAGAAGAATAATACCACCTAAGAAACAAAGCATGGGTACAGCTGATATCGATCGACTCGTTGCCTAATGGGTCACAACACAGGTTGCTGCTGCTATGGCTGAATACGAGACCCAACACAACAGTGGTAATGGCGGAGAAGCTAGTGGAACGGCAACCAGGGTTGAACCCGCGGCTCGTAGGTGTACTTATAAGGAATTTTCGGGTTGCAAGCCACAGACTTTCAGTGGCGCGAAAGGAGCTGTCGGTTTGGTACGATGGTTTGAGAAGTTGGAATCGAATTTCCGTATGTACAACTGCGCGGAGAACTGTAAGGTGAAATATGCTACAAGTACCTTGTTAGATGGTGCCTTATTATGGTGGAATGCTTATGCCCAATCAGTGGGAATCCATGCTGCTTTTGAATTACCATGGGCTGAATTCAAGGAGATGGTAACAGATGAGTATTGTCTGAGGAATGAGGTTCAAAAGTTGGAAGTTGAATTTTGGAACTTAACAGTGAAAGGGTATGATATTGCAGCTTATACTAAACGATACCATGAATTGGCTACTCTCTGTCCTGAGATGGTTTCTACTACACAGAAAAAGATTGAAAGGTACATCTGGGGACTTCCATCTAATATTCAAGGAAATGTTACATCTTCTAAGCCAAGTACTCTGGATGAGACAATCCGAATGTCTCACAATTTAATGGGTCAAATTGTTCGAGCGAAGGCTGCTTGAGATGGCAATACTAGTAACCGCAACAATAACAACAACAACCGCTACCACAATGGTAACAACAACAAGAGAAAATGGGATACTACTCAGGGAGGAAATGCTGCTCAACAACCCAACAAAAGACAAGAAGTCGTTAAGGCTTATGTAGCGGGCCCGACTGAAAGGAAAGGTTATGAAGGAACTCTTCCAAAGTGTGACAAGTGCCAACATTACCACAATCCTGGGCGTTGCCCTACTTCATGCGGCAATTGTAAGAAAATTGGGCACTTAACCAAAGACTGCAGGTGATGAGGCGAAAAGTGTACCGCTTTTAAGGGGTCATTTAAGCCTTAAATCGTATTTATTTGATCAAATATTGCCCTAAATCGTTCCTTTTGTCATTTTAGGTACTTTTGAGGAGAAATCTGGAAAAGGAGGCATTTTGGACGTTTTTGGAGCATTAAAGTGAAGAAAACGGCAAAGTCTCAAGAATCGGCTAAAAGTTACTCTTGACGGCGTCACAATTAACATGGGACGGCGTCATGCCTTGGCAAGAAAAGTTGGATGTGAAATTTACTCATGACGGGCCAGTGAGTTTGCATAAGAATTCTGACGGCGTCACGCTTTAACTAAATCAAGGGCGTCACGGCTTAAATCATAAGGGGACGGCGTCACGTTCAGGATCCGACGGCGTCAAGCCTTGATAAGCCAGAATGGATTTTTGAAGAGCTAAAGAGGGACGGCGTCAAGATGGTCATCCGGGAACCCTAAAAGCGGCGAGGTGACGGCGTCACAATGCATAAGGTGACGCCGTCAGATGTCAAAGTCTATATATAGTTTTCTAATTTTTTGTCATAAAGGAGAGCTTAGTGTGTGGAATTTTGGGATAAAACCCTAAGACGATTTTAGCTACTTTTTCAAGGCTTTTTGCCTTGAGATCTTCCATGTTTCATTGAAAGATAAGTTATCAATTAATCATTCAATATGTCTATGTGTTGTTTGATTCTATCTTATGCTTGTCTTTTGTTTAACATGTTAGGCTAATTTTATCTTGTGTTTGCTTAGATCTAATGAAACCTAGCTATTGATTATTGGTTGTTAGTGTGTTGTTAGTTGTATTGGATGATTGTTTATCTATGTTAGGCTTAAGAAAACTGGCTAACTTCCTATTCGGTAACTTGCTTGAACGTCTTAAGAAACATGAACCAAACGCGTACTAAAGGTTTTTATGGTTGTATTTAATGCACAAGCGAATTCTAGTGATCCCATGTTAGGAGCTTCCTAGCCGGCTCGACATAGGAGTGAAGTAGGAGCTTGTAGAGTTTGGGGAAGTAAGTACGCCACCCCACGAATGGTATTAAGGAATACACCCGTCATCCACGCGACTAATACACACTAATTAACCGGTAAAAGATAGTTAGGGAGTAAGGAAATCTAAGTAAACACATTTCTCTACACATAAGTTTCTCACCACTTTTCATTTTTGTTATTTTATTTTATTTACATTTGTAGTAATTTGGGTTAGTTGACTAGCAACTAATTCCGCCCACTCCTTCAAAACCCGAGATTTTACTTGCTTTCATAAAAATTATAAAAACATAAAAAGAATCTTCCTCAACCCTTAGACCTAATTAGAGTAGCCTTTCACACCTAACGAACACTATTCCCTGTGGAGAACGATCAATCCCCCGTACTTACCACTACACTATACTACATCGGTCAGGTACACTGCCTGGTGGGGTTGTAAGCCTCTTGAGATCCCTCGAGAGGTAAAACCTGTTGTAAGGTTGCAAAACCCACGCATCAAGTTTTTGGCGCCGTTGCCGGGGAATAGTTATTGTTTAGGTTGAATTTTTATTTCTATTAGGTCTACTCACTAGATTCCTTTCTAGTGAGATTTTTATTTTATTTTTCTAGGTTTTCTTTAGTCTATCTTATTTCTTTGTGTGTTTGTTCGTAATTTCCATTGACTCTTCCGTTCACCATTATGGAGAACGCGAATCCACCATACTACCAACCACGTAATTCACCCACTCCATATGACATCTTGATGTTTAAACAACATAAAGATGAACCTCTCTATGATGCATGGACTCGTTTTAAATATTTACTCCAAAAAGTCCCTCATCATAACTTCGATTTTTGGTCCCTAACTCAATTCTTTTACAATCATGTCGACCGACAAGCCCAAAGGTACATTTACCATATTGCCGGCAGGGATATTAGGGAATTAAGTGCTGAGAAAGCATGGGAAGCTATTGAAGAGTGTGCCCAATATTATTATATAGTAGACAACCCAACAAACGTTAGTACGAGTCAATTGACCACAAAATTCGAGGATCATGAAACAAGTTTGTTTGGGGATGAATATGTTAGTGTTGAGATACCTAAGTGGTTGTCATGTAATGCCATAGTACAAAACAAACACATAGGTGACCTTGATGTGATGGAGGATTTAGCCAAACATGATCACATTGATCAAAAAGACCTAGGTTTTATGATCGATGATGATGAATCTCAAGAAACACATGATGAATCTTTTGGGCAATTTGAATATAGCAGTCATAATATTGAGGATGATCCTTATGATTCGGATATAGAAGTTAAGATGCCTAGAGAAGCACTTGAGATACTTGGGAAAATGTTAGGGTTGGATTATAATGAAACACATGTTGAGGATATAGGTGATCTTGATAAGATGGATGATAAAGTAGAAAATCCAAGCCCGCCAAATACCCCACAAGTCCTACCATCATTTGAGGCATACACACCGCCCGTGACTTATTCAGAAGAAGTAGAAGAGACTTTAGGAACCCCAATTGAGGTAGAACCCTTGGACCAAGCACCACTAGAGCATATAGGTTTGAATACTCATAATGATAACCTTACTCTTAGTTCTAGGGAAGTTCCTAGTTTTGATGAACCGGAGCCTAAACCAAAACCGTTACCTAATCTTCCATCCTTAGATGTGAACTTAGGAATTGAATTAGGTCCCGATCAACCCATCAAACCATGTAGTCCGGGTAATGTTAAGATTAAGGAAGTAGACTCTAGGCCTTGTAGAGAGGAAGCTAACATAGGAGTGAACCATGACCTTACATACTTACATCACCCATTCATGATTGATCACAAGAAACACTATGGGTTTAAACCGGGTTTATTAGGTCAAGATGGATTCCCAACTAGGAGTCTCTCGAAGTTGATAGAAGATGATCCCTTTTTAGGAGGAAACTCAAAATCACCCATTGACCAAAGTGAACAAGGCAAGGTTATGATGAAAGGAGCACACCCCTTTGAGCATATAATTCATCCACCACTCTTTCCTCACGTGGCATACTCCTACCGAGCTGGTGTGTATCGCTACTATCACCCGCACTTAATCCTAAGTGTAGGGAAAACCTCTCCTTTATCCATTAAATAAGGGTAGAGTCAGGCTCATGACTCGAACAAAAACAAGCGCTTCTTGGGAGGCAACCCAAGCTTTATTTGCTTTGTGTGTTTATTTGTTTGTTTGTTTGTTTTTATTTGTTTCCGTATGTGTGTTTAATTTTTATTCTTATTGATTCATGTTCAAAACTAAAATTGTGAAAATGCTTTATTTTGTTTTTAACTTCGTCTTAACTACATATAAAGGTATTTTACAAAAGATAAGTGTAAGGGAAATCTAAATTGGTTTATTAGAACACAAATTAACATGAATCGTAATAATAATAAATTAACATACATATTAGTGTGTGTTTGAGTCAAATGCTTGTATCGAGTCATAATGATGTTTTGCAGGATTTCCAGGAAGTAAGGTAAAGGTTTTTCCAGAAATTTTCCGGAAACTTAAAATGAAAATTTTTGTCAGGTCATTTCTGACGGCGTCAGGGTTTATAACCTGACGGCGTCAGATTTAATTTTCAGAAATTTTTGAAAGTTTTGTTTTTAGAAAAGTTTTTATTAAAATCTCCAACTTATAATCTCCAGGAATCTGCAAAATTATCATTCCACAAGCATTACATCCTTATATATAGATTTTTTCCCGCCGATGTTATGCAGGTTTTCGTGTTTGTTTTCTCAGGTTTAACAGGTTATTTTGGACAAGGAAATGTTTTTTTGGATCAAGCTTTTGGCGATGCATTAGTCATGAAGATTCTACATTACCTTGGAAGAAGATCTAACCATGTTACCTCTTTATCCACCGAACGAATCAGGGGAGTATTTGATTTCATTCTTTTACCTTTTCACTTTTACATCTTGTTATTTGAACATTGGGGACAATGTTCATCTTAAGTGTAAGGGGAGGGTAAAAGTACGATTAGAGAATGCTATTACGCTTGATTTTTGTTTGTTTAATAGTAGATGTGTAATAAAACTGAGATAAATACCTGTTAAGGCAATTTTAGTGCCAAATTTAAAATTTTTTACAACATATAGGAGTGAAACTTTGATCTTAATGAGCGTCTCATGGATAGGAGTTATATGACTAGCACAAAAACCGTACCACTAAAAAATTTTTCACCCCCAAATATGTGAGGTTCGCCCCTAGAATTGGTAGGAAAAGCATTTATGCTATGATGTGTGTACCGGTAGCACTTAGATTCTAGAACTTGCGTTAGGACCATTCCGAGGCCACAAGTGAGACTACATTCGTGTAGTTAGATTTACTACATGATAAGAGGCATTAGGATTAACCCATTGTTTTACACCTGTGTTTTTGTTATAATTACATTGGCTACATTGGTCAAGTAATTCTCCCACACCCTTTGCGTTGTACTCATTTTTAGTACACGATACCCCTAGTACACCCCTCAGAGCCTATCTTTTCGTTTCAACCTTTAAGCATTTTACTTAAAGGAAGAATTTGTTACACCCCACTTAAATGTACACCCAAATCGCCTTAGCCTACCTTATATGCACTCATCTTTAGTGCATTATTGTTACAACATTTGTTTAAACCCAAGTTAATTATCTAGTTGATTACATGGTTGCTAAGTCGAGTCATATCCTTGTACATATTGTTTTGGGACGATTGGGACTCATGGGTAAAGTACTAGTATAATGGAGTAATGGGGAAGAACATCATTTATTACCCCCATATGTGCTAAATGTTTTAAAAGTACTCCAAGTTTTTCAATTATCTTAATTCGAGTCATTAGATTAGTATTTGTAAAGTTATGTAAAAGTTCAAGTGTAAGGGGATGCAACGCCCCTATGATGTATTATTTTGGATGGTAGGGTAAAAGTGTATGCAAAAAAAAAAAAAAAAAAATGAGAAAAAAAAAAAAAAAAAAAAAAAAAAAATAAAAAAATAAAAAAAATAGAAAAAACATACGGACTACCATCCCGTGTCATTTTATGTTTATTTTATGTTTATGTTTTGTTATTTTCTTTCATTAGCTTAAGATCGAGTCTAGTCTTGGCTTAGCAACGTTGTATAGTACATGTAATTGATCAAGATCTCTAGCTCGCCACCAGTAAAATATCCCGTATCCAACAAAACCGTGTTTTCCTTTTCCCTACACCTAACGTTATAACCCATTTAAAAGCCCTCTTTGATAGTTTATCTTAGGTGCTTACGCCTAGTGGAGGAGGTTTTCGATCCTTTCCCAAGCCTATGGTAATCTATTTGCTATGACAGGTAGTGAGAGATATTTTCCGTTTTCATTTATGAGATTTATTTTGATGACACTTGAGAGATGTGAGTATCTAAACACTACTTGTGAGGTGCTAGTATATAATCTCCGTGCTTATTATGATTGAAGTGGAACGATTATTTGTTGTAATTACTTTTATGTTTGCATTAAATGACCCCTAACTTATATTTTGATTAGAATAAAAGCGCATTTGCTTGAGGACAAGCAAATCTCAAGTGTAAGGGTATTTGATGAGGCGAAAAGTGTACCGCTTTTAAGGGGTCATTTAAGCCTTAAATCGTATTTATTTGATCAAATATTGCCCTAAATCGTTCCTTTTGTCATTTTAGGTACTTTTGAGGAGAAATCTGGAAAAGGAGGCATTTTGGACGTTTTTGGAGCATTAAAGTGAAGAAAACGGCAAAGTCTCAAGAATCGGCTAAAAGTTACTCTTGACGGCATCACAATTAACATGGGACGGCGTCATGCCTTGGCAAGAAAAGTTGGATGTGAAATTTACTCATGACGGGCCAGTGAGTTTGCATAAGAATTCTGACGGCGTCACGCTTTAACTAAATCAAGGGCGTCACGGCTTAAATCATAAGGGGACGGCGTCACGTTCAGGATCCGACGGCGTCAAGCCTTGATAAGCCAGAATGGATTTTTGAAGAGCTAAAGAGGGACGGCGTCAAGATGGTCATCCGGGAACCCTAAAAGCGGCGAGGTGACGGCGTCACAATGCATAAGGTGACGCCGTCAGATGTCAAAGTCTATATATAGTTTTCTAATTTTTTGTCATAAAGGAGAGCTTAGTGTGTGGAATTTTGGGATAAAACCCTAAGACGATTTTAGCTACTTTTTCAAGGCTTTTTGCCTTGAGATCTTCCATGTTTCATTGAAAGATAAGTTATCAATTAATCATTCAATATGTCTATGTGTTGTTTGATTCTATCTTATGCTTGTCTTTTGTTTAACATGTTAGGCTAATTTTATCTTGTGTTTGCTTAGATCTAATGAAACCTAGCTATTGATTATTGGTTGTTAGTGTGTTGTTAGTTGTATTGGATGATTGTTTATCTATGTTAGGCTTAAGAAAACTGGCTAACTTCCTATTCGGTAACTTGCTTGAACGTCTTAAGAAACATGAACCAAACGCGTACTAAAGGTTTTTATGGTTGTATTTAATGCACAAGCGAATTCTAGTGATCCCATGTTAGGAGCTTCCTAGCCGGCTCGACATAGGAGTGAAGTAGGAGCTTGTAGAGTTTGGGGAAGTAAGTACGCCACCCCATGAATGGTATTAAGGAATACACCCGTCATCCACGCGACTAATACACACTAATTAACCGGTAAAAGATAGTTAGGGAGTAAGGAAATCTAAGTAAACACATTTCTCTACACATAAGTTTCTCACCACTTTTCATTTTTGTTATTTTATTTTATTTACATTTGTAGTAATTTGGGTTAGTTGACTAGCAACTAATTCCGCCCACTCCTTCAAAACCCGAGATTTTACTTGCTTTCATAAAAATTATAAAAACATAAAAAGAATCTTCCTCAACCCTTAGACCTAATTAGAGTAGCCTTTCACACCTAACGAACACTATTCCCTGTGGAGAACGATCAATCCCCCGTACTTACCACTACACTATACTACATCGGTCAGGTACACTGCCTGGTGGGGTTGTAAGCCTCTTGAGATCCCTCGAGAGGTAAAACCTGTTGTAAGGTTGCAAAACCCACGCATCAGCAGGTCTCCTACTTCTGCAACAAATCAAAGGGTTCCAGGAACGTGTTTCAGATGTGGCGAAACAAGACATTTCAAAAATCAATGTCCAAAGGAGAAGAATCAGGGAACGGGAACTCAGAATAATGGAGCTCGGGGAAGAGTCTGCAATCTCAGAAAAAGAGAAGCTATGGAGGACCCAAACGTTGTCACGGGTACGTTTCTTCTCAATGGTCGTTATGCTTCAGTTTTATTTGATTCAGGTGCCGATATAAGTTTTGTGTCTACTACTTTTGCTCCTTTACTTAACATCCCACCGACCACCTTAGGCACCGCCTACAACATTGAATTAGCAAATGGTAACTTAGTTGGCTCCGACACCATAATTTGCGGCTGCACCTTTAATTTCCTAAACCATCCATTTAACATCGACCTTATGCCTATCAAACTCGGTAGTTTTGACGTCATAATTGGTATGGATTGGTTATCTAAACACCATGCTAGGATCATTTGCGATGAAAAGGTTGTTCATCTCCCTTTTAATGGTAAAACTTTGATTATCCGTAGTGAATGAAGCGAAACTCGATTAAACGTCATATCATGTGTCAAGACCGAAAAGTGTATAAAGAAGGGATGCAATGCTTTTTTAGCACACATAACCGAAAAGAAATCAGATGAGAAATGATTGGAAGATGTACCGATTGTTCTTGATTTTCCGGAAGTCTTTCCTGAAGACTTGCCTGGACTACCGCCTACCCGTCAAGTAGAGTTCCAGATAGATTTGGTGCCAGGAGCGGCACCAATAGCAAGAGCATCCTATCGATTAGCACCCTCAGAGTTGCAGGAATTGTCTAATCAGTTACAAGAACTACTAGACAAGGGATTCATTAGACCAAGTTCCTCGCCTTGGGGTGCTCCAGTCTTGTTTGTAAAGAAGAAGGATGGATCATTCCGAATGTGCATAGATTATCACAAACTGAACAAGTTAACGGTGAAGAACCGTTACCCACTCCCAAGAATCGATGATTTGTTCGATCAGTTGCAAGGTTCCAGTTTTTACTCGAAGATTGATTTGAGATCGGGTTATCATCAACTAAGAGTCCGGGAAGAAGATATCCCGAAGACGGCTTTTAGGACTTGTTATGGTCATTACGAGTTTCAATTGATGCCGTTTGGTTTAACTAATGCACCAGCGGTATTTATGGATCTCATGAATCGTGTGTGCAAACCGTACCTGGACAAATTTGTAATTATGTTCATTGATGATATTCTAATCTACTCTAAAAGCAAAGAAGAGCATGAAGAACATCTCAAGACAATCCTAGAATTACTCAAGAATGAGAAGTTGTACGCTAAATTTTCTAAGTGTGATTTTTGGATCCGAAAAGTACAATTTCTTGGGCACGTGATTGACAGCCAGGGATTGCATGTTGACCCAACTAAGATCGAGGCTATTAAAGATTGGGAAATGCCTAAGACTCCCACAGAGATTCATCAATTTCTAGGTCTTGCCGGGTATTACAGAAGATTCATTGAGGGTTTCTCTAAGATAGTGAAGCCTTTAACCAAGCTAACGCAGAAGAATCAGAAGTACAAATGGGGAGAGAAACAAGAATCCGCCTTTCAGTTGTTGAAGTAAAAACTTTGTAGTGCGCCAATTTTGGCATTGCCCGAAGGGATGGAAAAATTTGTAGTTTATTGTGATGCTTCGCATAAAGGACTTGGAGTTGTGTTAATGCAGAATGAAAAGTTCATAGCTTACGCTTCTCGACAACTCAAAGTTCATGAGAAGAATTACACCACTCATGACTTGGAGTTAGGAGCAGTTGTCTTTGCGCTAAAGATTTGGAGACATTACCTCTACGGTACTAAGTGTACAGTGTACACCGACCACAAAAGTCGTCAACATATCTTAGACCAGAAATAGCTTAATATGAGACAACGCCGTTGGCTAGAACTACTCAGTGACTATGATTGCGAGATTCGATATCATCCTGGCAAAGCGAACGTAGTAGCAGATGCCTTTAGCAGGAAAGAGCGACTTAAACCCTTAAGAGTAAGATCATTGGGTATGACCATTAGTTCACCCCTTCCATCCAAAATTCTTGAGGCTCAGGCCGAAACACTTAAGACAGAGAACCGATCTAAGGAGAATCTTCAAGTAAGAATGGTTTTATAAAAAGATCCGATGGAATGTTTTGCTTCAAAGATAGGAGTTGGATACTGCATTTTGGTGGCCTACGAGAGTTGATCATGCACGAATCACACAAGTCCAAATATTCCATACACCCAGGTTCCGATAAAATGTACCAAGACCTCAAAAAGCTGTATTGGTGGCCGAATATGAAGGCCGACATTGCTACTTATGTCAGCAAATGTCTTACTTGCTCTAAAGTTAAGGCCGAATACCAGAAGCCGTTTGGTTTACTACAGCAACCAGAGATTCCTCAATGGAAATGGGAGCGTATCACTATAGACTTCATCACTAAACTCCCTAAAACACCAAGCGGTCACGATGCGATTTGGGTGATCGTCGATCGTCTCACCAAATCAGCTCATTTCTTACCCATTAAAGAAACCTACAAGATGGATAAGTTAACCAGAATCTATATCCATGAGATCGTCTCGAAACATGGTATACCAGTTTCAATCATTTCGGATCGAGACAGTCGATTCACTTCAAGATTTTGGGAATCCCTTAACGATGCCCTTGGAACCCGTCTTGATATGAGTACAGCCTATCATCCACAAACCGATGGTCAAAGTGAGAGGACCATCCAAACACTAGAGGACATGCTCCGTGCCTGTGTGATTGATTTTGGTAATAGCTTGGATACTCATTTGCCGTTGATTGAGTTTTCCTACAACAATAGTTATCACACAAGTATAAAGACTGCACCATTTGAAGCACTCTACGGAAGGAAATGCCGATCACCAGTCTGTTGGCCCAAAGTCGGAGATGCTCAACTTACCAGTCCAGAAATTTTTCACGAGACAACCGAGAAGATTGTTCAGATTCAAAATAGATTAAAAGCCGCCAGAGACCATCAGAAAAGTTACGCCGATGTGAGGCGTAAGCCCTTAGAATTCAAGGTTGGAGGCATGGTAATGTTGAAGGTATCGCCTTGGAAAGATGTGATACGATTCGGGAAACGCGGGAAATTGAACCCTAGGTATATTGGACCATTTAAGATTATAGCTAGAATCGGTCCAGTGGCATACAGACTTGAGCTCCTGACAGAGCTTAGCAGTGTGCATAATACCTATCATGTTTCTAATCTCAAGAAGTGTTTATCCGACGAATCCCTCATCATTCCGTTAGAAGAGATTCAACTCGATGACAAGTTTAATTTCGTCGAAGAGCTAGTAGAAATCATGGATCGTGATGTCAAACAATTGAAGCATAATAGAATTCCTATCGTCAAGTTCGCTGGAATTCTCAACGAGGTCCCGAGTTCACTTGGGAACAAGAAGACCAGATCCGTCAAAAGTATCCGCATCTCTTCACCGAAAACACTCCAATGACCAACACTGACTGAATATCGAGGACGAGATTCATTTTTATTGGTGGTAGACTATGACAACCCACTAAATTACAGGTCAATACTATTCAACAAACTCGAATTTCTTTCTTGACATTTATTTGAGAACAATTCACATATAACTTTTTACTTGAACCAACGTGAAATTTAGAATATCTTTCAAGTACACTAGGACTTAGGTAATATTTAGTCCACAACGTTTCAGTACCTTGCTCCTACTTCGGTTTACAATTTTAAACCCTAAAAAAATTTCCTTTTCTTTATTTACTTACGGTTGTCAATTCAACAAACGCTATTCACAATTTAAAATTTAACACCCGATATACCCAATACTCTTAACGATTATTTCTAACACATTTTTATACTTCCTAAATTATTACCAAAGTTCCAAAAATATTTCCTTACGCCTAAAGTAATTTCTTTATTTCTTACTTTTACTTACGTATAGCTTACGTTAATCACCAAACCAACAACCAATACCAATTTTTAATACCCAATACATACAACATATACACTCTTGTATCAAAACAACTCTTCTACTTCAAATATTCTACATGTGCCGCCCCCCCCCCCCCCTTTGCTCCATAATTATTTACTAGACAAAAATTTACATCTCATTAATTAAACAACACAACCCATGAAACAAGGAGTTAGTCCAAGATTCAAATGGTGACTTGACCACCAAAATGTCCCCCCCCCCTAGCCCCCCAATCGGCCCAACCGCCCAACCTAGACAAATCATGATTTTTGACCCAACTATTCTAACCTTGAAAATCTCTAGTATAAATAGGTTTACTTGCATCATTTTTGCACTAGTTAGAAAGAAGAAAAAAAAAAGTATCACCTCTCATTTCATATATATAAGTCGACACACTTAGAGCAAGAAGGAAGAAAGGAAAGATTGTTAGGTTAAAATCAAGTGTCATTAGAGTATTCTAATAAGGGTTTTAGAACACTAATATTGGGTTATTCAAGTGTATTACATTCTCAACACACTAATCTCCTTTTGTAAGTAATCTTGATCTTGCTAAATTCCATACTCTTCATATCATGATGCAAGTTCAAGTTGTATATACTTAGTTTATCACTTTGTACATGTTAATCAAAACCTTGTAACCACAATAATCTTTTAACAAATGGTTGTGTTTTAAGCAAATTTTTATCATAAATAAACTAGATGGTATAAATCTCAACAAGAAAGTAGTGATAAACATCACATATATATTTATGTTAGTGAACTTGTAATCTTAAATTTGATTGATGATCATTTACATTCATGAAAAATGGACTCTCTAATATTGCTAAGTTTAGTGCTAGATCACTATTGATATGTTGAGAAATTGGTGGATGAACTAGGATTAGTTTTGGAGTTGTTGTTAAGTGGTTATGATAACTAGAAGGCTAGGAAAAATGTTTGGACACTTTTAGAAAGCAATCTGTCCCATTCGACCTTCCACAGAAAACTAAGTAGGTTGGTGACAAGTTTAGGCTAGAAATATAGAAAATAGACTTTATAATGAAAACGTAGCCGCTTGAATGAGTTAAAACGAGCTTATAACGAAGGAGATACATTAGTTTTAAGTTATGCGACGAAAACTAAATTTTCTGAAAATATTGCTTGCTGTCAGAATTTTTCAAAGAACAAAACTGGCTTTAAATGATAACTAGACTATCCGAGGCCTTAGAAATCAAATATTATACTTAAATACCTTCGCGGGGATATGTAAAACTTATGAAACGGAGCTACGACGAGAAAGTTATGGCCTAAAGAAGGTTACGATGACATATAAGTTTGACAGCTTATTATTTGCTATTAGAAAAGCTGATGGAACATATTTAAAGTGGATTTTGGAAACTTTAGTGTGTATTTTGGCTAAAATGACGTAAACGAAGATGGTAGAACATTATGTACACTTATTATGCGCGTTAGAGGTTTTTAAAATATCTATTAACAAGACGACTAAAGTTTGATCACGAGGTTAACAAGTTACGTTTTCTAAAAAGAGTGATTTTCTAAATAAAAGATCACATTGACGCAACTACATTTTTGACGATAAATATAACAACAAACATGTAGAAATGATAAAGTAGCGTATGAACTTGCGTGCATTACCTTGTTTTCGAACCTAAGACATATGAATTATTTAGATTGCGGTTAGAGTTATCGGACTTTATTTACCGTTTACCAATTTACCAATCAGGATTTGCTTTTGCTATGGTGAGGTTGTAACATCCCGTGACCGAACACGACTAAAAACGTGAAATTTTTTCGCAAAAAGTACGCCCAGAAACTGACCCACTGTTACTCTTTTACAAGCTGACAAAAATCTATAAACTTTCAAGACTTGGGACTATTTTTAAATGAAACTAGACTCAATTACCTTCAAAATGCCGGGTGGCACGACCCTTAACGACTTACAGATCAAAAGTTATGATTTTTTGAAAGTTGCCACTCACCCATCCGATCGGATGGACATCCATCCGATCGGTTGGATGTTTCTGTCAAGAATTTGGGTTTCAAAATCTTCGCTTGGAAACCTGACCTCCCGAACTCGATAATTAAACAAACTTTCCAGATTTGTTTAGTATACTATTGGGCTCCTTTTCATACAAAAACATTTACCGTTTGACCACCTGGAATAGTACCTTCGAAATTGACGGGTTATGCATTAAAACCCATTTGACCCATTTACACACCAAACCACGTCCTTTTCCCACCAAACTCAACCAACATCAGTTCGTAAACATACTAAATATGTTCGATATACACTTGACCCGTTTACAATCCAAAGTGGGTAAAAATACACTTAATCCAAATGCCCCTTTAACTTTTACTAAAAACACTTAAAATATACTTGACACATCGTTAGACAACCAAACCATTACACGACTTTGACACACGTTATACAACTCATAAAAGAGACTCTCGGGGGTACAACCTTGACTCAAGCTCGGTATTCTACCTAGCTCCTAACGCTTACTATCTTCCAAACCGCTTCCAAATCCTTAAGTTATAATCCAAGCCTTACTCTTTTCCAAGCCATAGTATCAACATACGAACCTACAAAATGTTGAAACACTAACACGTAAGCTTTCACTTAGTAAGTAACTAGATTAACATTTGGTTAACACGTTAATCCACATATATATGTATTTCAACACTTAACCATTTAACACATAAGGCCATATTCACATTAACACATAACATCACAAAACATACCTTCGCCATTCCATAATCATACTCCAAACACTTGAGACGACTAACTAAGCATGTCTCCTATCAATTCCATACTCACTAATCCAAGGCTATCAACTATGACGTTCATACTCATAATCACATAATATGGCAACGACCCTATTAAACACATATTAACCGAGTTACTTAGCTTAGCTTCCAAAGCTAAGCTACAATCATAATACCACCATCATCATCATGTTCATCATCATTACCATCATCACCAACATCATCACCATCATCATCCTAGTTAAACATCATCATAAACACTTAAAACACATAACATAATAACTATAACAATGGTTTATGCAACCATCAACTTACTTCTAATCATCATCTAATCATGTATTGATTACATGATCATCAATCCCATCATTTACTAACTCAAACCCATTATCAACACATCACATAATCATCATTACCTCTTAATTATACTTAAAACACCATTTACCCATTTTCCCCAAATTGGGTACATAAACCCTAACTCTTGAATTAGCCAATTAAACACTAATTATAGGTTACTTACCTTCAAGGATCATTGCTAGAACTTCAATCTTGAGGTGAAATCCTTATCTTTTCTTCTTTGATCACTGGTATGTGTTAAATCACATACCTTTATTTGACCAAAATCAGACCAAAACGACCAAAAACTAACCAAAATGCCAAAGATATTTGTGTTGTTGTGTTTGTTTATATGCAGGTATGGATATTTAGAAATATGGAAAAAATCAAGGAAAAACCGGGAAAACGAGCACGAGATTTGGAAAAGTGTCAAAAGCCGAAGCCGGGGAAGTATTTTCAAGTTTGGATCTTTTTATCCTTGAAGAATCACCAATTGTCAAATTAAGCCCTTGGATAATTATTGTGAAAAATGACAGAAGTGGTCCCTGAAGTTTCAGAGTTAGCACACTTGGTCCTTGAATTTTACCTAAATTTAATCCTAAACTTATATAAACCAAACCGGACCCTTTGTTATTACAAGCCCACAACTCACTTCATATAACTACAGCCCATAAAATCCACCCATAAAATCAACCCACCAGCCCACAAAATAAAACCCACAACCCGACCCATCCTCACTATTATAACCCGACACCCTCAATTAATTACCAGTCAAACCATTTTACCCGCCACCCCTTTCCCAATAATTACTGTTCACCTATGAACCCTAATTCACACACTCCCAAAATTACCCCAATTCCCAAATAATTACCCGTACTTAATGGAACTTCTAGAAGTACCCTGACACTTGGTATATGTATTTTGATCCAAAGCCTTCCTATTGGCTGTGACACATGGAATTTTGATCCAAAGGCTAATATTGGAGCTTATGATTGATGGGTGAATCAAGGGCTGATATACGTGATCCAGAGCCTTCCTCAGGAACCCTAGAAGCTCCTCAGCGCAGCTATAAATAGCTCCTCTCTCTCATTGCAAAAGATGTTAGATAGTTAGATAATTTAGGGTTAGGTACATGGTAAATTAGGATTAGGTATAATTTGGGATAATTTAGTTAATGTTTTGGTTTATTGTAATTTTCATTCTCAGTTCTCAGCTTTGTACTTAATTTCAGTTTTAATAAAAGCTCTTTTGCCTTGAAAATTCTCAACAGCCTAATGAATGGGGTGTTTGGCACAATTTGTAAACTGGGTGAAAACGGGTCAGACTGAGGTACACTGGTCATTTGTTTTTTTTTGTTAATCTAATCTAGCTTAATTTGGTTTAACTTAATAGTCTTTAGTTCCTGTTAAGCTGTTTCTCAGATCTTATAGGTTCTAGTACTTTCACCTTTAATTAACCTCCCATTCTGTTCATTACAGCTTATTGTAGGATTAAGCTTATTAGATGCTTGTTAGTGGAGTTTTTGAAGTCCTTAGAGTAGGTTCAGTTGAATCTCAGTCATTGGCTTAGTTCAGTTAGGTCTAAAAAATGTTTTGTCCATTTTCCTTGAGACAGTCTATGCAGACCTACTTTGCAAACTGCACACTCCTATCAGCAGCCCTTTATAAGCCCTTATCTAGCTTTTTAGAATCTGCTTTTCAGTCAATAAGTACCTTGGTTGGTGTATTCTAGGAATATTTAGCTTTTGTGGAAATTGAGTATCAATTTACTGCTTAAAAACAAGTTCAAAAAGACCTCAGTAAGCAATAAGATTGCCCTGCACATCAGTCACTTACCAGCTAAATATGTTTCTCTGTGCTTATATGCTTTTTAATTGTTGCTTATTCTGAGTCTGCTGATTCTCTTGGATCATTGTTTGTCTGTTTTAGCTTTTCAAGTTTTCAATTAGCTTATTATAGCTTAAACAGCCCCTTTGATAGTAGCCTTTGTTTGTTCCCTCCTTTTAACCCACTGATCTTGATAAGTGGCTTATTTCTGAGCTTATTGTGTAGTTTTAAAAATAGTTTCTTTTATAAATATTGCTTATCTTACAGTGCTTAATTAGTTTTAACAATAAAAATCAAAAAAATAAATAAATAAAAAAGTGGCAAAACCCAGATTCGAACATGGGTCTCTCAGCACACAGCACACACAACAAACCACTTGCCCTAGGGACTTAGTTCATTTATACCTTCTTTAGTTTTTTATTTAACACCTTTTTAGCATTTTAGCTTATTAGAATTTTATTGCTTAAAAACTGCTTATTTAGATTAGCTGTAGGACCAATTTTATTTTTCACTTATTTCTTACATCTTAAAGTATTTACCTGCAAAATTTTAGATTTTTCTAAATAGTTTTAGTATTTTTAAACATTTAATTTCTTTATTTTAGTTTTTAATTCATAATAAATAAAATAAAAATCAAAAAAATATAATTCTTTTTCTCAAAATTTTCTTTTACCATTTAGAATGTAGGAAAATAAAGTTGGTGCCTGTAGGATTAGAACTATTTTGCCGTTTAGGTTCGTTACTTCCCGATTTAAACGCGTATTTAAAATTTCTTTTGCGTATGCCTTAGATTAGTATTTCCCTTGCATTATTAATTGTTTTTAGTTTATATTTCATTTCTTTAGTTTAAAAACCAAAAATCTCACTCTTTTATCAATTTACTACACGATTCACGATCCCGAAATCACATATTCCATTCAACCTTCATCGGGACAACGAACTCGGGGTTTTGCATATTTCCTTTGCAATTCCTTTGGACTAATTTGTTAAATATCAAAATTTTGGCGCCGCTACCGGGGAAGGTTGAAGTGAGTTCGTGATTCCGTTTATCGATTCGTGTTTTGAAGACCCTTCCTCGTGGAGTTATCGTTTTCATTTGTAAATATTATTAAATATAAAAACCCCAAAAAGATTTTATTCTCCAAATTGTTTTTCCTTTTGTGATTTTCTATGTTTCTAAAATTTAAAAATCCAAAAATATTCTTCTTAATCCTCTTATTCGTTTAATTCTTATCTCTTTACCCTCTCATAACCGTTTAATTCTTATCTTCTTATCCCTCATATTGTTCAATTCTCCACCATATTCGATTCTTTCCCATCTCATCCCCATGATCCAAGGACCGTGGAGGATTTCTATCGTCCGTCACTTATCGGTAGAGGAGGACCGATAGCTCCAACATCAGCTCCAGGAACCAATTTTGAATTGAAAAATCATATGGTTCGACTGCTTCGACAAAATTGCCAATTCTACGGATTTCGAGATGAAGATGCAAACGAGCACCTAAACAAGTTCATATCTATCACTCAATCCATGAAGCAGAAAGGAGTTTCTCAAGATAGCATTCATTTGAATCTTTTTCCATTCTCTTTATCCCACAACGCTGAATCTTAGTTTTATACTCTTAAAACCCACTCAATTCAAACTTGGGAAGAGATGTTCCTCAAGTTTCTTTCAAAATACTTTCCACATTCTAAAACGGTGCAGCTTAGGAAAGACATTCTGAATTTCCCGCAATTGCCCATAGAGTCAGTATTTGAAGCTTGGGAACGATTCAAATCTTTGTTACGAAAATGTCCTGATCACAAAATTTTGCTTCTTGATCAAATCCTAACCTTTTATCATGGTATAACTCCGATTGATCGAGACAAAATTATGTTGGCTGCTGGAGGAAATCTCATGCGGAAAACTCCTCAAGAAGCTTATGATTTGATTGAGAATATGACACATCATCATTATCAGTGGGACGCTGAAGTTCAGTATGACTCTATCACTGTGATGAGTGATCATTATTCCAAGAAAATTTCCGCCATGAGTGCACAAATTGAGGTCCTTGACAAGCAAGAAACTTCTATAAGTCAATATTGTTGGTACGGACCAGGTCATCCTTACACCAATAATTTTACATTCTACGATGACGATGAGAGTGATGATGATGAGCCTTTTGAAGAAGAAAACTCTAAGATAGATCCACTCATTAAGGAATCTTCAGATACCTTGTCAATCGGGGACAAGGAAGTCGAAATCAATCCTCTTGAGGAAATTGATGACCTTGTTCCAATCCCAAGGGTATCTGAGAAACCTTCTGATTCAATCTCTATGACTATCACCAATCCTCAGTTTGATTTCGGACCTGAATTTACTTTAATTTCAGATAATCCGATCTTTGATATTCTGGTAGAGGAGAGTGATGAGTCCGAAACAGAGACCGTAATGGAAGAGGTGCAGATTGATAGCTCACAAAGTATAACACAAATTCCATCTCCGTATATCCCTTCTGATATAGCAAAAGTTTCCACTTCTGACTCTCTTCTCGAGGAGTTCGCCGATGAACTCGCTCACATTGATCCCATCCCACTGGGGGATGAAGACGATAACTTTGATTTTAAATCAGATCTAAGAGAGTTAGAATTTTTGTTAAATCGTGATCCATTAATTGATTCTTCTTCTTGTTTTGAGGAGTTCGCCGGTGAACTCACTCACATCATATCTCCGCCGGAGTATGATCATTCTAAGGACACGAAGGGAGATGTTATCTATCCTGAGCATTTGCTTATTAAAGACACTATCCTGAATCTCCCTCCTGAGGTGGTTTTAGACCATGACCTAAAAAGCTTAAATGATAAATTTGATAATGATGACGATTATCTTACAATTGTTATCAAGATCTTTCTTCCTTTTCATACCTATAAGGTTAATTCTCCTCTCCTTCACTCCTTCGGGAGTGAAGATACCATCTTTGACCCTGGCATCTCATTCATAATTTCTATTTTGAGCCGTGGGCATCTCATCGGAGTGGAACTTTCGTATGCTTCAATGTTTATCCAAACATCTTGAATGAAAGTCCGATTGAGAGTATCTCTTCCACCTGCTCCCCCAAGAACAATTAAATTCGGGGCGAGTCTAAGCTATACGACTCAATAAAAAACAAGCGCTTCGTGGGAGGCACCCCATGCTTATCCTTCTATCTTCTTAATAAAAGTGAGGAGGGCTTCCTCTTACATATCTTGTGTTTCGTGGTTTTCTGTGATGTGTCCAGGATTTGCCCAAATAATGAAGACTCTCGTGCTCGTGGTTTGCTTCTCTCCACTCGAGTTTCATCATTCGTTCCTTATCCAATATCCTTAATCTTATCATTTTACGTTTATCTTTGGCATAATTAATAAACGGCCTTAGATTTATGTAGGAGAACCCTTACCTTTAAGACATTGAGGACAATGTCTTGTTTTTTTCTGGGGGGGGGGGGGGGTAATCTTTCGATTTGATTTTTGCCTTGCATTTTTGCCGCTTACTCATGCAACCTCGTTTTTCCTCTAAAATTGAAAAAATCCAAAAAAATGAGAAAATTTTAAAAATTTTTTGCAAAAATATATTAAATTTTGATATTTTGTTGACTTTCCGCTGGTGAGAGTAGGAATAAAATTTTGACTTGATCGGGCGTGTTGAGCCCTAGCTTGTCTCCTTAACCATTCGGCTAAGCATTCGCGGATCTTATTATTTAAGATTTTAAATTTGCGAAGAACGAGAAATGATAGAGTTTATTTAGAAGTTAGATGCTAAGCGTGGAGTAGTTGGTTCTCTTTAGAGCTCATCGAAGTTACTTGTGGCCTTTTGCTCCCGCAAAATTGTTTCACCATATATAACTGTAAGAATAATTAAAGATGTTAGGTTTTGCCGATGATTAGTTCTTGGTCTTCTTAAAAGAATCCTTGCTTTAAAAATTGGGTACACATCAAGGTTACTTAATAAATATGTTTAATAATAATAAGTTAAGTGCTCTAAGCTATGGATTCGAGATCGGGCCTTGGATCCTTATTTTCGGAAGGCGTTTAGGTCTTGGCTACCCTCTTGCACCGGCCCTTGGACCTCTAGTTCAGGAATGTGTGAGGTCTTGGTCAAACCACCTTGGATCCTCATTTCAGGAATGTCTAGAGTCTTGGAACACTCCGTTGTAACGGCCCTTGGATCCTTTATTCCGGAAGGTGTAAGGTCTTGGAACTAAACCGTGAAGCTCCGTCGTTTAGGGTACGCAAGTGAAAAGTTAGTAAAATATATATATATATATATATATATATATATATATATATATATATATATATATATATATATATATATATATATAAAATTTATGAATGAAAAATAGAAAAATGCAAAAGTCAAAAATATAAATAAAAACCTTGATGTAGACCTCATTTTCAAAACAACGGTTCTCGAGAGAAGATTGAGAACTACTTAGCGTCTTAATTTAGTATCTTTATCGGATTAAAAATTATCGAAACGAGAATATGAAGAAATTCATGTCTCGCCAAAAATAAAATAAATAGAGAAATTAGGAAAATGGGAGCAAGAGGTAATTACACAAGTAACTTCCATGGGTAGTGTTGGCATCTAACTTGTAAATAACGATGATTTCATTTTTAAGCTTAGTTTGGGGGTTCGTGAAAAATCAGGGATGACAAATTTTATCCATATGGTCACGTCTTTATGAGTCGTGCTTCCTACTCGTTGACCCTAAAAGTTATTGATAGATAATGATTGTCAACAAAACCGTCACGTGCAAAAAGGTAAAAATACAAAAATAAAATGGAAAATCGGGGCGTTTTTAGAACTTAAAGATTTATTAATCTCTTTTGAAAATTTTGCTACTTCTCAAAGTTTGTTAAAAGATATTAGAAATTTTTGGTTTTGAAAATGTGTTTTTATAACATTGCGTGAGGACACTGCAATATCTTAGTCTGGGGGGATTTAACTTCATTTCCCTCTCTTTTCTTCTTCTCCTATAACCGGACCAAATAACACCCTTAATAATTATTGGGTGAAATGCCTAGAACTTTCTAGGTAATAGATATTTTAGGTGGTAGATTTGCCTAATTGGCAAGTATGGTCCCTCTAGTCCTTATTCTTGTACTTTGGCCATACTACATATAATGGTACATTTAGTCCTTGGCAACTTAGGTCCTTGAAGTCTATTTCCTTTCTAATTATGACACAACATATTTATATGGCCATATTATTCATACTTTGACTATCGGGTTTGACTACCACGTAACTTTCGTTGACTAACCAATCACTTTATGTCTTAGTTGGTTTCATCTATAGTGGGGCCTACTTGCATACGAGAAACGGGTCTAACAATTCTACCCCCTTATTTAGATTTCGTCCCTGAAATCTATCGTCTAATACTAACAAAACTTTGTCACATAATACACCTTATTCCTAGCACTTTCGATTCTTAGTTATTTAGTTGCAACGATCTAAGTGATCTTGCAACTCCATGCATACTATAATATATCGCATGTCCTTAATCCTCATTACTCCCCGCTTACTTCTATAACCATATGACTCTTACTTAGATTATTATATAATACGAGACATACTCACTATAACTAATTAACATTCCAATCCATTCTATTACCGGCACATCACATTCTTACTTGCTTTATCCTATATTCTCATTCTTTAATTACATGCTACTTGAGAAAATCGTGCCATTTGACTTTACATAAATATACTTGGCTAATACTTTCACAATCTATCAACATCACTTACCCATTTCTTTTACATTTCTACAATTACCTCATTTCTTCTACTTCTTTCTTCATGTCATTCTCGTTTACTTTTATAAGCCTTATAAAAGTATTACATGAATTGACCGTTTAACGTCATACTTTAACCTATGCCATCACATCGCACTCGACAATTAGCTTCAGTTACTTTCATAACTCACATTTTGAACCACGCCACAAGGCGTATTTTAATATCATTACAATTTCTTAATTTCTTCAACCTAAACTTAACACTTAAAACATAGGTTTCTCGTAAGTCTCACTAAAAGACGTACTCTAATTTAGCCCTCCTATCTTAGTCCTTATAATTTCTAACTAATTCTAGACTCCCGCGTTCTACTTCTCTAACCCTACTCGTGCCATGTCGGCAGCACATAAGTCCACTCATTCATACTTCCTCATTTACATGGAAAAGAGTCCCAATCGATGTAAATCAAGAAATACAAACTCATGGTTATGTACTTCCGACATAACACTACTACTCCTATTTTCATATTTAACTTTTATTCTCTCATCCTTTTTATACTTCACGTTTCCTTTTTAGACTTGGATCCATATCATTAACACATTCATTATGGGGATATTTTTATTGCCAAGGATGTAGGCAACCCCATTGCCGATGAAGGCAACACATTTTATCCCGAAGGATCTTTGACATATCCCGAAGGATTCCTTAACATTCATTGACTTGGTCATCCCAAAGGATACCACCTTTTACATTCGTCCCAAAGGAAACCATCTTTAACGTTCATCCCGAAGGATCATTAACATTCATCACTTTATCACTTTCACATTTTAACATCGGATCCAAGCCATTAACATTTTATCATACACACATTATCTCATCTATTTTATTTAGTGAAGGCAAGCTCATAGAGCATATGAACCTGCTTAATATAATTACACATTTCTATGTGTTTATCATTTTACATTCTTAATCCGCATTTTCCATTTTCACATGCTTACTTTACCCTTTAACCTATCCGACTCTTTCCACTTTTAAACCTTGCGTAGGTTAACTTTTATTCATTCATTAGCATCATTTATTCTTCTTGCACATTTTAAGTCACCTTCACATCCTTATCATGTTTTAGTTTTCACAATGCTTCATTGCGTTCTTACTAGCACACTTAATTTACCACAACTCACATTCTCATTCCTTAACTCATTTCTTTAATCATTATGTCTTTAAGAAATATCACTCTATCTCGCCTTTTACATATATACCTTTCATAGATCATTAACTATAACACCTTCATGAGCGTTACCTTTTCTTCACACACATCCTATTTACATAAGCTCGTTACGTTTACCGCACAATGTCTCATTATGTTCTTGCTTACACACTTAACTCATCTCATTCACTCGTTAGCGTTTAAATCATCCCATTTATCTCGTAATTATCTTATTAATACACCTTACTTTAATCCTATAAATTTTACATCATATTAGACAATCAAGGGACTCATTTGATCTTGCTTCCATCATAACCTACCATAACATCATTGTCATTATTATACATTTATGTACCTACTCAATCCTCATACATACTCATCTCATTCCATTTACATTCTTAACTTATCGCATTTAACCTTTAGCATTTAAACTTTTTTGTTTAGTTTCCATCCTTTATATACCAACACGTTTTATCTCAACCTCACGTTCACACTTAAACCTCAAGTACTTTACCTTATCGTCGTCCTGTCTCTATACCATTTTAACTTTAGCCTCTAATCACTAATATGATGAGACCATATGTTGGTCACATTTCATGCCATCATTCCCTAATCTCATTCTTTAATCTTCAAGTCAATATACACTTAATCATTAATTTGTTAGTTTCGTCTTGTCTTTTCACACTTTACGTTAGTACACTCAATATCATTACGATCCACACTTAAAGCGTCATTACTTAATCTCATTCGTTTCCTTCCTGTCACAAACCCTTAACATTTAGCGTGTTAATCCCATTTTATCATTACACATTATATTTTAGCACACTTTTCGTTACTATGATCCATCATTTAAGCGTTAATACCATAAGTTACTCACTAACCCATCTCTAATACCGCTTACTGTTCCTTTTTACATCATACCATTATTATCCTTCATTCGTCAAACCATTCACTACGTGTCACCACCAATACATCACGTCTAATTTACCAATTTCATGTTCGTTATTTACTCATTATTCAAGTATTTCCCAAACTACATTGTTTTCCATTTTTCCTTCTCTTTGCCTAACGCATTATTAATTACTCACCTATCATCTTTTATTACTCTTGACAAAGTCTATGTAATACTTGCCGATTATATACTTTTATATACATATATCGCATTTCACTTGAGTGGTCACATTACATTTATCGTTATATTGTCAACCCCAAGTTGACCTCTTATTTTATCTTACGTCTACAAGTTATTTTAATATTTACTTACTTTTATCCCTTTGACTCGTCTGATTTGAATTCCTTTGCATCACACTTCTTTTATACCTCACGTTATAAGAAGTATTCTTAAATTACCTTGCTTATGACAAAATTAGCACTTAATACATAATCTTCAAGCACATTATACATACTTAATCTCATATACACACAAGGTCTACTCCCAACATTCTTTCCATGAAAGATAAACATTACTAATCACTTACGTTTCATTAGTCTATAGTTAATTATAATTTAAAACCATTAAACATGCCTAAGTCATACCATTTGTCTATTATCATTGAGGTAATTTCTACTTCATTTTACTAATCTATGCATTAGCTGTTTTATATATAATTTATTACTTACACCTTTCTAAAATATCTTACAATCACACATTTTAACGATACGCTTACCTAAGCATCTAAATCCTCGCCATACTCACATACTTATCTATCCTTAACGTTCTCATAAAGACATGTCTTACTCAATCCCTTAACCCTTACTAGGTCATCATTCTTTCAAAAACCATACATACAAATCATTCGTCACACCACTATTATTGCAATCTAAGTAAATTTTCTCTTTTACGTATTATACTATAACACATTCCTTGCCTTTATCACAATATTACCTTACCAATAACACTTCTAGTAGCTTCGCCTACAACTCATACCCTTTAAGGCCTCGATTCATATAATTAAAACTTTAGTCTATCCAACACGAGAACTATCATTCACTTACTTAACACTTAGCACAATACATTCCAACGTAGAATTTTTTCACATATACATTGACACCATAAAACACATACCACACTTACCGGCTTAAATACATATACCACGTCTTGCATTCCTATACATAGTTAAGGCAATCTCTAATTCGCGTCTAATTCATTACTTCTATATTTCACTACATCCACATCACCATATTCACATTACATCTTAACTATAATCTAATCTCATCATTACCATAAGCACTTCTACGTTATACCACAAGGGCAACTACTAGTAGCATTGCTTCAACTTACATACAACGCATCTATGAGTGGTTTAAGTCTAGGCAACCTATAGTGGAAACCTAATTCACTTAAACCGAAGCTCTGATACAAAGTTATAACATCCCGTGACCGAACACGACTAAAAACGTGAAAATTTCTCACAAAAAATTTGCCCAGAAACTGACCCACTATTACCCTTTTACAAGCTGACAAAAATTTGTAGACTTTCAGGACTTGAGACTATTTTTAAATGAAACTAGATTCAATTACCTTCAAAACGTCGGGTTGCACGACCCTTAATGACTTATGGATCAAAAGTTATGATTTTTCGAAAGTTGCCAAAAATCTGACAGAACTCACCCATCCGATCGGTTGGATGTTTCTGTCCAGATTTTGGGTTTCAAAATCCCCGCTTGGAAACCCGACCTCCTGAACTCGATAATTAACAAAACTTTACAGATTTGTTTAGTATACTATTGGGCTCATTTTCTTACAAAAACGTTTACCGTTTGACCACCCGGAATAGTACCTTCAAAATTGACGGGTTATGCGTTAAAACCCATTTGACCCATTTACACACCAAACCACTTAAACCAGTTCCTTTTCCCACCATACTCAACCAACATCATTTCGTAAACATACTAAATATGTTCCATATACACTTGACTCGTTTACAACCCAAAGTGGGTAAAAATACACTTAATCTAAACGCCCCTTTAACTTATACTAAAAACACTTAAAACACACTTGACACATCGTTAGACCACCAAACCATTACACGACTTTGACACACGTTATACAACTCATAAAAGAGACTCTCGGGGGTACAACCTTGACTCGAACTCGGTATTTTACCTAGCTCCTAACGCTTACTATCTTCCAAACCGCTTCCAAATCCTTAAGCTATAATCCAAGCCTTACTCTTTTCCAAGCCATAGTATCAACATACGAACCTACAAAACATTGAAACGCTAACACGTAAGCTTTCTCTTAGTAAGTAACTAGATTAACATTTGGTTAACACGTTAATCCACATATATATGCATTTCAACACTTAACCATTTAACACATAAGGCCATATCACATTAACACATAACATCACAAAACATACCTTCGCCATTCCATAATCATACTCCAAACACTTGAGACGACTAACTAAGCATGTCTCCTATCAATTCCATACTCACTAATCCAAGGCTATCAACTATGACGTTCATACTTCACATAATATGAAAACGGCCGTATTAAACACATATTCACCGGGTATCTTACCTTGGCTTCCAAAGCTTAGCTACAATCATAATACCACCATCATCATCATGTTTATCAACATTACCATCATCACCAACATCATCACCATCAGCGTCCTAGTTAAACATCATCATAAACACTTAAAACACATAACATAATAACTATAACAATGGTTTATGCAACCATCAACTTACTTCTAATCACCTCTAATCATCATATAATCATGTATTGATTACATGATCATCAATCCCATCATTTACTAATTCAAGCCCATTATCAACACATCACATAATCATCATTACCTCTTAATTATACTTAAAACACCATTTACCCATTTTCACCAAATTGGGTACATAAACCCTAACTCTTGAATTAGCCAATTAAACACTATTTATAGGTTACTTACCTTCAAGGATCATTGATAGAACTTCAATCTACAGGTGAAATCCTTATCTTTTCTTCTTTGATCACCCAACTTCATTTCCCTCTCTTTTCTTCTTCTCCCATAACCGGACCAAATAACACCCTTAATAATAATTGGGTGAAATGCCTATAACTTTCTAGATAATAGATATTTTAGGTGGTAGGTTTGCCTAATTGGCAAGTATGGTCCCTCTAGTCCTTATTCTTGTACTTTGGCCATACTACATATAATGGTACATTTAGTCCTTGGCAACTTAGGTCCTTGAAGTCTATTTCCTTTCTAATTGTGACACAACATATTTATATGGCCATAGTATTCATACTTTGACTATCGGGTTTGAGTACCACGTAACTTTCGTTGACTAACCAATCACTTTAAGTCTTAGTTGGTTTCATCTAGAGTGGGGCCTACTTGCATACGGGAAATGGGTCTAAAAGAGTTTCACAGCCCAGATTTTTACATTATTTATACATGATTTCTAAATCCTCGGGGTAGGAATACATTGCTTATTTTTCGGACACAAGTATCAAAACCGTTACTTTCCTTAAGTTACCGCGTTGCCATTAAAGTCCCCTTTAAATCATGAACCGTTAATTACTTGTAAGCGTGGATGTTATGAATAGATCTATTTGGGTTGACACCCCCGTCCGAGTTGGATGTGCCAACTTGTCAAACGAACACATATCATTCGGATTATTTTCGAGTGTCTGGCAAACACTTATTTGGGGCATTATTATTATTGTGCTTGATTGCATACCAGTACGTCAAGCTTCGGGTTCATGAGCTTAGGCACTGTATATTATTTTTGGCTGTGACATTATATTTGTTGTAATTTTCTTGCTATTGAAATCTTGTGGTCCACACTTTACTGTTTACTTAAACCTATGAACTCACCAACAATTATGTTGACCCTTTGATGAACTCAAATAAGTACATTTTATTACCATCATTTATCCTATTTGTTTGACTTGTTTTATTATATTATCTGTGAGAATTCATACGTTAATGTTTACTTTTGTAATTCTCAGGTAAAAACAAGTATTATGTGAAACTTGGTGATTTTGGACCAATTATGGAGCAAAACAAGCAAGATGTTAAGAGTCTACTGAAATGTACAAAATCAAGATCATTCTGCTCCAGATGCGCCGCAACATACTTATTACATACGGCGCATCACTATCAAGATTTCACAAGATATAATCCAAGACGGCAAAGGACATGCGCCGCATAGAGAAATGGAGTTACGCCGCATCTTCTGGCGGTGTACAAATATTCCTGAATATATTAATCTTGGACCCCACGCGAAGTTAAGTCAATGCGCCGCATCTACTTATCCTATGCGCCGCATCTAGCCCTCAGACAGAAACTATAAATACCCCAAAGTAAGACGAATTTCGGAGTTCGATTCTACACAAGAAGACCGAAGACCACAAAACCCTAAGGCCGAATTCAGACGAAGTAGCAGCACAAGACACACCCTAAACGAAGATACAAGAGCTGTAAGAAGGTCCTGCATGTATTCAATTCATTAAGTAGTTTTGTTTTATTGTATTAGTACACTTTAATTCATCAGGATTGATGAGCCGATTCCATGTGACTACGGAAAACCATGGGCACCCCTTAAAATTGCTTTCCCATTAATTAAAGTTTATATGTTGATGTCTTTGGTGACTTTTATTAGTGCATTGATAACCTCTGTGTCTAGCTGAGCATTGATCGGGTCGCCATGCCTCTGTCCTCGCCTATTTATTCTATCGCCTATGCATTCTATCGTCTGTAGAAAAGTAGGAAGAAAGGTAAGTAGGATAGACATAAGTGATCATTAAGGGTTTACTCGCCGATAAGATTAGAGCCAACGAGAAAGGGTTAATTATATACACTTCATATAAAACTAGCAATAAAACAAGTGACAAGCTACTTAACTATCAGGACAGGTCTTCTTATTGTCTCGAGTATTTATCTGTGTACGTGTGTGCTAATCGCTGATTCGTGCTTATTAGTTTAGTTTATTATTTAATCATAACCAAACCGTGCCAGTCTCTCAGGCTGAACCCCCTTGCGTTAGATTAGGTTGTACAGCTACCCTAGGATATTAAAATACTGATTAGAATAACTAGATAATACGTTCCACTCTTAGTGATCGACACTCTACTTACCATTATATTCATACTGACCGGGTACACTGCTCGTTAAAGTGTGTGTTATTGATAAGTCGGCTAAATATAAATTTAAAACTTGAATACTGCTAAAACCACAACGACACATCACGCGCGCACCAAGTCTTTGGAGCCGCTGCCGTGGTTATAAAAATTAGAGCAATACACACGCACATCAAGTTTTTGGCGCCGTTGCCGGAGAGTGAATTGTTATTATCTGTTAATTTGATTAGTATTTTAATTAGGTTTTAATTTTTAATTTCTAACCGCTAACCCTGTTGTATATTAGTTAAATTGCATTCATTGTATTATTTGCATATTTTCTGTTTTTTTTGTGTTTTTATTTTCTTTAATTTTTGTTTCTTTTTGTTTGGTTTTATTTTTGTTTTTATTTTCCGTAATTTCTTGCATTCTGCTATCGTTGTACTGAGCTGATACAAACGATACGGCGCATCTATTTTCACAGATACGGCGTATTGCGTTTAATTTTTATAAAATACAACGCGTTTAATAAATTCGATACGACACATCTTTCCCCCAGATACGGCGTATTCTGTTTTTAATAAGAAATTTTTCTAAACGATAACGCCATACGACGCATCTGTTTTCACAGATACGGCGTATTGTCTATTTAAATTAAAAACAGCCTTTTGAATTATTAAACAGATACGACGCATCGATTTTTATCGATACGGCGCATCTTCTGAATCAAAAATCTTGTATTTTGAAACGTAACGAAAATACGGTGCATTAACTTTTGTTAATACGACGCATTTAATTTTAATAAGTATAATAGGTTTTTGATAAATTAAACCGATACGGCGCATTCTAAAATTCTAAGCGGCGTATCTATTTTCTGAATAAAAGTCTGATTAAATTTTAACGATTATAAGATACGGCGTGTCCAACTTTTTGGATACGGCGCATCGTCTGATGATATCAGCAACTTTTATTTTTCTTATTTCCGAACGGAAAATATTCTAACATTTACCCTTGGAAGTTTTTACTTTGAAATCTACCTGTCTTTAATTTTCAGGAACAATGTTCGATATTTTCCCCAGCTGGTTCGGAAGACCCCAAAGAAACCTTACCATGGAGGAGTTTGCACTACAAATCGCTCAAGCAAATGAAAAAGAACATCATGAAGCAAGAAACTTTATTAATGAATTCAAAGGCAGTCATGAGCTGTTACTAAAGGAACAAAACAACATGATTAATGGATTGGCAATTGAAGTGCACCAATTGTCAACGGTACTTAACAGGATTCTTTTGGTAAGACACGATCTGAAAGGAATTACAACTAGAGGCGGAAAGTCAACCTTTCAAATTGGAGAGACACCCGAGGATAACAGTACAAACAAGATTTCTCCTGAATCTATATCATATGAGCAAGAGCAACCAAAGGAGACTAATCCGGAACCTGTAATTAGAGAAGAACCTTTTGTTGAACCTAAACGATCAACACTACCTTTCCCACATAGGGTAAGGAAGGAGAAAGAAGATGCCTATCAAAAGAAGTTCTTGGAAAATCTCAAGCAGCTGCAGCTAAGCATACCATTTATGGAAGCCCTAGTGCAAATGCCAAAATACGCTAAATATCTGAAGAGCTTACTAACAAACAAGTCTAAACTTGAAGAGGCTTGCACTGTAACAATGGGGGAAAGAAGCTCAGCAGCATTGCTCAACAAACTTCCATCTAAGGAAAAAGATCCAAGGAGTTTCACTATTCCTTGTCAAATTAAAAATTTACATATTGGAAATGCTTTAGCCGACCTAGGAGCTAGTATAAGTCTTATGCCCTCTTCTATGTATGAAAAATTAGGCTTGGGTGAACTAAAACCTACTAGGATGTGCTTAGAGCTAGCTAATAGGTCCATACAATACCCATTAGGAATAGCTGAAAATATATTAATAAAAGTTGATAAATTTGAATTACACATTGACTTTGTTATCCTCGATATGCTCGAAAATTCTAAAACTCCTATAATATTAGGACGACCATTTTTAGCGACTGCTAGAGCCATGATTGATGTTTTTAATAAAAAGATAACTCTTACCATAGGAAACGATGAGGTTGAATTTAATATGGAACAATCTATGAGTAAAACTAATTCTGAAGACGATGAATGCTATAATATCGATGTTTCTAATGACACGATTAATCAATTTACTCAAAAATAGTTAAAAAGTAATTTGCTTGATTCTTTTCTGCTTAAAAATTTAGAAAACACAATTGCTATAGAAGATCAAGTTGATGAAAATACTTTCGATAATTATTTCGCTGTTGATTCCGCTGTTTGTAACGCCATACGGCGCATCGGAAATATCGATGCGGTGCATTTATCTGATGACAGCAACGAAATAATTAATGAACAAGTTTATTCCGCTAGTGCTAATGAAATTGATAATGTTAAACCTGTGCTTAAGGATCTCCCTTCTACCTTGGAATATGCCTATCTAAATGGGAACACTAATTCGCCCATTATCATTACATCTGACTTAACGCCAAAAGAAAAAGAATCCCTTTTGCAGGTACTATATAAACGAAGAGGAGCATTAGCATGGAGTATGTCTGATATTAAGGGAATTAGCCCGTCATTCTGTACACATAAAATCCTTATGGAAGATGAATTCAAACCAACTATCCAACCACAAAGGCATTTGAACCCAAAAGTCCAAGACGTGGTGAAAAATGAAATTGTGAAATTACTTGACTCCGGACTTATCTACCCAATTTCTGACAGCTCGTGGGTTAGTCCTATCCACGTTGTACCAAAAAAGGGAGGAATGACGGTAGTACTCAATGACGACAATGAGCTAATCCCTTCAAGAACTGTTACTGGATGGAGAGTTTGCATCGATTACCGCAAACTCAATGATGCTACGCGAAAAGATCACTTCCCTCTTCCATTTATTGATCAAATGTTAGAAAGACTATCAGGACATGATTATTATTGTTTTTTAGATGGTTTTTCAGGTTTCTTTCAAATACCCATTGCCCCCGAGGATCAAGAGAAGACGACTTTCACCTGCCCTTATGGAACCTTCGCCTATAGGAGAATGCCGTTCGGACTATGCAACGCCCCTGCTACTTTCCAACGTTGTATGACGGCCATCTTCCATGATATGGTAGAAGACTTTACGGAAGTCTTCATGGACGACTTCTCCGTGTTCAGTAACTCATTTAGTGATTGTCTCTTTAAACTTGATAAAATGCTTGATAATTGGGAAAAATGTCATTTTATGGTTAAAGAGGGAATTGTGTTAGGACATAAGATTTCTGGGAAAGGTATAGAAGTCGACAAAGCTAAAATTGATGTAATTGCCAAACTACCTTACCCTACTAATGTAAAAGGTGTTAGAAGCTTGATTTTTCATAAAGGATTTTTCAGTGATATCTATGCCTATGACCCAATTATTGCTAAAAGATGCGAAGTTTGATTTTTCTGAAGATTGCAAAAAGGCATTTAACATACTTAAAGAAAAACTAACTACTGCACCTATTATAATTTCGCCGGATTGGAATCTACCTTTTGAACTAATGTGTGATGCTAGTGATTATGCTGTTGGAGCTGTACTTGGCCATAAGATAGAAAAGAAATTTAAGCCAATTTATTATGCTAGCAAAACATTAAATAATGCCCAAGAACATTACACCACCACGGAAAAGGAACTTTTAGCAGTAGTTTTTGCATTCGATAAATTTAGGTCATATCTTATATTGTCAAAAACTATGGTTTACACTGACCATACTGCTTTGAAGTATTTGTTCAATAAACAGGATGCCAAGCCAAGACTTATTAGGTGGGTTTTATTGCTCCAAGGATTCGATATTGAAATTAAAGATAAAAAGGGTGCTGAGAATCTAGCTGCTGACCACTTATCTAGACTTGAAAACCCTGATATGGAGGTGCTTGATGAAAGGGAAATCGCTGATGACTTTCCTGATGGACACCTTATGATGGTAAGAATTAAGAGCAATAATATGAAGCACTCTAGAGTCACATTTTGGAAGCACATCATGATGAAGATTTTCTTGCATTATTTAGCGTTTGGTTATGTATTTAAATCTTACATTTTGATGGTGAACTCTGATATTTATGTTTTGTAAAACGTTATGGTTAAATCAAACACTTGTTTTGAAATGACTCACTTAGAGGTCATTCTTTATTCCTTTTACTTTGTTATCCATGAACATCACGCCCCCGAAATTACATTCCGCTGTAATCCAGATTTTGAGGGTGTGACATTTTGCCTATAAATAGCACGCCACTCCATGTTGTTTGATCATCACTTACAAGCATAAAAACAACATACATTCTCTCACTTATCATTCCTTATATCTAACTCATTCATATTTCATTTTAGTGAGCTTCTTTTGAAGCAAAAAGATCAAAGCATTACTTAAAGACATACAAGCTTCAATAGTGTGTTGCAAAGTCTTGTTTGTTCATCATAGTGTGAATTGTTATTATTCATACATCATTGTTTGTACCAAACCATCATAAACCTCTGATACTGATCGGTTAGTATTTTAGTCATCAAAATACTTAGTTTGACGGGAGTGGTTGTACCCTTGTAAAAGAACTCGACATCTAGCTTTGTGTCGGAAATATTGTGTAAGCGACGTGTAAAGGTTTTCTCCGCTGGATAAAGGAGCTTGTTGACTAGTGAAGAAAACTCTCGAGTTGGATACTCGGGGAGTGGAGTAGGGCAAGGAAAAAGAGTCCTTGTAGACTGAACCACTGTAAACACTCGTGTTGTGGTTTGATCGTTTCTTTCTTGCACTTTACTTATTTGTTATTTTATTTGCATACATTAAGTTATTTCATACAAACATAACAAAGAAAAAAAAAACATTAAAAAAAATGATAAAACTATTCAACCCCCCTTCTAGTTTTTCACAATTGGCATCAAGAGCTACGTTACTCAAGATTTTTAAAATTTATTGTATTTTAAAACTTGAAACGATCCATGGATTTTGAAAACTTTAAAGAAGGGCAATCTATGCAAAGACCACCACTTTTTGAACCAAATGAATTTATTTATTGGAAAAGCCGTTTTGTAACATATGTGAAATCAAAAGATACAGAACTATGGTATACAATGCTCTAACTAAAAAGGAATTTGAAAAAGTCTTTACGTACAAAACCGCTAAAATTTTTGGCAATCTTTAATAATCACTAATCAAGGAAATTCATAAGTCAAGAATAACAAAATTGATCTTCTTGTTCAACAATATGAACAATTTAGTATTCCTGAAGATGAAGTCATTGATAGTGCATTTGCTCGCTTTAATACTATTATTACTTCTCTTTAAGCACTTGATGAATCATTTTGTAGTAAGAACTTTATCAGGAAATTTATTAGAGCACTTCATCCAAAATGGAGAGCAAAATTGACGGCTATTGAAGAATCTAAAGATCTCTCAAAGCTAGCACTTGACGAGCTAATTGGAAATCTCAAAGTTCATGAAATGGTAATGGTGAATGACTCAGAGATCCGTAAAGGTAAATAGGAAAAGATCAAGTCCATTGCCTTAAAAGCAAGAACGGAGACAAGTGAGGATGAAGAATCTAGCTCGGGAAGTAAAGATGAGGAATATGCCATGGCCGTAAGGGATTTCAAAAAGTTCTTTCGAAGACGAGGAAAGTTGGTAAGACAACCTAGAGATGACAAGAAACCCTTTCGAAAAGATTGTGATGATAAGAAAGGGAAGGTTGAAAGAAAATGCTTTAGATGTGGTGAGACAAGCCATCTCATAGGAGATTGTCCAAAGCCACCAAAAAACAAAACTCAAAGAGCTTTTGTGAGTGGTGCTTGGAGTGAAAGTGAAGATGATGACGAGGAGCCAAAGAATGAGGAAATTGCTCTCATGGCTCAAGACTCAAACGAGGTACACTCTGACTCATCTTATTCCTCTATTGATGATGACACCTTAGAAAAGGAATATAACAAACTGTGTGAAGTTAGCTTAAAAATCATAAACAAAAACAAATTTTTGAAAACCAAAAAGGAATTCTTAGAAAATGAAGTTTATGAATTAAAAGAAAAAGCAAAACGTTTAGAAAAGAGTAAAGCTATTGACAAGGTATGCACATCATGTCAAGAGCTTAGACTTGAATTAGAGAAACTTAAAATCACACAGGATGCACTTATCAAACAAAAATCTAAGTTCAAAAAGTTTGATAAAAATATTTGTTGTGCGGATGAAATAATGAGAATCCAAAAATTACCACACGATAAAATTGGACTAGGTTTTATGAAATTAGGAGATTTAAGTAGTCTAAAGAAACAAGTCGAAAAAGTAAAAGAAACTTTTCCAACTACCTCAGGGACCCACGGATCAGACGGAACCAAAAATTTGGTTCCGCCTGTGGAACAGTTTGGTTCCGCGGGTACCTCCGCAGAACATAAAGTTCGTACATCGGATCATACTAAGTTTGTTAAAGTCACAAAGAAACCTAACACTGCCACAAATGAAACTAAACAAAAAACAGTTGTTACAATAGGATTAAGACTTTCTAAAAATGAGTATAGATCCAAAATCACTCAACAGAGGCCTAAAACACCTATTCCCAAACACCCCTTTCCAAAGAGAAACTACAACACACAACCCAAATATCAACAAAATGGTTGAAATCAAAACTTCAAGGCATTATCAAACTCCTAACTACATGCCATGGAACTCATATCCACCATTCTCGTACATGAACCAAGTAAATGGGATGTTTAACCAAAATGGATCCATGGGATATTGGGGACCAAATGCTTGAGTCTTTATATAACTTAGGTATGCTTGAAAGTTGGATTGGAACCGGACGAGTGGATAAAAGATATCGGTTGTTCAAGGCATATGACGGGAAACAAGAGTCTCTTCTCAACCTACCAAGAATATGACGGAGGTAATGTCACTTTTTGGTAGCAAATTAAAAAGCCAAATCATCGGAAAAGGTACTATCTCTCATGACTCTCTGTCTATTGATAATGTTGCTCATGTTGATAATCTAGGATTCAACCTACTTAGTATTAGTCAACTATGTCGTAAGAAGTATAATGTTCTATTTATTGAAAACGAAAGTAAAATACTAAAAGATGGAATAACCGTAGCAAGTGGAGTTTTGTAAAACAAATTATACGTCATGAAAATTGATAAAACCTCTAGAGATAAACTTTGCTTAACTTCGTTAGATGATTCCTCAAATCTTTGGCATAGATGCTTAGGGCACACTAATATGAGACTTATCCAATCTCTATCCTCAAAAGATCTTTTTAGGAACCTACCCAAGTTGAAATATGACCAACACTTTTGTGATGCTTGCAAAATTGGAAAACAAGTTCATAGTAGCCATAAGGCTAAAAATATGGTGTCTACATCTAGGTGTCTAGAACTTTTGCATATGGATTTATTTGGTCCATCCGCTATACAAAGTTATGGAGGCAACTTATACACTTTGGTTATAGTAGATGATTATTCAACATACACTTAGACAAAGTTTTTGAAAAGTAAAAACGATGCTTTTGATCAATTTGAAATTCTTATTAAGAAAAATCGAAACCAACTAGATAGTCGGTATTGTGTCTATAAGAACGGATCATGGTCGTGAATTTGATAATAAAACACAATTTGGAAACTTTTGTGATGCCAACGACATAACACATAATCTTTCGGCTCCTCGTATTCCTCAGTCAAATGGTGTAGTAGAATGTAAAAACCGGACTCTTCAAGAGATGTGTAGAACAATGCTTAATGAACAAAACATACCACAAAAGTTTTGGTGTAACGCCGTTGACACTTCAACCTATATTTTAAATAGAGTATTAATTCAACCATTTTTGAACAAAACACCATATGAACTATATAAAGGTAAAAAGCCTACGCTAGGATACTTTAAAGTGTTTTGAAGTAAATGTTTTATTTTAAACACTAAGGATTACCTCACCAAATTTGACCCAAAGTCTTATGAAGGTGTATTTCTTGGATATTCTCAAAATAGCAAAGCTTATATTGTTTTAAACAAATAAACCTTGAGAGTTGAGGAATCGTTAAACGTAACATTTGACGAAAGTCCACCTCCCTCTAAGACATCAGCTTTGGTAGATGATGACTTAGTTGAAAGTCAACTTGTTGAAAACAAAGGGAGTATAAATAATGACAAGGAAGCTAAACTATTAAACAAATAAATTGTCTAAATGAAAGAACCTAAAGGTCATCCATTAGATAGTGTTATAGGAAAAAAAAATGAAAGAACCTTAAGATCACAAGTCCAAAATCAAAGCAACTTCTTTTGTTTTGTATCAACCATTGAACCCAAAAATATAAATGAAGCTATAAAACATGAATCTTGGGTCATAGCGATGCAAGAAGAATTAAATCATTTCGTTAGAAATAATGTTTGGACAATAGTTCCTCAACCAAAAAGTCAAACAATAATTGGAACAAAATGGGTCTTTCGAAATAAAATGGATGAAAATGGTGTAGTGTCTAGAAACAAAGCTAGGCGAGTAGCACAAAGTTATAATCAACAAGAAGGCATTGACTACGATGAAACTTTTTCTCCAGTTGCTAGGCTCGAGTCTATTAGAATTTTACTTGCATATACATGTGCACATGATTTCAAACTTTTTCAAATGGATGTCAAAAGTGCATTTCTAAATGGATTTATAAATGAAGAAGTATATGTCGCACATCCTCCGGGTTTCGTTGATTTTGAAAGGCCTAATCATGTCTATAAACTTAAAAAGGCTTTATACAGACTTAAGCAAGCACCAAAAGCTTGGTATGATCGACTTAAAACTTTCTTAGTTGAACATAAGTACACCATGGGTTTAGTAGATAACACTCTCTTCACCAAGAAAAATAATTCACATATTATCATTGTTCAAATATATGTGGATGACATCATATTCAGATCAACTTGTCAAGAGCTATGTGATGATTTCTCAAAAATCATGCATGACGAGTTTGAGATGAGTATGATGGGAGAACTTAATTTTTTCTTAGGACTTCAAATCAAACAATTAGAAGATGGGATATTCTTTAACCTATCTAAATACATAAAAGACATGCTTAAGAAATTTGGTCTTGAAGACTCTAAACATATTAAAACGCCTATGTCTTCGGAAACAAAACTCACCAAGGATGAAGAAGGTGAATCTTTATATAATACAAAATATAGAGGAATGATTGGTAGTCTACTCAATCTCACGGCTAGTAGACCCGACATTATGTTTAGAGTTTGTCTATATGCTCGCTTTCAAGAGGATCCTAAAACATCACATCTTGAAGCCGTAAAACGAATCTTTAGATACATAAAAGGCACCACACACCTAGGATTATGGTATCCCAAAGAAACGGGAGTTGAAACCATAGTGTATGCCAACTCAGATCATACCGGTGACTATTGTTGGGTCGTATATTTGAGTTGATATGACAAAACATATGAAAGATGAAGGACTTAAGAAGACAAATGATGAAACTCTTCAAAAAGATAAAGATTACAGAAGATCTTTTAAAAATAGGAATATATCCTTTGTAAACCTAATTCTATAGTATATAAAGAGAATACATGTCTTTAGTTTTATGTTTGTCAAGATGTAATGCCAGTAAAAGTGAGTGTTAGGCGTGTAGGCTGTAGAATACGACTATGATGTTTAGTGTTTTGTTCAGCCTCAAGGATCATTAATCCCTGTTAGATTAGGTAACCGTACTACACTTGGTCACGTACTACTGGGGTTGTTAGTTTTGTACGTAGTTGTTAGAGATGATGACAAAGAAACCTTATACAATTACATTGTTCTTTGATAAGATCTAATCAATCTGAGCTTACAAACGATTTATCAGGTGGTATCAGAGCTCCGGGAGCTCGTGATCTAGGGATTAACAAGGTTTTTAGTCGAAGAAAGACGAAGAAAATCGATTTTGGTTTCAATTTTCGCAACTTTTTGCAGAGCTGTTTTAAAAAGGAGATATCTTATTCGTTAACCATTGGATCGGGCTAAAATTTTTATTGGAGGTTGTTTACATATCAAGGTACATTCTCACAAGAGGGATCTTCAATCTGAGATTTTAATCATCAGGTATTAATTTTTGAAAACTGCTACAAAGAAGTTCATGTTTTTTGATTTTTAGGGTTTTTGTGATACTCAACTTCTTGAATTCGTGTTTACTTGAATTAATTCATTGTGGAAGTTGGATTTAGGTTGTTTGGTGTCTATGATTCATGTAAGTAAGCAGTTTTTGGATAGGTAGGATAAGAGTTTGTAAAAAATCTTAGGGTTTCGTCTTAAATCTCAAATCTGCTGGTACTTATCTACCATGGAAGTTGGTTCAAGCTGCTTTGAATTCTTTTCTTAATCTGTTCAAGATTTTTCATCTGAAGATATACAAGGGTTCTCATTATTACTGATACAATCGAATCTGATTCTAGGGTTTTGTTATGGTTTGTTATTAAAAGTGCTCGTATGCAATGATTAACACATAACCCTAATTTGGAAATCTGAAATTAGCAATCATGTTAGTTGTGGTGATTGTGGGAGTTACGTTTATGGTTTGATGATGATGTTCAGTTCGTAAATCTGTGGCAGCAGTTTATTTACAGTACGGTTTCAAGGATTAATGTTTGCAACTTTATGCAACTCATTTGAATAACTTTACTACTGGTGTTCCTAAGATTACTAATTTTGTATGGTTTATACTGTTGTTAAGACGAGTGCTTCTACTGCTACATCGAATGAGGTTCCTGGTTATACGCATGAGGTTCTTTTTTTTGAAGTAATCCTATTCTTGTGCAACTAAGGTTACTGGTACCCCATACCTTAAAACTTATTGCTGCTAATTTGTTTTTGATATAGCTGTTACACATTTTAGATTAGTACTGCTACGCTTATCAAGTTAGTACTGCTATGGTGATTTTAGTACTGCTTTCAAAGGTTTGTACTGACGAGCGTATATGTTATTACTGCTGTAATCTCACTTTGTACTGCTCGACAATATTGTTTATACTGCCACGATTGATGATTAGTACTGCTGATGTTTATCTGTACTGCTCGTTATGTGACAGTTTGTACTGTTAGCTACACGTTTGTGTTGCTCGAAGGATTTTTAGTACTTCTTGAATGGTAACTTAATACTGATGCTTGTTTGAACGTATAAGCTGCTCACACACGTTTCTACTGATGAGTTCTCAATGTAGACGTGGTACAGGTTTTTTTTATTTGGCTATGTTTGGGCTTATTTACTATAGATGGGTATGGATGTTTCAAATATTTTTGATGCTTAATTTGAGTAGCCTATTGGACGAGCAAAATAAAGAATCATAGATTTATGGATTAGGTTTTGGGCTTCATGATATTCGTTGATACTTGTGACTTTTATGAGCATGCGTTACAAGAGTAAGGGGAAGGCTGTGAATCCGAGTACAATGATATATAAATGGCCCGATTTGATATGGTTTCTAGTTTTATTTGATATCGGACAGTACCTAATGTTTGGTTCTCGGCTGGATTTTGAAAGTTATTGTATGACACACATGTGAAGAAGTTTGGTTTTGGATTTTGAGGTTTTGGTTGTAACCTGATGTTCATTGTTATTGAATACTCTTGTGAATCAGGTTCAAGATAAAGAACTATTCTTCATGTTACTACTGCTTGGTATCAAATGCTATTGTAGTCACTTTTCGTAAGCTATTTGGTGCTCGTTCATTGATGGTACTACATGGTGTTCGTTGCTATGGTGGTTAGTTATTCGAAAAGATCTTTCAGATGGTTAACATATGGGTTTCAGGGGAAGCTTAAAATTAAAACGTTTAACCATTTATATGCTACATCAAGGTGAAGGTTTTTACAACTACTAGTTGTTATTCTTACAACTGGTTTAGGTTTCTTTTGTCTTGAGTTCATTTATACTAAGCTTTTTGGTGTTCTTATTGGTGGGTAATTCGAGACATTGGAAGACTGGATTGGAAGTATGATAGTGGTTCGTGGTTGTGAAGATCAAAGTTGCATTTACTTAGAGTCTCCTAGTGGATTATGACAAAAAGGGAAAGAAGTAATACATTGAAGCTTTCCAACTTGAAGATCCTTGGTGGTATAGCGTGGATTAAGGGGAAGTCTGTTTCTTTCATATATATTAGCTTCAGTGGAAGTTCGTGCTAATTTGGTTTTTTCATTATCAACTAGGGGAAGATTGTTCGGTCGTATATTTGAGTTGATAAGACAAAACATATGAAAGATGAAGGACTTAAGAAGACAAATGGTGAAACTCTTCAAAAAGATAAAGATTACAGAAGATCTTTTAAATATTAGGAATATATCCTTTGTAAACCTAATTCTCTAGTATATAAAGAGAATACAGGTCTTTTGTTTTATGTGTGTCAAGATGTAACACCAGTAAAAGTGTGTGTTAGGCGTGTAGGCTGTAGAATACGCCTATGGTGTTTTGTGTTTTGTTCAGCCTCAAGGATCATTGATCCCTGTTAGATTAGGTAACCGTACTACACTTGATCATGTAGTATTGGGGCTGTTAGTTTTGTATGTAGTTGTTAGAGACGATGACGAAGAACCCTTATACAATAACATTGTTCTTTGATTATTCCGCTGTGCATGTTTATCTTTGTTATTGTTATCCCTAGATAAGATCTAATCAATCTGAGCTTATGTTGATAGAAAAAGTACAAGTGGTATTTGTACTTTTGTTGGACATTGTCTCACCTCATGATTTTCAAAGAAACAAACGGCTCTTGCCATCTCAGCAATCGAAGCCGAATACGTATCAGCAGGAAAAGCATGTCAACAAGCTCTATGGATGAAGCAAGCTCTTGTCGACTACGGAATTCTACTTAACGACATCTCCATCCTTTGTGACAACAAAGGAGCTATCGACCTTAGTAAAAATCCAGTTCAACATGCTCGAACTAAACACATTGAAATCAGTCATCACCTCCTTCGTGACAATGTTCAAAAAGGAAACATCTTTATCCTCAAAAGATAACATTGCCGATATCCAAACCAAACCCCTTAAACGAGAACCATTTAATCTTCTTAGACTTGGATTAGGACTAATGGAACCTAATTTGTAGTTATAATCTTAGCTTAAACATTTGTTTGATCAAAACGACAAAACTGACAAAACTATGTTCTGGTCCCAAGGAACCCTTCGACATTGGGACGGAACCCTGAATTTGGTTCCGTCCAATCCGTGGTTCCTAGGGCCTAAAATAAAATAACCTAAACAAACACTCCTTTTTAACATAACCAAAACACACAAACGACTAAAACTCATTCCATAGTATATCGCTCTCACAATTAAGGCATCTTCTTCAACCAATCTTGGCTCAAATCAACATTGCAAGCTTCCTTACCACTTTTCTTCTCTCAATTCTGAGTCTAGGGCTTCTAATTTATGCATAAAACAAAACTTGGGGATTATGCATTTTCTTAGGTAGATTGATGAACTCAAATAAGTACATTTTATTACCTTCATTTATCATATTTATTTGACTTGTTTTATTATATTATCTGTGAGAATTGATACTTAATCGTTTACTTTTGTAATTCTCAGTTAAAAACAAGCATTTGGTGAAACTTGGTAATTTTGGACTAATTATGGAGCAAAACAAGCAAGAAGATAAGAGTCTATTGAAATGTACAAGATCAAGACATTCTGCTCCAGATACGCTGCATCTTGCTTATTACATACGGCGCATCAATATAAAGATTTCACAAGATACGATCCACGACAGCAAGGACATGCGCCGCATCTGAGAATGGAGTTACGCCGCATCTTCTGGCGGTGTACGAATATTCCTGAATATATTAATCTTGGACCCCACGCGAAGTTAAGTCAATGCGCCGCATCTACTTATTAGATGCGCCGCATCTTACCCTCAGACAGAAACTATAAATACCCCAAGACCAGACGAATTTCGGGGGCATAATATAATATATATGAAGTACGAAGACCACAGAAACCTAAGGCCGAATTCAGACGATTAGGCAGCACAAGACACACCCGAACGAAGATACAAGAGCTGTAAGAAGGTCCTGCATGTATTTAATTCATTAAATAGTTTTGTTTTATTGTGTTTGTAAACTTTAATTCATCAGGATTGGTGGCTTGTGTAATGTGACGAGAAAGATTGCACTTCCTTAAAACTGCTTTCCCATCAATTAAAGTTTATATGTTGATGTCTTTGGTTACTACTTATTAGTGCATTGATAACCTCTGTATTTATTAGTGGCCTGCGCATTTGACTACGGAAGAGAATGTGGCTCCCGCGGTTGCTACTAAATTGATCACTTAGGAATAACTTTTAGACATAAGTAATCATTAAGGGTTTACTCGCCGATAAGATTAGGGCCAACGAGAAAGGGTTAATTACATACACTTCATATAAAACTATCAATAAAACAAGTGACAATCTACTTAATCATCAGGACAGGTCTTCTTATTGTCTCGAGTATTTATCTGTGTACGTGCATGCCTATCGCTGATTCGTGCTCATTAGTTTAGTTTATTACTTAATTGCAACCAAAACATGCCAGTCTCTCAGACTGAACCCCCCTTGCGTTAGATTAGGTTGTATAGCTAACTTAGAATATTAAAATACTGATTAGAATAACTAGATAATACGTTCCACTCTTAGTGATCGACACTCTACTTACCATTATATTCATACTGACCGGGTACACTGCTTGTTAAGTGTGTGTGTTATTGATAAGTCGGCTAAATATAAATTTAAAACTTGAGTAGGCATTAATACTGCTAAACCGCAACGACACATCACGCGCATCAAGTTTTTGGCGCCGCTGCCGGGGAGTGAATTGTTATTATCTGTTAATTTGATTAGTATTTTAATTAGGTTTTTAATCTAACCGCTAACTCTGTTGTATATTAGTTAAATTGCATTCATTGTATTATTTTGCATATCTTCTGTTTTCGTGTGTTTTTATTTTCTTTTATTTGTGTTTATTTTCGTTTGTTTTTATTTGTTTTTATTTTTCGTATTTTCTGCATACTGCTATCGTTGTACTGAGCTTATTCAAACGATACGGCGCATCTATTTTCATAGATACGGCGTATTGCGTTTAATTTTTATAAAATACAACGCGTTTAATTAATTCGATACGACGCATCTTTCCCCAAGATACGGCGTATCTGTTTTTTTAATAATTTTTTTTTCTAAACGTTAACACCATACGACGCATCTGTTTTAGCAGATACGGCGTATCTATTATTTTAATTAAAAACAGTTTACGAATTATTAAACAGATACGACGCATCGATCTCTGTCGATACGGCGTATCTTCTGAATCAAAAATCTTGTATTTTGAAACGTAACGAAAATACGGCGCATTAACTTTTGTTAATACGACGCATTTAATTTTAAATAAATATCGATTTTTGATAATTAAAACTGATACGGCGCATTCAACTTTATAAGCGGCGTATCTATTTTCTGAATAAAGTCTGATTAAATTTTAACGGGATAAGATACGGCGTATCCAACTTTTTGGATACGGCGCATCGTCAGCAGATATCAGTAACTTTTATTTTTCGTATTCCGTTTTCGTTGTTAATTTTCTGATATATTACTTTCTTGAGCATACCCTACTGATGTTTTTGTGTTGATTTCAGGAAGTGCATGACCAGGAGTTCAACTGAGAACTTGATTCAACCCTTCGAAGATCCTGAACGAGCCTTTCATTCGCTTAAAAGGCTTTTCAACACAAAAAGCTTTGATACTTCAAGTTCATTCGAGCTTGATTACTTTTCTGAAGAGAAAGAGGAAGAAGAAACAGAAATAATGGGCGAAAACACTACTATGGAGGAATACATGAACAGTACCCATGCTGATTACACTTCAGGAGTTGCTAGACCAAAGTTTGATGATAAGTCAAAATTTGAATTGAAGGGTCAGTTTCTTAAAGAGCTAAGAGAGAATGCTTTCAGTGGATCGGAACATGAGGATGCTAATGAGCATGTTGAAAAGGTCCTCGAGATTGCGGATTTGCTTACTTCAGAAGGAGTCACTGACGATCAACTCATGCTAAGAATCTTTCCAATCTCGCTAAAAGGAGCTGCTAACAAGTGGCTAAGGAATGAACCTGCTAGTTCAATCACTACATGGGAAGATTTGAAGAGCAAATTCTTGAAGAGATATTGTCCACCTGCTAAGACTGCTAAAAAGATGGAGGCTATCAACAGTTTCAAGCAAGAGCCTGATGAAATTCTTTATCAAGCTTGGGAACAATTTAAAGATTTAACGATAAAATGTCCTCAACACTATCTAACCCCTATGCAGGAGATAATATTGTTTTATCAAGGATTGGACGTGCCTACTAGACAAATCTTGGACGCTAAGGGAGCTGTGCCTCAAATGAGTGCAGCTAATGCTAGGAAAGCTATCCAAGAAGCCGCTGATCATTCTCAAAAATGGCACGATGGGACCTCTACTAGATCTAAGAGCAGCACTAATTTTGACGGGTTTGCTGCTATTCAAGCTCAATTGGATAAAATTAGTAGAGAGATGAAGAAGCGTGATGAAAAAGTGTATGCTTCCCAAGTTGGATGTGAAAAATGCGAAGGACCTCACTACACTAAAGATTGCCCGAATAAGAATGAAAGTGAGATGTTTGAAGAAGCATACTACACACAATTTGGACAACCATTCCGACCTTCAGGAAGATTTAGGGAAGCCACCCCGGGATTCTATCAAAAGAACAACTTCAATCCCGCTTATCAACAAAGGAGGCAGACTTTGGATGACACTCTAAAGCAGATTATGGCCGATGCTGCTAAAAGACATGATGAGAACACTGCTATGATCAAAGAAATCCGAGCTTCAACGGATACTATTACAAGAAATCAAGGAGCTTCGATCAAAGCATTGGAACAACAAATTAGTCAAATGAGCAAAGTTCTTCAAGAAAGGGGATATGGAAGTTTACCTAGCTCAACTGAAACCAACCCAAGAGATCATGTCAAGGCCATAAGCACCACTGAAGAAGTCACTCCTAACATACCTAGAAGATCGATGAATGGTAATGATGGTGCAAAGCCCGAATTTTTCTTTAATTCTTCAATCAGTTTAAGGAGACTACTAAAAGAGAAGACAAATATTGAAGAGGAGATCAAGGCAACAATGAAAGAAGAGAGCCCTGCAACCGACTTACATGCCTTGCCTCATAAAGAAAAGGACCCAGGAAGTTTTACTTTACCTTGTTCAATTAATAATATATCTTTCAATAATGTGTTAGCTGACTTAGGAGCTAGTGTTAGTGTTATGCCTCTTAAGACATTCACTACCCTAGGACTAGGAAAATTAGCACCAACTAAGTTACTTATTGAATTGGCTGATAAAACGGTAAAACGACCTGAAGGGATTGCTAATAATGTGCTAGTTAAGATTGAGAAGTTTATTTTCCCTGTAGACTTTGTTATATTAGATATGCCCGAGGATGTTAAGATTCTTTTAATCCTTGGAAGACCTTTCTTGTCTACTGCCCATGCTAAGATTGATGTGTTTAAAAGAAAAATCTCATTAAGGGTAGGGAATAATAAACTAGTCTATAAGTGCCAAGATCCTGTTAAAAGCATAATTAGAGGTGTCTATGTGCTAGGATTAAGAGAGCGTATGGACCTCAATCTTGAAGCTAGGCTTATGGGAGAAACATTGATTCAAAACAACTCAACTAATCCTAATCATGAGAGCTTTGAGGAATTTATTGACCTTAATGTACCTACCGAACTTAGACGCGATGTTGTTAATGATTCTGATGATGAGTGGTATGATTGCGTAGTAATTAACAAACGTAGGAGAATAGTTGAGAAAACGAATTTGAATAATGATGTGTTTATTGAACTACCACCCCACCTTGCTTATTTATGCCTATATGATAATAAGAATTTCCCGTCTATCATTTTGTCATCTCTGCCCGAAAGGGACAGAACTTTGTTTATATAGATATTAAAGAAGAACGGCATGGAAATTAAGGACGAGCAAGGAGTGTTCAATATTACTGAATTGGCGATGAGGGAGCGCGATGTTTCCGATTCCTTCAATGATCGATATTAAAGAGCTGAACGTGAGTCTAACTTGAAAACTCTGGAATAAAGACAAGTGCTGACCGGGAGACAACCCGGAAAATTTTTACTATTCTGTTCTGTGTCGAGTCAGTCAGGCCCGCAGAGGATACGGCGCATCTCAATCCCAAGATGCGACGCATCTCCTGTACTGGTCATATCTTACTTTATTTTTCTGCATTTTTATTTTCGACCTTTTAAAACTTTTTGTCAGTTTATTTTAATGCGGCGTATCCCTGGTTAAGGATGCGACACATCTTCTATTCTGATCCGTAATTATTCCAGGCTCGATACGGCGTATCTTCTTCCATAAGATACGGCGCATCGACTGACCTGATGATTTTCAATTTTTAATTTTTATGTTTTATTTTTACTAACTACTAATGCGTTATGCAAGTTTGAACCTTCTTAACTTAGGTGTGTTTAAAGCCTTGGTGGTATTATAGATTCCTGCATTTCCTGTGGATACATCAAATATGAAGCTTAAACGTTCTCATCCACAAGAAAGATGATTTTTGCTCTTATACAAATGAAGGATCATACCAAGCAAATCTCAGGGGAGTTTTTTCTGTTCTAATTCTTTTATTTTCCAGTTTTTAACCTTTTTTACAAACAACGAGGACGTTGTTTAACTTAAGTGGGGGGATTGGAGAATTAGAACACTTACTTGTCCTAAACTTTTCAAAAATTATGCTTAAAATGTCCTAAATATATCAAAATTAAAAAAATTTAGCATTTTTTGTTTAAAGTCTAAGTTGCATAGCTGCACACATGACGTTATTTTCAAAAATTGTGATTTTTTTCAAAATTCACAAATCTATGAGTGTGCCGGTGACTTGTAAACTTTAGAACTTAGCTTGTATACTATTCGAGACCACCATAATAAGTATTATTTATATAATTGGAATGACTTGTCTAAATTGGTAAATTTCTAGGATTACACCCAAATAGCCTTTATATGTTATAGGTTATTAGCTAACTACACTGGTTAGTTAACCCCCATATAAACCCTTTTGTTACTCTCACTTTTAGAGTAAGATACCCCTAGAAAAACACTCAGAGCCATTCCTTTCGTTTCTTACACCTTTGTTATAATGTTTCGTTACACCCTTACACCTTAGCCTACCCTGTAGATTAAAATCCGTGGTTGGTTAATTGCTTTAGGCAAAGTGTGTTTCCTTACATTACCTGTGTTCGCGTGCGTAATTCATTATCTTTGGTTAGGTCGGGAAATTGCACAATGCAATTGGAGTGAAAGTAAATATTGTATATCTTTGAGTTTATTTTTCGTGTGTTTACTACTTTCACTATTACCGTTATTTCTGAAGTCATGAAAAGTAAGGAAAAATTATCCAGAATTATCATTATAGTGATGTGGTGAAATTTTACACTAGTTGTTGTATATTATATCTATGGATTGAATGGGAGTTGGCCGTTATGGGAACGCCAACTAAAGGTTATTCTTTGATTGAGATCTTGTTGAGTATAATTCGTGTCTACCTAAAGCGTGTGTTTCAAGTGTTAAAGCGTGAGTTATTCAATGATATGAGTCTTATTCATGGGATGGTTGGGATAGTGATTAACCACACTTAGGATTTTAATTTATTTGTTTTGTTTATTTTTCATTTTACACCAATTTATATCCCAAATATTATCCATACCCTATATTATTCTTTATCCAAACCTTTGATTTATTGAGATTAGGGATTTGAGCAATCTTAAGTATCGTAGTCGTGGATTCGGCTATGTATTTATGATTTTGTCACCCTTTTTGATATAATATTATTGGTAAAGATTACTTGGTCCTATCTTTAGCCTATTCGAGTTAAGGATTTGAGCAATTGCAAGTATCGTGTTCGTGGATTCGATCATGTATTTGTGATTTTGTTGCCTTTTCTGGAATTTGAGATCGATAGAGATTAAGGAGAATGATTAACCCTTAAGCCTACAAACCCTTTTTACCGCTTTAGACTTGTTATTCCTTGGCTTTAGTGGGGGAGATGTGTATACTTGCCAAGCTTATGATAGAATATTCGTCACGACTGGACAGTTAAACGATTTGATTTGCTTTTATCAAATTATTTTATTTTACTTCTAATTCGTTAAGTGTTTGGTTGTGTGATTATGAAAAAAATGAATACATGCTTAAATATAAAAATAAATCCTAATATCTTTTAGGATACATTTTCATAAGATTAATTTTAAGGTTTACTTGGGGACAAGTAAAGTTCAAGTGGGGGGATATTTGATGAACTCAAATAAGTACATTTTATTACCGTCATTTATCCTATTTATTTGACTTGTTTTATTATATTATCTGTGAGAATTGATACTTAATCGTTTACTTTTGTAATTCTCAGTTAAAAACAAGAATTTGGTGAAACTTGGCGATTTTGGACTAATTATGGAGCAAAACAAGCAAGAAGATAAGAGTCTATTGAAATGTACAAGATCAAGACATTCTGCTCCAGATACGCCGCATCTTGCTTATTACATACGGCGCATCAATATCAAGATTTCACAAGTGACGATCCAAGACAGCAAGGACATGCGCCGCATCTGAGAATGGAGTTATGCCGCATCTTCTGGCGGTGTACGAATATTCCTGAATATATTAATCTTGGACCCCACGCGAAGTTAAGTCAATGCGCCGCATCTACTTATTAGATGCGCCGCATCTTACCCTCAGACAGAAACTATAAATACCCCAAGACCAGACGAATTTCGGGGGCATAATATAATATATACGAAGTACGAAGACCACAGAAACCTAAGGCCGAATTCAGACAAATTAGGCAGCACAAGACACACCCGAACGAAGATACAAGAGCTGTAAGAAGGTCCTGCATGTATTTAATTCATTAAGTAGTTTTATTTTATTGTGTTAGTAAACTTTAATTCATCAGGATTGGTGGCTTGTGTAATGTGACGAGAAAGATTGCACTCCCTTAAAACTGCTTTCCCATCAATTAAAGTTTATATGTTGATGTCTTTGGTTACTACTTATTAGTGCATTGATAACCTCTGTATTTATTAGTGGCCTGCGCATTTGACTACGGAAGAGAATGTGGCTCCCACGGTTGTTACTAAATTGATCACTTCGGAATAACTTTTAGACATAAGTAATCATTAAGGGTTTACTCGCCGATAAGATTAGGGCCAACGAGAAAGGGTTAATTACATACACTTCATATAAAACTATCAATAAAACAAGTGACAATCTACTTAATCATCAGGACAGGTCTTCTTATTGTCTCGAGTATTTATCTGTGTACGTGCATGCCTATCGCTGATTCATGCTCATTAGTTTAGTTTATTACTTAATTGCAACCAAAACGTGCCAGTCTCTCAGGCTGAACCCCCCTTGCGTTAGATTAGGTTGTATAGCTAACTTAGAATATTAAAATACTGATTAGAATAACTAGATAATACGTTCCACTCTTAGTGACCGATACTCTACTTACCATTATATTCATACTGACCGGGTACACTGCTCGTTAAGTGTGTGTGTTATTGATAAGTCGGCTAAATATAAATTTAAAACTTGAGTAGGCATTAATACTGCTAAACCGCAACGACACATCACGCGCATCATAGATCATGAAGTACAATTGTAAATTACATAACTAATCATGTTTCCCTTAGTTAGGAATTGCATCTGGTAAGACATTATCACGATTTGCTAAAAACCCCATGTCAAATTTGTGTATAAAGCTTTTCACAATTAGGACAAATAATTTTCACATTGTTCATACAAATAAAAATGTTATGTTTAAAACATCACTTGCATAATGTCTCTTGAATGCTAAAGGAAGTACATAACTAATATGTATTTTTGGGTACATTCAATCGAAGCTACATTGAATTAGGAGCGTTTGGGTTATCTTTCATTTTATTACAAAATTGCTAAAGAAATTCTTTTTATGCATTAAAAAGAGTCAAGATAACCGCACCTCCACATTGTCCTCATATAGGCACACACTAGAACATTATATCAAAATTCTCGTTAGTTTCGACTAAATTGTGTAATCTTTGTATCTAGGATCAATCATGCCTCCCGCAATTCACTATGACCACAAAGTCTTTAACACTCTCAACTACACTCAGAAAAATGTTACTTCCGTGAAGGTAGAACCATTGACCCATCCATTCTAGAAGGAACAAACATTCGTCAAGAACTTGCAACTATTCGCTTTGATGGTCTCTTAGACATCAACGAACAAATTTGTCCTAGAATTCTATGCTAGCGTAATTCTCACAACCAATGATTATGGACTCATGTCAATTCAATTCAAAGTAAACCAACATGACTTCAACATTCCTCTCCATCAATTTGCCGAAGTCCTTGGAATTCCATGTGAAGGTACATGCCTTTACTCGGATAAATGGTCTCTTTCAATCCTTGACTCAATCGTTGATCGTATGCCTCCATACGACACTCCTCTAGTTGCTAAAGAAATCATCCGAGAACATCTTTTCCTTCCAAGAACCTCAACCACAAGGACAACCCGTTCGTGTAATGAGATCGACCGAGATCCATTTGGGATGGAACTCAACAAACTCAAACCCTAATTCAAGAAATGGGAAGAAGTCCATAGGGAACATGTCTTGTGTACCATAGGTAATCGTGATCACATCAATACTTGTCTTTGTTACACGCTTTATAGTTTGTCAACCCGCCAACCTTTCAACTTAGCCTACTATGTTACCAAAAGGATGGCCGAAATATCCATGCTAGGAACCACCGCTCTTCCCTACGGGATGCTTCTCACCCATCTCTATAGAGCCTTTGCACCCATTCCCCCCAATCCTAAAGGGTTGTGTCCTGAATACTCTTTTGTCAACCACATCATGGTTCCATTAAGTGAGAAAAGAGTAGCAAAGACTCAAGGGAAACGTCCTCATCCTCCAACTTCCTCATCATCATCATCAAATAGCGAGGAGGATGGATTCCCCAACTCTAGGCTTCCTCCACGTGAATACTTTCAACAACTTCCACTTCTTGAAAACCAATCGGAAGAGTTCAAGCAGACAAGAGGAATGTTCAAGTGCATTGGAAGGTTCCTCACTAAGATCAACAGGAAATTGGACAGGCAATGAGAGGTTTTATGAGTGTTTGGTACAATAGCTCCAAAACAATGATGTTTGATGTATTTGTGTTTTCTTAGGATGATAACTTGACTTTGGACGATTATGTAAACTAACCTTGTCTTGTAGGTAGATAACATCTTGATGTTATCAATTTTTCATTTTTTCACATTATTAGTGAAATTATTAGCCCCTGCTTGATCTATACCCGTACGTGTGTTAATACCTGTTTTATTGTTATTTTCTAATCACAACTAATTAATTACACATGTTCTAAGAAAAATTACGGGATTTGAACGGGTTTCGAGGGGTCAAATTTTCACTCTGTTTACTTTTTTGTCCTGGCGGATGGGACGGAACCAAATAATGGGTTCCGTCCGTTCAAAATTTTGGTACTGCCAAAATAAGCTTGACGGATCAGGCAGAACCAAAATCAGGGTTCCGCCCGTTCAGTTTTTTGGTTCCACCAGCCAACAGTAACTTTTTATAAAAAGAAAAAATTCGTTTAATCCCACACTTAAGATCACTCATTTCTGTTACTAGGATACTTTGCACTAGTATTAAATCACATTAGGATGAAACCATCTCACTTGCACTAATAGGATAAGAAATTCCCACCAAAAGTTGAAAATTCTCACAAACACCTCAAGGAACCTTTCTCTATAAAGGAAGGAACCCTGAATTTGGTTCCTTGGAATCCGTGGGTGTCTGACATCAAAGATTTTGCAATGATTGAGACTCATTTACTACATATCTTACTTGTTTCACTCAACACAACTCCATTGTATTGACTTTAGTTGATTAGACTTGTTCTTTAACACTTCAATATCATTAGGAAAGGCCACTTTTGTATGGATTAACATCAAATCAAAACACATTTCTCAATGAATCTTGACTTCTATAAATTAGCACCTCCAGGATGATCATTCTTCACACCTTCACCACAACTTCTTTTGAATCTTAGCATCTCCTAAGCAAAACCACAATGACAAAATCCACCAACTCACCACCCTTCACTAGGCCACCTAGAAGAACCGCAAGGATTAGTGTCAAGCCTTGTTTTTTCATTAACCTAAACTCATCATCATCAAACTCTTCACCAATAACCATTTCATCACCCATCAGAGATGAAAATTTCTTGAGTCTAAGTACTCCAACACCTCCACCAAGATCACCTATAATAGTAACCACTCCACCACCAACTAAAACTTCAATAGCAACCACACCACCTCCCGCTCCATCACAACCACCAAAATCACCATCACCTCTAAAGTCTCTAAAACTAGAACCCATCGAACTTTTTGCTACACCACCAACTTCACCTCATCCATTCTTAGAGAACATGGAAGACTTACCACCAAGATCATCAAATCCACCACCTCTTCCATAATTTACATCAATCGAGCGTATTGCTCGTGAACAACCAATGGCATCTTTTATGCCCAATGAGCCTTTTCATAGTGAACCATCTCAACCTCAACCTCTACTTTTTCACCCTATTTATAAGGACATCCATGGGCCACTCTATGGAGACCATCCACATCATGAAATCCACAATGATCAATCTCCACCACATCCTCAAACTCAATAACCTCAATCATTTTTCCCTACTTTTGAGGACATTGATGAGTCCATGTGGATTGACCCTCCAAGCTCACAAGAAATCCGTAATATCCACAATGAAATGAATGGTCTCATCACCTTCAAAAACATGATAGGTTCCCACATTCAAGAAGCTATGCATTTACAAGAAGTCTTGTTCTCAAATACAACCAACATACCACCACCAAACACCTTTCAAGCACATAACACTCAATTAAATCCACCACCACTACCAAATGACAATCAAGCCTTACCACTTCCACCCGGCTTCCCTCGCCACGGTTGTTCCATGTGTGAACGAGCCGCGAGGATTAGCGAAATGACCAACATAATGGTCCATGAACTATAGGATGAAATGAGGTTCATCCTCCAACACATCCTCAAATGTTTAAACGCTCTTTCCCATCCTCATCATCAATAGAACAACTAGGATGGATGAAATAATAATATTAGGACTTTTTTTTATAGTTTTAGTATTTTATTTTTCTATTTTTCTAGGTTTTATTTTTCTTTTCTAAGTTATTTTCTATTTTTTCATTTCTTTTAAAATATCTTCATTATTGTTTCCACTAATGACTTTCGTCATAAGAATTTTACTAATGTATGATGTTTATTACATTTGTGTGTTGGTTGTGCTGCTTATTTATTTTGTACATTGTTTGGATGGTTGGTTTGGATTATTTATCACTAGCCATTTTTTTTGTAGCACTCAAAATCCATGTACTTGGCACCCCATCAAGTGGGAGTATTGACCAAGGGGGAGCAAATCAAGCTCGGGCTTGCACTACATTCCGCTACACTTCTCTTCTTTTTGTTTCGACAAAAAGGGGGAGAAAATATTAAACTCAAACTAACTAACATTTTATACAACTTAAAAATCTAAATGTTGCATAAAACAAGTTTAATCTATATTTTTAAAAAGACTTGCACTTTATTTATCTCATTGCTTAAAAATAAATTTTATGTTTTGTCCTCAACAAAAGGGGGAGATTGTTAATACAAATATCGTCTAAAAAACGTTATTTATATTTTACGATCTTTGCTATATTTTGTTAATGACAAATATAAACTTTATTTTAGCAAAACATAAATATAGTTAAGTCTTTTACATATATAGTCACAAGTCTTTCATAAACATAAATTAAACATTACTTAGCTAGTATATACATATTACAAGTATACTTTCATAAACATGTTAATATAAAATGAAAATGTATTTTTACATCATGGCATGCACCATCCTATTCTAAGATTGTATATCTTTTGTTTAGATTGTCACTCTAGAATCATGAAAAGATATGGTAAATATTTTGGTTAGATTTGATAAAGATTTGGATGATCTTCTGTCAGGTCCCCGCGGAACCAAATCCATACACGGACGGAACCCTCATTTTGGTTCCGTCCCATTCGTGGTTTGCTGAGGCTTTTTGCCTATAAATAGCAAGCCACTCCATGTTGTTTAATCATCACTTACAAGGATAAAAACAGCATACATTCTCTGACTCATCATTCTTTATATCTAACTCATTCATATTTTATTTTAGTGAGCTTCATTTGTAGCAAGAAGATCAAAGCATTACTTAAAGACATACAAGCTTCAACAGTGTGTTGAAAAGTCTTGTTTGTTCATCATAGTGTGAATTGTTGTTATTCATACATCATTGTTTGTACCAAACCATCATAAACCTCTGATAGTGATCGGTTAGTATTTTAGTCCTCAAAATACGTAGTGTGACGGGAGTAGTTGTACCCTTGTAAAAGAACTCGACATCTAGCTTTGTGTCAGAAATATTGTGTAAGCGAAATGTAAAGGTTTTCTTCACTGGATAAAGGAGCTTGTTGACTAGCGAAGAAAACTCTCGAGTTGGATACTCGGGGAGTGGAGTAGGGCAAGGAAAAAGAGTCCATGTAGACCAAACCACTATAAACACTCATGTTGTGGTTTGATCGTTTCTTTCTTGCACTTTACTTATATGTTATTTTATTTGCATACATTAAGTCATTTCATACAAACATAACAAAGAAAAAATGCAAAACCCTGAATTTTGAATTCCTAATTTTACGTCTAATTTTGAATTTTTCCCTAAGTTTTGAATATGATTAATTATAAACCTAAACTATATGTTATGAAAATAAATATATATAATAAAAGTTAACCTAATATATCTACATAAAATAAGTTTGTAACAAATTAAAACCTTCCTAAACCTATACAAGATGTAGTATACATTTTCTTTTAGTCCATACCATACGACTAACACATTGCAAGAGATAAGAATTATCTCTCATCCTTTAATCACGCCATACACAATGTCAATCACATTTAATTGTAATTTTTTCCTAATTAAAACACACACCCCCTTCCGTTTTTCTATAATTTGGTCTTCTCTTCCTTCCTTCTTTTTCATTCGACAACCAGAAACACACATACACCGTTGGTGCCGCCAAGGAGAAGAAGAGAAAAGGAGCTTGTGGTGATCAAGGTTGTAGTGCAGTCATGGTGAATTCCTTTTCAAATCCGAGCCCTAGCTGCCTTTCTATTCATTTTCTTTCTTACGAGTCGACACCAGGTTAATTGGCTTCCTTTTGTTCTCTTTCAAATTCGACATATACACATGTGTGAACAGAGGTAAAATCATGCTATATAACCCGTAAGAATCATGCTTGAATAAGTATTATTTGTCTCGTTAACTTGTCAATATAAAAACTGCATAAAATTATAAACCTATACGTCTACATGTTGTTGTTTGGTGTCGGTTTGTGGAGTCTTTTTCGTATCCTTTTTTCTAGCTTTAAGTCATATACCACGTATACAAGCCCTAAAATCTGTCATAATGGTCATTTAATGAGGCGCATAATATGTAACCCTAGGCTGTTTGTTAAGGTGTATTCCGTGAGTTTATGTGAAGTTTTTTGTGATTGTTTTTGGCTCGTTAAAAATCTGGTATGTATGGGCTGTTTTTGTGTCGTGTGGGTGAGTCTAAGATTTGTCTAAACGTGTTGCCTAGATCATGTTCAAGTGATGCATGTCATGTATATGTTGTGTGTCGAGTTTTGTGATTGTTTTGGTGTCGTGTGTTGGGACTGTTTTGATGCCCTTTTCCAGCCCTTAGGTCGACATGTATATAACCATTATTCAGCCCTAAAATCTGTAATAAAGAATCACTAATGTGGCTAATGAATTCTAGAAAATCCTAGGAAATTAATATGGGTCGATTAGAGTTTAAGTGGGTTAGGGTTGTGTTGTTTCTGTCTCAACTGCATGCTGTCCAGAATTTGGGTAGGGATAAAAGGTGTCTAATTTGATGATGCCAACGTGTTTCTTCAAGATTTTTGATTCTAAAACTAAGTTCAGGATGTGTCTTATCTGGATATGAAATTTCTTAATTTTTGGAGGTCGGGTAGGTAACTTTCTGATTTTTAGAACATTAGATGTCAATCCTGAGTTTAGGAGTCTATGAATTCAGCTGGTGTTTTTGAATTTTAATTTCCAAAAAGTGAGGAATTAAGAGGTGTCATAGGACAGGGAGAATTTTTAAGATGTCTAGGACTTACTGGAATTTTTGTAGATTTTTCGGAAGGGTTCAAATGGGTTAAGAAAATACAAACTTTCGGGGTATACCTGCAGTGCACTTTGTGGGCAGGTTTGGAAAAATGTTTTTTGAAATGGTACTATCACTTTGAAATATAATCTGGGAAATTACTGTAAGTACCCAACATGTATTAGTATTCATGATAAATATTTGAGCTCCTCATTAAACACTTAAGTATGGTATAAAATTCATAAATAAAGGGACCAAAATATGATAAAATCTGAAATATGTTATAAGTTAAGGTGTTACTATAACCTAACCCCATTTATGTGTTTTGACCTAAATTACATTTGTAGCGTTAATACGGATACTCTTAAGCATATGTTAACCTAATTTTAGTAATGAAACCCAAATCATAATTAATGAATAACTATAAGAATTTAAGAAACAGTTATGACAAGTAATGACATTTAAAACGGACTCCTAAATAATAATTGATCCATAATTCATGTAGATTCTCTGAAGAAGGAGTGATCTCCATCCCTGTGATTCATTTCATTTCGTTTCCATTTCATTGCTTGCTAAGGTTTAGATATTCCGCCATTTCTCAGTAAGGGTATCTCATAAGTTGATTCCTTGATGTTTGATATTCTGGTTTATGATCCATTTGATATTCGTTTGGTTGATTTGTATGATATGATTCGTTCGTTATCTTCTGTGACTTTAGTATTCGAATCCTTTGATATTTTGTAATCCATTAGATATTATGACTTGTATGAAAAAACTTTTTGAATATATAAATCTTAATTATGGTTTTGAGAAATACTATTTTTAAAACGATTTTTATGAATACGAGGTAACACCACTTTTTATATGAAGGTTTAATATTCTTATGAAAACGAATTTTAAAAGAACATGACCAGATCTAAACACACGCCTTGTGTTAGATAGATACTTTGAGTAATATTAACTAGCACGCGGAATTTACTAGCTAACACTTAGAAGATTTGTTTGTATGAATGGAACAGTGTTTGAGTTTGTGTATATGAACAATAAAGACAATCAAGTATAACCAAAACGATTCAATATTATTATCTCAATAATACGAGTGATCTTCTATCACTAGGGTTTACAACCTTGAATCTCTATGAATGAGTCGTTTATCTCTGTATCTAAACCTTAACCTAGCCAATCCTTTTATATACCAAGGATTCTTTTATAAGATAACTATAATCTATATTAATAAGGATATCTACAAAATCCTTTCTATAATTATCTATTACACGTTTACAAAAACATAATCAGTACTAATCTTCTAATGTGAGCAGTACTAACTAACTTAGTACTGTCAGTGTTGTCTTCAGTAATTCTTCATCAGTACTAACTTATAACCACCAGTACTAACTGTTAGGTTTAATTCCTAACAATCCTCCCCTAAACTTATGATTTCTTTCCAAATCACTAAGTTTCTTCCGAATTAAACTTCATCTCCATGATGAGGGGATTCTTCCAAATATCATCAAGTAATTCTCATTGTCTGGGCTTTCCTCTGTTCAACAATATCACAAATTCTTCTGATTAACATATCAGCCATGTATGAATCTGCTTCAACCTCCAATTTTAAATGAACTAAAGTAACTAATACGGCTGTTCTCAGAGGATAGTCTTTCTCAACCAGCGTATATATTTCTATCCCATCCTTGGTAGAAATTCTGTGTACACCACATGTGTCAAAAAGCTTCCATGAGACATCTTTGATCACTGCTTGAAATCTCCATATAGCTTCTCTACCATCTGGTTCATAAATCCTCTTCAGCTGTACCCATAGTTCTTTATCTTTATCTTCACTAGGATCTGCAACTTTGAACTTGTCTTGTATAGTAAAACCTCTATACATTAATAATATTGGGACTGACATATTTTATTAATTTAACAAGATATTATTATATCGATAAATTAATAATTTATTAATTTAAAGATGTTTTACGTATTGCCTTTAAATTTCCAAGTCCAATATACTAGTTACAATGTATAATAGTTAGAGATGAAAAATAAATTGGAAAAACAAGTTCCAATTAACATTTTATGAATTAACATTCACAAATTAATTGAATTTGACAAGTTCCAATTAGGTATGACATTAATTGAATTAATTGAATTTGTACAAGTTCAAATTACGTATGGCCTTTATATATATAAAAAATATTTTAGTAATTATTAATTTATAGTTTTGTTTGTACCAATATATATACACTAGGGTTTAAAAAAAATTATTATCCTATTATTTTATCGATTGGGATCCAAATTTGTACTGGTCCCAAGTTGGGACTAGACAAATTATTAATTTTTTCGAAGTTATTAATTTATCGAGTATTAATTTATAGATGTTTTACTGTACTAAGTTCCATAACTGATTAAGATCTTCCCTATCAAAACCCTTAAGCAAATCTTCAAATAACCTGTATCTCTCAGATATTCCACCAGTTCTCATGATCTTCCACCCTTTCATTCTACCTTCTGTGAATACTTCCCAATCTACAATAGGGTGTTTTGTTTGTATTGGATTGATGTTTGTGGATTCAGGAACTACCACAATCATACTCTTGATTTGCTCAACAGTTAATCCCTTAGGTTTAGTCTTTTGTTGCTTTGCTGTAACAGATTCTAACATCTCTGCTTACCATTTCTTTCCTTTACCATGCCTTGTATCAATTGTGAAATCCTTTGAAATTGGCTTGTTGAGTCTTGCATAAGCTGAATAGTAAGCTTGTTCAATTTCAACATCAGATCTTCCTTTAAAGTAACTCTGCTTCCACAATGCTTGATTTTTCAAGTAACTCTTCATGAAGCTGATCTGTTCTTTATAAGTAGGCATCTTCTTTTTGTAACCTCTACTTTGTCTTTCTCTGATCCTCTGCATAAGATTGCTCCAAGAAACTTCTTTATTCTTCTTCAAAATAAATTCAGTGAGCTTTGCAGACTTTTCTTCTTCACTTAAACTCTGATCTTTAAGAAGCTGCACTCCTTGTGCTCTCACAACTGGATCTGAGTCTAATAAATATTGAAGTTGTTCATCAAAGGTTTCTTGCGTAATCTGCTCATCTAAAGCTATCTTTTCTAACCTTCTTTCTTCCATAAAATTAATCAATTCTGCTTCAGACATCTTCTTTGCTAACTCTGCATCAAGATCAATTTGCATCAGTTCTTTTGCTTCTTCATCCAGTTGAATTTTCTTTAACACTTCAGCATCATGATCTATTTGCATCTGAGTTCTTGGCTTAACAATTTTCTTCTGATGAGGCTCTTCTTCTTTAATCAAAATCCCTTTGCCCTTGTCTTTAGCAGTTTGTACTGCTTCTTGTTCTGTCTCTGCAGTTTGTACTACTTGTTCTTCAACATCAGCAGTTTGTACTGCTTATTCAACATTCTGAGCAGTATCTTGATTTTGATCTTGTTCATTCCCACCATCAGTACCTTGTTCTTCATCCAAATGCCCACTAGTACCTTCTTCAAATTCTGTGTTCCTCCCCTGAGTTCCAAACTTCCATGATTTCCTCCCCTGTTTGGGAGAATCACCACCATCATCATCTGAATCATCTGAGTCACTATATGAAGAATCATCATCTATCACCACTCTTGATCTTTTCCTCTTTAGCTGGTCTTCCAACTTCTTTACCCTGAGAGTCAATTTAGTATACACCTTGGCAAAGTTGTTCTTGTGGTTTTTCAGATCATTCTCTAAAGTTTCCACTTTTTCAGAAAATTTTGTACAAAGATTCGTCAATTCAGTTAGTTTATCTCTGCCCTCATCACTTCTAGCTGTGTTACCTGCTAGGAGAGGTGAGTCATTGGGCGAGGATCCAGTTTCCACTCTAGTTAGACTAGGTGTAGACCTTCTCCTATAGGTTGTGATAATTGGGGGTGGTTGGGTTATTTCTAGAACTGGAATGGTTGTTGGTTGGGGATCAGTTGGGTTTACTGACCCTTCACCCTTATCAACTTGAATCATCTCTGGAAATAGAGGTATTTCTACCCCATTAAACAATCTACTAGCCATAGCCATATTTTGAAAAACTTTTTATTGTAGGCTAGGAATAGGAAAAATGTCTTTATGTTGCCAAAGCAAATTCTTTTTCTTATTCAAAAGACTTTGAACAAATCTTGGATACATAAGAAATTTTGTTTTACTTTTCACATTTGCAACCATACTCTCAAATATAAATTTTGAAAAATTGAAAACCTTGTTTGTGGACAGACATATGAGGGCAATAGCAATATTCCTACTGAATTGCACCCATGATGTCCTTTTGGGACTTAAACAATGTAAGAGAGTATGTATTAGAAATCTCCATTGTGGGGAGAAACATCCCTTTTGAAAAGTGAGTTTTTGATCGGATGTATCATACCCTATTCTGGCAATTTCTTGCCAAATTTCAGTGTTTAGCATATTGTTGATACCTTCTGAATCTTGCAACTTAAGATGTCTCCTAAGTGTAGATTCGGTAACAACAAAAGATATGCCATCCACTTTGGAGTGAATTTCTATGTCTTCCTCTTCACTAATTTTGACAATGGCGGTTTGCCAAAATTTTGTGATATGAGATACAATAAGAGTAGGGGAAACAGTTAAAGCATACCTAATATGAGACGTGTTCAAGAAGTCCACAATCTCATAAAATTTTGGTCCATCCCTTTCCTCTGTTTTCTCCAAATAAGCAACCTGGTTGTGCGTCTTGATAAATTCCAAATCAGCCGTAATATTCTCAGTAAAAAATTTGATTTGACTGTGGTGAATAGTGAAAATTTAGGTTAGAAAGTAGAAGATGAAAGTTAGATGAGATATTATTGAGAGAATTAGGGTTTGTATTTGCCCAACTTAAAGAATAAGTTAACTTTTATTTTAGGATAAGATTATAATAGAATAAAAGTTAAAATATCTAGAAAAGGATCCTATAAAAACCATAATTTAATCAGTAAAAATCGCAACAAACTTCCAACGGCTAGTTTTTACACCAAAATTAATTACTGACACAACAGTACCAATGGCTAGTTGAGCAGTACAAACTTGCACTAGCAGTACAAACTTTGCACTAGCAGTACAAACCATTATCAAAAATTTTCAAAGAACAATATTAACTTATATAAATTTTAATCATTATAACACACATATAGTTTTTAGCAAACTATCAGCTATCAACGGATTATATATGTCTTTACCAATAGCCGTTTGCTTTGGACTAGCCAACTCTTCACAGTTAGATATGGTGAGTTGATAACCATACAATTTTTGGTAAATTGTCAACCATAAACAGATTTGATTAGTCATTACCAGGAACCGTTTGCTCTGGATGATGAAGCGAAAAGTGTACCGCTTTTAGGGGGTCATTTAAGCCCTAAATCATATTTATTTGATCAAATATTGCCCTAAATCGTTCCTTTTGTCATTTTAGGTACTTTGGAGAAGAAATCTGGAAAAGGAAGCATTTTGGACGTTTTTGGAGCGAAAAGTGTAGAAAACGGCAAAGTCTCCAAAAATCAAGCTGGAAACAGAGCTTGACGGCGTCACACTTTGTAGGTGACGGCGTCACGTACTGGAAAAAGGATGAATATGAATTTACACGTAACGCGCTAGAGAGTTTTGCAATGGAAATCTGACGGCGTCACCTTTTTAGGTGATCAAGGTCGTCACGGTTTAAGTTAAAGAGAGACGGCGTCAAGCACATTTCTGACGGCGTCAACCCTTGACGCGCCAGAGTGGATTTTGGAGGATTAAAGAGGGACGGCGTCAGGAAGGCCATCCAGGAATCCTAGCCGCGGCGAGGTGACGGCGTCACCTCCTACAACGTGACGCCGTCATCCCCTAAATTCTATATATAGTTTTGCAATTTTTAGTCATTAGTGTGCAACTTTGTGAGGAGAAACCCTAAGACGAATTTTCTGCCATTTTTAAGGGTTTTATACCCTTGGATCTCCCATGTTTAATTGAAGATAAGTAATCGTTTAATCATTCAATATAACTATGTGTTGTTTGATTATATCTTGTTCTTGTCTTTTGATTAACATGCTAGGCTAGATTTATCTTGTGTTTGCTTAGATCTAATGAAACCTAACTATTGATTATTGGTTGTTGGTGTGTTATTAATTGTATTAGATGATTGCTTATCGATGTTAGGCTTAAGAAAACTGGCTAACCTCCTATACGGTAATTTGCTTGAACGTCTTAAGAAACATGAACCAATGCGTACTAAGGTTTTTATGGTTGTATTTAATGCATGAGCGAATTCTAGTGATCCCATGTTAGGAGCTTCTTAGCCGGCTCGACATAGGAGTGAAGTAGGAGCTTGTAGAGTTGGGGAAGTACATACGCCACCCCACGATTGGTATTAAGGAATACACCCGTCATCCACACAATTAATACACACTAATCAACCGGTAAAAGATAGTTAGGGAGTAAGGAAATCTAAGTAAGCACATTTCTCTCCATATAAGTTCCACCACCTTTTCATTTTCAGTTATTTTATTTTATTTGCAATTGTAGTTATTTGGGTTAGTTGACTAGCAACTAATTCCGCCCACTCCTTCAAACCCGAGATTTTACTTGCTTTCATAAAATTATAAAAATATAAAAAGAATCTTCCCTCACCCTTAGACCTATTAGAGTAGTTTTTCAATCCTAACGATACTATTCCCCTAGAGAACGATCAATCCCCCGGTACTTGCCACTACACTATACTACATCGGTCAGGTACACTGCCTGGTGGGGATTGCAAGCCTCTTGAGATCCCTCGAGAGGTAAAACCTGTTGTAAGGTCGCAAAACCACGCATCAAGTTTTTGGCGCCGCTGCCGGGGAGTAGTTATTGTTTAGGTTGAAATTTTTATTTTATTAGGTCTACTCACTAGATTCCTTTCTAGTGGGATTTTTATTTTATTTTTCTAGGATTTCTTTAGTCTATCTTTTTCTTTGTGCCCTTTGTTTGTAAAACCATTTTCATTTGTCACTATGATGGATGAAATTCCATTTAGGTCATTGACAATAGAGGAACAATTATATGTCACCAATAGATTTGTTTCCTATCATTCCTATGAATTTTTGTGTGATCTTTGTGATTTCCAAAAGGAGTTAGGGGTAAGGTTAAATGGGTTTAATGAATTCAATGCATGTGAGATTTCTATTAGACGAGCATTATCTGGATCAATTCCTTTTAGTCAGGCCCTTTGGATGAATTTTGAGGAAAGCTTCCTAACCATGACCCATAAGTGGAACGAATTGGTGGATTCGTATGAGCAAAGAGACCTAGTTTCTAAGAACATGAACTTAGAATCAAACCAAGATTCTGAGACGGTTAGAGTTGAGCCACCTAGCTGCATGCCATGGTTAGGCACTACCATAATACAGGGTGAACACTTAGGTGATCTTGATGTGATGGAGGATCTAGCCGAGCATGATCACATTGATCAAAAAGACCTAGGTTTTATGATCGATGATGATGAATCTCAAAAAACACATGATGAATCTTTTGGGCAATTTGAATATAGCAGTCAGAATATTAAGGATGATCCTTATGATTCGGATATAGAAGTTGAGATGCCTAGAGAAGCACTTGAGATACTAGGGAAAATGTTAGGGTTAGATTCTACTAAAACACATGATGAGGATATAGGTGATCTTGACACAAGGAATGATGAGGTAAGTAACATAAGCCCACCAAGTACCCCACAAGTCCTACCATCATTTGAGGCACACACACCACCCGTGACTTACCCAGAAGAAGTAGAAGAGACTATAGAAACCCCAATAGAGGTAGAACCCTTGGACCAAACACAACTAGAGGATATAGGTTTGAATACTTGTAGTCATAACCTTTCTTTTAGTTCTATGAAGTTCCTAGTTTTGATGAACCGGAGCCTAAACCAAAACCGTTACCTAATCTTCCATCCTTAGATGTGAACTTAGGAATTGAAAAAGGTCCCGATCCACCCATCAAACCATGTTAGGAATATGAATATTCAGCAGAAGACTCGGTCACCCCGAGTACTTATTAGATCATCATTGCTCATAAGATTATCTGTAATATTATCAGTTGCTTAGTATAATTAGTATTAGTATTAGTAGTATCTATATTTGTGGAGTGGGTCGGGGCTTTCCCCTCTGTCAGCTCGCTCCACAGTCCACTAGGGACGTATATGTAGTAGTATATATATTCCCTTCCCACACATGGGAAGGGTTGGACCTTTCAAGCTAATATTACACAAGTTTCTTTCTCTCACTAAAAGGCTCCCATTTCTCTCTCTAAAAACCTCTTCCATTCGATCCATACAAGACTCAAACTAGTGATTCAATGCATTGTGAATACCCTACAATTGGTATCAAGAGCCATGGTTAGGTCCATGAGAGTTGGTATTCACGAATTTGTGTAGTTCTTGAGGTTTTCTTGTTGGATTCGACTTGTAGTTTTAGTTTTTTTTATTTTGTTTGTTTAGTAGCATAAATCTCATTTTGTACTTTGTTTAGTGATTAGAAGTTGTTTTTCTTTGTACTTTCTTGATTAAGATTAGTATTAGAGTGGTATTTAGTGTTTGGATTCACAGATTTAAGGCTCGTGTGGTGTTTGTGGGTGATTCGAGGGTTTTTCTTTCAAGAGTTCTTGGATGCGGTTTGTGTTGTTTGGACGATTCTTGAATGCGGTTTGTGTAGCATCGTGTACTCGGTTTGTCTTTATACTAGTTTAGGCAAAAGGACAAACGGCATTGATAGTGACAGGTTTGGAAGTTTGAGCCAACGCGGTTTGTCTCTACGGTGCGTACGCGGTTTGTGTCTACGGTGTGAACTCGGTTTGTCTCTTTGACGCATACGCGGTTTGTGTCTACGCGGTTTGTATCTCAAGTGTGAACTCGGTTTGTCTCTTAGGTGCATACGCGGTTTGTGTCAACGCGGTTTGTACATTTGGTGTGAACTCGGTTTGTATCTCCATTGTGAACTCGGTTTGTCTCTTGGCACATACGCGGTTTGTATATCCGGTGTGAACTCGGTTTGTCTATTTGGCGTATACGCGGTTTGTGTCTTTGGTGTGAACTCGGTTTGTCTCTTTGGCGCACACGCGGTTTGTGTCTCCTGTGTGAACTCGGTTTGTCTCTTAGGCACATACGCGGTTTGTGTCTACGCTGTTTGCCTAGGCGGTTTGTGTCTTGGTGATTTTAGAAATTCCCGCGAAAGATTCGATTTCTCGGTTAAATCACAAGATCAGTAAAATCCCGTAGTTACTATGGCTACCACATCAAGTACATCATCAGATGATATTCAAGCAGCAGGATCTGACACTCGTCCCCTATGCTAGATAGGACGGATTATGAGTCTTGGGCACAACGAATTAGACTTTACTGCTTGGGAAAAGATAATGGTGTTAACATTCTTAAGTCAATTGACGAAGGACCTTATCAGATGGGTACCACCAGAGACGTTGTTACAACTGGTGAAGATGGTACTGTAACTTGGGGCATCGACAGACCTAGAAACTACAATGATCTTAATGAAGAAGAAAAGAAGAGGTATGATGCCGATATTAGAGCCTCCAACATAGTTATTCAAGGTCTTCCAAAGGATGTATACAAGCTCATCAATTTTAACACTGAAGCCAAGGCTGTGTGGGACAACGTTTAAAATGTTGTTGGCAGGGTCAGAACTCACAAAGGAAGATCGTGAGTCACAGCTGTATGATGAGTTCGAGCATTTCAAAATGAACCCAGGAGAAAATGTCACAGATTACTATGTGAGATTTCATAAGTTGGTAAATGATATGAGGATGATCAGAATGACTATGCCCAACATCCAACTTAACTCAAAGTTTGTGAACAACATGACTCCGGAATGGGACAGATTTGTTACTGCCGTCAAACTCAACAAAGGTTTAAGGGAGACTAACTATGAACAGTTGTATGCTTACCTGCAACAACATGAGAAGCATGCTGCCTATGATCGGGTGCTGAGAGAAAAGTTGAATCCTTCAACTACGAATGACCCACTGGCTTTCATGACAAATGTACAACCAACAATCCAATCATCATCCAATCCAAGCTATCACCAACTTCACTCACAAGTACCTGCTATGAGTTCACAACTTGACTCAGGCTACTCTCAGACCGACAAAATGATTGACAACCTCACCAATCAAGTATCTCTACTGGTTCAACAGTTTCAAGCATCACTCCCTCAGACCAACAATCAGTTAAGGAATTCTTCCAACCCACGCAATCTAGCAATGGTGGAGGACGGGAAAATTGTGGTCCAGAATGTGCAAGGGAGAGCTGGCAGAAACATGGGTCGAGGTTATGTGCAGAACAGAGCAGGGAATGCCAATCAGGGGCAAGGGAAACAGATCAAGTGTTATAATTGTGGGGGGCTTGGACACATTGCTAGAAACTGCAATCAACCTAAACGTCCTCAGAACTCAGATTACTTCAAAGACAAGATGCTGTTAATGCAAGCTCAAGAAAATGGTGCTGTATTGGATGAGGAAGAGTTATTGTTCTTGGCAGGAGATGGAGGAAATACTTTTGATGAAGATGTGGATGAGAAGCCTGTTCAGGATCTGGCACTTAATGATCCTAACATCTTCAAGGCAGATGACTGTGATGCATTTGACTCTGATGTGGATGATGAACCTACTGCTCAAACAATCTTCATGGCTAACTTGTCTTCCCTGGCCTCATCTCGTCAAGCTGGTTCTTCTAATGCATCCGTGATTTCTGAGGTACTAAAAATTTATGACACATATAATATTGTCGAGGGACATCAGATTCCCGAAGAAGTACATCAGGCAGTTGTTTCTGACTCAAGTGATGTTGATATGGAAAATAGCAATATTGTCTCATATGAACAGTATTTGAATAGCAACAACTCGCCTGATGTACCAAATGGTGAATCCTTTGTCAATAATGTTGTGTGTGCTATGAGTAATGCATGTGCCTTAGATAATGCAAGTAATGTAGATAATGCTTGTGTGTACCATGAGAACCAATTGCCTGTCCCTGATAATAACTTGATCACTAGACTTAACATCTATAAAGAACAAGTTGCTATGTATGAATAGCGTGCTAAGTTTGAACTTAATGATCGTGAGCAGAAATTAGAGGGTCAAATGAATACACTTATTAAAGAGTCTAGAGTGCGAGAAGAAACATTAAAAATAGAGTTAAGTTCTTTGAAAAGTCAGCTAGAACAGTCTGACAAACAGAAACAGGATGCACAAAAGTGTGTAAACAACACTTAAGCAAGAATTCAAACAAAAAGAAACAACTCTTTTAAATGATTTCTCTAAACTCAAGACGCTAAAAAATAAGCTTGAAGATAAGTTGTACACACAAAATCAAACCATACAAACTGCTCAAATGATTCATAAGCACAGAAAGTTGAGTGATAAGCATAGTAAAATCATGATAGGTGAACCAAAGTCAACCATCCTTAAGGGTATGCAAGTACTTCAACCAGCCCTATATGATGGTAATGTGATGATTAAGCCTATTCATGACCAACCTGAGCATATCTACACTGATGAAGAGGATGAGTTAAGTGAATAAAACGAGGGAAAAAATGAATGAGAAAATGAGGGATCCCGAATGCATAGCCAGACGAATAATAATCAAACCCATGATTATTATGAGGAAAATCGTTTGACTGTGTTTGCTCCTCAAACGAAGTTAACACCTGAGCAGATATTTTGGAAACAAGATAATGAAAAACTTAAGGTAGAAAAACTTAAGGCCAACACCCCCCTCATTAGAAAAGTTGCGTCCATAACGGTGTATCCTCCCAATACACCTAGGAATTTGGTGCCTTTGTCTCTTCCCACTGAATGCAAAACCTTTATTAGCTTATATGTGCTTTGGCAACTGTTTGCTGATTTCGATAAAACATGTAAGAAGAGAATCACAACCCACTGGCATTACTGAGGGGGAAAGGTGTTTTGAACATGCAAAAAGGTGTTACTTAACTGAGGTCATGCCATTCTTTAAACTACTTAAAGAACACTTTGAAGGGTTGCAAACTGCCCTTAAAGCTGAAATAAATGAAATGAAAGTAGTGTTTAAAGATATGGAAAATGAGGTGAATGAACATGCAATAGAACTTAAGAGTCGAGAGATTGAAAGAAAAAACATACTCATTACTAATGACAACTTGATTGCTAAATGTATTGCACAAGATGTATTTTACACTGTCACTGATTCTGCATTGTCTGCTTGTCAATTTAATGAGTATGCTATTGCGTTAAATGTCACCCAGAATCGTGTTGTTGAGCTTGAGGGGGAGAATTTGAAATTGCTTGAAAAAATTCAAAATGATGACCATGTTAACATGGTTAAACGTTTTTCAAAACTAGAAGTTGATTATCTGAATTTGCAACTCAAACATCAACACTTAGAAGAAAAATGCAAAATATCAAATGTCAAGACATCCTCGGATGCTCCTGAATTTGATACTTATTTTGAATTAAGCAAACGAGATGAGACAATTCAAGCTCACACGAACACGATTCGACTGCTGAGGGCCCAAATTGCCCAATTGAAATCCAACAAGTGTGAAGTATATGGCACCAATAAACCTTCGTCTTCAGATTCTCAGAATTTTCAATATCAAAACACCATAAATAAGTTACATTATGAAAATGAGTGTTATCGAGAAGAAAATTCAAAGGTTAAACAACATTTCAAAGAGTTATATGATTCTATTAAAGTTACAAGAAGCAATCATAATGATCAAATAACCTCTTTGACAAATGAAATTGAGAATCTTAAGGCTCGGGTGAAAGGTAAAATGCCATGCACCACTTGTAACTGTGATACACCAAAGGCTAATGATTGTAAAAAGTATGATGTTGATGTTGGGCGTATTCCGTTTAAGATTAGAAATAACAGCCTTGCCCATCAAACATATCTAGATCATCTTAGAGAAGGTCTTGACTCACTTCGTGAGGTAGTTGAAGAGGATAGGAATGATAAGCCACTTGATCAAGCAGTTGTCTATGCATGCAAACTCACGAAAAGGATTCAGGAAAACTTAGAATATGCCATAGGCTCAATTCCTAAGTTTAGAGGCCATAGAGATAGATTTGTTGCATCATCATCAAATGTTGTGAACAAGTATGTAGCCTTTGACCTACCACCCAAAACATTAGAACCCAACACATCATTATCAAGAAGGCATGAGGCAGAAAAACAAACTAATGTTACCTTCGATGCTTCTACAGGAGTAAAAAGTGACACCCAAGCTAGCGGGTCAAGGTCTAGAGGAAATGAAAGAAAGGATATGACTGCGCCAGCTAAGAATGATCACTTGAAGAATGTAGAAGCTCAACCTAGGAACAATAAGTTTACAATGAGTAGGATGAATCGTGTTGATTCTAGTATCAAAAGTACTGTAATTAATTCGAATTCTAATGCTATCTGTAAAACTTGCGACAATTGTTTAATTTCTGCTAATCATGATGAATGTGTTGTGTCTTTTCTGATGTCTTCTGCATCATCCCATGTTAAGAATGGTAGGATAACTAAAGCATGCAAAAAGGTTTGGAAAGCAACAGGAAAAACATTTGCTAGCATAGGCTATCAATGGAGACCCACTGGAAGGAAATTCAATTTAGGACAACCGTGCACGTTACCTAAAATGAATAAGCATAAAATTGTAAAAGTTAAGGAATGGAGACCCACTGGAAGGAAATTCAATTTAGGAAAACAGAGACCATTGCCTAAAATGAATATGCATAAAATTGTGAAGAATAAGGAATGGAGACCAACTGGTAGAATCTTGCCTTTAGAATCACAATGCCCTCCATCTAGGTCTTGTCCTGTCTCAGGTTCTGTCTCCACAGAAAAGATAGTAGCATCTGTGAAATCTGTAGTTCCTGAATATGTGTATGCTGACCAAATGGACCCCAATTGCACTTGGGGATCCACATTTTTCAGTTATCCATTGTTGTCTGGTTTCAAATGCAGGTCGTACAAATCGTCCTGTGGTATTTGGACTCAGGCTGCTCAAAACATATGACTGGAGATCGCTCACGACTCAAGAACTTCGTGAAAAAGTTTATCGGGACAGTTAGATTTGGGAACGACCACTTTGGTGCTATTATGGGTTATGGAGATTATGTGTTTGGTAATAGTGTAATCTCAAGGGTATATTATGTGGAAGGACTAGGACACAATCTGTTTTCTGTGGGTCAATTTTGTGATTCAGATCTGGAAGTGGCTTTCAGAAAGCATACATGTTTCGTCAGAGAATTGGATGGTTTTAGATCTCCTCAAGGGCAGTCGGGGCACCAATCTATACACCATTTCAATTGAAGAAATGTTGAAGTCCTCTCCCATATGCTTGCTCTCTAAAGCCTCTAAAACAAAATCATGGCTGTGGCATCGTCGTCTGAACCACTTGAACTTCGGTACCATAAATAATCTTTCCCGTAAAGATCTTGTTAGAGGGATGCCCAGACTGAAATATGAGAAAGATCATCTCTGCTCTGCATGTCAACTGGGTAAAAGCAAGAAACAAACCCACAAGCCTAAAACCGTCAACACCAACTTGGAAGTTCTTCACACCCTCCACATGGACTTGTGCGGTCCAATGAGAATACAAACCATAAATGGAAAGAAGTATGTTCTGGTGATAGTAGATGATTATTCTCGGTTCACATGGGTAAAGTTTTTGAGAACCAAGGACGAAACTCCAGAGGTTATCATTAAACTGATAAAACAGCTGCAAGTAAGGCTAGATAAAACTGTCAGAATCATTCGCACAGATAATGGTACTGAGTTTGTTAACCAACAACTCCGTAATTTCTATGAAAGTATTGGCATCACGCATCAGAAAAGTATCCCTCGCACGCCTCAACAGAACGGGGTGGTTGAACGAAGGAACCGTACTCTGGTGGAGGCTGCAAGAACCATGCTTATATTTTCAAAGACACCGATGTTTCTCTGGGCAGAAGCTATAGCAACAGCATGTTACACTCAAAACCGATCCCTAATTCATCCGGTTCATGAGAAGACTCCCTTCGAGTTAATTCATAACAAGAAACCAGATCTTTCCTTTCTGCGTGTGTTTGGTGCTCTTTGCTATCCAACTAATGATAGTCAAGACTTGGGAAAGTTAAGAGCTAAAGCAGATATAGGTATTTTCGTTGGATACGCACCTGACAGTAAAGGGTATCGAATCTACAATAAAAGGACCCGTAAAATCATGGAAACCATTCATGTTACGTTCGATGAGCTGAGTGAGCTACCTGTTTCAGGACAAATCAGTTCTGGACCCGATCTTCACCTTTTGTCTCCTGGACCCATTAGTTCAGGACTTGTACAGAATTCCACGCCTGCAGATTCCTATGTGCCTCCTACATGTGAGGAGTTGAAGAAGTTATTTGATCCTATGTTTGATGAATACTTGAGCCAACGAATGGAACCATCCCGAGTGAACCAGATACAATTCCATATGGATGAGGTTCAAGCCCCACAAGGCTCAGAAGGCCCTGCAGCTTCAGTATCAGTCAGTCACAATGCTCCTGCTGCCAGTCAATCGCCTTCGTCATCAAACACTCAAACTTCTCCAGTAATGCAAGAATCTTCAGATATAATTTCCTTTGGGAGTTAATCCTTTTGCTCCTGTTGAAGAGGCTCCTTTTGAAAACATATTTGCTCCTGAACATTCATCAGACACATCCTTACCTGAGGAACACAGCACTGCTACATCTATTCATAACCATCAACCTCACGATCATCTCAGGAAATGGACCAGTGATCATCCAATCGACAACATCATTGGCAATCCCTCACGTCCAGTATCTACACGTAATCAACTAGCCACTGATGCACTATGGTGCTTCTTCAATTCCGTACTGTCTAAAGTCGAACCAAAGGATGCCAAAGAAGCAATGACTAAAGATTGCTGGTTCCAGGCCATGCAGGATGAAATCCATGAATTTGATCGACTTGAAGTTTGGGAATTAGTGCCTCCTCCGGAGCGTGCAATGATCATTGCCTTGAAGTGGATCTTCAAAGTGAAACTTGACGAGTATGGTGATTGTCCTAAAGAACAAGGCACGGCTAGTTGCTAAAGGGTTTAGACAAGAAGAGGGCATTGATTTTGAAGAATCGTTTGCTCCGGTTGCTAGAATTGAAGCCATAAGAATCTTCCTGGCAAATGCTGCGAGTCGTAATATGATAGTCTACCAGATGGATGTCAAAACGGCATTCTTGAATGGTGACTTAAAGGAAGAAGTTTATGTGAGTCAACCTGAGGATTCGTGAATGCTGAACACCCCTACTCATGTTTACCGCTTGAAGAAGGCTCTTTATGGGCTAAACAAAGGCGCCAAGGGCATGGTATGATACATTGTCCAAGTTCCTCCTAGCGAACAGATTCTCCAAGGGTGTTGTTGATCCTACACTATTCACCAGGAAATCAAGAAAACCATCTACTGCTAGTTCAGATATACGTAGATGATATCATCTTTGCTTCAACAGATCCTGGTGAATGTGATAGTTTCTCAAAGGAGATGAATTCCAAGTTCCAAATGTCCATGATGGGACAAATGTCATTCTTCTTAGGACTACAAGTTTCTCAAAGTCCCGGAGGCATATTCATCAATCAATCCAAATACGCCAACGAGATCCTGAAAAAGTTTGGATTCCATTCAAGTGAACCTGTTGACACCCCCATGGTTGATAGAACGAAGCTGGATGAAGATCCTTCAGGGATTCCAGTTGATATCACACAGTATCGAAGCATGATTGGATCTTTGATGTACATCACGGCTAGCAGACCAGATCTTCTGTTTGCTGTGTGTATGTGTGCTCGGTATCAATCCAGACCAACCAAGAAGCATGTTGAAGCTGTGAAAAGGATCTTCCGATATCTTCAAGGCACAGTTCATATGGGTCTCTGGTATCCTAAGGACACTGCAATGGAGTTAACGGCATACGCAGATGCTGATCATGCGGGTTGTCAAGACACTCGTCGAAGTACTTCAGGAGGAGCTCAATTTTTAGGGGAAAAGTTGGTTAGTTGGTCTTCTAAGATGCAGATGAGTACTTCCATATCATCTACTGAAGCTGAGTACATTGCTATGTCTGCTTGCTGTGCACAAATCCTTTGGATGCGATCACAGCTTTCGGACTATGGATTCTCATACAACAAAATTCCCCTATATTGTGACAACAAAAGCGCCATTGCTCTTTGTTGTAACAATGTTCAGCACTCCAGGTCAAAACACATCGACATCCGGCATCACTTCATCAGGGAACAGGTGGAAAAAGGAATTGTGGAGCTATACTTCGTGAGGACAGAGTTTCAGTTAGCTGACATCTTCACCAAGGCCCTCCCAAGAGAAAGGTTTCAGTTTATTTCTCCCACGCCTTGGCATGAAAAGCATGACTCCTGAAACCCTCAAGTGTCTTCAGGAAGAAAAGGAGGAGTAAAGGATTGTCTTCTTATATCCTTGTACATAGTTGTATATATCTTAAATCTAAAAGAAAAATACAAAAATATAAAACCTATAAAAACCATAAAAATCGAAAAATCAGAAAATACCAAAAAAATAGTTCTACCTAGGCATGTCTTCTGTTTATCGATAACATTTACGTATCTAGAAATGTCATTCAACAATGGCACGGATTCTTAAATGAAGCTCGAGCAGAAGTTATAATCAGTTAAAACATGTCTAAATGGCTTGCAGTTACTTCATACTGCAACCCGCACTGTACAATGGGGAAAGCATGTTGCCAAAAAGACAGCTGTTTCTCCAACCGGGTGATGTTCACCTGGGCATGGATTACTTTATATCCATGTTCTCCCGACTTGATGTACGTTTCAGTGCATCACTTCGTATATAAGAAGAGAAGTCTTCTTTTCATCAAGATTCTCTATCTTGTTAGATCCCTCAAGAGAGTCTTGATGTTACACAAGGTGGTAAAATGAACTAAATTTTCACAAATGTCCGTCGCTCAATTGAATGACTACAGCTCTTTTAATGGAAAACGGGTCATTAATTGAGGGGGAGTATATTTGTTCAAATTTCCGACACCTTACCAAATTTGTGCAACATCAGCAGTGACACTCTCTCGTTGCTTCAGGGGGAGCATCGTATGCTCCTAAATCAGAATACATTTAAACCTGACCACATTTTCTCCCAAATTTTTTTCTAAACGTATTTAAATCAATTGGGATCACAAATCTCAAATGGTTTGAAATTTTTGATCGGGGGAGAGAATGTGATTTAAATAGGAAATTCTGATAAATGTGATGATTTGGCAATTAATGTAAGCTCTCCCGTATGTGCTAAACCATTTTGTATATCAAGGCACATATTGAGGGGGAGCAAAATGTTTTGGACATAAAAGCAAGCTCCTCCATAAGTACGAAAATCCTTCTTATATCAATGCATATATTGAGGGGGAGCAAATGGTTTTACAAAACAATGGATTATGGCATCGCATGTGGCTGTGACTCAGAATTAACAAAAGAATTGACGAAACTTGAATTGTCATCAATCGAAAGGATACGTCTTGGCCGGGTAATAATTTCAAGCTGGTCTAACCAGTGATGTAAGCGTGTCTCGAAAAAGATGTATCTGAGTAGAGTGTACAGTTTCGAGAAACTTTCTATGGACTTGACCAGGACGGGTAATAATTTCAAGCTGGTCTAACCAGTGATGTAAGCGTGTCTCGAATCGGTCATGTTCACTGAAAGTGGATCAATTCAAAAAGTGCAGGCTCTACCTAACATGTACAAATTTATAAAACAATCAACCGAGCACATGTTGAGGGGGAGCATTTGAAAAATATAAAACTCTCAAGTGTATGCAAAAATGTGTTTCAGAATCATGAACACTTTGAGAGATTTTTCAAAGATTTGGTTTATGGCAATCGTGGAAGTACACCAAAGACCGACCATTTTAATTAATGCATGGAGTTATAAGGATGGTTAGGTTAGGCTCACGTTTAATACGATGAAAGGCCGTAGAATTCTACAGGGTCAACCACTTTGAGTGCAGAAGATTTTGGTAGATTAAAAGGGACGGGAGGAAAGGCATCGGGGAATCAGCCGCGGAGTGACGGCGTACCTCTAATAGTGAACGCCGTCACCCCTAACATGTATATAAGTTGAAGTTTTAGTCATTAGGGCTTTGTGAGAAGAAACTAAGAGAATTTCTGCCATAAGGGTTGTATACCTGGCTCCATTTTAATTGAGATAAGTAACGAACACATGCTGGTGTTGATTACTATCTGTCTTGTCTTGATAATCTACTAGTTACTTGTGTTGTTTAGATCAATTGAACACTAAAGTTGTCTTGTGACCCATTGATTAGATGACTGTACGATTAGCTTAGCAATAAGGTCCTCCTAAGGTAATTCTTGAATCTTAAACATAACATGCGTACAAGGTTTAGGTTTGATTTATCATGAGCGAATTCTAGTGTCCAGTTAGGCTTCTACCGGCTCGACATGGTAGTAGATGTAGATTGGGAAAGTAGTCCCCACCAGTTGTCTAAGAATACACCGTCACCACCAATATACACATAATCCCGAAATGAGTTAGAGTCAAGGAAATCTAATAAGCAATTCCTCCATATAAGTTCACTCACACTGTTTCATTTTCAGTATTAGGTTATTTGCATTGTATATCTTGGGTTAGTGACTAGCACAATCGACTCCTTCAAACCAATTTACTGCCATAAATTATAAAAATATTAACAATAATCTTCCCTCACCCTTAGACTATTAGATAGTTTTTCATCCAATCGATACTATTCCCCTGAAACGACAATCGTACTTGCACTACATATATACATCGTCAGGATTAACTGCTGTGGTGGATTGCAGCTCTGAGTCCTCAGAGGTTAAACTGTTGTAAGGTCGCAAATCCACGCATCATTTGGCCCTCGGGATATTATTGTTTGTAATTTTATTTATAGGTTAGTCATAGATTCTTTCTGTGGATTTTTATTTTTTTTGATTTTTTTCATTTTCTTTGGACCTTGTTTGTAAAACTTTTAGATAGATGGTGATCCATTTAGGTCTTGACAATCAGGGGAACCAATTGTATGTACCGAGAAGATTTGTTTCCTACATTCGTATGAATTCTTGTGTGATTTTGTGATTTCAAAGGATGTTAGGGGTGGTTAAATGGGTTTAATGAATTAATGATGTGAATTTCTATTAGACGACATTATCTGGATCAATTCCCTTAGATCAGCCCTTTGGAAATTTTTGAGGAAAGTTTCTACTGACCCATAAGTGGAAGAATTGTGGATTCGTATAGAAATGCAGACTAGTTTCTAAGAACATGACTTAGAATCACCAAGATTCTGATGACGGTTAGAGTTGATCATAGTCATGCCATGGTAGCACTAATATAAGGGTGAATCACTTAGGTGATCTGATGTTTGGGAACACCGAGCAATGATCACATTGAAAAAAGAACTAGGTTTATGATGTATGATGAATCCAAAAAAGTGCTGGAATTTAAAAATCAGTCAATATTAAGGATGATCCTTATGATCGGATATTAGAAGTTGAATGCCTAGAGAAGACTTGGTACTAGGGAATATTAGTTCAATTCTACTAAACAATGATGAATATATGATTTTGCCAAGGGTAATATTAGTATAAGTAATTAGCCACAAGTAACCTCCTAATATTTGAGTGCACGCCTCCCCCGTGACTTCCACAAGAATAGGAGTATAAAAATAGTAGGTATATATCCCTTCCACACATGGGATATAGGTTTGACTCTTGTAAGTATTAACCTTTCTTTTCTTCATGAAGGTTCCTATTTTATCCTCCTAAAAAACTCTTACCTTATCATTCCATCTCTAATGTGAACTTAGGAATTGAAAAAGGTCCCGATATACCCATCAAACCATGTAGTCCGGGTAATGTTAAGATTAAGGTAGTAGACTCTAAGCCTTGTAGTGAGGAAGACAATATAGGAGTGAAAAATGACCTTACATGTCTACATCACCCATTCATGATTGATCACAAGAAACATTATGGGTTTAAACCAGGTTTATTAGGTTAAGATGGATTCCCAACTAGGAATCTCTTGAAGTTGATAGAATATGATCCCTTTTTAGGAGAAAACTTTAATTCACCCATTGACCAAAGTGAACTAGGTAAGGTTATGATGAAAGGAGCACACCCCTTTGAGTATATAATTCATCCACCACTCTTTCCTCACATGGCATACTCCTACCGAGCTGGTGTGTATCGCTACTATCACCCGCACTTAACCCTAAATGTAGGGTGATGAGTGGCCTTTTACTCATCATTTTAGACCTGAAAAACCCCACAAAAATGACCAAAAACACCCTCATGGACCATATAATGTTAAAAATATCCTTGGATTGTGTTTTGTGTGTTTCAGGTACAAAAGGATTCAAAACGGGGTCAAATCCCCCATTCCCGGTCAAATCCCCAATTCAAACTAACCCTAACCCTCATTATCACTATTTACGCTTCTTCATCCTCCCACCTTTTCTCTAATCCCCTGCTAATCCCAACCCATCCCCATCACCTCCACAACCAGCCAAAGAACCCACATGGGGTTGTCTTGGTCCCCCCCACACTCCACCTCATCAATCCGCGTTTTAAAAGAAACATCAACGGCAGAGATTTCAAGATGTGGTGAGCACGTATGATCCAAGGGTTAAAAAGGAAGCACAAACGCAAGTGAGGGACACACACACGAAAGAAACACACTCGGATTCTAGGGTTTTTGTAATTTTTTAGTATAAATAGTCGAATAGAGCCGAGTCGTCTTTTTCCTTTTTAGGTTTATTTTAGCAGTTTTTTTTAAGGTATTGTAATTTTATTTTTCAATTGTAATTTACTTTAATTATAATTTTAATATCAGTTTTTTTCTTTTTTTGAAAGTCTAATTAGTATGCTTATTTTATCTGCTTATGAGTTTTTTATTTTGCTTGTATTGCTTCATTTGATGTTTGATCAGTTTTGTTTAGCTTATTTACTGCTATTTGTTTTTTTTATTCTGCTCGTATTGCTTATGTGGTGATTGTTGTTAGTGGAGATATGCCTTTTTAAGCTTAGTATAAGCTTAAAATCTAAATTAGTGTAAGCCTATTTAACTGCCTATTGCTTAATGCTTAATATGCTTCTTTTTTTTTATTTGCTTCTTTGTTTTAGTTCGTGTTTATTAATCTGTGGTTGCTCATTTTCATTTGTTTTGAGGTTTCAAGGTTTAGCTTATTATTCTGGTTGCTTAAAAGTTAGCTTAAAAAGTGGCCCTTAATTTGTTCTTCTGCCCTGCATCAGAACACCAGCAGAATCTGAGCTTGTGATTGGATTGTTTTTTTTTAGCTTGTTCTAGTTTGATTGATTGTTGACTGAGCTTGTTTGTGTAGCATTGAGCTTGTGTGAACTTTGATTTTGCCTTGGTTTTAGTTGTCTTAGCTTATGTGCCCATTTGATAGGCTGCTAATGTTCAAAATAGCATACACATCAATCTGTTTTGCATTTCAGCTTGTTTAAGCTCATATTAAGCTTTTCATTAAAAGTCTCTTTATAAAAGTTGTTTTAAATTAGCTTATATTCAGTTTTGCAAAAAGAAATTTGAAAAGAAAAAAAAATATATATATATACATATATATAGTTTAAAAATTTTGCAAAACTGGGGACTCGAACCCCAGTCACTTGGTTCACAACTCCAACACCTTACCATCTGCTCTAGTTCTACCTATTATTTTATTTCCTACATTTAATTTTTATACTTGTGAAACCATTTTGCTTATATAAGCTGTTTTGGCTTATCACAGCTTATTGGCTTAAGCTTTTTCAAAACTTTTATTTTTCTTAGCTTTTTATTAACTTAAAGTTACTTCAGTAAAAATTTTAGATTTTTAAAATTAGTTTTAGTATTTTTAGAGATTTAAAATAGTTTAAATAGTTTTTAATTTATAAAAAATTATTAAAAAGTCAAAAAAAATATTTTTCTTTTTTCCAAAATTTTCTTTTTATATTTAGGACTTAGGAAAATTATTTTGATACCCGTAGGATTAGTTTTTCAAATATTTTACGTTTTTACTCGTTCGTAGTTTCCGTTTTACGTTATTTGTTTTTCGTTTGAGTAGATATTAAAAACCAAAACAAACTCTCGTCTTTTCAAGCACTTTAATTACGAACCGAAAACGATATCCTCAATTTCACGCCTCGCTGGGAGAACGACCCGGGTACACGCTTGCCCGGTTTATTATAACTTGATTTTTGCGTTGAACCGCTCCGAGTTGACTTTTCTTCGTGAGATGTCGGTTTGCGAATTGTTTCGACGATCAATCTGTTTTTGGCGCCGCTGCCGGGGAGGTGTGTTGCGACAATATCGTCACGGTTTGACGATTAGTGACTTGAAGAATCTTCCTCGTGAAGTTTCGTAAATATCTTGTGAATATTTTTTATCCGAAAATCCAAAAAAATTGAAAAATCCAAAAAACCCAAAAATATTCTTCTTTAACCTAATGTTCTTGGTGCATGCGCACACGTTATCGTAGACGTGCTGCCCAATTAGTCGAACCCGAGATTCGTACTAATCCCGATCCTCCCATTATCATAATGGCGGAGAATCGCACCATGCTTGAGCTTCTCCAAGCACCCACCGAGGGTTATGGAGATGCTATTGTTGTTCCCCCGATCGTTGCCGAAAATTTCGAACTTAACCCGGCTTTACTATCCTTAGTAACGTCGAATCAATTTTACGGTTTCGAGAGGGATGACCCTCATTCCCACATTCGATGGTTCAACAAAATTTCATCGACCATCAAATGTAGGGATGTTCCTCCAGAAGCAATCAAATTGCTTCTCTTTCCTTTCTCTCTTGAGGGGGCAGCCCGGATTTGGCTTGAAAAACAACCCCCTCGTTCTATCTTAACTTGGGAAGATCTAGTGTCGAAATTTGTGAACAAATTCTTTCCACCTTCAAAAACCATAAGTTTAAAAAATGAAATTACCAAATTTACTCAAAAATTTGATGAATCTTTTAGTGAAGCGTGGGACCGTTTTAAAGAATTACTTCGCAAATGTCCTCACCACGGTTTTTCCGAGTTACACCAAATTGATACTTTTTACAATGGATTGAACCAAACCGACCAAGATTCTCTAAACGCCGCCTCCGGTGGTTTTATATTGAATCGGACTACGGAGCTGCTTTGTCCATCATCGAGAACAAGTCAAAGGTTCGCACTTCACGAAGCAAACCGGTTGTTTCCCAAGTGAGTGCTTCGCCTTCTTGTTCACATCCGGTGAATACTTCTAGCACGGATGCTAAAATTGACAAGCTCACGGATTTAATCCAAGCTTTGGTTCTCTCCACTCAGAAAAATTCTTCTTCTTCTACCCCACAAGCTTCTCCACCCGATCAAGTCAAAGCGGTGGAGGAACATTGTGTCACTTGTGGTGGTCCTCATGCTTATTATAATTGTACCGCCACCGATGGCCGGCCTTTTAAAAGCAATGTCGTAGCCGAGTCTTACAACCAAGGAGGTACTCAATACCATCCTCAAGTTGACCCGAGCTATCGTGCTAACTATCAAGCAGGACCACCCGGTTTTTCTCAACCAAACAATCAAAACAGGTTTAATCAAAACCAAAGTAGGGGGCCAAATGTTCCATATCAAGCCCCTACTAATCAATACCCGACCCAAGGGGTCAATTTCACTCAAGGGTATCAAGCTCCAAATTACCCTGCCCCGATTGCTCCCTCAAATGATCTTGCAAATTACATTCAGACAAATGAGGTGAAAATGAGGTCCATGCAAAATCAAATCACAATTTTGAAAAACGATTTTCAAAATGCTTTGACTAAGCAGGGTAATGAGCTCAAAAGCAAAATTGATCAATCGCAAACAAAGATTGAAAACATGTTTGATACCCTCATCCATCAATTTCAGCAAGCTAATCAAGCTAATCAAGCTTCTACTTCAGGAACTCTCCCAGCTAATACAATTCTTAACCCAAAGGGAGAGTTGAAAGCTGTTACCACCCGAAGTGGTAAAGCTTATGACGGACCCTCGATTCCTACTCCTTCTCCGGTGAAGGAAGTGGAACGAGAGGAGGAGGTAACAAAGGACAAGGTGCACACCTCAAGCCCACAAAGTACCGCACACGTCCCACCTCCAGTACCAATTCCGGAACCCGATGTTCCGAAGACAAATTCTAAGCCTTCAATACCATATCCTTCAAGGCTTAATGATCAGAAGCATAAAGAAAAAAACAATCAACAAATGGAAAAGTTCTTTCAAATCTTCAATGAGTTGCATTTCGACATAAGCTTTGCAGATGCTCTCGTTCTTATGCCAAAATTTGCATCTAAACTGAAAAGTTTGCTAAGCAACAAGGAAAAGTTGTCGGAGATGGCAAAACCCCCCCTAAACGAGCAATGCTCGGCGGTTATCCTCAAAAAGCTTCCCGAAAAGCTCGGAGACCCCGGCAAGTTTTTAATCCCATGTGATTTCTCGGGGATGGTTCAATGCTCCGCCTTGGCCGATCTTGGCGCAAGCATTAACCTTATGCCACTCTCGATATGGGAAAAATTGTCTCTTCCAAAGCTTAAACCTACTTGCATGACACTCGAGCTAGCGGACCGTACTATTACTCGTCCGCTTGGAATAGCCGAGGACGTTGTTGTGAAAGTAGGAAAATTCCACTTTCCCACTGATTTTGTTGTGGTAAACTTTGATGCTAATCCTCGAGTTCCACTCATTTTGGGTAGAGCTTTCTTAAGAACGAGCCGTGCTCTCATTGATGTGTACGCTGAAGAATTAACCATTCGTGTTGATAATGAAGCGGTCACGTTTAATATTAATCAGGGGTCTAAATGCAACGTTGCTACGATTGATCAAAAATCTGATATACTTTCAAGATTTACGGTCAAGAGTACGTCACAAAAACGTGCTGAGCTCAAAGCAATGAAAATTGCCCCTGGTTCAAGTCAATGGTTTAAGAGTTGTGCTGAAATTAAAAGTATTCTTGATTACGATGAACACGAATCGGAGGATACAACGGAAGTGGTGAAAACTGCTAGCTCTAAGAGCGCACCACTTGCCCCACCTCCGGAATCGGTTTATCGTATTGATATTTACGCACCACTCATTTCCGACTCTTCCCATCCTTCTCCTCCGTTTGAGGGAAGTGATATCTATAAGGAAGAGTTCGAGGTTTTCTTGTTTGATGCTCCAATTTCACCGGAAATTGTTGAGCCCGATTGTGATCCGGGGGGAGACGCTCCGTTGTTGGAAAAAATGATATTTGATGAACCATTATTTTCTCTCCCCCCGAAGAAAGTTGTTATTGAGGAAAAGCAGTCTGATCCTGTGGAGCTCGAGCTCAAGGATGCTTTTCCCGAATATGAGAGTTTTGTGTTTGATGACATAGAGGAGAGTAGTGGCAGTCCCACTTCTCATCCTGATTATTCACTCTCGGCTTACGAAGCCTTTTTCTTTGATATCGATCATTCGGAAGAGACGGGTAGTGGCAGTACCACTTCCCATTCTTATCTCTCTCTTCCCGAGTATGATTCAATTCATTTTGATATGAATGATCGTTATCATGAGGAGTTCTCCGATGAACTCCTTCATTTATCTCCTCCGGAATATGATCATTTCTAATTTGATCTTGAGGAAGATACTAGTGTGGGGGGAGGTGTGCTTGATTATAAGAATTTACTTATTGAAAATTTCATCCCAACCCTCCCTCCCGTTGAAGAAAATATTGCGTTTGATGATGGAGAGTTTTTTATGATAGTCATAAAAATCTTGCTTCTCTTCATCACATATGGTGTGATTTCTCTTTCCCTTTTCAACTACGGGAATGAGGACACCATATTTGACCCCGGTATCGCCCCTAATAGTTTCTACTATTAAAATACCGCGGGTGTTTCTCATCGGAGTGGAACTTTCACATGCTTCAATGTTTATCCAAACATTTTGAATGAAAGTCCGATGGAGATTGTTTCTTCCACTTGCTTCCCCATGGTCAAATGAATTCGGGGTCGATTCAAGCTCGTGACTCGGTTAGCAAAAACAAGCGCTTCGTGGGTGGCAACCCATGCCTATCTTCTATCTTCTTTCTTATTTCTAACACTAAGTGTGGGGGAATTCCTCTACTTGTTGCTTTGTGGTTGTATGTTTGCCTCTGTTTTCAGGATTCCCGTAGATTGTGATGATTGACGCGCCTGTTTTCAATCCAGCCGCCCAATATCCTATCTTTGTGTTTATGATTATCCAGGGATATCTTATTAATCCTTTTTTGTGAAAACAAGATTTCGTTTCCACACTTAGGTAAGTAGTATTACCTTTTTACATTCTATAGTGTCGGCTGAGGCCGGTACTTTGAATATTGAGGGCAATATTCAATTCTAAGTGTGTGTGGGGGGGGGGGGAATTCTTGTGAATTTGACAAAATTTTAAAAAATTTCACATTTTGTACCTTCTAGTCTCCTAGCACCCCCGTTTTGACCAAAAATTTTAAAATTTTTATCGTATTTTTTGTCAAAAAGAAGTGCTGGGCACAATAAAAATAATTTGCTAAACATTAATGCTTCGGTATTAGTGAAAGTTTAGACTTGATTAGGCTAGAACAAGGGGAATCCCGACTCTGCTAGAGTGTTGATCTAGCTGCTACCCTTAACGTTTAGGCTAAGATTTTACGAATTGTGCAAATGAAAATGCTAAGCGTAGAGTAGTTGGTTCTCTTTAGAGCTTATATAAGTAATCTATGGCTTTTCCTCCCAGGAGCTCCTAATCTGACTAAAATAAGTGCTATTTTCAAACTTTTGAACGCAAAAACCGTTTTTGTTAAGCAAATAAATTTTTATGCAATCTTGATTTAGAATACTAGTTCAAAGTTTTATTTAAATTTTGGAACAAGCATACTTTCTTAAAAACACAATAAGAATGCAAAATGAAAGTGAGACGTTGCTTGAAAGTTGCAAAAGTTAAAGTTTTAAGTATGAATAAGTAAGTGCTCTAAGCTACGGATTCGAGATCGGGCCTTTGATCCTTATTTCCGGAAGGCGTTTAGGTCTTGGCTACCCTCTTGCACCGGCCCTTGGACCTCTAGTTCAGGAATGTGTGAGGTCTTGGTCTAACCACCTTGGATCCTCATTTCAGGAATGTCTAGAGTCTTGGAACACTCCGTTGTAACGGCCCTTGGATCCTTTATTCCGAAAGGTGTAAGGTCTTGGAATTAAACCGTGAAGGTCCGTCGTTTAGGGTACACAAGTAAAAAGTTGAAAAAAAAAAAAAAAAAAAAAAAAAAAAAAAAAAGTGAAAAAGTGATGAAAAATGAAAAAAAAAAAAATGTTTATGTTTGTTTATGAATAAGTGTGAGAAACTTGCTTCTTCTTAAATTTAAATCGAAAGTTGAACTAGTATTCGTCAATATTGTCTAAAAGTTGGACGGTGATTTAGAAATTGTTGACTTCAAAGATCCCGTGAGCTCCGATACTATTCTCGAGGGTGTAAAAACCTAGCCTCCTAAGTTTACTAAGGATAAGCTGAGAAGAAAGTCGCTACATGGAGTGATCTCACCTTTGAATCTTTAATTTCTAAATCATTGTCGGTTTTTAACCCTAATAAATGTCGATTTTTACGATCAAAACTTTGAAAACAAGCACACACACTTAACTTAAATAATTGTGGGAGTGAAAAGTTAAGTCTCGGCTTACATAGGTTGCTAATATAAGTAGTGTTAGCATTTTACAAAAACGTTTGCATAAGGGCTTTTAGACTTAGTTGGGAAGTATAAAAAGAGGATGACGATTACAATTCCCCGAAGTCACCCATTTTGTGTGATTCTCGTTCCATGATGCCACTTTTGAAAATCAAGCATGATATTTATGTTTGTTCTCGTTTAAGTTACTTGCATTTTATAAAGTCAAAACGGGGTGGTATATTTTTGGTAACCTTGATATTTTTAATCCTTTCATTACTTTATATGATAGGATTGCTAGGGACTAGCAATTGTTTATTGTGGGGGGATTGATGAGTGGCCTTTTACTCATCATTTTAGACCCGAAAAACCCCACAAAAATGACCAAAAACACCCTCATGGACCATATAATGTTAAAAATATCCTTGGATTGTGTTTTGTGTGTTTCAGGTACAAAAGGATTGAAAACGGGGTCAAATCCCCCATTCCCGGTCAAATCCCCAATTCACACTAACCCTAACCCTCATTATCACTATTCATGCTTCTTCATCCTCCCACCTTTTCTCTAATCCCCTGCTAATCCCAACCCGTCCCCATCACCTCCACAACCAGCCAAAGAACCCACATGGGGTTGTCTTGGTCCCCCCCACACTCCACCTCATCAATCCGCGTTTTAAAAGAAACATCAACGGCAGAGATTTCAAGATGTGGTGAGCACGTATGATCCAAGGGTTAAAAAAGAAGCACAAACGCAAGTGAGGGACACACACACGAAAGAAACACACTCGGATTCTAGGGTTTTTGTAATTTTTTAGTATAAATAGTCGAATAGAGCCGAGTCGTCTTTTTCCTTTTAAGGTTTATTTTAGCAGTTTTTTTTAAGGTATTGTAATTTTATTTTTCAATTGTAATTTACTTTAATTATAATTTTAATATCAGTTTTTTTCTTTTTTTGAAAGTCTAATTAGTATGCTTATTTTATCTGCTTATGAGTTTTTTATTTTGCTTGTATTGCTTCATTTGATGTTTGATCAGTTTTGTTTAGCTTATTTACTGTTATTTGTTTTTTTTATTCTGCTCGTATTGCTTATGTGTTGATTGTTGTTAGTGGAGATATGCCTTTTTAAGCTTAGTATAAGCTTAAAATCTAAATTAGTGTAAGCCTATTTAACTGCCTATTGCTTAATGCTTAATATGCTTTTTTTTTTTTTTTTTATTTGCTTCTTTGTTTTAGTTCGTGTTTATTAATCTGTGGTTGCGCATTTTCATTTGTTTTGAGGTTTCTAGGTTTAGCTTATTATTCTGGTTGCTTTAAAAGTTAGCTTAAAAAGTGGCCCTTAATTTGTTCTTCTGCCCTGCATCAGAACACCAGCAGAATCTGAGCTTGTGATTGGATTGTTTTTTTTTTAGCTTGTTCTAGTTTGATTGATTGTTGACTGAGCTTGTTTGTGTAGCATTGAGCTTGTGTGAACTTTGATTTTGCCTTGGTTTTAGTTGTCTTAGCTTATGTGCCCATTTGATAGGCTGCTAATGTTCAAAATAGCATACACATCAATCTGTTTTGCATTTCAGCTTGTTTAAGCTCATAATAAGCTTTTCATTAAAAGTCTCTTTATAAAAGTTGTTTTAAATTAGCTTATATTCAGTTTTGCAAAAAGAAATTTGAAAAGAAAAAAAAATAAAAAATAAAAAAAAAAATATATATATATATATATATATATATATATATATATATATATATATATATATATAGTTTAAAAATTTTGCAAAACTGGGGACTCGAACCCCAGTCACTTGGTTCACAACTCCAACACCTTACCATCTGCTCTAGTTCTACCTATTATTTTATTTCCTACATTTAATTTTTATACTTGTGAAACCATTTTGCTTATATAAGCTGTTTTGGCTTATCACAGCTTATTGGCTTAAGCTTTTTCAAAACTTTTATTTTTCTTAGCTTTTTATTAACTTAAAGTTACTTCAGTAAAAATTTTAGATTTTTAAAATTAGTTTTAGTATTTTTAGAGATTTAAAATAGTTTAAATAGTTTTTAATTTATAAAAAATTATTAAAAAGTCAAAAAAATATTTTTCTTTTTTCCAAAATTTTCTTTTTATATTTAGGACTTAGGAAAATTATTTTGATACCCGTAGGATTAGTTTTTCAAATATTTTACGTTTTTACTCGTTCGTAGTTTCCGTTTTACGTTATTTGTTTTTCGTTTGAGTAGATATTAAAAACCAAAACAAACTCTCGTCTTTTCAAGCACTTTAATTACGAACCGAAAACGATATCCTCAATTTCACGCCTCGCTGGGAGAACGACCCGGGTACACGCTTGCCCGGTTTATTATAACTTGATTTTTGCGTTGAACCGCTCCGAGTTGACTTTTCTTCGTGAGAGGTCGGTTTGCGAATTGTTTCGACGATCAATCATAGGGAAAACCTCCCCTATTTCCTTTAAATAAGGGTAGAGTCAGGCTCGTGACTCAAACAAAAACAAGCGCTTCCTGGGAAGCAACCCAAGCTTTATTTGCTTTGTGTGTTTATTTATTTGCTTGTTTGATTTTATTTGCTTCCGTATGTATGTTTAATTTTTATTATTATTAATTCATGTTCAAAACTAAATTCTGAAAATGCTTTATCTTGTTTTTAACTTCGTCTTAATTACATATAAAGGTATTTTGCAAAAGATAAGTGTAAGGGAAATCCGAATCGGTTTATTAGAACAAATGAACATGAATCATAACAATAATAAATTAACATACATATTAGTATTTGTTTGAGTCAAATGCTTGTATCGAGTCATAATGATGTTTTGCAGGAATTCCAGGAAGTAAGGTATAGGTTTTTCCAGAAATTTTCCGGAAACTTAACATGAGAATTCTGTCAGATCATTTCTGACGGCGTCAGGCCTTACAACCTGACGGCGTCAGGTTTTAATTTTCTGAAATGTTTGAAAGTTTTGTTTTTCTACCAGAATCATAAAAAGTTTTTATTAAATCTCTAACTTATAAACTCCAGGAATCTGCAAAATAATCATTCCACAAGCATTATATACTTATATAGATTTATCCCGCCGATGTTATGCAGGTTTTCGTGTTTGTTTTCTCAGGTTTAACAGGTTATTTTGGACAAGGAGATGTATGTGGAATCTAGCTTTTGGCGATGCATTAGTCTTGAAGCTTCAACATTACCTTGGAAGAAGATCTAACCATGTTACCTCTTTATCCACCAAACGAATCAGGGGAGTATTTGATTTCATTCTTTTACCTTATTTACTTTTACATCTTGTTATTTGAACATTGGGGACAATGTTCATCTTAAGTGTAAGGGGGGGTAAAGTACGATACTTTAGAGAATGCAATTACGCTTGATTTTTGTTTGTTTAATGGTAGATGTGTAATAAAACTGAGATAAATACTTGTTAGGGCAATTTTAGTGCCAAATTTAAAATTTTTTACAACATTTAGGAGTGAAACTTTGATCTTAATGAGCGTCTCACGGATAGGAGTTATATGACTAGCACAAAACCGTACCACTAAAAAATTTTCCACCCCCAAATATGTGAGGTTCGCCCCTAGAATTGGTAGGAAAAGCATTTATGCTATGATGTGTGTACCGGTAGCACTTAGATTCTAGAACTTGCGTTAGGACCATTCCGAGGCCACAAGTGAGACTACATTCGTGTAGTTAGATTTACTACATGATAAGAGGCATTAGGATTAACCCATTGTTTTACACCTGTGTTTTTGTTATAATTACATTGGCTACATTGGTCAAGTAATTCTCCCACACCCTTTGCGTTGTACTCATTTTTAGTACACGATACCCCTAGTACACCCCTCAGAGCCTATCTTTTCGTTTCGACCTTTAAGCATTTTACTTAAAGGAAGAATTTGTCACACCCCACTTAAATGTACACCCAAATCGCCTTAGCCTACCTTGTATGCACTCATTTTTAGTGCATTATTGTGACAACATTTGTTTAAACCCTAAGTTAATTATCTAATTGATTACATGGTTGCTAACTCGAGTCATATCCTTGTACATATTGTTTTGGGACGATTGGGACTCATGGGTAAAGTACTAGTGTAATGGAGTAATGGGGAAGAACAACATTATTACCCCCATATGTGCTAAATATTTTAAAAGTACTCCAAGTGTTTCGATTATCTTAATTCGAGTCATTAGAATAGTTATTTGTAAAGTTATGTAAAAGTTCAAGTGTAAGGGGAGAACCGAGGCCCCTATGATGTATTATTTAGGATGGTAGGGCAAGAGTGTATGAAAAAAAAAATCCAAAAAATCAAGAAAAATACAAAAAAAAAAATGAGAAAAAGAAAAGTAAAAAAAAAAAAGACATACGGACTACCATCCCATTTCATTTTATGTTTATTTTATGTTTTTGTTATTTAGTTTTTAGCTTAAGTCGAGTCTAGTCTTGGCTTAGCAACGCCATATTGTACATGTAATTAATCAAGATCTTTAACTCGCTACCAGTAAAATATCCTTTATCCAACAAAACCGTGTTTATCATATCCCTACACCTAACGTTATAACCCGTTTAAAAGCCCTCTTTGATAGTTTATCTTAGGTGCTTACGCCTAGTGGAGGAGGTTTTTTTTTATCCTTTCCCAAGCCTATGGTAATCTATTTGCTATGACAGGTAGTGAGAGATATTATCCGTTTTCATTTATGAGATATACTTTTATGACACCTGAGAGATGTGAGTATCTAAAAACTACTTGTGAGGTGCTAGTGTGTAATCTCCGTGCTTATTATGATTAAAGTGGAACGACTATTTGTTGTAATTACTTTTATATTAGCGTTAAATGACCCCTAACTTGTATTTTGATTAGAATAAAAGCGCATTTGCTTGAGGACAAGCAAATCTCAAGTGTAAGGGTATTTGATGAAGTGAAAAGTGTACCGCTTTTAGGGGGTCATTTAAGCCCTAAATCGTATTTATTTGATCAAATATTGCCCTAAATCATTCCTTTTGTCATTTTAGGTACTTTGGAGAAGAAATCTGGAAAAGGAAGCATTTTGGACGTTTTTGGAGCGAAAAGTGAAGAAAACGGCAAAGTCTCCAAAAATCAAGCTGGAAACAGAGCTTGACGGCGTCACGCTTTGTAGGTGACGACATCACGTACTGGCAAAATGATGAATATGAATTTACACGTGACGTGCTAGAGAGTTTTGCAATGGAAATCTGACGGCGTCACCTTTTAAGGTGATCAAGGTCGTCACGGTTTAAGTTAAAGAGAGACAGCGTCAAGCACATTTTTGACGGCGTCAACCCTTGACGCGCCAGAGTGGATTTTGGAGGATTAAAGACGGACGGTGTCAGGAAGGCCATCCGGGAATCCTAGCCGCGGCGAGGGGACGGCGTCACCTCCTACAACGTGACGCCGTCATCCCCTAAACTCTATATATAGTTTTGCAATTTTTAGTCATTAGTGTGCAACTTTGTAAGGAGAAACCCTAAGACGAATTTTTTGCCATTTTTAAGGGTTTTATACCCTTGGATCTCCCATGTTTAATTGAAGATAAGTAATCATTTAATCATTCAATATGTCTATGTGTTGTTTGATTATATCTTGTTCTTGTCTTTTGATTAACATGCTAGTCTAGATTTATCTTGTGTTTCCTTAGATCTAATGAAACCTAACTATTGATTATTGGTTGTTGGTGTGTTATTAATTGTATTGGATGATTGCTTATCGATTTTAGGCTTAAGAAAACTGGCTAACCTCCTATACGGTAATTTGCTTGAACGTCTTAAGAAACATGAACCAATGCGTACTAAGGTTTTTATGGTTGTATTTAATGCATGAGCGAATTCTAGTGATCCCATGTTAGGAGCTTCTTAGCCGGCTCGACATAGGAGTGAAGTAGGAGCTTGTAGAGTTGGGGAAGTACGTACGCCACCCCACGATTGGTATTAAGGAATACACCCGTCATCCACACAATTAATACACACTAATCAACCGGTAAAAGATAGTTAGGGAGTAAGGAAATCTAAGTAAGCACATTTCTCTCCATATAAGTTCCACCACCTTTTCATTTTCAGTTATTTTATTTTATTTGCAATTGTAGTTATTTGGGTTAGTTGACTAGCAACTAATTCCGCCCACTCCTTCAAACCCGAGATTCTACTTGCTTTCATAAAATTATAAAAATATAAAAAGAATCTTCCCTCACCCTTAGACCTATTAGAGTAGTTTTTCAATCCTAACGACACTATTTCCCTAGAGAACGATCAATCCCCCGGTACTTGCCACTACACTATACTACATCGGTCAGGTACACTGCCTGGTGGGGATTGCAAGCCTCTTGAGATCCCTCGAGAGCTAAAACCTGTTGTAAGGTCGCAAAACCACGCATCACTGGACTAGTTGGTTCTTATGTGGGTTTGACATGGTGAACCAATAACCATTTGTTGTGTGCACATATCACACACTAAACTCCAGAACACCATTCAGTCCAAAACATAAAGCACTTGTAATTCCTTTGTGCTCATCATCCATACCTGCAATTGTTAGTCCAAAAACAAGGAAACAAGGTGCAAAGCACTTGTCTCACAACAATATAAGCATATGACTAACATTGCACCCAAACAAGGAATTAATTTCCTTGTGGAACCCAAGCCATCACAGACTTAGGTTTGCCTCTTGCATCAACATAATTCATTCTCTTTAAAACAATTGAAGTACCATTAGGTTTGATAGGTCTCCAAACCTATGATGCTGATGCATTAACACCATTGCCCATATTTCCCTTAGCAGTATGATTAAGATGACAAGTACTAACTATTGGTTTCCAAACTTGTTTATTTAACACTGCTTTGTCAGTAAAGGGCCTCTTAACAGTTGTTAGTGCTGATTTAAAAGTTGTTTTTGCACCTTGAACTGTTGGTCTTGGGTAAACAGGTCTAAATGGCCTAGCAGTATGAATTTCTGGTCTAGCAGTATGAACTGCTCTTGGTCCAGACCTTAAAAGAACTGATCTAGGTATCATTCTAGCATTTGTAGGGTGAATGGGAGGTCTTACTGAGTTCACCCTAGGACTTGAACACCTAGTTACCCTATTGTTGCAATAAGCAGCAAGATGGTCAAAGCTACCACGTGTAAAACAAGCTTTCCTATAGTAAACAAAATCATCACCAAGTTGGTGAGACTTGAGGTTGTTCCAATTTCTCTGGTTACCTCTAGGCTTGTTTGTGGTTCTATACATTTCAACATACCTAACTGTTGGTCTAAAAGGTTTAGCATTGGTTTTAGGCCTAACAGTCTCAGTTTTGACCACCTTAGGAACCCTTGTTCCTCCTATCTTAGCATTATCAGGTTTAGCCTTAACTTGACCACTTTCATCATCATCAGTAGTCCAATCCTCTATGGTTGGAGCATCTGATTCCCTAATTGAGGACCTATCAGAGGATACTTTATCCTCAGAGAGTGATTTATCACTTGCACTCTCAAAACTTACTTCTATAGGCTTATCTACTACCACATTCTACTTAGGTTTTGGACCATATTCCATTTTGGGTAGTTGAAATTCCTCTAAACATGTGTGTTCTAGGTCAATGCCTGGGGGTGTGGGAATTCCTCTATAAGGAGGTGGAACTGACTTATACCCTAGGCCTGGCTAAGCTTTGTTGAGGATTTGACATTCAATTATCTTACTGACACCCTTAGATGCATACTCTAATGTGTCTACACTCATTTGAATGTTTTCTTTAGCATGTTTCACCTTTTCCAACTCATGTTTTAACACACTAATTTCATTGTCTCTAAACATTAAGTCTCTCTTAAGTATAATCATATCATCAACAAACTTAGACTCATTACCTTTATAATGAACAATTTGTTCTTCTAACACAGCTAAAGCCCTTTTATGATTTGCTAAATTAAAACTGGTTTGGGTTAGCTCTATTCTTTGTTCTTCATATCTTTTCTTAAGAGTTTCTAGATCTTTTAATGCATCACAAGATTTAGAACACTTAGAAACTTGTACCTCAGAATCTGAAAATGCCATGAGAGCCATCTCTATAGATGCTTCTGCTTCCTCCTCTGCAATGTAGCTCCAGTCAAATCCTAAGCCATCAATGACAACCATAGCTTTTGATCTTGAGTCTGTAACTTCCACAACTCTGGTCTTGCTTCCAAAGCCTTTGTTCTTGCCATCTTGACATTTTGCACTCTCTTGAATAATGACCCTTCTTATGGCAATTATAGCACTCAACTTTTGACTTGTCATATCCAGCAACATCATTGCTGTTAATGATTATCTTCTTGCCAGTCTTCTTCAAGAATCTCTTAGCCCTCATGCTAAGAAGAGAGAGCTGCCACTTGATGTCCATCTCTTCAAGATCATCTTCATCAATCTCTTGAAGGTCTCCATGAGTCAACATACTTCCATTGTGCTGAGTAGTCAGAAAAGCACAATAAGTATTCTCATCCAAAAGTCCATTAGTACTGCTTGAAGTACTAGCAGTACCAACTGCTCCAGCAACTTGAACTTCTTCCTCTGAACTTGAGGTACTGGGAGTTGATACAAAGGCCAAATTCCTTGAGTTTGTACTTGTTGCAGCAACCTTCTTCACATCTTGCTCAACTATTTTGAAGTTGCTATATAGATCCATTAAGCTCATGGAATCTATATCAGGCTTGTTCTTCCATACAACCACATGCATAGCCCATTCAGATGGTAGACTCCTCAGAAATTTGGAGTTGAGATCTTCCTGAGGTATCTCAATACCAAGAATAGCAAGCTGACTCACTAGTTTCTGTAACCTGTTGAACATATGATCTAGTGATTCATTGCTTGTAGCTGAGAAGTTCTCAAATTGTTGCTTGAGTAATGTCTTCTGAGTTTTCTTGGTGGCTTCATTCCCACCATATCTGGCAACAATAGCATTAAACTATGTCTTGGCACACTTGAACTTACTGAAGTTCAATAATTGATCATTAGGAATTGTCATAAGCAGCATGCTTCTTGCCTTAACATCATTCTTGTGCTGGGCGTTATAGGCTTTGTCTGCACTTTTGTTTTAGTCCTACCTTCAACTACAATTGTAGTGGTTGTAGGCTTGAATGTGTTTCCATCTTCTATGATCTCCCAGAGTGCATAGTCTTGCACCTGGAAGAATTACTCTATTCTCAGCCTCCACATATCGAATTCATTAGGCTTGAGAATTGGCAATTTTGCAGCAACATTGGTTTGAGTTGTTGTCTCCATGTTCATCTTCCTTATAGATAAAGTTTGTCTTGGATCTTCTTGTAACACCTAAAATCAGAAAAGCATGTAAAATGACCAAATTGCCTCTAAAAGATTGAAAATTTATTTAAAGGCTTATAAAGTATCATAAAAATCCCAAACTTCTGGCAATGCACAAGTTATGATCCCAAATAATTTTAAGAACTTCATTTAACATTTATACAAGTTGTGAAATTACCAAAATACCCCCATTTGAACCGCATAGTAATTAAATGTATTAATATGTATTTTAAAAGTATAGAAAATCATGTAAATATGGCAAATTTGAAATCAAATCAATCCCATTATTTTTCCAGCTATAATTGCCGAAATTTTTGGCCCAAGATCTCTCCTATGACTCGGCTCTCATCATTTTAAATCAATCTCATAGTTTTCTTTTTCAAAACCCTAATTGCCGACTAGTAAATAAAACACAAACAATTCTCTAAAGCCTCCATTCGACATCCATAAATCCCTACACCATTTTTCTGTGATCAATCATCATCCAAAGAAGCCAGTAAAAATACCATTTGAATTGTTTGAAGCTTGGATCTCTCTTGGTGAATTCTTTCTTTATCGCTAGAACAAGATAAGGTATGAATCGAAATAAATCTTGCGACCTTCTAAAAATTCGTTTCTCAATTTTCTCATGTTCCTCATATCATGTGTAACCTAGGAAAAATATTGTTGGAGCTGTTCTTGGTCGTTTTCTAATTTTTGAGGAAACAATCCCTTTCGAAGCATAGAAACAAGGTAATTCATTATTAATTCCCACGACCTCTATAAAATTCGTTGGCTATTTTTCACATGATCCTTATGTCGAATATGCTCTGGGAAAAATGATTTCAAGGTCTGAAGGTCGTTCATGAGGTCGTGGTGATTATTGATTCGTTTTGTTCATACGCGTATCAAATATTTCGTCCAACCCATTCTATACGTTCGATCTTTGGTTTGGTAATTTTCTCAGGTCCCTAACATCATATGAACACCAAATAAAATGTATAAGTCGATCCATGCATTCTTTATTCAATATTTGTGAATTAAATCTTTAAAACATGCATAAACCCTAAATAATTCAATTCGGAATTTTGAGGCTTCATATTTATTTTATTTGGACTGTATACAATCATATTAGACCTGGAAAAATGATACTTCGAATTTTTGAGGCCTAGAACAATTATCTTGGAATTATGGTTATAATCGGCTAAATAAGAAAAATGGAAAGAAATAGAATTCGATCTGATTTTGAGGAGCTAAGGCTTGTTCTTGTGTTTATAAATAGTGTTTAATGATATGGTAATGATTAAAAATGGTTTGGAAAGATTAGGGTTTAGTTTCATGATTTTGAAATGGTTAACGTGTGGTTTTATAAAGTTTAGGGTAGGTTTTGTAATTTTTAAAACTCTTGGGTTATTTTTAGAACTTAACTTGGAAGGTGTACTTGCTGTATAAAATATAAGATGAGGGTGCTATTTGTCATTTTTGTATTCTAAAGGATTAAAATGTAATTATGTTTTATTTATAAGTCGAATGGAAATTTAATTAATTAGAGGGACTAAACTTGTAATTTCTAGGAACTTGGTACTGTTTTGAGTAAATAAATATATTCAGGGGGTTATGTGTCATTTTGATAATTTAATGGCTTGATATGTAATTATTGATAATTAAAGGTTTAAATTGTAAGTTAAGGACTAAACATGTAACTTGGATAACTAGGGGGACTAAATGTGTAAATTATGAATACTTGAGGATACATTCATATAATATGATAAAATAAGTGATCATTGTGTAAAATGGATAAATTGAGGGCCTAATGTGTAACTATGAATATTTAAAGGATAAAAGTGTAACTTTTGTAATAAAAGGGTATAAAGTGTAATTTGTGAATTCTTAAGGACCAAATATGTAAATATGATAAGAGATACCTAATTCCAGAAATAATGATTTAACTAAGTATGTTAATCCAACTTTCTAAAGATGGAAACTTACTAAATATGGAAACCGGCTTAAAATGGAAAGCTACTTAAAATGGAAAGATTGTAATTCTCTTCTATCCCTTTAGGTGTGAAGAAGGAGAGACTTTGAGCTATTCCCTATTTCTGTGCTTTGTTCTGTTTGTGCTTTCGTCATAAGGTACAGATATTCTGACCTTTCTTTTAAGGTTTCTCATGACCTCTTTAGTATTCTGATCCGTTAGTTTCTGATTTGATTGCTATGATTTCCCTTTTTCTTGAAACTTCCCTGTTGATTCCATTTGATATGATGTCTGATATGAAGCTATGCTATGAAAACCTTTTCTACTTATATCTTGGAAATGTTTTGAGAAAAACTATTTTAAAAGAGGTTTATAAAAGAGGCAAAACCATTTTTATATAAATATTACTAGCTTTTATTGAAACTATTTTTGGAAGACTAAGTTTTACGAAAAACCTTTTTGAAAGAATATTTTTATGAGAACTACTTTAAAGGATCGTTGTATGAAAATCATGAATAAAGGATTGTTTAAAATGGACTTTTGATGGAAAGTTTTGAAATGAACTTTTGATATGAACCTTGACTTGATTATTCAATATGAACCTTGATCTGATTTCACTCTGATTTGGACCTTTGGTATTTCATCTGATATATCTGTTATGAACCATCAGTTATGGACCATCTGATTTGACCTTTGATATATGACCCTCTGATTATGATATGATATCTGACTCTTAGTTTGATACCCGAGCCATTTCACTAGGCATGGGGGTTCCATGTCCGTGTCATTGATGCACCAATGGCATGACTCTAGGGCGGTAGAGTGATGTTCCGCCACGTCCCCATTCTGATTATGATATGCGCATTAATTTGATTATGGTTTATATATGTTTCTGGGGGGCGTATGGATGCATCCTAGATCTGTTCTGTTTAGTGGATTTAACATGATTTGATATGATTTGTCTGGTGACTGGTGCTTGTGTGCAATACACGCCTTTCACATATATCTGGGAGCTAGCTACTCCATTTGAAGAATGAGGACACCCCTCATATTATCTGATTATCTGAGAGGTCTCCCCTCTATATGATTATGAAGATTTATGGCTACACTGTTATGATATGATATGATCTGTTTCTGGGCTCGTGGTGGATGACTATCCTAAACCTTTACTCTTGTACCTTATTTAGATCTCATTCATTATGCTACATCTGATTATTTCCGTTTACTTTCGTTTCCGTTTATTATATATCTGTTCACTGGGCTTTGTAAGCTCAGCCGCACGTTTTCTTTTCGTGTGCGGCAGGTTTTTAGATGGAAGATGGGTATGAGTGAAGAGACTTTTGGACCTAGAAGGCTTGACAGTTATTTTGGCCTAGAGATGATTAGAAGTTATTTTATTTGTATCCGTTTTTGTAACCTTGTAATTTCAGTATTTCCTTTGTAAACCGTGAGAATCTTTGTATTACTTTGAATGTATGCTTTGTTATATCTGATATGAAACCATTTGCGTGACATCTTTACCCTTGTCGGGTTGGGGTGTTACAATTATGGTATCAGAGACGACAGGCTGCGATTCGTAATACATTTACCCTTGGCCTGTGTAAGTTAGGACCACTAAGTTTTCCCTGTAGGCGCTCGTAGGACAACCTTTGAGAAATTGATTTAGGATCTCCCTATAGGAACCTAAGTGAGGAATGGGTAGACTAAGACATCTGTGTGAGTATCTTTGCTTCCGCATCACTCTGATTCGTGCCTCTGCTCTCAGTTAGGCATTATATGAATTTTGTTATGTTATCTCTGTAAGGGTCTGTTAACTGAGCATGATGATGCTAATAACGGATATTCTGTACATCTCACTTTTGACAATTATACGATGTTCGTATTTCCGATAATACACGCCCTACTTACTGCTTATGCTAAGAAGCTGAACAAATTCCCACCCTTTGAACTGTTTGTTTATCCATCTCAACGCTTTCATTGAAAAACGTGCTGAACTTCGATATATGAACTCCCCGTCTGATTCGATGACTGTATTCGTGCTATGAATCTTTTGATCTTGACATGTCTCATTGTATGGTCTTTTAGTTATGGACTGGATGACTAATTGAAAAGTTGCCATGGACTATCTAATCTGGAATGTGATCTTAACAATCTATCTCACCCTATTTCGTTATGATGAATCTCTACACCTGAATCTGCTAAAATTCTGCCGTTATGGAAGTACCAACCCTGAACTCATATGATTATCAAGTTTCCTGTCAACCATTACTATCTACCCTTGGAAAGTTCTGTCATCGTAAGTAATTCGTTGTGCAAAGATTTTCCGGTATTTAAGATGTAATATGATTTTGTTCACCTCGGCGATTCTCTTGTATGCTCTTGCTGGTTTATGAAGAAGAAAGGAAGAAGGATGTGTCGACGTATCGACTATTGTAAACCGAACCGTACCGCTATCAGTAATCATTATCCATTCCCAAGTACCAATAATTGAGTTGGTCTTTCTTTTGAAACTTCGTATCTGATTTCATCATTTTAGATTTGAAGGGCTGAAGCAGCAACCACAAGAACTTCTAAGAAGGGGGTTAATTAACCGAGAATAACCTCTGTGAAGTAGTCCAGTGTTATTTTGAAGAAGGAGGAAGGCGACATGAAGTGTATATGAAAGTTTTCCCTGAACGATTTCCGAGATTATTCTTGCTCTCATTATAACCTCATGAGTTTGAATCATGCCAATGGTATTGGCTAGAACGATCATGTCTTTGCGTATTTTGGACAAATTGTCATAGTATGGCATTATGTTGTGTTCAAGAACGGAAGAAGAACATAGGGATTATTGATGAGGCGACCACTTGTTCTGGAAGAGAAATTTGTTTGACATTCAGAATCATTGTAGACGGCACCACCCTGTACGTTGTGAAGACGGAATCTTCCACAAGAAGAACCGAGATCGAAGACAGTTATCGGAGTGAAGAACTTGGTGGGAGAATAGTAGAAGACGGTGGCGACAAGAATTTCGATGGATGAAACACATGAGAATAAGAGACGAACCATTCAACACATGACCTGGAGTCGACGACGGAGGTGTTTACTTTAAAACCTGGAGCTGGGTTAGAAGACCTGTCAAAGACACGCAGTCTATTCATTTTAGTTGTACTAAGATGAATTGAGAGCAGAAGCAGACTTGCGAATGGAGGGATGCACAATGATCGTGATAAAGACTGCCATTACGACAGCACCATATCAAGAAGAGTTGCTGAAGGCTGGAGGAATCAGACTCAAGTTTGTAATTCCTGTTCGCCGTGGGATAAGATAGACAAGCATCAAACTACTCCAACGTGGAAGAACTTAAAATTTTGTATAAGAATGGACGAAATCGGTGGAGAATGAAGCTGTCGACGACGTATTCATTTCCTCCCAACCTACTTAAATTCCGTTACTTGATAATGAGGTCCTTCGAATGATTTGGTTCTCTGTTAGTCATTCCGTTCTATGTTCATTCTGCGTTTATCGAATAACGAGTCATATAGAATTTCGACGATCTATGGAAGGAATTTTGATATTTATGAATAGTCGGATGTTGAAGTAACCACTTATTTGGCGGAATTTATTTCGATAAGTTATGAAGTATTGACGCTATTAATGACGTACCTGAATTCTGAGGGACATTTTCGGATTTCCGTTACTCTTTGAGTAATTTCGTATTCTTAGCTATGATGTTTGAAATTGGTGACCCTGAGACTGTAGGTGGACTAGGTGGATTTAGATAAGTTGTGTTTGTTCACGACTTGAGATAAAGTATGACCATCATAGGGGCATATTTATATGACGCTAGTATTATGACGCCTGATCAACGTGATAATACTTACATCATATAACGTGCACTTGTTGTAGGCATAGGATATTTCGAGAAGTGCCTTAGAACCCTAGAAGTTCTTATATCTGAATGAGATTATCCGCGTTTAGTAAGACTTTGGATTCATTCTACCTATCCAGTTGATTGCTGTCCTTGATATGCGACTTGATACGTTTGAATGCTCGACGAGCGTTTTGCTGATTTCTGCACTTCCGATAATGATCTTAGATTCTATTATAGGGCCTTCTGCCATCTGATGATGTCTAACGATATGCTTCCTGTCTGTATGGATTCAATCTATTCTGCTATGTATACGTTCCGCATTCATTAAATCTGTTCATTTTGATCTGCTATGAGTTAAGATATGAGGTTTTGGATTCTGAGAAAACAAGACCTGTTTGTTTATGAGAACACCTTTGGGAGGCTCTTTTGAGCCGAGACTATTTGAAAAGCTGAAGAGTTACGTTTGCACCACCTCATGGTTGCTACGATTCGATGTATTCTCATTTATTTCGCCTAATCAATTCGATGTTAACCCTACGTATTGGTTGTACCTTTTCCTAGAGAATTCGATTACCAGTCGTACATTGATACGTTATCATTTGGATTCAAACTCAGCATAATGTGTCTCTGTTTTGTTTCGATCCTTTCCATCTCTGATTTCTTGCAAATTTTGAGGACGAAATTTTTCTGTTAGAGGGGAAGAAGTTGTAACACCTAAAATCTGAAAAGCATGTAAAATGACCAAATTGCCCCTACAAGATTGAAAATTTATTTAAAGGCTTATAAAGTATCATAAAAATCCCAAACTTCTGGCAATGCACAAGTTATGATCCCAAATAATTTTAAGAACTTCATTTAACATTTATACAAGTTGTGAAATTACCAAAATACCCCCATTTGAACCGCATAGTAATTAAATGTATTAATATGTATTTTAAAAGTATAGAAAATCATGTAAATATGGCAAATTTGAAATCAAATCAATCCCATTATTTTTCCAGCTATAATTGCCAAAATTTGTGGCCCAAGATCTCTCCTATGACTCGGCTCTCATCATTTTAAATCAATCTCATAGTTTTCTTTTTCAAAACCCTAATTGCCGACTAGTAAATAAAACACAAACAATTCTCTAAAGCCTCCATTCGACATCCATAAATCCCTACACCATTTTTCTGTGATCAATCATCATCCAAAGAAGCCAGGAAAAATACCATTCGAATTGTTTGAAGCTTGGATCGCTCTTGGTGAATTCTTTCTTTATCGCTAGAACAAGATAAGGTATGAATCGAAATAAATCTTGCGACCTTCTAAAAATTCGTTTCTCAATTTTCTCATGTTCCTCATATCATGTGTAACCTAGGAAAAATATTGTTGGAGCTGTTCTTGGTCGTTTTCTAATTTTTGAGGAAACAATCCCTTTTGAAGCATAGAAACAAGGTAATTCGTTATTAATTCCCACGACCTCTATAAAATTCGTTGGCTATTTTTCACATGATCCTTATGTCGAATATGCTCTGGGAAAAATGATTTCAAGGTCTGAAGGTCGTTCATGAGGTCGTGGTGATTATTGATTCGTTTTGTTCATACGCGTATCAAATATTTCGTCCAACCCATTCTATACGTTCGATCTTTGGTTTGGTAATTTTCTCAGGTCCCTAACATCATATGAACACCAAATAAAATGTATAAGTCAATCCATGCATTCTTTATTCAATATTTGTGAATTAAATCTTTAAAACATGCATAAACCCTAAATAATTCAATTCGGAATTTTGAGGCTTCATATTTATTTTATTTGGACTGTATACAATCATATTAGACCTAGAAAAATGATACTTCGAATTTTTGAGGCCTAGAACAATTATCTTGGAATTATGGTTATAATCGGCTAAATAAGAAAAATGGAAAGAAATAGAATTCGATCTGATTTTGAGGAGCTAAGGCTTGTTCTTGTGTTTATAAATAGTGTTTAATGATATAGTAATGATTAAAAATGGTTTGGAAAGATTAGGGTTTAGTTTCATGATTTTGAAATGGTTAACGTGTGGTTTTATAAAGTTTAGGGTAGGTTTTGTAATTTTTAAAACTCTTGGGTTATTTTTAGAACTTAACTTGGAAGGTGTACTTGCTGTATAAAATATAAGATGAGGGTGCTATTTGTCATTTTTGTATTCTAAAGGATTAAAATGTAATTATGTTTTATTTATAAGTCGAATGGAAATTTAATTAATTAGAGGGACTAAACTTGTAATTTCTAGGAACTTGGTACTGTTTTGAGTAAATAAATATATTCAGGGGGTTATGTGTCATTTTGATAATTTAATGGCTTGATATGTAATTATTGATAATTAAAGGTTTAAATTGTAAGTTAAGGACTAAACATGTAACTTGGATAACTAGGGGGACTAAATGTGTAAATTATGAATACTTGAGGATACAATCATATAATATGATAAAATAAGTGATCATTGTGTAAAATGGATAAATTGAGGGCCTAATGTGTAACTATGAATATTTGAAGGATAAAAGTGTAACTTTTGTAATAAAAGGGTATAAAGTGTAATTTGTGAATTCTTAAGGACCAAATATGTAAATATGATAAGAGATACCTAATTCCAGAAATAATGATTTAACTAAGTATGTTAATCCAACTTTCTAAAGATGGAAACTTACTAAATATGGAAACCGGCTTAAAATGGAAAGCTACTTAAAATGGAAAGATTGTAATTCTCTTCTATCCCTTTAGGTGTGAAGAAGGAGAGACTTTGAGCTATTCCCTATTTCTGTGCTTTGTTCTGTTTGTGCTTTCGTCATAAGGTACAGATATTCTGACCTTTCTTTTAAGGTTTCTCATGACCTCTTTAGTATTCTGATCCGTTAGTTTCTGATTCGATTGCTATGATTTCCCTTTTTCTTGAAACTTCCCTGTTGATTCCATTTGATATGATGTCTGATATGAAGCTATGCTATGAAAACCTTTTCTACTTATATCTTGGAAATGTTTTGAGAAAAACTATTTTAAAAGAGGTTTATAAAAGAGGCAAAACCATTTTTATATAAATATTACTAGCTTTTATGGAAACTATTTTTGGAAGACTAAGTTTTACGAAAAACCTTTTTGAAAGAATATTTTTATGAGAACTACTTTAAAGGATCGTTGTATGAAAATCATGAATAAAGGATTGTTTAAAATGGACTTTTGATGGAAAGTTTTGAAATGAACTTTTGATATGAACCTTGACTTGATTATTCAATATGAACCTTGATCTGATTTCACTCTGATTTGGACCTTTGGTATTTCATCTGATATATCTGTTATGAACCATCAGTTATGGACCATCTGATTTGACCTTTGATATATGACCCTCTGATTATGATATGATATCTGACTCTTAGTTTGATACCCGAGCCATTTCACTAGGCATGGGGGTTCCATGTCCGTGTCATTGATGCACCAATGGCATGACTCTAGGGCGGTAGAGTGATGTTCCGCCACGTCCCCATTCTGATTATGATATGCGCATTAATTTGATTATGGTTTATATATGTTTCTGGGGGGCGTATGGATGCATCCTAGATCTGTTCTGTTTAGTGGATTTAACATGATTTGATATGATTTGTCTGGTGACTGGTGCTTGTATGCAATACACGCCTTTCACATATATCTGGGAGCTAGCTACTCCATTTGAAGAATGAGGACACCCCTCATATTATCTGATTATCTGAGAGGTCTCCCCTCTATATGATTATGAAGATTTATGGTTACACTGTTATGATATGATATGATCTGTTTCTGGGCTCGTGGTGGATGACTATCCTAAACCTTTACTCTTGTACCTTATTTAGATCTCATTCATTATGCTACATCTGATTATTTCTGTTTACTTTCGTTTCCGTTTATTATATTTCTGTTCACTGGGCTTTGTAAGCTCAGCCGTACATTTTTTTTTCGTGTGCGGCAGGTTTTTAGATGGAAGATGGGTATGAGTGAAGAGACTTTTGGACCTAGAAGGCTTGACAGTTATTTTGGCCTAGAGATGATTAGAAGTTATTTTATTTATATCCGTTTTTGTAACCTTGTAATTTCAGTATTTCCTTTGTAAACCGTGAGAATCTTTGTATTACTTTGAATGTATGCTTTGTTATATCTGATATGAAACCATTTGCGTGACATCTTTACCCTTGTCGGGTTGGGGTGTTACACTTCTAATTCAAAGTACCAGAACCTGTCTCTGATACCACTTGACCGGATCTAAACACACTCCTTGTGTTAGATAGATATTTTGAGTAATATTAACTAGGACGTGGAATTTACTAGCTAACACTTAGAAGATTTGTTTGTATGAATGGAACAGTGTTTGAGTTTGTGTATATGAACAATAAAGACAATTAAGTATAACCAAAACGATTCAATATTATTATCTCAATAATACAAGTGATCTTCTATCACTAGGGTTTACTACCTTGAATCTCTATGAATGAGTCATTTATCTCTGTATCTAAACCTTAACCTAGGCAATCCTTTTATACACCAAGGATTTCTGTACAAGATAACTATAATCTATATTAATAAGGATATCTACAAAATCCTTTCTATAATTATCTATTACACGTTTACAAAAACATAGGCAGTACTAATCTTCTAATGTGAGCAGTACTAACTGACTTAGTACTGTCAGTGTTGTCTTCAGTAATTCTTTATTAGTACTAACTTATAACCACCAGTACTAACTGTTAGGTTTAATTCCTAACAGAAAACTTTTATGAAAACAACATTTAAATGATTTTCATAATTACATAATCTGGTTGTACTATATCCTTAAGGATTTCTCATGACTCATTGTTTCCTAATATTTGTTATGATTTGGTCCGTATCTGTTAGTTATTCGTTTGATTATTCATTTCATGCTATATTATATTTATATAGCTATTATCTGAGTTGGATAATTTATAATTATCCCTTATCATTATATTGCATGTACTATGCCTATTATGTTGCCCATATTTGTAGCCAGTCATGGGGAGTCCATGGCCGTGCCATTGATGCACAAATGGTATTGACACTATCTGTAGAGGTGGGTTTTAGTCCACAGCATTCCCACTTATGCTATATAGCAACCATGGCTGCCATACTTATTATTATTATATTAACGTACGTATGCACAGTCTTGAACTTGTATATGTATATCTGTTTTGCAGAGAGCGTATGAATGCATCCTAGGTACTTAGTTCAGTTATGATATATTGGTGAATGGACTTGAGTGTGTGCAATACACCCCATTTCACATTAGGTACATCGGAGATCATGACTCTTATGTACAGTTTGCTATATGTTTGTTGGGAATTTTCCTTTGTTTATGATTGATATCCATTTTATATTCATCAGATTATGCTTTGATTCCATTTTCATATGTTCCATATTCTATTTGACATCTTGTTCAACAGGTTCTCTTGGATTTATTCGCTTATTCATTCGTTTATGCTTATTACCTTTCATTTTTTCTTATATCTGTTCACTGAGCGTTAGCTCAACCGCATTTTCTTTTCTCTGCGGCAGGTTATAAGCGGGATGTCGGGCTTGAGTGTTGAAAGTAGGAGCTAGAGACCTACCTTGCTTAGTTTCCCATTATTGAATTCATGCTTTAGATTATGTATTTCATTTTTAGACTATGGTTGGAGTATATTTCTTTTGGAAGTCGTTGTAATGTTTGACTTAGTATTTGTTTAAATAAGAAGTCTTCCGCTCGTGTTATTATGTTCTGATTGACACCATAATGTTACACGTAGACCCTTCTCGGGTTGGGGTGTTACAATTATGGTATCAGAGCCTAGGCTTCGACCTGTAGTACTTTAAATTATGACCTGTGAAAGATTTGGACCTTAGGTTTGCACTATAGGAGCTTATGAAACAACCTTTGAGAAATTGCCTTAGGATTTCCACTCTAAAGAAACTTAAATTATGACCGGTGAGGATTGGGTAGACTATAAGACATTCGTTAGATATCTTGCTTCCGCATCACTCTGATTCGTGCCTTACTTTTAGTTAAGCCCTTTTAAGATCACTTTTTCTGGAGATTAGAAACTTATCATTTTGCACAACCTAAGATTTGTGACTGAGTAAGTTTAGAATGCGTTGAGAATTCTGTAGTAATGCCTGACTCTATATACACCTTATTTTCTGATTTCTGAGAATTCTTGTGACCATGATGTGTTTGACACATTCTGTGACTTCTCTTGCTTTCGCTAAGCATATTTAAGTCTCCCTACACTATTAGATTCATCTTAACCATTCCTATTCATATGAGAAATCTTGTGGTGATTAACCACGAGTATAGGAATGTTTCCCTCACTTCTGAATGATAAGATCCACTCTGCTGATCTGTCTTTCTCTTGAGTATTAAATTCGATGTTATTCTGGTATGGATTAGTTGATTGAGCATCAAGATGCTAATTACTGACATACGGTACATCATTGACGATTCGAACACCCTAAATTCTTTTTACCATGTGTTCCGACTAATTAAACCGTTGTTATTGTTACTACCCTAGAAACTCGTATGTTATTTTCGCGGTTGTAAAGGTTTCCTAGCACCTATTATTGTACACCATAGAATGGATCTCACCTTGAGAGCCATTTTGCAATCTGAATTTTCTCGAAGTAATCCCTGAACGAAATACCAAGATTTCTACCAGAGAGTGAAGTCTTATTGACCTGGTATTGAGAGAACTAAAGGAGCAACAAAAAGAATTTGGAAGTGGTTGTGTTCGTCTAAGCGTATCTATGTGGGGTGCTCCCGTTTTATTTCCGATGATGATGGACGGTAATGGGAGATTAGGGATTGATTTTCGGAAACTGAATCGTATTACTATTAGAAACCTTCATCCACTACCTCGAATCAACAACTTATCTAATCAACCTTTGGATGTAAAGTCTTCTCTATGACCGATTTAAGATCTAGTTATCATCAGTTGCATGTGAAGATTTCCCTAGATCTACCTTTCGTACTCGTCATGATCACTATAAGTTTAGTGAAGCCAATTGTATTGGCTAATGCTTCGACTGTTTTATGGACTTGATGAATCGTTTTTTTCGTGAGTACTTTGACAAATTTGTCATAGTATGACATCTTAGTACATTCAGAGACGAAGGAGAAACATGAGGATCATTTTCATATTATGTTGGAAACTTTGCGTCAGAAAAACCTTATAAATTCTGGAAGTGTGATATTGGTGGGGACAAGTGGCGCTCCTAGTTGATGGTATTATTAGGATCCTGCGAAGATTGAAGCTATCACCAAATGGCCAAGACCGACGACAGTTACAGAAATTAGAACCTTTTGACTTTTGTTGAAGAATTGGGGAAGATATTCACGACTGGCGTTACCGTTGACGAAGCTTATTGGAAGGGAAGAAAAGCTTAGTTGGGATGAGAACGGAGATTTGAAGGAGCTAAAATAGAAATTAGTTTCCATACTTACGGGTGGGTACCAATTTTGGGATACTTCAAGGAAAGAGAGTTGGTTTGTCCTTATGCAATACGGGAAGGTTACTAACTATGCATCAAGACAACTAAACCGTGTGAGGTGAATTATTCAATACATAACTGAGTTGGCAGCAAGGGTGGTTGTTATTAAGGTTTGGAGGCAATTCTTGTATGGCGGACTATGATCTTTGTTAGAAGACTTGAGGAAGCTATTTGACCGAGGCACACAGTTTCTACTTCTCTACTCACCTTAGTTGTACTAAGATAAATAAAGATCTAGAGCAAACATTTTGGTGGGAAGGTAGTTAGCAAGTTGGCAGAAGTCCTTCAGAAGAAGATTATTCGAGTACTTAGCATACCTGCAGTGATCGTGTCTGAGATTTGCGTTTTACTTCATATTTCTCGGAAGATTTACAGAAAGCATTGGGAATTAGACTTGGGTTAGGTACTTCTTTTCACCCTCAGATTATTGGACAGACGGAACAAACTATTCAGACTTGGGAAGATACTTTGAGACCATGCGCTCTTGAATGGACGGAATTGAGACTTGGATTTGTGTCAGGTTGAGTTGCTTTTAATGATAACTTTCGTAGGGTTGAAGATGTAGAACACCTTTTGGTTGGAATCAAGTTGGAGAACTGCTTATTGAAGGCCCGGAGGGATTTTAGTGACTAATAAAACAATTACCATTGTGGAAGAAAAGCCTTGAGATTTTAGACCGGATATTGTATGTTCCTAGGGTGTCTCCGTACAGAAGTGTTAGACATTCTGGCATAGGATGGAGAATTATTCAGCGATTCGTTAGTCCTTAGGTTCATCATTATCACTACGTATATTCTGCCATTCTCGTTAGGCATTTAGTACGTTCGATAATTCGATATGAACTTCGTTGATCCTTTGTACGTTTCTTTGATTCGTTCAAAACCTTAGATAGAAATGGAGAAAATTCCTACCATTTAGCATTTCCTTCATATCTGTCTCAGATTCATAACATGTTTTAGTTCATGTATCTCTTTTGAGATGCTACAGCTATCATCTGTTACATATATATTTCGTATCTATTGGATCAGATTCGTTATGATTTGTTTTACTGGAGAACCTGATGCTACACTAGTTTGTCTGGATCGGGTCATGAGAAAACTTTTCCGTTCGTTAAAACCCTTTGAAAAACTAGTCCAAGTGAGTTAATAATTTTCATTTCATTATCATGAATTGGTACGTTTCTGGTTGACCTATCTACTTCAATTTCAAGGACGAAATTTTCTTTTTAGAAGGGAAGAGTTGTAAAACCCTGAATTTTGTATTCCTAATTTTACGTCTAATTTTGAATTTTTCCCTAAGTTATGAATATGATTAATTATAAACCTAAATTATATGTTATGAAAATAAATACTGTGGAAAACTAGAAGGGGGGGGGGGTTTGAATTGTTTTACCGGTTTTTAATTTTTCTAAAAAACTTTTACTATTGAAAACTTTGATTCGAGTCTTATGTACAATCAATCAACACCAATATGAACACATCATTAAACTAACTAATTATAAATAATGAAAGTAAAGAGAAGAGATGGAAAGATCAAACCGGGACAAAAGGATTTATAGTGGTTCGGCTACGAAGCTCTTCTTCGTCCTACTCCACTCCCCGAGTACCACACTCGAGAGTTTCAAGCACTATGTCAACAACCTCCCTTTAGGCGGAGAAAACCGTACACGTCACTTATCCTATTTCTGACACTAAGCTAGAGGTCGAGTGCTAATCTTAGCTAGAACCAATCTACCACGATCTACCCGATCCTTTCTAGTTCACACACTCAACACAAGACTCAAGAGATCCCCAAGATCTCACAAGATCACAATGATCAATTCTCTCTCGACTCAACCTACTCTATCAACTCTTGATCAACACACTAGCCCAATGGCTACAAGAGATATTCAATATCTCTATAAGATCACAATGATCTTTCCTCACAAACTCTTTAAAGAAAAATGATCTTGATGTATGCTATGATACAATCAAGTGTGTAACAAATGTTACAAGTGCTTCTACCTACAACAATAACACTTTGTATCATCTTGGATATATTGTGTTCTTCTCTTGCACTTGAAGAGGAATGAAGATGATCACTTGGATGGATGATTGGATCACTCTTAAACAAAAGAAAACCTAACTAAATGATCAAGAAGAGAAGATGTGAAGAGAGTATTAAACTCAAAAAGTTTTGTGTGAAAAAGGATGCCCAAAAACTATGAAGTGGGCTGGTATTTGTAGGCAGAAAAAATCTGGCCGTTATAGGGACACGGTACCACTAAACCATACACGGCACCACTAAATTTAGTGGTACCGTGATACCGTGCCAGACAAAAATGCTCCTCTTTTTGTTTTTCTGGTGAAAACTTATTTGGGGAAGTTTGGAGCAGATTTTGGTGGGAAAAATAGTTGTTATGTATTTTGAACTTATTTTTCCATTAAAACATTTCTTAACTATTCAAAAATAATTTGTAAATATATTTTTGAAAGAAATGTTTTGTCACATTAAAATGTGAAGTCTTAAGCACAAATTCACTTCTATGATCATTTGTCAAGTTGTAAATTTGTTTGTGCATACCTAGAGTGATTTGCGTAGAAACGGGAACTTTCGATTTAAAACTTGTTTACGTTAATTTTAATGTAACGTGTTTTCACATTTTGTCATCCTCAAAACGTGAAGTTATCGAAAGATTTGAATAACGTTTTTAGAACATTATTTGCATCAACAATCTCCCCCTTTTTGATGATGACAAAACATAAACTCATTTTAAGTTAAAATTAGTTTTAACAAGTTTTTAATGAGTTTACTCCCATTTCTCCCCCTTTTTGTCGAAGCAAAAAGGTTGCTAAGGCAGCCCCTTGATGTATACTCCCCCTCGTTTGGAGGATACCAAGGAATCGAGCAATGATTTATGCTAAAGGTTAGATAACAAATATACAAGATCTAATATGTAGCACTTATGACAAATATCCAACCACAAATAAATGACTAAGTAGCCAAGCCCCCAAAAATAAAACAATCCATATAAAAGAAAACATTCATAAAAATAAAAAAAAAAACAAGTGTCATACATAGGTATGACTACATGAGAAGCATAAAAAGAGACAATAAGGAGCATAAATCCTTAATTATTAAAGGCAAGCTTCATTTCCAAGAGGGTCCTAAGATTTATTGTTGAAAACTAAACATGAACAAGTTTAGTTTTGTGGGCAAGGAGGTGGTGGAGATGGTGACATGATTGGGGGTGGTGGTGGTGTCAAGAGATGCTCCACATAGGAGAACATAAAATGAATCTCATCTCTCAAGGAGAAGATGAGGTTGAGGTTGTGGAGGCAACATAGGCAATTAGCACTATGTAGATCAAAGGGATGGGGTTGGATTGGTTGTCCCATGATTGGGGAACGAGGTGGTGGTGAGTTTGTTGGTGATGGGGTTGGCATGGCATAATCCAATGGAGTGATGGGTGAGAGTGTATAGTCCATGGATGATGGCATAGTGTTGAGAGAAGGAGATGATGAAGATGTTGTATACGTAGAGGATGTTTTGGAAGGTGCATTAGGTGGAGATGGTGAGTTGGGAGTGGCTTGGGAAGTTAGTGTGGTTACTTCATCGTCTTTTGTAAGATCCACAAAGAGAGGCTTTGAGGGTGGTCTTATGGTTATCCTAGGTTTCTTTAAGATGTGGGTGGTAGATTCTTGTGTAGATGACATGGTGTTTGGGTGGTGTGAGGTTGAAGATGAAGTGCAAGATAAGCTTGCAATGGTGAAGCCTTTTTGTAACACCCCCAAAATTATAACAGCGGAAGATAGATCACTAGGGTATTACTTCCTAGCACAAAGTACAAGTCATGGAAAACGACCCTTGAAAAGAGACGTTTTAAAAGTGTTTCACATTTGATACATTAAATTCTCAGAGTTTGCAAAGGTCCCAACAGTTTTCATGGAACACAATGTTTTCAAAAGATTGCAAATATTTTAAACATAACATAAATCTTTAAAATATAGTCTCTTCAAATGTGAAAATATGCCGAGTCCTCAAAATATATCCGTGCGACTCCATCCAAGACCTTCAGGCCTTTAAACCTGAGATAAAACATGCTAAAACGTCAACACAAAGGTTGAGTGAATCCATAGAGTTTTAGTAATAAGCAGTTGATCATAATATAATTCAGTTCATAAAAATGACTAAGCAACAAATGCATAGTCTAGTAAGGTAATTATTGCACTAAGCTCATGACATCGACGCCTTAAGTAATATGTATGTAAGTTTGCCCCAGTGGGTGCCTTGCCAAGCACCTAGAGACCTCAAATATAGTGCATATGGTTGCCCATGCAAGGGCAGCGGTCCATAATGGGGAGTTCAATCCCAAATAGATCTATTCACAATATTCGCGCTCACTCGCAAGTGATTAACGATTCAGGATACGGGTACTTCATGGCAATAGTAGTACTTAGTGTCAATAATACATTCAGTTTAGAATACAGTTTTCAAGCAGTTGTGATCATAATAAAAGTAAATAGCATGTATCTCCCCCACAGGGTTTGTAAATAGTTAAACAAGTAAAAGGTGGGGCTATGAACTCACCAATAATGAAGTAGCAACGGAAATCGGAGAAGTGTGCACGTCGAGAAAACCGCAAGATCACAAGTGACCTAAATAAAATATAACACGACTTAGGCTCGGGGATTAAAGTATAATACTTTATTTTTATGACTTAACTCAGTACTTGAACTCAAAATATCATATGGTCATTTATTTAAAAGTCTTATAGCAAGACATGGGTCGAAAGACGTTTAATAAAGTTTATATGGTTTAAAAATGCAATGCTGATGGAAATTTTATAAAATTGCCGCACCAATTGGGTCGCCATTTCTAAACCGTGAAGGCTAAAATTATGAAATTTATATAATTAGAAAGGTATGACTCTGTAAAATATGAAAATCAAGGCCTCACATTACTGAGAACTTCAGAACATGGGTAAAATTACAAATTTACCCCTGTGTCTCTAGATAGTTATACTCAGCATCCAAATGGGTTTAGGAAAAAGATTGTATCTTCTTATCTACAGGTCTAATGGACACATGGCTTGTGGGAAAAGTTTTCTACAGGTCTTGGCTACGACTTTCATGTTTACACCAACCTAATGTTCTTTACAACATTTTAGAGTAATTAGCCTTTCAAATCTGACATGCATTCCTGGACCAGTTTTAGTGTGGATTTTCTCTAAAAATCTCCAGGACGAATTAAGAGGTAAGGTTTTCGGGGAAATGATCCTAAGACCTGAGGCTAACTCCCAATATTTTTATTTTTGCTTAAAACTTTCTGAGGACAAAATGGTGAAGTCGTTTTGTTGGATGAAATCTGGGACAGATTTGGGCCAATGACAATGATCTACTTTAAGCCTAATAAATGGGTTTTTGAACCAATGCATGCCTATATTCCATCATCACTACCATTTAGTTGGTTAAAGACTCAAAAAGTCCAGGAGTATCAAGATTATTTTGAAGATCATATTCAGTTTTTATATGCAAATCTTAAAGAAAATCAATAAAAATTAATCAAAACCCCTTTAAATCAAAACAACTCTTGCATCTACTAACCAAATCAAACCTAACCACTTATCTAAATCTTATATTCTTATGAAATCTTTAATCAATCTTCCAAAATAACACATGCAAGAGTTTATTAGCTTAGATCTAGAAAAACATCTAACAATCATAGAGATGAGATTAAAAAAAAGATCCAAGGGACTTACCAAGATTGAGAAACCAACAAGAACACTTAATCTTTTATTGGTGATGAACAAGATCAAGTAAAAATTAAAGATCAAGGGTGTTGGGAGCTGATGTTGGTCGTTCATAGGGAGAGGAGGAGCAAAAGTTGGGTGGTTAGCTAGATTTGCATGTATGGAGAAAAGGAATGGGATTTCTTGATATCTAAAAAGAAGTTAATGAGTGTGTAAGTAGATAAAGGGGAGGGGGCCGGTTTTTAGGGAGTTCCAAGGTGTATTTATTTTATTATTGAGTAACAATACATTATATACATGATTTGCACAAGTATCCTAAGTCACGGAGTGAGTTTGAAGGCCAACAGGGCTAAACCGGTAACGTTTTATGCATAGTTTGTGAAAATAAATGTCATGAGGATACTATTTTCATAAGAATGTCAAATTTAACTTAAAATGACCTAATTTGATGTTTCATAAATTTCTCGAGCCTTTCGGAGTGTTATAACGTCTTTAAAGCTTAAACCGCGAGCCGAAAACGCGTAAAACGTAAAATGTGCAAACTTCGCGTAGAAATGGAAAATTAAATTATTCCATATGAAAACAAGTATGTGGGGATACATAAATCATATTAATGGGTAGTCTAAGCATAGCTTGACTCAAATTACAAATTTCAGTGTACGTGTCACGACGTACGCAGGCAACTTTCCCGGCAAAAGCCAATTTACTTAAAATAGCATAATAAGCAAATAAAATTAGTAAAATAATGACTTGGAAATTTCTCGGTTGTTACACTTTTATAGGCAAGAGTTGGTGAATTTGAATTAAAGGTGATGGGAGTGTCCTATGGTGTAGGAACGGAATCTTGGGGTGTATGTGAGATTGCAAAATTTGCAGGTTTGAGGTTTGAGGTTCAGGGATCTAGTGGAAACAATGAAAATCCGTCAAACAAGGGCACGGTACCATTAAATACCACATGGTACCGTTAAATTTAATGGTTGCGTGGCCTATTTAAGGGTACCGTGACATTGTAGTCACGAATTTTCCTGTGCAGGCTAGTTCTGGGAAGCTAGAGGGATGTTTTCTAGGGGAACTATTTCCTGGAAATGATAGTGCCTCAAATCACTAAAGATTTATTTGCCTAATATGTCCCATATTAAGCTACTCCTAGCAAATAAAGATTATCTTTTAATTTGCCAAGATATTCATAAGCATGCAAACATGAGGGAAAAAATAAGCTATCATCCAAATATCACATAAAATATTCATGCAAGGTGATAGATTAAATGTCAAACATGCTAGATAACAAAGAGTATTAAACCCTAATATAATTTATCATAGATAAATCCTAATAGAGATGTTAATCCCCTCCTAACTACATATGACTTAAGCTTTCTCCCATTTTCATCACACTCTCGTCATGAGCATGCATCTCATTCTCATGATTTGAATCATCAAAGGGTGCATAGTGGGTGGAGGATTCGAAAATGAGAATGGATGAGACATATGTCTTATTTAGGGGTTTCATGACAGGATTGAAGAGTGAGTATTGAGGGCCACGAAGGTAAGGGTAAGAGTTCATGAAGTGATGATAGAGACGGGTTAGAAACATCCCATAGGGTATCAATTTAGTTTTGTTACCCTTGAGATGTACAATTCGCTTAGCGAAGAAGTATGTGAGATTGTATGGTTGTTGGGTTAGGAGACAGTAGATCATATGAGCACAACACGCCGGAAGTTGCTCACGATTTCCTGTTTGACTTAGAACATTTTCTCGCAGGATGACTGCACAAGAAAGTAGTTCATGATGAACCTTATCCAAACAAATTTTTGTTGGATTTGAGTAAGAGGAGTACTTTTATGAGTACGTATGAGTTTGGTATGTTCGATTGGTGAGGGTATGAATGAACAATACGGACTATCCTCTTCACGATAGTTGAAGAGGGACTCAAGACACCAATCTTCAGTATAGACACATTGCCCATGATTGGGAAAATGGAGAATTTGAGCAAATTGTTCAAGAGTTAGGACGAATTTGAAATTTCGGACCCAAAACCAAAGTGACAAAGAATGATCCTCGTTACGTACGAGTTCAACTTTTTGAAAGAATTCCAACACAAAACGAGGACAAATGTGCTCGTTGAAGTGGAGTAAGTAATCGAATCCTATAGCCCTAAATGAAGTGTTGATATCCCTATGATAAACTAAGGATGGATCAATGACTCGACCTTCATGAAACCGACGGGTTTAAAGATTGACATAGGCGCGAATGTGGTTACTGGGTGTCGTGGGTTCACGAGAGATTTCGGGTGTATAGGAATCGGTTAGAAGATGATCAAAATCATATTCATGAGACATTTTTGTTTCCTATAAGAAAATTTTAGGAAAAATTAGAATTGAGAGTAGTTGTATGAAAGACACGTGCCTAGTGTATGCCTGTATGCAAACTATGTGGAGGTGCGGTAATCTCGACTCTAGAATTAAAAATAATGAGATTACCCAAACACTCCTAATTTTACTTTTGCACAAGCAAATATGTCGAAAAGTACATATTGATTATGTAATTCGATCAATATTTGTGAGATCATGTATGCATGAAAAAAAAAACATTTTTAGTTTGCATCAACAATGCACGAAAAATGTTTCATGATCCTAGTTTTGTGAAATTTTTCGAAAACAAAGGAATTGGGGTGTTTGGCGACTTTAATGTTTTGGCGCCAAAAGTTTTGAAAGATTTGAGTGTTGATGACTTCTAATTGCAAGTTTCCTAGACAAGATCCTAGTATTAATTTCATAAAAACTCAAAAATTGAAAAGCCCCAATTCAATTTTCATGTATGAACAAACCCTAGAGTCAAGATCAAAGAAAATTAGAGTAAAATGACTTACAATTTATGTTGAAAAAGTGGAAGTGATTGATAATCTTGAAAATCAATGTCTTGAATATGATCTTGAAGGGGTGTAGTTGAATTTTGGGTTGTGAGGTTTGGTTTGGACAGCAATTGCAGAAGTTGGGAAGGTTTGAATTGAGTAATGTGGGAAAAAGGGGACTGAAATACGGGATGTATCAGATACACGGTTCTACGGTACCGTTAAATTTAACGGTGCTGTGCCACTTTTAGTGGAGCCGTGATCTGCTGGGATGAAATTTTGTCTCATTTTGATTTTTGACAAATAAGTCTCTCTGTTTTAGTGAGACTTTTTGACACGAGAAAAGAATTTATACTTAATAAATTCTTTTGACGAGGAGAACCTAGACTAGACGAAAGGAGATGACTTCAAAGAGTCATGAGACGAGACACACAAGATGACTTCAATATTTCTCGTGAAATATTTAAATAGTCATGAGGGGGATACGCGGAATGACTTTAATAGTCATGAGATTTATGGATATGTTCCATCATTCCTAGACCTAGACGAAGATAGTTGAAGGATTCTCGTTTGTGAGGTTTTGTTAGTATGTCGGCGATATTTTCTTGAGAAGGAACTTTCTCAATAGAAATGTTTCCTTTCTGAACGTTATCGCGAAGGAAGTGGTGACGAATTTTGATGTGTTTAGTACGGGAGTGTTGAACGGGGTTTTTGCTCAAGTCAATAGCACATTTATTATCACACATAATGGGAACGTCATCTAGATGGATTTCATAGTCATTGAGGGCTTGTTTCATCCATAGTGCTTGTTGACATGCCTTTTCGGCACTTACATACTCGGCTTCGGTCGTGGAGATAGCAAGAGCCGTTTGTTTCTTGGAGAACCAAGAAGTTAGACAACAACCCAAGAAGGTAGAAACGCCACTCTTGCTTTTTTGATCCACATAATCTCCCGCATGATCAGAGTCAGCATAAACAATAGTTTCTACACCGGTCCCCTTGGGATAGAATAATCACAAGTGCATAGTGCCCTTAATGTATCGGAAGATACGCTTAACCGCTTCAAGGTGAGAGGTTTTGGGATCCTCTTGGAAGCGAGCACAAAGGCAGACACTAAACATGATGCCGGGTGTAACACCCCGACCCGACAAGGGCAAAGATATCACAATAATATGGTTTCACATCAGAACAAGCAATAATAAAACAGCGGAAGTCTTAACATTAAACCAAAAGATAATAAGCCACAAGACTTATATCAAGTTCAACAAGACAAAATGAAAGGAAATAAATAAAGTACTTAACAATTCGAGAGCCAATCAAGGCATAACAAGTCTAAAATTTAAATGGTAGAACTAAGATACTAAGGTCCATGCTTCACTCAAAGTTGCTCTCGTCCCAAAGCAAAACCCATCTTCCTAGCTTAAATACCTGCCGCAGGAAAAGAAAATGCGGTTGAGCTACGAGAGCTCAGTGAACAGATATATCGATAACAAGCAGTAATAAAGGTTTACGAAATGTAAGTGTAGTAAAGGTTATCAAGAGTAAAGGCATAGGAAACAAATAAGGAATGATGTACAAGTGAAAAAGGTAAGGTAAACAGAAAGATAAACAGATACAGTAATCCTCTACGAGCCCAGAACATATCATATCAAGTCAAGTAAACAAGTATACATGTATACGGAGGGGTGACCTCGGTACGCCATGTATAATATGAGGGGATACCTCCAAGGGTGGAGTTGAAAGCTCCCAAGAGATGAATGACGTGTATCGCACACACCCATTAGCCATCTAATATAACAAGTAATATAATCAAACAAGTCAAGTCAAGTACAAATCTAGGATGCATCCATGCGCCCCTGTAGGCTGCCACAATGTCTTCATCTACGTGTACAAGTAAAATATCAAGTCATGGCAGGGACGGGATAGGTAATCACTTTCCTACCCAAAAGTCAAGTCATTGGTGCATCAATGACAAGGACATGAAACCCTCATGCCTAGTATGGCTCGTAGTCTCAACTGTGGGTCAAGGTCAAGGTCAAGTGTACAAGTCAAATTCAAGCTTCAAGTTCAAATTATATATCAATGGTTCAATTCAAGCTTTAGTTCAAGTAGGTCATATCCATATTTAAGTCAAGGTTCAATGGCAAGGTTCATATCAAGGTTCATGACAAAGGTTCAAGGTAAGTTTCAAGAAAAAGATTCAAGACAAAGGTTCACGAAACAAGGGGAAACATAGCAATGGCTTTGGGGAATCCTAAACGAATCATAATAAGAAATCAAGAGAAACGAAGGCACCTTATAAGAAGGGCAGAATATCTGTACCTTATTTAATAGCAAAAGCAGACAAAGAAAAGAAAAGTCACGAGATGATCACTCCCGCTTCACGGAACCTATACGAATTAAATATCAAATATTACATTAAGTTCAGTTGAATTTTAGTATGCTTTCCATTTTTATTAAATTCCGTACTTTAGAAATTTCCCGTTTTAGTAAGTTAGCAAAATTAGTCCTTTATTGTTAATGTTACTATTTAGTTAATTTAATTATTTAAAATGACATCTTATATGAGTTAGGACTTATTATGAATATGAAGTAGGTGTAGGGTTTTATTGTGTCTAAATGATAATGCATGAGGTAAATTATGAAATTTAGCAAAAATGTAGGCTACTTTACTTGCACTAGCTACTCTTTCCAATAAGTCAAATATCCCACTCTTACTCCCCATGTGATTTGATTCGAAACACAAAACAAATAAAATATAAACCCAACTTGTACTATGACCAGTGCACCATTCAAACATAGCTACTCTTCCTATTATATTATACTATTTTACAAAAGCAACTCCATCAACTCCTACTTTATATCATTCGAAGATAGCACAGAAAAGAAAAGACACCATGCATGAAATCTCAATTTAAAACAACCCACATGCTACTGTATATATAAGAACTAATCAACTCAACTTTCTTTTATCACCTTGATGTCGACACAAGACAACATGAACACACCCCATCTTGACTCAATATTAACTCCCATTCAAGCAACCCAAAACACTCTCGTCTGTTTACCCATTCGACCCTCATAACACGCAGAAAACCAGCCCCTTTATCACCCACAACACACCCACAAGACCATTTTCACGTGCATGGAACTTGACTCACATTACAGCCACACGACACCCTTTTTGGTTTTGCGATTTGAAACAAAAAAAGGACCAGTATGCTTACCCTTTTTTTTAGCCACCCTCGACACAGCCAACATTCATGAAGACACAGCCCTATCGACACCCTTTTTAACACCCTTGCGACCCTAAAGCTAAACCGCGACTCACCTTTTGTTTGTTTTGTTTATAACCGAGCACAACCAAACTCAAACATATTCTTTTTCTTTCTTTCTTTTAGTTCGATATATAAAGGTCACAAGTCGTTATCTTATGTGGAAAAAGTTGTGATATCATGCAAGTTTTATAGGTCGTACATGGTGGGCTTTATAGATCGAAATACATGGCAGTTTGGTGACTCTTTATGTTTGTTGTTCGACTACAGAAAAGACACAACAATAAGCATGCTATCTTCTTTTTTTTTAAACAGATTTGAGACCCTTCCATAGTGGTTATTCAACACAGTAAGGACACAAGGTGATATGCAAACCCCTTTTTTAGCTCGACACAAAACCAACACTGCACCCCCATGGCTGTTGTTGTTTAGCCTAGCTCGACCCAAACTAAACATGCATGTCACTCCTTTATTTTTAGTTCGAAAGATTTATAGGTCGAGGTATATGCAGCCTTTTATAGTCGTTATCTTGGTGAAAACTAGTCGTGATTTTATGTGTGTTATTAGTCGAGTACATACAAGGTTTTATTTAAACTCGATCCATATTAGATTCATGCAACTATTAAACGTAAACATGGCAGTTTTGAAGAGAGGAAAAAAAAAGAATGGGATACAATACCCTTTGTAGCGTGTACACGATGAGAAGCAGGAAAACCACAAGGTTGAACACCTTCCTTTGGCTTGGTTTAAGATCGATCAGCAAGGAAAAACAACAAAGAGCAGCAGCAGCAGTAGAATAGCAGACGCAAAGTTTGGAGTTTTAGGGTTTTTAAAGTGAGGCAAAAGAAAAAAAAATTCGGTATATATATAGGTTGGAAAACCGACTTTTGGGATTGTGCTATACATGGGTAGAACCTATTTTCTTGGGATAGTGATACCTTTTTGAATCATGTGTATCTTTAAAATCTAATGCATATCTTTACTTTCTTATTTTTTTTTTCTTTTAGTCAAAATTTGGTTTTGATAATGCACCTAAAAAAAAATTAATAGTCGACTATACATATTAAAATTTAGTAACATTGGCTTGTGACTTTTTATTTTATGCTAAGTTTTATTAGTTTGAATTATTAGGTAAATTAGGATTTAATTACTTTAGGTTTAGTACAAATAATATGTCTCTTATATAATTTATGTGTTCTTTAAAATTTAAAAAATTATAGGGGTATTTTGGCCATTTTTGATTACGTAAATTTTAGGATTTTACACCGGGCCTACTTGCCATGAGGTATAATAAACTTCCTATCATACCTCTATACTTGGTACTATCCACGGACTCGCCTTCTTCATCTTTCGTGAGTTTAATTTCCGTGGACATGGGAGTTTTCATGGGCTTAGACTCTTCTAAACAAAATTTCTTAAGCATCTCCTTACTATACTTAGATTGATTAAAGAAGATACCATCTTCCATTTGTTTAATTTGTAAACCAAGGAATAAATTTAATTCGCCCATCATGCTTATCTCAAACTCGTCACGCATGATCTTAGAGAAATCATCGCACAGTTCTGGACAAGTTGAGCCAAATATGATGTCGTCAACATATATTTGAACAATGATGAGATGTGAATTACGTTCCTTTGTGAAAAGTGTGTTGTCAACTACTCCCATGGTATATTCATGTTCAATCAAGAATTCCTTTAGTCTATCATACCAAGCTTTAGGAGCTTGTTTGAGACCATAGAGTGCTTTCTTGAGTTTATAAACATGATTCGGTTTCTCGAAATGAATGAATCCCGGAGGTTGTGCAACGTATACCTCCTCATTGATATAACCATTTAGGAATGCACTTTTCACATCCATTTGGTATAATTTAAAGTCTAAGGCACAAGCATAGGCAATGAGTATTCTAATAGACTCTAATCTAGCTACGGTTGCATAAGTTTCATTGTAATCTATTCCTTCTTGTTGGTTATAGCCTTATGCTACTAACCTTTCCTTATTCCTAGTTACGACGCCATTTTCGTCGATTTTATTCCAAAACACCCACTTAGTTCCTATGATGGTTTGATTCTTAGGTGGAGGAACTAAATCCCAAACTTGGTTTGCGGTGAATTGATTAAGCTCTTCTTGCATGGCAACTACCCATCTTTCATCCTTAATCGCTTCACTGACATTCTTAGGTTCTACGGTTGATATGAAACAAAAAAAATTACTTTTTTTTGAGCTTGTGACCTAAGGGTTCTTTGGTTAAGGTTTCCTATGACATTTTCAATAGGATGGTTCTTGGATTCCTTAATGTTGACAACTTCGTCAACTTCGACTATTTCATCCTCAATGTCATTTTCTAAGGTTTTCTTGCCATTGAGCTTAATGGCTTCAAACTCATCTAAGTCATCATCCACCAAGGGTGATGTCTTAGTTGGTGGAGGAGTTTCATCGAATGTCACGTTGAGTGACTCTTCGACTTTCATTGTTTCCTTATTTAGGACAACATAGGCTTTACTATTTTGTGAGTAACTGATGAAGCGAAAAGTGTACCGCTTTTAGGGGGTCATTTAAGCCCTAAATCGTATTTATTTGATCAAATATTGCCCTAAATCGTTCCTTTTGTCATTTTAGGTACTTTGGAGAAGAAATCTGGAAAAGGAAGCATTTTGGACGTTTTTGGAGCATAAAAGTGAAGAAAACGACAAAGTCTCAAAAATCGGCTAAAAGTTACCTTTGACGGCGTCAGATTTTACTCTGGACGGTGTCATGCCTTGGCAAGAAAAAGTGGACGTGAAATTTACTCATGATAAGCCAGTGAAAATAGCATGTGAATTCTGACGGCGTCACGCTTTAACCTGATCAAGGGCGTCACGGCTTAAATCAAAAGGGGACGGCGTCACGTTCAAGGTTCGACGGCGTCAAGCCTTGATAAGCCAGAATGGATTTTGGAACAGCTAAAGAGGGACGGCGTCAAGAAGGTCATCCGGGAACCCTAAAAGCGGCGAGGTGACGGCATCACACTCCATAAGGTGACGCCGTCAGATCCAAAAATCTATATATAGTTTTCTAATTTTTTGTCATTAGTGTGGAACTTAGTGTGTGGAATTTTGGGAGAAAACCCTAAGACGATTTTAGCTTCTTCTTCAAGGCTTTTTGCCTTGAGATCTTCCATGTTACATTGAAAGATAAGTTATCAATTAATCATTCAATATGTCTATGTGTTGTTTGATTCTATCTTATTCTTGTCTTTTGTTTAACATGTTAGGCTAGATTTATCTTGTGTTTGCTTAGATCTAATGAAACCTAGCTATTGATTATTGGTTATTAGTGTGTTATTAGTTGTATTGGATGATTGTTTATCTATGTTAGGCTTAAGAAAACTGGCTAACTTCCTATTCGGTAACTTGCTTGAACGTCTTAAGAAACATGAACCAAATGCGTACTAAAGGTTTTTATGGTTGTATTTAATGCACAAGCGAATTCTAGTGATCCCATGTTAGGAGCTTCCTAGCCGGCTCGACATAGGAGTGAAGTAGGAGCTTGTAGAGTTGGGGAAGTACGTACGCCACCCCACGAATGGTATTAAGGAATACACCCGTCATCCACGTGACTAATACACACTAATCAACCGGTAAAAGATAGTCAGGGAGTAAGGAAGTCTAAGTAAACACATTTCTCTACACATTAGTTTCCACCAAACTTTTCATTTTTGTTATTTTATTTTATTTGCATTCGTAGTAATTTGGGTTAGTTGACTAGCAACTAATTCCGCCCACTCCTTCAAACCCGAGATTTTACTTGCTTTCATAAAATTATAAAAACATAAAAAAGAATCTTCCTCAACCCTTAGACCTAATTAGAGTAGTCTTTCACACCTAACGAACACTATTCCCTGTGGAGAACGATCAATCCCCCGTACTTACCACTACACTATACTACATCGGTCAGGTACACTGCCTGGTGGGGTTGTAAGCCTCTTGAGATCCCTCGAGAGGTAAAACCTGTTGTAAGGTTGCAAAACCCATGCATCAAGTTTTTGGCGCCGCTGCCGGGGAATAGTTATTGTTTAGGTTGAATTTTTATTTCTATTAGGTCTACTCACTAGATTCCTTTCTAGTGAGATTTTTATTTTATTTTTCTAGATTTTCTTTAGTCTATCTATTTTCTTCGTGTCTTTGTTCGTAACCATTACCATCCGACATCATGGAAGATGGTAATATCCTTAACCCCCACAACCCACCACCACAACAACCACCACCACCTCCTAGAGCCCGTACTTTAGGAGAGTATTCCCGTCCTAGCCACCATGGCTATCGAAACACCATTGAGCTCACTCAAGGAGCCAATATCACACCCTTGCGATCCGACACCATCCGGTTGGTGCAAAGCGGATGCGCATTCCATGGACTTCGTTCTGAAGATCCTAATCAACATCTCAAGGACTTTCTCAAAATCGTTGATTCTATAGACCTTGATGTTGCCACTCGAGAGACGACCCGATTGCGTCTCTTCCAATTCTCTTTGCGGGACCAAGCTAGTCAGTGGCTAGAACGTCAACCCGCAGGATCCATCACCTCTTGGGATGATCTCACCACTCGTTTCCTTGCTCAGTTTTTCCCACCGGGAAGAACTACCAAGCTAAGGAATGATATCTTGATGTTCCAACAACGTCAAGGCGAAACTCTCTACGAGGCATGGACTCGATTCAAGGACTTACTCCAAAAAGTCCCTCACCATGGCATAGAACTTTGGCTCCAAGTCCAAATCTTCTATGACCATATCAATCTCTCCACGAGGCAAACCATTGACCAATCGGCCGGTGGCAAGCTACGTGATCTAAGTGCGGAACAATCATGGGCTCTCCTAGAGGATCTTGCTCTTTATGACAACGAAAGTTGGAGTGATCCCCGTGATTTGAATAAAACGGTCAAGGCAATATCTTTGCCTTCGAACAATTCAAGCACTTCCGACCGTAGGATCATAGAACTTGAAGACCAAGTCAAGTTTCTCATGAAATCCTACGAGGCTCCTAACCCTTCAAGCCAAGTGAACAAAATCACTTCTTCATGTGAATTATGTAGTGGTCCCCACGACACTCGTGATTGCATGGAACTCCCCGAACAAGCTTTTGTTGACTACGCATCCTCGCGTACCAACGGAGCGGGAGACAAGTGGTACACTTTCAAACCCGAGCCAAACCATTACGGTGATACATACAACCCCTCATGGAAAAATCACCCAAACCTTAGGTGGAAACAAAACCAAAACACACAACAAACCAATTCTTCCAACCCACCTAATCGTTTCCAATCAAGCGGTTCCAACTCGAACCGTACTTTCAACAACAATCCTTCCGGCAATGGTAGTACCGATAACTTTGAAGGATTGATGTCTCAATTTATGGCATCTCAAGAAGCTCGTTTAGCCAAGTTTGAAGCCGATTTCAAACAAAAACAAAGCGAGATGACCAATAAGATTGACACCTTGTTGAAAGCCCTCAATGACCGAGAAATGGGAGCACTCCCTAGCAACACGGTCAAGAACCCGAAACTAAACGTCAACGCTATTTCATCGGTTTCGTCCCCTAGTTCTTGTCCACAATATTATTCGGTCAATTCCATGAGCACGTGTTTCAAACAAACCCAAGTCGTTCCAAATGACCAAGAAGTTATGACATCCAAATTGGTCAACAACATAGTTGAAACACCTCCCACTCAAAACCTTGACGAAGAATTCAAGGAGCTCCACCTTGAAAGTCCGGTTGTTGATGTGTTGGATGAGAAGAAGCTCAAGTTAGGCGAAAAAGGGACCGCCTTCGTTCAAAACAAACTACCTAAGAAGTTAGATGATCCGGGCTTATTTGTTCTACCTTGCAAGATCGGTAATTCGGAGGCTTATGACACATTAGCCGATCTTGGATCAAGCCTTAACCTACTTCCGTTACCTCTCTACACCTCTCTAAAACTTGGAAAACTTGAAGAAACCGAGGTGATAATAGGCTTAGCGGATGGGAGTGTTGCTTACCCGGTTGGAGTAGTTAAGGACGTGTTAGTACACATTGGAAAACTAACCATTTTAGCCGATTTCCACGTCCTTGATATGGTTAGCGACCCTACATGCCCCTTGTTGATAGGTAGAGGATTTTTGGCGACCGCTAGTGCTATGATTGATTGTAAGGAATCTAAGATAGCGGTAGGAGAAGGTGATACTTGGTCAGTCTATGATGTGAAGAAACATGCCTATGATACTAGTGAGGAACCAACACCACATTGGCTAGAATCAAATAGGAGACCATCTAGATATGGACCTTGGATTGATAGAGACTTCATAGGACCCCAACGCCCATTTTACCTAGAAGAGGACTTTGTTAACCGAACGCATTCGGTAGAGCAACTCTTGGCTAGGGACACCGAATTGGATCCATTTGAAGATTCTCTAGTTTTTAGAAAGATGATTGATTTCCTAGGAGTTTTGCCAATTAACCTAGGAATGAATAAGTGGATTTGTGAGGAAGATGATCATAAGTGGAATTGGGATAAACCACCCAAAGATGGAGATGGGTCATGGCATATCAAGATGACATTGTATGACCCGGATGGAGAGAAGTTTGAGAAGATATATCGTACTAAGCGGACCAATAGGAAACTTCAATCCAAGCTTAACCCTAAAGACGTCCTCGATGACGAGCTCACTTATATAGGGTAGCGTGACTTTGAGTCTAGCTACAAGACTCGTTAATAAAGAAAAGCGCTTCTTGGGAGGCAACCCAAGCTTTATAAGCTTTATTTGCTTTGTGTGTTTATTTATTTGTTTGTTTGATTTTATTTGTTTCCGTATGTGTGTTTAATTTTTATTCTTATTGATTCATGTTCAAAACTAATTGTGAAAATGCTTTATGTTGTTTTTAACTTCGTCTTAACTACATATAAAGGTATTTTGCAAAAGACAAGTGTAAGGGAAATCTAAATCGGTTTATTAGAACACAAATGAACATGAATCGTAATAATAATAAATTAGCATACATATTCGTATTTGTTTGAGTCAAATGCTTGTATCGAGTCATAATGATGTTTTGCAGGATTTCCAGGAAGTAAGGTAAAGGTTTTTCCAGAAATTTTCCGGAAACTTAAAATGAAAATTTTTGTCAGGTCATTTCTGACGGCGTCAAGGTTTATAACCTGACGGCGTCAGATTTAATTTCCAGAAATTTTTGAAAGTTTTGTTTTCATAAAAAGTTTTCATTAAATCTCCAACTTATAATCTCCAGGAATCTGCAAAATTATCATTCCACAAGCATTATATCCTTATATATAGATTTATCCCGCCGATGTTATGCAGGTTTTCGTGTTTGTTTTCTCAGGTTTAACAGGTTATTTTGGACAAGGAGATGTTTATGGAATCAAGCTTATGGCGATGCATTAGTCATGGAGCTTCAACATTCTCTTTGGAGGAAGATTTAACCGTGTAATTTCATTATCCACCGAGCAAATCAGGGGAGTATTTGATTTCATTCTTTTACTTTATGCTTTTACATCTTGTTATTTGAACATTGGGGACAATGTTCATCTTAAGTGTAAGGGGGGGGGGTAAAAGTACGATTAGAGAATGCTATTACGCTTGATTTTTGTTTGTTTAATAGTTGGTGTGTAATAAAACTGAGATAAATACCTGTTAGGGCAATTTTAGTGCCAAATTTAAAATTTTTTACAACATATAGGAGTGAAACTTTGATCTTAATGAGCGTCTCACGGATAGGAGTTATATGACTAGCACAAAACCGTACCACTAAAAAATTTTCCACCCCCAAATATGTGAGGTTCGCCCCTAGAATTGGTAGGAAAAGCATTTATGCTATGATGTGTGTACCGGTAGCACTTAGATTCTAGAACTTGCGTTAGGACCATTCCGAGGCCACAAGTGAGACTACATTCGTGTAGTTAGATTTACTACATGATAATAGGCATTAGGATTAACCCATTGTTTTACACATGTGTTTTTGTTATAATTACATTGGCTACATTGGTCAAGTAATTCTCCCACACCCTTTGCGTTGTACTCATTTTTAGTACACGATACCCCTAGTACACCCCTCAGAGCCTATCTTTTCGTTTCGACCTTTAAGCATTTTACTTAAAGGAAGAATTTGTTACACCCCACTAAAATGTACACCCAAATCGCCTTAGCCTACCTTGTATGCACTCATTTTTAGTGCATTATTGTTACAACATTTGTTTAAACCCAAGTTAATTATCTAGTTGATTACATGGTTGCTAAGTCGAGTCATATCCTTGTACATATTGTTTTGGGACGATTGGGACTCATGGGTAAAGTACTAGGGTAATGGAGTAATGGGGAAGAACATCATTTATTACCCCCATATGTGCTAAATATTTTAAAAAGTACTCCAAGTTTTTCAATTATCTTAATTCGAGTCATTAGATTAGTATTTGTAAAGTTATGTAAAAGTTCAAGTGTAAGGGGAATGCAATGCCCCTATGATGTATTATTTTGGATGGTAGGGCAAAAGTGTATGCGCTAAAAAAAAAAAAAAAAAAAAAAAAAAAAAAAAAAAAAAAAAAAAGAGAAAAAGAAAAATAGAAAAAACATACGGACTACCATCCCGTTTTATTTTATGTTTATTTTATGTTTTTGTTTTTGTTATTTCGTTTCTAGCTTAAGATCGAGTCTAGTCTTGGCTTAGCAACATTGTATAGTACACGTAATTGATCAAGATCTTTAACTCGCCACCAGTAAAACATCCTTTATCCAACAAAACCGTGTTTTCCTTTTCCCTACACCTAACGTTATAACCCATTTAAAAGCCCTCTTTGATAGTTTATCTTTGGTGCTTACGCCTAGTGGAGGAGGTTTTCGATCCTTTCCCAAGCCTATGGTAATCTATTTGCTATGACAGGTAGTGAGAGATATTATCCGTTTTCATTTATGAGATTTATTTTTGATGACACTTGAGAGATGTGAGTATCTAAACACTACTTGTGAGGTGCTAGTTTGTAATCTCCGTGCTTATTATGATTGAAGTGGAACGAATATTTGTTGTAATTACTTTTATGTTTGCATTAAATGACCCCTAACTTGTATTTTGATTAGAATAAAAGCGCATTTGCTTGAGGACAAGCAAATCTCAAGTGTAAGGGTATTTGATGAAGCGAAAAGTGTACCGCTTTTAAGGGGTCATTTAAGCCCTAAATCGTATTTATTTGATCAAATATTGCCCTAAATCGTTCCTTTTGTCATTTTAGGTACTTTTGAGGAGAAATCTGGAAAAGGAGGCATTTTGGACGTTTTTAGAGCATAAAAGTGAAGAAAACGACAGAATCTCAAAAATCGGCTAAAAGTTACCTTTGACGGCGTCAGATTTTACTCTGGACGGCGTCATGCCTTGGCAAGAAAAAGTGGACGTGAAATTTACTCATGATAAGCCAGTGAAAATAGCATGTGAATTCTGAAGGCGTCACGCTTTAACCTGATCAAGGGCGTCACGGCTTAAATCAAAAGGGGACGGCGTCACGTTCAAGGTTCGACGGCGTCAAGCCTTGATAAGCCAGAATGGATTTTGGAACAGCTAAAGAGGGACGGCGTCAAGAAGGTCATCCGGGAACCCTAAAAGCGGCGAGGTGACGGCGTCACACTCCATAAGGTGACGCCGTCAGATCCAAAAATCTATATATAGTTTTCTAATTTTTTGTCATTAGTGTGGAACTTAGTGTGTGAATTTTGGGAGAAAACCCTAAGACGATTTTAGCTTCTTCTTCAAGGCTTTTTGCCTTGAGATCTTCCATGTTACATTGAAAGATAAGTTATCAATTAATCATTCAATATGTCTATGTGTTGTTTGATTCTATCTTATTCTTGTCTTTTGTTTAACATGTTAGGCTAGATTTATCTTGTGTTTGCTTAGATCTAATGAAACCTAGCTATTGATTATTGGTTATTAGTGTGTTATTAGTTGTATTGGATGATTGTTTATCTATGTTAGGCTTAAGAAAACTGGCTAACTTCCTATTCGGTAACTTGCTTGAACGTCTTAAGAAACATGAACCAAATGCGTACTAAAGGTTTTTATGGTTGTATTTAATGCACAAGCGAATTCTAGTGATCCCATGTTAGGAGCTTCCTAGCCGGCTCGACATAGGAGTGAAGTAGGAGCTTGTAGAGTTGGGGAAGTACGTACGCCACCCCACGAATGGTATTAAGGAATACACCCGTCATCCACGCGACTAATACACACTAATCAACCGGTAAAAGATAGTTAGGGAGTAAGGAAGTCTAAGTAAACACATTTCTCTACACATTAGTTTCCACCAAACTTTTCATTTTTGTTATTTTATTTTATTTGCATTCGTAGTAATTTGGGTTAGTTGACTAGCAACTAATTCCGCCCACTCCTTCAAACCCGAGATTTTACTTGCTTTCATAAAATTATAAAAACATAAAAAAGAATCTTCCTCAACCCTTAGACCTAATTAGAGTAGTCTTTCACACCTAATGAACACTATTCCCTGTGGAGAACGATCAATCCCCCGTACTTACCACTACACTATACTACATCGGTCAGGTACACTGCCTGGTGGGGTTGTAAGCCTCTTGAGATCCCTCGAGAGGTAAAACCTGTTGTAAGGTTGCAAAACCCACGCATCAGTAACCTAGGAAAACACCTTCGTAAGACTTTAGGTCAAACTTGGTGAGGTAGTCTTTGGTATTTAGTATGAAGCACTTGCTTCCAAACATTCTAAAGTAATCAAGAGTAGGTTTCCTACCTTTCAAGATTAGGTATGGGGTTTTTCCTAAGATAGGTCTATTTAGAATCTTATTTAGTATGTAAGTTGAGGTGTCCACCGCATTGCACCAAAACTTTCGCGGAATTGATTGTTCATTCAACATCATTCTACTCATCTCTTGTAGAGTACGATTTTTCCGCTCAACTACCCCATTTGATTGTGGAGTACGTGGAGCTAAGAAATTATGTGTAATACCATTAGCATCACAATATACTCCAAATTTCACTTCATTATCAAATTCCCGACCATGATCCGTCCTAATTGAGACTATTGTACACCCTAGTTGATTTTGGACTTTCTTACTAAAGATTTCAAATTCCTCGATAGCTTGTGTCTTATTCTTAAGGAATCTAGTCCAAGTATACCTACAGTAGTCATCAACTATTACTAAGGCATAGTAATTTCCTCCGTAGCTCCGTACGGAGGATGGACCTAATAAGTCCATGTGAAGGAATTCTAGGCATCTAGAGGTCGAGACCATATTCTTAGCTTTGTGACTAGAATGAGCTTGTTTTCCAACTTTACAAGCGTCACAAAAGTGTTTATCAAACTTAATCTTAGGTAGATTTCTAACTAGTTCCTTAGACGCCAATGATTGTATCAAGCGCATATTGGTGTGACCTAATCTCCTATGCCATAGAGTGGAATTATCATCTATGGTTGCTAAGCTAATCTTATCCTGGGGCTTATTTCCTATTTTCATAAAAAAAAAGCCATTTCTCCTAACTCCTTTGCCTATGGTTTTACCATTCTTAATTATCTCACTACCCTCTTCGGATAATATAACTCTACACTTATTGTCTACCATTTGATTAATGCTAAGCAAGTTAAATCCTAAGTTATCTACGTGCTCAACATTTCTAATAGTGAGGGAGTTTTGAGTAATCGTACCTTTGCCTATGATGTTGCCCTTAAGTTTGCTATCGAAAGTGACATTACCTCCGTTGTATGCCTTGTATGATGAGAATAGACTTCGGTTACCCGTCATATGATTAGTGCATCCACTATCCTTGACCCATTCGTCAGGCTCCAAGTCGATTCCCAAGCATATCTATTGAATAAGACAAACATTCAAACATTTGGTCCCCAATATCTCATGGGTCCAAAGTTGTTAGCATTAAACATCCCATGCATTAGTTGCATTTGGTTAGGATGTTGGAACGGAGGACATTTCCCATGATAAGTAACTTTGTAGTTGACGGTTATTCTAAGTTACGGGATAGTTACTTGGAAAACTTTGTCTTCTAGAGTTACCTCTTGGTAGAGGAGTTCTTGACCGAGGTTTAGGAACATTTGGTTTTCTAGATGGAGGAGTCTTTGACCTAGTGTAGGGTTTTACAAAGCCAAGCCCGGGTTTTGACAAAGGTTTGTAAAATCTTTTGACTTCCTTTATACTAGCAATGGGTACTTTGGTACTATTTACAACTATGTGACTTGGTTTAGGACTTGAATTATTTTTCAAACTCGACTCAGTTCTGTCTTCAGCACCAGACGGTACCACGGTACCAATAAATTTAATGGTGCCGTCTGTACCTTTAGTGGTGTCATCCACTGTTTCGACAGAACTTGTGGGTTTTACAAATTTTACTTGTTTTGTTTTACTTGTCAAAGCTTTATTTGGATCAAATCCTAAGCCCGCTTTGGTATGTTGACCATTCCTAATGTTTTCAAGTATGTCATTAAGTTTCTTTGTTTCTTTTTCAAACTTAATGATTCTCAAACCATTTTCTTTGAGTTTCTCATTCTCTACTTGAAGACTTAAGCATGACTCACATCCTACATCTACTTCTTTATTTTTCTCAAGCCTCTTGACTTGATGCTTAAGTTCTAGAATTTGCACTTCAAGTTCATGCAATTTTAGTTTTAGTGTTTTGTTTCTACCTAAAATTTTAGAACTTACTTCGCATAGTTTATTATATTCATCATGTAATCTATTGACGAATTATCATCACTATAATAAGAAGATTCGGAATGTACCTCGTTTGAAGCCTGACCCAATAGGCATGTTTCATCGTTGGGCTTCTTCTCTTCTTCTTCACCGCTATTACTCCAAGAGCCTCCAATGAATGCTCTTTGGTTGTTAGTTTTCGGCGGTTTGGGACGTTCTCCTATGAGGTGATTAGGATCTCCGCATCTAAAGCATTTCCTATCACTTGTCCTTTTCTTTTCAACTCGGTTCTTTTGTGATGGCTTCTTGTCATCACGAGGTTGCCTAACGAACCTACCCCTTCTCCTAAAGATCTTTACAAAGTCTCTAATGGCTAACGCATACTCTTCATCTTCACTATCGGAACTCGAACATTCCTCATAAATAGACTCCTTTTTGGCTTTCAAAGCTAGAGATCTAACTCTCTCGCTTTTGCCTTTGACTATATCAGAGTCTTTTTTGATTATCATCTCGTGAACCTTCAAGTTTCCTATTAGGTCATCGAGTGATAAAGTCGCCAAGTCCTTTGACTCTTCAATGGCGGTGACCTTTGCTCTCCATTTAGGATGTAGAGCCCTAAGAAACTTCCTAACATAATTCTTGCTAGAGTAACCTTCATCAAGAGCTTTAAGACTAGTAATAATAGTATTAAATCTAGCAAAAGGATTATCAATAGATTCATCTTCCGAAATGGAAAATTGTTCATATTGTTGAACAAGAAGATCTATCTTGTTCTCTTTGACTTGATTATTACCTTGGTGAGTGACTAACAAAGTTTTCCAAATATCTTTTGCCGTATTACACATGAAAATTCTTTCAAATTCCTTTTTAGGCAAAGCATTGTAAATCATCATTTTAGCCTCATCATTTTTGGCTAATTTTCTTTTAAGTTCATCACTTTGTTTATTATAAGGAACTATTTCATCCTTTCTAGTTTCCGGATTCTCTTGAATCGGTTGAAAGTTACCCTCGGTAATAACATGCTAAAGATCAATGTCTTTTGATTTCACATACGTTTCGAATCTTGTTTTCCAATTGATAAAACAATCGGTTTCAAAAAGTGGTGGTCTTTGCATAGATTGCCCTTCTAGATATTTGTCGAAATCCATTGATCGATTCAAGTTTTAAAATACAATTTACTTTAAAATCTTGACTGACGTGGCTTCTGATACCAATTTTTGAAAACTAGAAGGGGGGGGGGGTTGAATAGTTTTACCGGTTTTTAATTTGTCTCAAAAACTTTTACTATTGAAAACTTTGATTCGAGTCTTATGTGCAATCAATCAACAACAATATGAACAACACACTAAACTAACTAATTATAAGTAATGAAAGTAAAGAGAAGAGATGGAAAGATCAAACCGGGAGAAAAGGATCTATAGTGGTTCGGCTAGGAAGCTCTTCTTCGTCCTACTCTACTCCCCGAGTACCACACTCGAGAGTTTCAAGCACTATGTCAACAACCCCCTTTAGGCGGAGAAAACCGTACACGTCGCTTATCCTATTTCCGACACTATGCTAGATGTCGAGTGCTAATCTTAGCTAGCACCAATCTACCACGATCTACCCGATCCTTTCTACTTCACACACTCAACACAAGACTCAAGAGATCCCCAAAATCTCACAAGATCACAATGATCAACTCTCTCTCGACTCAACCTACTCTATCAACTCTTGATCAACACACTAGCCCAAAGGCTACAAGAGATATTCAATATCTCTATAAGATCACAATGATATTTCCTCACAAACTCTCAAAAGAAAAATGATCTTGATGTATGCTATGATACAATCAAGTGTGTAACAAATTTTACAAGTGCTTCTACCTACAACTATAACACTTTGTATCCTCTTGGATATCTTGTGTTCTTCTCTTGCACTTGAAGAGGAATGAAGAGGATCACTTGGATGGATGATTGGATCACTCTTAAACAAAAGAAAACCTAACTAAATGATCAAGAAGAGAAGATGTGAAGAGAGTATTAAACTCAGAAAGTTTTGTGTGAAAAATGATCACCAAAAACTGTGAAGTGGGCTGGTATTTATAGGCAGAAAAAATCTGGCCGTTATAGGGACACGATACCACTAAACCACACACGGCACTACTAAATTTAGTGGTACCGTGCCAGACAAAAACGCTCCTCTTTTTGTCTCTTCTGGTGAAAACTTATTTGAGGAAGTTTGGAACTGGTTTTTTGGGGGGGGGGGGGAATAGCTGTTATGAATTTTGAACTTATTTTTCCATTAAAACATTTCTTAATTATTCAAAAATAATTTGTAAAATATATTTTTGAAAGAAATGTTTTGTCACATTAAAATGTGAAGTATTAAGCACAAATTCACTTCTATGATCATTTTTCAAGTTGTAAATTTGTTTTTGCATACCTAGAGTGATTTGCGTAGAAACGGGAACTTTCGATTAAAAACTCGTTTACGTTAATTTTAACGTAACGTGTTTTCACATTTTGTCATCCTCAAAACGTGAAGTTATCGAAAGATTTGAATAACGTTTTTAGAACATTATTTGCATCAACAAATACATATAATAAAAGTTAACCTAAGATATCTACATAAAATAAGTTTGTAACAAATTAAAACCTTCCTAAACCTATACAAGATGTAGTATACGTTTTCTTTTGGTCCATACCATATGACTTACACATTGCAAGAGATAAGAATTCCCTCTCATCCTATAATCACGCCATACACAATATCAATCACATTTAATTGTAATTGTTTCCTAATTAAAACATACGCTCCCCTTCCCTTTTTCTATAATTCGGTCTTCTTTTCCTTCCTTCTTTTTCACTCGACAACCAGAAACACACATACACCATTGGTGCCACCAAGGAGAAGAAGAGAAAAGGAGCTTGTGGTGATCAAGGTTGTAGTACAGTCGTGGTGAATTCCTTTTCAAATCCGAGCCCAAGCTGCCTTCCTATTTGTTTTCTTTCTTACAAGTCGACACCAGGTTAATTGGCATCCTTTTGTTCTCTTTCAAATTCGACATATACACATGTGTAAACAGGGGTAAAATCATGCTATATAACTCGTAAGAATCATGCTTGAATAAGTATCATTTGTCTCGTTAACTTGTCAATATAAAAACTGCATAAAATTATAAACCTATACACCTACATGTTGTTGTTTGGTGTCGGTTTGTGGACTATTTTTTGTATCCTTTTTTCCAGCTTTTTGTCGACCATATATACCACATATACAAGCCCTAAAATCTGTCATAGTGGTCATTTAATGAGGCGTATAATATGGAACCCTAGGCTGTTTGTTAAGGCGTATTCCGTGAGTTTATGTGAAGGTTTTTGTGATTGTTTTTGGCTCGTTAAAAATATGGTATGTATGGGCTGTTTGTGTGTCGTGTGGGTGAGTCTAAGATTTGTGTAAATGTGTTTCCTAGATCATGTTCAAGTGATGCATGTCATGTATATGTTGTGTGTCGAGTTTTGTGGTTGTTTTGGTGTCGTGTGTTGGGACTGTTTTGATGCCCTTTTCCAGCCCTAAGGCCGAAATGTATATAACCATTATTCAGCCCTAAAATATGTAATAAAGGATCAGTAATGTGGCTAATGAATTATGGGAAACCCTAGGAAATTAATATGGGTCGATTAGAGTTTAAGAGGGTTAGGGTTGTGTTGTTTCTGTCTCAACTACATGTTGTCCAGAATTTGGGTCAGGTTTAAAGGGGTCTAATTTGATGATGCCAACGTGCTTTTGCAATATTTTTTAGTCTAAAACTAAGTTCAGGATGTGTGCTATCTGGATATGAAATTTCATAATTTTTGGAGGTCGGGTAGGTCACTTTCTGATTTTTAGAACATTAGATGTCAATCCTGAGTTTAGGAGTCTGAAAATTCAGCTGGTGTTTTTGAATTTTAATTTCCAAACACTAAGGAATAAAGAGGTCTCATTTAGCAGGGAGAATTTTTAAGATGTATAGGACTTATTGGAATTTTTGTAGATTTTTCTGAAGGGTTCAAATGGGTTAAGAAAATACAAACTTTCGGGGTATACATGCAGTGCACTTTCTGGGCAGGTTTGGGAAAACGTTTTTTGAAATGGCACTATCAATTTGAAATAAAATCTGAGAAAATTACTATAAGTACCCAACTTGTATTAGTATTCATGATAAATATTTGATCTACTCAGTAAACAATTAAGTATGGTATAAAATTCATAAATAAAGGGACCAGAATTTGATAAAATCTGAAATATGTTATAAGTTAAGGTGTTACAATAACCTAACCCCATTTATGTGTTTTGACCTAAATTACATTTTTAGGATACTCTTAAGCATATGTTAACCTAATTTCAGCAATGAAACCCAAATCACAATGAATGAATAACTATAAGTATTTAAGAAACAGTTATGACAAGTAATGTCATTTAAAAACATGACTCCTAAATAATAATTGATCCATAATTCATGTAGATTCTCTGAAGAAGGAGTGATCTCCGTCCCTGTGATTCATTTCATTTTGTTTCCATTTCATTGCTTGCTAATGTACAAATATTCCGCCATTTCTCAGTAAGGGTATCTCATAACTTGATTCCTTGATGTTTGATATTCTGGTTTATGATCCATTTGATATTCGTTTGGTTGATTTGTATGATATGATTCGTTCGTTATCTTCTGTGACTTCAGTATTCAAATCCTTTGATATTTTATAATCCATTAGATATTATGACTTGTATGAAAAAACTTTTTGAATATATATATCTTAATGATGGTTTTGAGAAATACTATTTTTAAAACGATTTCTAGGAATACGAGGTAACACCACTTTTTATATGAAGGTTTAATGATTCTTATGAAAACGACTTTTAAAAGAAAACATTCATGAAAACAACATTTAAATGATTTTCATAATTACATAATCTGGTTGTACTATATCCTTAAGGATTTCTCATGACTCATTGTTTCCTGATATTTGTTATGCTTTGATCCGTATATGTTAGTTATTCATTTGATTATTCGTTTCTTGCTATATTATATTCATATAGCTATTATCTGAGTTGGATAATTTTTAATTATCCCTTATCATTATATTGCATGTACTATGCCTCCATATTTGTAGCCAGTCATGGGGAGTCCATGGTCGTGCCATTGATGTACCAATGGTATTGACACTATCTGTGGAGGTGGGTTTTAGTCCAAAGCGTTCCCACTTATGCTATATAGCAACCATGGCCGCCATACTTATTATTATTATATTAATGTATGTATGTACAGTCTCGAACTTGTATATGTATATGATGTGCGTTACGATAGTATATATTATATCCCAATTTCACTCAAATTTTAAAATTTTTAAAATACCTCTTTACCGTTTACCTAAGAATCACATACGAGCAAGTATACTCGTTCGATTGTAGTATTGTTGATGGTAAATAAGGATCGTCCCAAGAGACTACTAGTTTTGGTTTAGGCAATTTAAGTAAGAGCAATAAGAAATAGCACTTAAGACTGTCACGATCTAAAGCACTTAAGAGTAATTAAACGAACAATTGTTTCAAATCAAATCAAGCAAACAACCAAATACTTGTTTAGGAACCATGACTAATCGTGATAGAATGTTGAACATGTTTGGGTGAAACTTAGAAGGCACATGTCAATTTTCACAAGGACCTCTAGTCAATGGGTAATATCAAGAAAATCCATGTTTCTACTAGTTTCACGGGTGAGTCCTTTCGGCTAATTCTCATCCCACTACGCTAGCTCTTTTTGTGATCAAATGTATGAAAAAGATGATTAGTTAAATTAGTTCTTACGAGTCTTTTCAACCCAATCTCGTGATTTAAATATTTCCGAATTCATTTAAAAACTTGCATACTTGATATTCGTCACTTATCAAATACCAATCCGTTTGTCACTAACTATTGGAATTAAACAATATTAGAAATATTTTCAACCTTTAAATCCAATAATATTTAAACAACAAGTTTTAGAACACCAAATTATATTTAAACAAACTCATGAAAATAATCACTTTTTCTAACCAACTAAACATCCAACATTCATTCGAAAGTCACATCATTCCCAAACAAGCATCACTAATTATTCCATAACAAGCATCATCATAAAACATAACATTGCATTCAACATCAAACGGTCTAACATGATTAATTAAAGTAAAGAAATTACCCAGAAGTAAGATTACAATGAGTAATCAAAGAGTTATAGCACTCCTTAGAGCCTCCAATGGAACAAGGGAATCTTCCACCTCTTCTAATAAGTATCTCCAACTCTTCTACTTGGGACCTTCTTGAGAATGGCAGAGATTATTTAATTCTTTTGGGTTTATTAAGAAATGTGATCAAGTCCTTATGGTGTAAGGCTTGATTGTAAGTTTTGTATCCAAAATGGATGATTAGGGGTCTTATTTAAGCTTGTAAAACACCCCAAAAACTGTCATATTACTTCAATTATCATAAATGATAAGGTAATGATCGGACTCAAGCCATTATTGTAGTTAAAGTTAAGAGTTAATGCAACTCTTTATCTCAGAATTCTCTCGACCTTCGGTCTGAAGCATGGACCTTGGGTTTGGACGTCGGCTGAACCTGAGGTCGAATTCCTGAACCTTGGGTCTGGAATGTAAACCTTGGGTCTGAAACCCCAACTTCGACCTTGGGTCTGGAATGTAAACCTTGGGTCGAGACCGACTTTTGCACATGAATTTCCACTCTAACCTAGCATGTAACTCCAACTTTTAATACACTTTTTAGCACTTAATCTTGACTTAATCTTTTCATCCTTCTCATGTACAACGGAAATAATCATATCATGAATCAATATCTTTGTTGACGATCTTTTCTTCAATATTTACTTGAATTTTATAGCTTTTCTTCGTCTTTCTTGATATTTCCTTGTACCTAGACTTGAACACATCTTTAACACTTTTAAGCATAAAACAATAATAAAAATAATTAAATAACATATAAAAACACACAAATAACGCGATAAAAACATGTACAAAATAAGCGTTATCAAATCTCCCACACTTAAGTTTTGCTTGCCCTCAAGCAAAGTAATCTTTAGAAAAATTATTTTTCCAATAGCCACCAATCATGATTTTCTAAAAAATTTCACTAATCTTCCTTGTTACCAAGGCAAAAAGGTCAAAAAGTGATTTTTACTTTTAATATGTGAAATTTAAACAACATACTCGATTAAGCTAGATAACACAACTAAGCTTCTCACGAAAAGAAAAGAATAATATAATTCACTCACACTCATTTCTTTTGTAGGGGATATATTTCACTCAATTGCTCAGTCGTGATTTCATGTCATACCATAGGCTTGTACAAGTATCAAAACTAATCCAAATCATGTAAGAAATAAATCAATTTATCTAAGAGGACTTTTATTCGGGTTGAAATGTTAGGCTAAGGGTTAATATTAACTTATGCTCAAATAACTACTGCACAAATATTATAGATTGCTAATAACGAATTCTTGATTAGCTGAATAACGGATGGTCACTATTTTGTACCTTGGTTTGCTAACAACGTTACTTACATAACGGATGGTCACCAAAACACGCTCTAGTTCGCTAGCGACGTTTTCCAACTTTTCAAAAACCCGATGGTCACTATAAGATTCATACAATTGATATCTTCACAAAGCAAAAAGGGTTAGGATAAGACATGGGATTATTTTAGTGGATATAATATACAATAATCAAGTCAAATACCAGAATCACTTGTTGCAAAAAATAAAAATAAAAAAAACAAAAAAAACAATCGAACCATGTATCCCCAAATGATTATAGCCTTCATAACAATTCTTCCTTCCTCATTTATTTTATTCATCGATCACCATTCGTATCAAGTCTTAGCTCATTGGCTAATCTTCATAATTGTAGCTCATTGGCTCTTTTCCTTTTTTTTTTTTTTTTTTTTTTTTTTTTTTTTTTTTTTTTTTTTTCCACACTTTGGATGAGCATATACCTCAAAAAATACAAATAAGAAGTAGCTACCTTCGTCTCCGTCAAAAAGGTATATCCGAAATACAAAGTGTAAGCTCATAATCATCAAAAACTTCTTCAACCCAACAACAAGTAATTCATCGATTCAACTTGACTAAAAAGGGTTAGGCTAAAGGTTAAAGGGCGCAAATACTTTTTTTTATTTATTTTTCTGGATGCAACAAAAATGAAAGGATAGGCTCAAAGGGTGTTCTAGGGGTATCTAGCACTAAAATTGAGTGCTAACAAATGGGTCCATAGAGTAGGTGGTTAACTAACCGATTCGACTAGCTAATATATCAATATATGTAAATGGAAGGCCATTTGGTTAAATCCTAAGTTGCCTCTTATCATTTAAATTCATTTATATCACACGAATGTGACCCTACTTTGGAATTCGTAATGCATGACAAGCACAGGTTCTAGAATCAATTCAATCACCGGCACACTCTTAGCAAGAAAATAGAATTTAAGCATAAAAATATATGCTTCGAATGATAGGCTCAAATCCTCACAATCCTCACATATTTGGTAGAATAGGCTAAAAATGATCAAGTAATGTTATCAATCCTAAGAACAGATCATTTCACTTAACCTAGATTCGTTAAAAATTTCAAATTGCCATTTTATGCTATTGGAAAATTTTAAGTTGTTTCAATTATATAATCTTTTACGTGTAAAAACAACTACTTCCTAAAGGGCAATAAAACAAATTCCAAAATAGTCACAAAAAAATTTTAAAATTGAATCATTTTCACTATTTACTTCTCTCCCCCACACTTAAGTTTTACATTGTCCTCAATGTGAAAAATTAACTTCAAAGTAAAGGAAATAGTGAAAATAGAATAGTAAATGATATCACAGAGAAATCAAGCGAGATCCATATTTGGTGTTAAACGCATGAGTTGGAAACTCCAATCTCCAAAATATACCAACCATATGAACGAGCAATGATCTCATGGAATCTTAACCTGAAAAAAATAACCACACAAACACAAAAACAAAGATACTAATAACCAAAATACCTTAAAATCCTAAATAAAGATAATCGTAGTTCTAAAACATAAGAATAGTTATAATCCTACATAACGTAATAATAATAAAGTACGAATAAAATAAAAATTTTGTTCATCACATCACATAATCTTGAATGATGATCATAATCATTCATCCTCCATATCGTCACCTTGATAGTTAACCAACGCTCCAAATCCAAATTCACCCGATAACGTTCCCGCTTCATAGCCTTGCGTTCCTACATTAGAATAATACCCTGCAAAAGCTTCCTGGTTAACATTGTACCCCTCATTTCCTTGATTTGAGCTGGACGTCGGGTAAGGTACATGTCCTAATGGATAAGGCGTATATGGGTAAGGGTAAGGTGGAACACTAATTAGTGCATATGTCATTGGGAATGAATAAGTTGGTTCACTCTGCTGTCCAAGGTAGGTAAGAATTGGTGCACAATAATCCATTTGGTGTCCAATCCTCATCATCGTCATGTCTCTCCAAACATCTCTTCTCTCCTCTTGTGGCAAATTCACATGCCAATCACCCCAACTCGAATTCAACCCCGAAGATTCTCCGATATTTTGTTGCGGTTGTTGTGGTGGTGGTGGTGGGTTGCGAATCACATTGGCAATTTGATCAACCAAACAATATTATCATCATCAAGAAACTCTTTCAAATTCTTCTTGTCAAGTTTTTCACATTCCTTTATCACCGTTATCTTCTTCATCTCATCCGGTGTATCATATCCCAAACTTTTCCCTATTTTCGTCACATAATGTCCTCCATTTATAAAACCGTGTTCAGTAATTAAAGTCGCTCTTTTTGACAAATAAACTGCCAAAGTCCATAAGACATTCATCTTCTTATTTGGATCCATAATCATTTCAATTATCCACAAATCCGGTCCATGAACTTTGTCTTGACTATGTCCTCTATGCACAAATGAGTTCACAATCACTTTATGTAAAAGTCAAGCCATGGGTGAATATATCTCTTTTTCTTTAAATCTCCCACTGTTGGGATCTCCTATCTCATTCCATACCTCCCTACCAACATACTTTGGTGGTTCTTTCTCTAACTTTGAAAGGTGGTCTTTAAACTCTTCATGTTCAAGATCATCATCATCGTATAATCCTAATAACTGCCCAAATTTCGGCAAAGTAAGTGCATGACCGTTCCCACACAACCTAAACCAAATACATTTCTCCTCCATAATGTTGCTCACTTCTTGGTTGAAATGGATTGTGGCAAAGAACTCTAGACACCATTCTCTATAGATTTGCTTTTCCTCAATCCTAATTGCGTATTCCAAACTAAAATCTTCAAAAATTCCGTTTTCAGATTCCGTATTAACCTCCCATAACTTCACAAGAGTCTTATTAAGGTTATATTCTTTCATCAAACTCCAACTTACTAGCTTTGGTACCGCAATTTCCTTTCTTTGCAATTTCGCTAACCGGCTATTGTAACAAGCTTTTGCTTCTTTACTTAATTTGCTCCACCTCAAATGTTCACTTGTTACCGGCATAAGATTAACATCTCCTGCTTGACCATGTCGCTTGTACAAAGCAACTATTGGGTTTTCTTCATTTTAACGAATACATTTCTGCAAAACAACCAAAACAAGCACACGAGAAATATTGAAACTTAAGGTTAGAATGTAAGATAAATTAGCAAAACACAACACAAAAAAAAATAATAAAAAAAATAAAACAGCATGGCTGGACCGCCGCGGTCGAGAGTCAGACCTGCGGTTTGGCTTTTGAAAGTTTTTACCGAGGCATCAAACCGGATGGTCGAAGGTCCGGACCGTCGGTTTGGCCTATTTCTGGGTATTCGACCGGCGGTTGGAACTTCCGACCGTCGGTTTGCAGTAGCAGAACTTTTTTTTTTAATTTATTTATTTATATAGCTTATCCACATTCTACTCCTTCTACCATTTGCTTTTTAGTGCTTATTAGTGCTTATTCCTATATCTCCTTCATGTCTTATTTTCAAGAATCTAAGAATCAAAATCAATTCAAACAAAGTAGTGGTCCATATAATCAATCATATAGCACACAAATATTAATTCTGAATTATATACCACAATAAACCCAATCATTCTTGATTAAAAATCCTCAAATTTTCGACATACATAAACCCTAAATCTTAGAACATCAAATTATCTTTCCATTCTTAACCATTTCATCTAATTCCACTTCCAATCAATCCCTATATCAATCCTCTAGTAAACCCATCAAGTAATTTCACTTAATTCGAAGTACAGCAAATTCGCCCAATTAAGAACCCTAGAAATCAAATTCGAACTAAGAATAATGCAAAGTAATTGGATGGATGTTATTTACTCTTTTTGATGCCATAGGATTGCTAGAACCTTAATTTGATACTTAACTTCAATCTTGGAATGATGATAATTGTTGGGGATTGTGGTGTTTTTCTCCTCCTTTTTTCTTTCTTTGGTTTCTTTGCAAAAATATGAAGGCTCAACCGTAGGTTGGGTACTTCAACCGTAGGTTTGGTTCTCAACCGTTGGTTTGCAAAACAAAACCGTTTCAAACAGCTTTTATTTCTTAATCATTTCCAAATAATCACCACAACTCAAAAAATTTCCAACATTCCATTTAACTTAAGATTAAACAACCTACTTAAATTAAAAACAACTAAACTTAAACTTAAATATTTCTTATTAATCATTGCTTATAAAGCTTAGGAGCTAAAACACACTCAACTTAACAAAGAAATGCAAAACATTATAAGATAATAAACAATACGCAAACAAGATAAAACTCATAAGAACAAAATGAGCAAAAGCTTAACAACAAGCTTCTTTATTCTTCCACTTTCCAAGCTTCCTTTAATCAAAATAACTCCCAAACCTTAAAATATCCTTCGAACGAAATTTCCCTGAAAGAACTCTATCGGTTTCCTTTGTTTTGAAATTACGAGTGAATCGGCGTCCACCCGGACTAGTAATCTCTATCTTAGTGTGCCAATCATTGTCTCCTTCAATCTTTTGATATTTGCTATAACCATCCGATGTCCATTCAATATTTTTAAGCTTAATTGGCATCGAACCAAGGAAATCAACCATTTTCTTGTAAACAATAATATTCTTGAAAGGATTGAAGTAATTCTCCATAGCGAATGCTCTCTCCATATCATCTTCAATATGATCAAATGATGGGGCTGTCTTCCCATATTTTGGATTTCCTTCATTGTCATGGCTAATATCAAATACATCCAACCAATCTTCTTCATCTGATTCTTCATCTGCTAGAACTTTGTTTCTTTTCTTAGCGTGGTAAATCCTTCTAGCCACTTCATCATCAATTTCCATAGTTCCTTTTCCATTATCAATTATTGCTCCTATCGTACTCAAGAATGGGCGTCCCACCAACATCGGTGTCTCTTTATCAATAGGTACATGAATAATCAAAAAGTCACAAAAATATGTTTGGAATCCAATTTGTAATCTCACATTCTTCACTTTACCATAAGCTTTTGCCATGGTATTATCGGCCATCAACAACACATCATTGGAAGGATAAGCTCTTCCCAATTTCATAATCTTGTAAAGCTTATAAGGCATTATACTAACACTCGCCCCCGTATCGACCAAAGCATTGATTGCAATAGATCCATTCACTTTTAGTGGAATAAGGTAGTTACCCGGATCTTCTTTCTTTTAAGGTAAGCCTTTCTCCATCACTTTCTCCTTTTCTTCTTCTTCAATTTCCTTCTTCTTATCAAGTTTCATTTTCTCCACTGAAATTTCATCCAACAACTTCCTATAGTGAGCATAGTGTTCCAACACATGAAGTATTGGTTTTTCATTTAGCAATTCTTTGAACTTTGTAGTAATCTCCTCAACACATTTTGCTTCATCAATGGGTACTTTGGTTGGTTTTTCTTTTGGTGAGGATGTTTGGTTAGAACAGCTTTCTCCTTTGATTAGTGTGGTAGGGTGTGGTAATGATGACGGTGAAGGTATAAGACCTTTAAAAGGTGGGTATTTTTGTTTCAAACGAGTGGCCTTTCCCATTTTAACCATTTCCATGCTCCCACTAATACCATCTTCATTTTCACAAACTTCCTCCATTTGTTCAAGTAACCAATTAACATCTTTATCATCTTGTAACTCTCCAACCTTAACTTGCATTTCACCTAAATCAAAATCAATAACACATTTCGTTGCCAACAAGAAATTTCGTCCAAACCCCACGGAAGGATTAGTCGTGTCCTCATACTCATCAATAATCAAATCCATAGCAAAGGTATAGCCATGAATATCAATTTTTACATCCCATGCAATTCTCCTATTATATTTGTCTACGTCATATTTTCCATTTCCAAATTTTTTATAGAAAGCAAATGTCACATAACTATCATTTTGTCCAAGGTTACATTCCGCATCCCAAGCTCCTAATCCTTTTATTCCACAAGGTGTGGAATACCTCATACTTGGCTCGTCATATTCTCAAAGCTTAGCACGGGTAAAAGTAACCACCTGAGGCTTTTCATTCACATATTCCATACGTTCAAATTCCTTCCCTTTTGCTTGCAACTTCACCCTTTCAAAATTAACTATTTTTTCCATCCTAGACACAGCATCACCATCATCCATCAATTCCATTTCCAATTTTTCTAAGTAAGCCGAAACTTCGCTAGGTGAATCCATAACTAAAAATAAGCTAAACATTCATACACAACACATCCAAAACAAACGTTAGGGGTTAGTAAAAAAAACTAAGTAACTTGAAAAAGAAATCATACAAAAATCTAGAACAAATAAACTAAATAACAATTAAAATAAATAAATAGAAAAGAGAACAAAGAAAAACAAAAGAAAAAAAAATTTATGTTATATTTTTTCGGACCGGCGGTTCACACCCCAAACTGGCGGTTTGGGCAGTGAAAAGTTTTACCGAGGGCTCAAACCGGACGGTCGAAGTTCTGGACCGTCGGTTTGAAATTGAAAAAGTTTTACCGAGGAGTAGGACCGGACGGTCGAGAGTCAGGACCATCGGTCAGGTGAAATTATTTTTTTTAAGTGTCGATTGGCTTCAAACCGGCGGTCGAGATCTCGGACCGGAGGTTTGCAGCCAAAATTTCCATAATTATTTCTTTTTCTTCTTTTTTTATTATAATTTTTATATTTTTATATTTAACTTAACTAATAAAAATAAAATCGAGAGAGACTCATTGAAACTAGGACAAAGTAAACACTTAACAATCATCAAACAAACAAGGCAAACAATCACATAAACAAACATGAAACAAACTCTAAAATTACGAAAATAACAAGAACAAACTTACGCTACTTTGTACAACTAAACTAACCTAAACTAAACTAAAAAGGAATAATAGTCCCCGGCAACAGCGCCAAAAACTTGATGTGTGTTACGGTAGTATATATTATATCCCAATTTAACTCAAATTTTAAATTTCTAAAAATACCACTTTACCGTTTACCTAAGAAACACATACGAGCAAGTATACTCGTTCGATTGTAGTATTGTTGATGGTAAATAAGGATCGTCCCAAGAGACTACTAGTTTTGGTTTAGGCAATTTAAGTAAGAGCAATAAGAAATAGTACTTAAGACTGTCACGATCTAAAGCACTTAAGAGTAATTAAACGAATAATTGTTTCAAATCAAATCAAGCAAACAACCAAATACTTGTTTAGGAACCATGACTAATCGTGATAGAATGTTGAACATGTTTGGGTGAAACTTAGAAGGCACATGTCAATTTTCACAAGGACCTCTAGTCAATGGGTAATATCAAGAAAATCCATGTTTCTACTAGTTTCACGGGTGAGTCCTTTCTGCCAATTCTCATCCCACTACGCTAGCTCTTTTTGTGATCAAATGTATGAAAAAGATGATTAGTTAAATTGGTTCTTACGAGTCTTTTCAACCCAATCTCGTGATTTAAATATTTCCGAATTCATTTAAAAACTTGCATACTTGATATTCGTCACTTATCAAATACCAATCCGTTTGTCACTAACTATTGGAATTAAACAATATTAGAAATCTTTTCAACCTTTAAATCCAATAATATTTAACCAACAAGTTTTAGAACACGAATTATATTTAAACAAACTCATGAAAATAATCACTTTTTCTAACCAACTAAACATCCAACATTCATTCGAAAGTCACATCATTCCCAAATAAGCATCACTAATTATTCAATAACAAGCATCATCATAAAACATAACATTGCATTCAACATCAAATGGTCTAACATGATTAATTAAAGTAAAGAAAATTACCCAAAAGTAATATTACAATGAGTAATAAAAGAGTTATAGCACTCCTTAGAGCCTCCAATTGAACAAGGGAATCTTCCACCTCTTCTAATAAGTATCTCCAACTCTTCTACTTGGGACCTTCTTGAGAATGGCAGAGATTATTTAATTCTTTTGGGTTTAGTAAGAAATGTGATCAAGTCCTTATGGTGTAATGCTTGATTGTAAGTGTTGTATCCAAAATGGATGATTAGGGCTCTTATTTAAGCTTGTAAAACACCCCAAAAACTGTCATATTACTTCAATTATCATAAATGATAAGGTAATGATCAGACTCAAGCCATTATTGTAGTTAAAGTTTAGAGTTAATGCAACTCTTCATCTCAGAATTCTCTCGACCTTCGGTCTGAAGCATGGACCTTGGGTCTGGACGTCGGCTGAACCTGAGGTCAAATTCCTGAACCTTGGGTCTGGAATGTAAACCTTGGGTCTGAAACCCTAACTTCGACCTTGGGTCTAGAATGTAAACCTTGGGTCTGAAACCCCAACTTCGACCTTGGGTCTGGAATGTAAACCTTGGGTCGAGACCAACTTTTGCACATGAATTTCCACTCTAAGCTAGCATGTAACTCCAACTTTTAATACACTTTTTAGCACTTAATCTTGACTTTATTTTTTCATCCTTCTCATGTACAACGGAAATAATCATATCATGAATCAATATCTTTGTTGACGATCTTTGCTTCAATATTTACTTGAATTTTATAGCTTTTCTTCGTCTTTCTTGATATTTCATTGTACCGAGACTTGAACACATCTTTAACACTTTTAAGCATTAAACAATCATAAGCATAACTAAATAACATATAAAAACACACAAATAACGCGATAAAAACATGTACTCCCTCCGTCTCAATTTATTTGTCAAGAGAGAGAAAACACAAAGTTTAATAAAAGTGGGGCTACTTTAATTTTCAACTACTAAAATGGAATATTCCTCTACTAGATTCTCTAGTTTTTACTAAATAAGGAAAGTGGACAATTAATTTGAGACATCCATAAAAGGAAATATGGACAATTAAATTGAGACGGAGGGAGTACAAAATAAGCGTTATCAGTATATCTGTTTTGCAGGGAGCGTATGGATGCATCCTAGGTACTTAGTTCAGTTATGATATATTGGTGAATGGACTTGAGTGTGTGCAATACACCCATTTCACATTAGGTACATCGGAGATTATGACTCCTATGTACAGTTTGCTATATGTTTGTTGGGCATTTTCCTTTGTTTATGATTGATATCCATTTTATATTCATCTGATTATGCTTTGATTCCTTTTTCATATGTTCCATATTCTATTTGACATCTTGTTCAGTAGGTTCTCTTGGATTCATTCGTTTATGCTTATTACCTTTCAATTTTTTTTTATATCTGTTCACTGAGCATTAGCTCAGCCGCATCTTCTTTTCTCTGCGGCAGGTTATAAGCAGGATTCCAGACATGAGTGTTGAGAGTAGGAGCTAGAGACCTACCTTGCTTAGTATCCCATTATTGAATTCATGCTTTGGATTATGTATTTCATTTTTAGTCTATGGTTGGAGTATATTTCTTTTGGAAGTCGTTGTAATGTTTGACTTAGTATTTGTTTAAATAAGAAATCTTCCGCTCGTGTTATTATGTTCTGATTGATACCATAATGTTACACTTAGACCTTTCTCGGGTTCGGGTGTTACAAAAAAAATATTTAAAAAAAAACGATAAAACTATTCAACCCCTTTCTAGTTTTCCACATTATTATTATTATTATTATATTATTATTATTATTATTATTATTATTATTATTATTATTATTATTATTATTATTATTATTATTATAAACATCACTTTTATTAGAAAACCCATAGGATTTACAAGAAATTAGTGGGGAGCCTCAAAACTATCTGGGCCCCCACACCTCTAGCAATAGCAAAGCTAATCCTACTGAAGATATGAGTAGCAGTACGCGCCCCAATGTCTTGAGTTACAGAGAAGCTCAGGATCCGCTTTAGTAAGGTCACCGCATCCATCTCAAGTTCCCCTAGAGAGGAGAAAGAGAAAGGGAGGAACCCATATCCAATCTCCGCACACTTAGCCCCATACTTGACGCGTTTACGTTGTGCGGCATCAGTCACCACACGACCTGGCACAAAATCAATCATACCTGTTTGGGTCAAAGGAGATGACCCCGTCAAATCAACACATACGTCCTTCCCTTCGTCCCAAGAATAAAGCAATATATTAGCTGGACGTAAGGCTTGCTCCCTTGCGCCACAAAGCCCAATGTCAATCTCTTTATGAGTTGAGACCCCAGATCGAGAACAGATGTCAACCAGAGTATCACGCACTACGTTGTGCCGATGTTTAATACCAATAATACCAGTGCAAGATACAACATGGTCCCCGTAAATATCCCCCGTATAAACCTTGGAACAAGCTGATCACGGCCTCTGAACGGAAAATAGGGGAACACCCAGCCTATAGCATAACACACTTCCGTAAATTCTAGCATTCATAGTCTGTCCCAACCCAGAGATCGGAACTACCCTAAGCCAGTCTGAAGTGTAATCCTCCCTTTGCGATCTCCAGAGTGCCATTTGTCAAGGAGATAGGCAAAAGGTGGATTCAGCCATTTTGGTAACACGTTTAAAATATATGTCTAGCAATTTCTTCATAAGTTTTGGGGCAGCGATCTCATCCTGGTTACTCAGAAGGTCGATCTCCATTTTCGCATTAAATGCACACAAGGTCTCTTCGAAGGAAGGTCCAGGAGTTACAATGCTAGAATGTCGGAGGAGTTTAGTCTGTAAGGTGGCAGATTGGAGTCTAGATGCAAGAAATGCATAGTTCAAGGCATCACCTTCAGAGTACACGCCAAGCCCCCCAAATACAAATGGCAGGGTGGCAAGCCTCCATTGCCAATCACCAAAACCAGGTCCAGAAGCAGTGACAATACGCTTCAGGGAAGAACGAAGTGCCGCATCAAATGAAATGTGAGCACGCTCAAAGACCTAAGGAGAACATGTGCGCATAGAAAAGTATAGCTTAGAAATGCCGGCACAAGCACGAAGGAGCAACAGCTCACATTGACGATCCTTAAGCTCAGCAATAGCCTCCATGAGTTCAATAGTCTTAGCAACCCTTTTCATGATGAGCTCACTACTAAACTCAAAGTCAACACTAGCAGGCCCACCCAATAATTTAACACCATGTAACGGTCGTGCAATATTAGGCGGAAAGACACCAACGAGCCTGCTTCTCGGGTCTTCCTTAGGCAAAAAAACCTCAGTTTTATCAACATTAAGGTGCAGGCCGCGCCGTGGTCCATCCATCATAATAAGCTCTAAAACCTTCCCCACGGCCAAAGTATCTCCAATAATAGTGCCATCGTCTAGATACTAGGCTTGAAGGGAAAGACTAAAGGAGTCTCTAATCTTGCATACCAAAGGATATTACACTAGAGCAAAGAGAAGAGGTCCAAGTGGATCTCCTTTTTGTACACCTTGGTGTGACCATAACGCGTGTTATCCGTAATATAATCTAGCTGGGTTGGAGTAACAAAATTCCACCCAACGTGAAATGGCAGGACAACACAGGCGAACCTCCTGTAACATGACCTCACGGTCTACCAAATTCAAGGCGTTCTGGAAATCCACCAATAACATCGAAAGGCCCTCCTCACCACCACGGTCTTCAATAAACCTATTCACAGCGTGAAGAATAGCCTCCCCTCCTCCAGGTACCCCAAAACCAAACTGAAGATCATTTAGATAACTGTCCAAGGAATGGCCGATCATAGAAGCACCAAACTTGGAGACAAAACGCCTCCAAACAGTGCCCACAGCAATGGGACGGATACCACCTCCGGGCTTGATCGGCGGTGTGAGAAGAGCACTAGCAATGAACTCACCCAATGCCCTAGGGCATTTACCATCAAGAAAAAGATTTACCATGCGGGTGATAGAATCGATTAACTCATTGGAAATAGCCACAGCAGCACCACTAAAATAATCCAAAAGGTGTTGGGCGCGCAAACCATCTCGACCACAAGAGGTACCACGGGGGAAACTCTTAACATATCAATGACCACAGCAGGAGATGCAATAAGGTTATGATGATCAATAGGTATATCTGGTCGAGAAGGAGCAGACTTGAAGGGATGCTTAGCTGTTAAGTCCTCAAGAGTGGTGTCATTATAAGGAGCAACACCTGAAGAAGCACTCGGACAGCTGCGGTATAATGACCATCAAAAATATTCCTCTTACATTGCTTGACATTACGCTCACCCAAGTCCAAGTTACCCTCATCAATATTAGACCATGCAGGGGAGGGTTCAGCTAAAACCTCTCTAACAAGCTGCAAACTACCATCAGACATACCCCGAGAGCGGATGGCATTAGCGATATATTTTTCTTGGCGTTGGCGTTTAATAGTAGACCTACACTCCAGTTACTCCTCGAGCAAAATATTTTAAGGAGACAAAGAGGCAAGACTAACAGGCTAACCCAACAAGAAATGTCCTCAGGTGTGCAGATCACCTTATCAAGAGCTCCTTTCAATAGGCGAGAGAATCCCAAACGACACTTTGGAGGGATGGATTTGACAGTGTGCAACCCCTTAGAATGCAAGGTGTTAAGTAAGTGTAAATCAAAACCATAATGCTCCTCCAAAACCGGATCCTCACCACTAGTAATTTGAAACGAAGAAGGGACTTGTGGTTTGCCAAGATCAAACAACACAAACCTAACAACACCATCGCCACAATCAGGGGGTGACACAAAATTAGGTCCATGCCGACACTTAGAACGAAGGGTATGCGTCTTAAAAGAAATTCCACATAACCAAAGACCCATACATTTCAACGTAACCTCAGCAGCCTCAAAAGCAACAAGATCAGTGGCCAAGGAAAGTTTGGTGGTGGCTAGCACGTCCTCACTGAAATGACGATCATGGAGATGAAAGATCAATGAGGTTTTGGTGAGCCCATTTCCACTACCATCCTGACAACCACTTAAACCCACAAAAGGACAATGAAACCGTATGATTGCCATAGTAAACGGTATCAAGGCAACACCAGTCAAATCGCAAGGCAAAATGCAAGTCACGTGAGACAAACCACAAGTCAAACTGCAGGTATACTAAAGAAAAACCACAATTATAGCGCAAGTTATCCAGAGTCAAACCGCAATAAACTGAGGGTTAAAACGCAAGGCGTAACAGAGGCAAAACGCAAAACAATAAAAACACCGGCCAAAATGCAAGCCTCTCAAACCGTAGTCAGAACTAGGGCAAAACGCAAAGCTCACCAGGGCGGTCAAAACGAAGACCAGGGAACAAAACGCAGACCAGGGCAAAACGCAAGGTAAGCCAGGGTAAAATGCAGACCAGGGAACAAACCGCAGACCGAGGCAAAACGCAAGGTTAAGCCAAAATGCAGGACCTTTCTGATGGGCCCACTAAGAAAAACGCAAGCCTATTTTAACCAAAGATCAAAACTCAAAGCCAAAACGCAGTCAGGAAACCTACAACAGACCAAAACGTAGTCAGGAAACCTACAACGAAGAAGAAGGTAATCCAAACTCAGAACCATGTTACCGTAGCATACCACATCAGAACCTCAGAACCACGATACCCAAGCACCACAGAATCCAGAAACAGATGGGCAGCGACTGACGTACCACAGACCTTCGAAACGGGAATGTTGAAAAGGATTTACAAGGTATATATACAGTAGGGGACAACCATGTATCAACTAAGAATGTTGAAAATAATTTGCAAGGATGAGCGGGAAAAAGAAACGAGATCGGGCCGATCTCCCATGCCTTCAATCGCCCACAGTGAAGGTGAAATTATTATTATTATTATCATTATTATTATTATTATTATTATCATTATTATTATTATTATTATTATTATTATTATTATTATTATTATTATTATTATTATTATTATTATTATTATTATTTATTTATTTATTTATTTTATAAAAACACCACTTTATTATTATTATTATTGTTGTTGTTGTTGTTGTTGTTGTTGTTGTTGTTGTTGTTGTTGTTGTTGTTGTTGTTGTTGTTGTAAATATCACTTTATTAAAAACTTATAGGATTTATAAGAAATTAATGGGGAGCTGAGACACTATTATTATTATTATTATTATTATTATTATTATTATTATTATTATTATTATTATTATTATTATTATTATTATTATTATTATTATTATTATTATTATTATTATTTTATTATTATTATTAGTATTATTAGAAATTTTGTTATAATTATATTAATAATTATTTACTTTTTATCAAATTTAACTTTTTATTAATATTATTATAATTATTATTATTAAATATTTTAGTGTTATTATTATTATTATTAAATATTTTTTTATTATTAATATTATTTAATATTTTTATTATTATATTAATAATTTATTTAGTTTTATCAAATTTGACTCTTTTATTATTATTATTATTATTATTATTATTATTATTATTATTATTATTATTATTATTATTATTATTATTATTATTATTATTATTATTATTATAATTATTATTATTATTATTTTTTTTTTAATAATAATAAGATTTTCATTGAAGAAGATAAAAAATTACATAAAGTTGGATGGGAGTCTAGACACAAGTTGTTCTCCCACTCCTTTCTGAATACAGTATTATTATTATTATTAATATTATTATTATTATTATTATTATTATTATTATTATTATTATTATTATTATTATTATTATTATTATTATTATTATTATTATTATTATTATTATTATTATTATTGTTATTAAACATTTTATTATTATTAGCAGTAGTATTATTTTGAATTATAACGACCGCATATTACAACTTATTCACATCACAACTTACTCAGTTTACATTTACAAATTCTTTGAAAAATTAAAATTCATTCACATTACAATTCCCTTGACATATTACAATTCCTAAAAAACATTTTGTGAACCAAACACCTCCTAAGTAATTAGCAAACTTCAAGTTTCTTCATACTCAACAAACACCTTTCTTAGGGAAATTTGCAAAAATGAGATATAAGATGACATTTATTTGCAATTAGACTCAACTTTGTGACATATTATTAAAAGTATGATTTCTTTTAAATACCAAGAACACCCTTCCGCAACACTTATGCCACCCTGCACCAGTTTTCAAACTTTTTATCTCCAAATCAATGTCTTTTCAATCGCAATCCCCTATTTTTGTTCGCAATGCATCGTAACATGTACCATTTGTACATCTAACATAGATAAAATGATAAACAAATCCATTGTTCTTCATCTTCTTCATTTTATGATGTATCCATATTTTTCCTCCATTTTATATCTTCGTCACATGAACCACCAATGTAACCTTCATATGAAGATATTGATTACGATGGCTCAAATTAAAATATAATAATATTAATTCACTAGTGCAAACAAATATTTCAGGATATTACTATATATATAATGCAGCGTCTCAAAACGACGCGTGCATTGTCGTTTTGATTTTCGCGGTTTTTAGCCCAGCCCACTTCGGTCCTTTTTTTATCTTTTTTTTTTCCGGCCTTCTTAGGCTTCGTTACGTGTCACAAACCACCGCCAATGTCTTCATACGTATCGTCTTCCTTGGTTGTCGTGCAAACCCTTCATCACAGAAATTCCAGAACCATCGCCAACACTGGCGGTCTCTTGGCGTGGTAACTTGATCCGGGTTACGGTTGCACCCAAGTATGGTGGTGTTACCAGTTCTTTGGCGGGGTAACCTGACCCGGGTTACTGTTGCAGCCGAGACTGACGGTGTCTTGGCGGGTTAACTTGATCCGGGTTTGTGTAATTTCATTCAACCAATACGGGATTATAATTAAGTCTTCAAAGTTATTTTTGTTTTAATCAAAGGTATGCTTATGTATTCAAGTTATGCTTATGTAGTTTCTTAAATTTTAGTTTATTTTCATTGGTCAGGGTTCGATGGATGGTGTGTTTGGTTGGATCATGGGACTTAAGGTTGGCCGTAGGAGGGATATGTTGGGATTTGTTTCTTGCAAAATAGTGCTTAAAAATTTATGTAAGTATTTTACATGTATACGTTTGATGAACTCAAATAAGTACATTTTATTACTATCATTTATCCTATTAATTTGACTTGTTTTACTATATTATGTATGAGGATTGATACTTAATCGTTTACTTTTGTAATTCTCAGGTAAAAACAAGCATTTGGTGAAACTTGGCGATTCTGGACCAATAATGGAGCAAAACGTACATAAAGTGGAAGTCTACTGACATGGACAAGATCAAGTCAATTCTGCTCCAGATGCGCCGCATCTCACTATCAACATGCGCCGCATCTCTATCAAGATATCACCAGATACGATCCAAGATACAAGAGGACATGCGCCGCATCTAATAAAGAGTTACGCCGCATCTTCTGGCGGTGTACGAATATTCCTGAATATTATAATCTTGGACCCCACGCGAAGTTAAGTACATGCGCCGCATCTACTTAAGTAGATGCGCCGCATCTTCCCTCAGACACAAACTATAAATACCCCGTAGACCAGACACATTAAAGAGTTCGGAGATTCGGAAGTTCGAAAACCTAAAGACCGAACAGAAGAGAAGGACGAATTCAGTCAAGAAGGCAGCACAAGACACACCCAAATCGAAGATACAAGAGCTGTAAGAAGGTGCTGCATGTATTTAACTCATTAAGTAGTTTTGTTTTATTGTTTTAGCAAACTTTAATTCATCAGGATTGGTGGCTTGTGTAATGTGACAACGGAAAGATTGCACTCCCTTTAATACTTGCTTTCCCATCAATTAAAGTTTATATGTTGATGTCTTTGGTTACTACTTATTAGTGCATTGACCACCTCTGTGTTTATTAGTGGCTTGCGGGCACCCGACTGCGGGACAAGGTGTGGCTCCCACGGTTGTTTCTAAATTGATCACTTAGGAATAACTTTTAGACATAAGTCGTCATTAAGGGTTTACTCGCCGATGAGAATAGGACCAACGAGAAAGGGTTAATTACATACACTTCATATAAAGCTATCAATAAAACAAGTGACAATCTACTTAATCATAAGGACAGCCCTCTTATTGTCTCAAGTATCTATCTGTGTACGTGTGTGCTACTTGCTGATTCGTGCCTATTTGTTTATTTTATTATTTAATTGCAAACAAAACTGTGCCAGTCTCTCAGGCTGAAACCCCCTTGCGTTAGGATATTAAAATACTGATTAGATTAACGAGATTATACGTTCCACTCTTAGTGATCGACACTCTACTTACCATTATCTTCATACTGACCGGGTACACTGCTCGTTAAGTGTGTGTGTTATTGATAAGTCGGCTAAATATAAATTTAAAACTTGAGTAGGCATTAAAACTGCTAAAACCGCAACGACACATCACGCGCATCAAGTTTTTGGCGCCGCTGCCGGGGAGTGAATTGTTATTTTCTGTTAATTTGATTAGTATTTTAATTAGGTTATTTTTCTTTTTATTAGATTAAATTGCATCATTGTACTATTTTGCATATTTGTTGTATTGTGTGTTATTTGTTTGCTTTTGTTTTTATTTTTGTGTGTTTTATTTTTTGTTTGGTGTGTTTAATTTTTATTTTTATTTTTCGTATTTTTCTGTTCTGCTATCGTTGTACTGTGCTAAATCAAACGATACGGCGCATCTGATCTCTCAGATACGGCGTATTGCGTTTAATTTTTTTAATACAACGCGTTTAATTAATTCGATACGACGCATCTTTTCCCCAAGATACGGCGTATCTGTTTTTAACAAGAAAATTTTTCTAAGCGATAAAGTAATACGACGCATCTGCTTTTGTAGATACGGCGTATCTGTTTTGATAAAATTTTTTCTAAACGTTAACGCCATACGACGCATCTGCTTTCGCAGATACGGCGTATCTATTATTTTAATTAAAAACAATTTGCGAATTATTAAACAAATACGGCGTATCGATTTCCGTCGATACGGCGCATCTTACTGAATCAAAAACCTTTTATTTTTTAAACGTAACGAAAATACGGCGCATTAACTTCTGTTAATACGACGCATTTAATTTTAATAAGAATATCGATTTTTGATAATTAAAATTGATACGGCGCATTCTAAATCTCTAAGCGGCGTATCTATTTTCTGAATAAAAGTTTGACTTATTTTTAACGTATTAAGATACGGCGTATCCCATTTATAGGATACGGCGCATCAACAGCAGATATCAGAAGCTTTTATTTTACTTTGATCGTTTCACCCTTCTTTTGCACGAGTAAGTTTTATTTCAGGAAGATGGACGATCCGGATATTACAATGGAAGAATATATCAGATTTGAAGAGGAAAAAGCCTTGAGCAATAATGGGATCTACGATTGGGAAAGAGCAAGATATGGTGCACAAGTCATTGATACGAAAGAAATCACTATGGAAGAATATTTGATTCTTGGACGAGAAAAGTCAAAGAAAGAAAGAAATAGGCTGCCGTTTCAACACACTTGGTGTATGTCAAATGATGATGAAGAAGATTCATATACCGTGAAACCAATTCCGGCAATTGTTCTTGGTAGTACTTTTTCTCCGGAGATTGCACAAGATGATGTGTATACGGAACCTTACGTTGAAGAATATTCTGCAATCGTATTACCACCATTAGACAATCCAACGGATGAAGATGAAAAGTATTCTAATTTTGATTTCGAACCATTTGACGCCATAGTTTATGATGACAAACCTCAACCAGATTTTGACCCAACGAGGGATTTTGAAGAAATCTGGGATTACTTATTTAAGGAGGAAATTCGGGACGATGCTGAAATTGAAAGATCACTAGTTGAAGATGGAGATTCACAAGATAAATTGGAGTCACTTACAACACAAAGTGGTACAAATTTATTTAATATTATTAATCCCGTTACTAATAATTTTGCTAGTTTTCCTGAACAGGTTGCGAAACAAAAAGATGATGAGGTGAAATTTATTACACTACCTATTGAAGCACCTGTGATTAACCCGTATTTGGTGGAGCCCGAAGAAGAATTTGGTGATGAGCTCTTAAACATTGCTATGATCGAAGATGACGATGATTTCGACCCTATGAAGGTTATTGAGGAACTCGAACTTTTACTTGCCAAAGACCCTTTCTCACCTTCTGCGGAAGTCAAGGGACGCCTTACTACTAAAGAGACTAACCAAGAAGAAAGGAGACTCATTTTTCCTCAACATACTACTCTTTCAGAGGAAGTGGTCAAGTCATCCAATTTATCAACCAAACCGGGTATGAATAGGAAAGATGTACATGTATTGCCAAGGTATGATCTTTATTTATTTCTTCTATCTTTACTAGCAAATTTACACTCTTTTCGTGTTTATTGCTACTATCATCCGCACTTGATCCCAAGTGGGGGGAACAACACCCTATTACACAGTAAATAAGGGTGGAGTCAGGCTCGTGACTCGAACAAAAACAAGCGCTTCGTGGGAGGCAACCCATGCTTATCTTTTATTTTATTTTATTTTCTGATTGTGTGTCGAGTCAGTCCAGGCCGCACGAAGATACGGCGCATCTCAATCCTGAGATGCGACGCATCCTCTGCAATGGTCATATCTTATTTTATTTTTCTGCATTTTTTTATTTTATTTTCGACTTTAAAACTTTTTATCAGTTATTTTAATGCGGCGCATCCCTGGTTAAGGATGCGGCGCATCCCTGGTTAAGGATGCGGCGCATCTTTATTCTGATCCGTATTTATTCCAGGCTCGATACGGCGTATCTTCTTCAATAGGATACGGCGCATCGACTGACCTGATGATTTTCAGTTTTAATTTTTAAGTTTTATTTTTACCTAACTACTAATGTATTATGCAAGTTGAACCTTTCTTATCTTAGGTGTGTTTTAAAGTGTTGGTGGTATTATAGTTTTCTGAATTTCCTGTGGATACATCAAGCATGAAGCTTTAACGTTCTAATCCACAAGAAAGATGATTTTTGCTCATATACAAATGGAGGATCATACCGAGCAAATCTCAGGGGAGTTTTTCTGTTCTAATTCTTTTTATTTTCCAGTTTTTAACCTTTTATACAAACAACGAGGACGTTGTTTAACTTAAGTGGGGGGATAGGAGAATTAGAACACTTAACACTTACTTGTCCTAAACTTTTTCAAAAATTATGCTTAAAATGTGCTTAATATATCAAACTTAAAAATTTTTTAGCATGTTTTTGTTTAAGATCTAAGTTGCATAACTGCACACATGACGTTATTTTTAAAAAATTGTGATTTTCCAAAATTCACAAATCTATGAGTGTGCCGGTGACTTGTAAACTTTAGAACTTGGCTTGTATACTATTCGAGACCACCATAATGAGTATTATTTATTTAATTGGAATGACTTGTCTAACTTGGTAAAATTCTAGGATTACACCCAAAAAGCCTTTATATGTTATGTGTTATTAACTAACTACACTGGTTAGTTAACCCCCGTATAAACCCTTTTGTTACTCTCACTTTTAGAGTAAGATACCCCTAGAAAAACACTCAGAGCCATTCCTTTCGTTTCTTACACCTATGTTTAAAATGTTTCATTACACCTTAAACCTTAGCCTACCCTGTAGATTAGAATCCGTGGTTGGTTAATTGCTATAGGCAGAGTGTGTTTCCTTACATTACCTGTGTTCGCGTGCGTAATTCATTATATATGGTTAGGTCGGGAAATTGCACAATGCAATTGGAGTGAAAGTAAATATTGTATATTTTGGAGTTTTATTTTTCGTGTGTTTACTACTTTCACTATTTACCATTATTTCTGAAGTTATGAAAAGTATGGAAAAATTATCCGGAAAGAAAGTTATAGTGATGTGGTGAAATTTTACACATCTATGTTTATGTTTCAAATTAAAAAAAAAAAAAAAAAAAAAAAAAAAAAAAAAAAAAAAAAAAAAATCAAAAAAATGAGAAAAGAAAAAGAAAGAAAAAAGAGTTGGATGTTTATTTTAAGCCAACGATGTAGAGTTATGTAAGTGGTTCATATGGCCACTATTTGTTGTATTATATCTATGGATTGAATGGGAATTGGCAGTTATGGGAATGCCAATTAAGGATTATTCTTTGATTAAGATTTTGTTGAGTATAATTCGTGTCTACCTAAAGCGTGTGTTTCAAGTGTTAAAGCGTGAGTTATTCAATGATATGAGTCTTATTCATGGGATGGTTGGGATAGTGATTAACCACACTTAGGATTTTAATTTATTTGTTTTGTTTATTTTTATTTTTACACCAATTTATATCCCAAATGTTATCCATACCCTGTATTGTTCTTTATCCAACCAAACCTTTGATTTATTGAGATTAGGGATTTGAGCAATCTTAAGTATCGTAGTCGTGGATTCGGCTATGTATTTATGATTTTGTCGCCCTTTTTGATATATTATTATTGGTGAAGTTTGGACCTATCTTTAGCCTATTCGAGTTAAGGATTTGAGCAATTGCAAGTATCGTGTTCGTGGATTCGATCATGTATTTGTGATTTTGTCGCCTTTTCTGGAATTTGAGATCGATAGTGTAAATAAGAATAATTAACCCTTAAGCCTAAAAACCCTTTTTACCGCTTTAGACTTGTTATTCCTTAGCTTTAGTGGTGGAGATGTGTATACTTGCCAAGCCTATGATAGAATATTCGTCGCGACTGGACAGTTAAACGATTAGATTTGCTTTTATCAAAATATTTTATTTTACTTCTAATTCGTTAAGTGTTTAGTTGTGTGATTACGAAATAAACGAATACATGCTTAAATATAAAAATAAATCCTAACTTCTTTTAGGATACATTTTCATGAGATTTAATCTAAGGTTTACTTGGGGACAAGTAAAGTTCAAGTGGGGGGATATTTGATGAACTCAAATAAGTACATTTTATTACTATCATTTATCCTATTAATTTGACTTGTTTTACTATATTATGTATGAGGATTGATACTTAATCGTTTACTTTTGTAATTCTCAGGTAAAAACAAGCATTTGGTGAAACTTGGCGATTCTGGACCAATAATGGAGCAAAACGTACATAAAGTGGAAGTCTACTGACATGGACAAGATCAAGTCAATTCTGCTCCAGATGCGCCGCATCTCACTATCAACATGCGCCGCATCTCTATCAAGATATCACCAGATACGATCCAAGATACAAGAGGACATGCGCCGCATCTAATAAAGAGTTACGCCGCATCTTCTGGCGGTGTACGAATATTCCTGAATATTATAATCTTGGACCCCACGCGAAGTTAAGTACATGCGCCGCATCTACTTAAGTAGATGCGCCGCATCTTCCCTCAGACACAAACTATAAATACCCCGTAGACCAGACACATTAAAGAGTTCGGAGATTCGGAAGTTCGAAAACCTAAAGACCGAACAAAAGAGAAGGACGAATTCAGTCAAGAAGGCAGCACAAGACACACCCAAATCGAAGATACAAGAGCTGTAAGAAGGTGCTGCATGTATTTAACTCATTAAGTAGTTTTGTTTTATATTGTTTTAGCAAACTTTAATTCATCAGGATTGGTGGCTTGTGTAATGTGACAACGGAAAGATTGCACTCCCTTTAATACTTGCTTTCCCATCAATTAAAGTTTATATGTTGATGTCTTTGGTTACTACTTATTAGTGCATTGACCACCTCTGTGTTTATTAGTGGCTTGCGGGCACCCGACTGCGGGACAAGGTGTGGCTCCCACGGTTGTTTCTAAATTGATCACTTAGGAATAACTTTTAGACATAAGTCGTCATTAAGGGTTTACTCGCCGATGAGAATAGGACCAACGAGAAAGGGTTAATTACATACACTTCATATAAAGCTATCAATAAAACAAGTGACAATCTACTTAATCATAAGGACAGCCCTCTTATTGTCTCAAGTATCTATCTGTGTACGTGTGTGCTACTTGCTGATTCGTGCCTATTTGTTTATTTTATTATTTAATTGCAAACAAAACTGTGCCAGTCTCTCAGGCTGAAACCCCCTTGCGTTAGGATATTAAAATACTGATTAGATTAACGAGATTATACGTTCCACTCTTAGTGATCGACACTCTACTTACCATTATCTTCATACTGACCGGGTACACTGCTCGTTAAGTGTGTGTGTTATTGATAAGTCGGCTAAATATAAATTTAAAACTTGAGTAGGCATTAAAACTGCTAAACCGCAACGACACATCACGCGCATCAACGTTTGCAGCCAGATATTGGTTCTTGATGTTGAGGTTGGGCATCAGTTGTGTTCTTGATTGAGGTGTTAATTGTTGTTCTTAAAAGGGTTCGTTTATAGCCCCAATTTTCAAGTTGCTGGGGCAATCTGTTATCATGGACATCAACCTTTCTATCGGGATCAAAATGCTTTTGATTCGTTTTTAATGTTCCATTTTTTTTCTTTATTTTTTGTTTGTTTGTTTGTATTGATAAGTTGTCCTTTGATCATTTATTATTTGCATATTAAGACATGTACAGGTTGGTTTATGTTTAAATTTGTGGGATTTTACAATTTTGATTATTGATAAAGAAATTGGTTAATGTAGATTGGTTGTGATTTATATGCATCCATTGAGGTTTTTCCAACTCGGTTCGTGCATATAACGATTTTGCATACTTTCCTTCTGGTAACAAAGCTGCTTGCATAGACTGCCATCAAAGTCGTCAATAATGTCGGGTTTCTTCTTTTTTTCAATCATAAAATAACAATTTGAGAAATTTGGTTGCATGTACTATGAAAAAGTTAATCGTATTCATAATTGTACTTTATGTTGTTACTTATTCACACATGACCTTTTTTTGGTATAACCTTTATGGATTTTACATTTCATCCGGTCTTTATATCACTCCATTTGCAGGGTACAGGTACCAACCCACAATGATACATAAGCAAATAGGGTTGGTAATGCATAAGATCATGGCGCTTCCAGGACATATCAGAATACGACACGCACGACTAACGACCCGAGGTAATGCGAGTACTAAATTCTAACACATTATGGATAATATGTTGCACTCACATTTAGTCACTACTACGTACTCATTTAATCAGATTTGTTTGCAACATGGTTTCAAAATCGCCGTGCATGTTGGAAAGACTAAACACCTAGAGAAAGATTACAATGATTTGAAAGAAATACTGCTACTATTGTTGGTGCTACTGAAATGCACATTACAACATACATCAGGTACATTTATCTTTCTTATTAGGTGTCTCATGTGTGTAGATGTTGCAGCCTGCAGAAAATAAACTGGTGATTCATGTCTGCCGGGGAAAAATTGAATGGCAGGTTTTTACTTGAAAACATTAGCCATTTATTGTATAGAACTTCGCATACTATGCATATCCATTTTAAGTAATTTGTGTAATTAGTAAGTGAGTGTTTTAAGTATAGAACTTCGCATATTATGCATATTATGCGAAGTAACAGAAAACACATATTATGCATATCCATTTTAACACAAGTAACAGATACATGTTTAAGTAATTTGTGTTTCACAGTATACTGGTATGAACGTATATTATGCATATTATGCGTTCATATCTGTTTTAAGTAATAGATACAGAAACGAAAAGACATGAAGGCGTTCATGTTTAACCACATATTATGCATATTATGCATATCCATTTTTAGTAATTTGTGTTTCACAGTATACTGATATGGTGATGAAAACAGGTGGGGAAAAGCAGAGTAGATCTGAAAAGAAAAGACATGAAGCGATGTTGAAGCTAGGCATGAAAGTTGTTATTGACATTAGGAGACTCACCATTAAAAGAACCAAAAAATGTAAGTAACTTAAACACTTTGATTTATAATTAATTGCTCAAATATATGGTTTTACGCATTCTTTTGTGTGTATGGTCTGCAAGCACTACAGTTTTAAAGGTGTTAGGAGTCACTCTATGGGGTGTCCATAGGTCATTTTAACTGTCGTTGGGTCGTTTTAATGATAACTTGGGCCTGTTGCAAAAGTGCAGATTTAAAGGGTCGCTTAGGGTCGTTTAATGGGGTGTTTTTGTCTGTTACAAAACTGCGATTGTAAATGGGTTTCGGGTCGTTTTAAGGGGATTTTCGGTGTTTGGGCCTACTGAAAGTTGTAGTTTTAAGGTCGACGAGAAACATGTGTTCCTAAATATTTTCCTTGCAATAACTATTTAGCTTTCAAAAAAATGGACATCCATATAAAAGCGACAAGACCAAGTCGACTAAACTAAGATACGTTCACTAACTGAATTAAAGTTTCAAATTCAAAGTGATCAACGTTGACTACTTTTAATCAACACCTTTAGTATAGAATGTGTTTCTATTTTTAAAGCTTTCTGTCATGATTAATAGTCCATGAGACGGATTCTCAGACCAATGTGTAGGTGGCAGCAATTTTTCTGCATTTTCAAATTATACAATGTTAAAGGATTTGTTCTGCTACTGAAGTGAAAATGGTGAACTGTCAGGAAAGGACTCAAGCACAGTGATGAAGAAGTCTTTGCTGGCTTACGCTATAGTCTGGAATCCACACAGCAGCAGTAACATATAAAGAAGTATCTGTAAGGAACTTTGTATTTAGACAGCAGATAAGTACTAAAACAAGCAATTCCAAACAACCATTTAAACCATTGCAATATTTTACCACTACTCACTTCAATGCTTGATTTGCAGCGCCAATAAAATGGCAACAATGCTAATGTTAGGTCGTTTTACACAAAATTGTTTCTAAGCTGATGCAAGGAATCAGAGAACTGCTCAAGCAGATGTTGGATCATTTTCGATTGATTGAAAGGTAACCAGTAATCACCCACTAAAAGAAAAATATTAATGTGAAAATTTAATTATAAAAAACCAACATATTTTTTAGTGCTTCCTTTTTGAAAGTAAAGCAAGACTCCAACAGCTTTATTATTAATTTCTTTATAAAAGATTTTATGACATTCATGCAGGTTCATTTATTGTGTGTTTATCAAACACATATAACCGGTTCGGGAATGATCTATGCAACTATGCTTCTTCCAGAGTCAAGACGCACTTTGTGCCTTATCCATTTATTGAAAGTGGAAAAACTGAAAGTAACTATGGAAAGGTTCGACTACAAACTCTTGAATTTTGGCAACTCTTCAATTCGGAAACTCTTCAATCAGACAGCTGTATTTCTTTTGTTAGGATTTGAGATGCTTTTACACGGCTGTATTCCATATCTAAACAATAAGAAATACAAAAATCCTACTATTCTTTAGTTTCTCCTCTATCCAAATAACACGCCAGCCCCATCACCAACATATGCTTCATCTCTCTCTACAAAAAACACACACATAGCCCTTCTTTGCTGCCACTGAAACTGCCGCCACCATAACCAACATCTCTCTCAGTTGAATTGGAGTTTTGTATTTTAAGTTTGGGTTATGCGGATGGCTTGGGATGTAAGAAAATGGTTAGTTAGTTTTATAATTATTAGATTTACTTACTTTAGTTTTTATTTCTCGACATGCATTGCGTATTGTTTTGTAGGCATTGCATGACGGGGTTGATAAGCGCCCCGGTTTAACGGGTTAATGCAAAGTTTGAATCTTGAAGGTTTAGCATTTTCTCATTGGCATGTAGCCATTATTAATTTGTAGCCAATTTCTCATTGGTATGTAGCCTTTTCAATTAAGTCATGGTTAAAAAGCTTAACTGTCAGATGCTATTGTTATCGGTTTGTTTATGCATCCACGCAAGCATACGCCATGTTATATTGGGGGTGTTTGGATCACAGTCATAGTATTAGTGAATCTTTTTATTTGGAATTTAGCCATTTAGTGGTGGTTTGAGTCAATTTGAATTTTGTGTTTTTATGTGTGTTTAGGCATGGTTGATTTTTGATAAATAGTTACAGCTTCGAGCTGTTCATATCGATTATCACATTTTTTTCCTTTCTGTTTATTGGAAAAATTATGATGTGTATTTTGTTTGATTTGTGTTTTTGGAGATGGGTTTTGTTTTTTTGGATCTTGGTTAACGATGTTGCTTTAATTTTGTTTTTTGCTTAAAAGGTCCAACTTATTGTTTATGTTTTTGTTCATAGGTGTGAACTCGGTTAGAATCTCTGCAACAATGCTTGCCAGGTAAAAAAAAAAACCGTTACAGTTTTTTTTCATAGGGTAAATGGTTATGCTTATGCTGAGATCGCTATTTATTAGACTTTGAAGGAAAAAATGAGCACAATGTAACCTATATATGACTTTGTTATCATCTTCTATGTGTTTATATTGAACTAAGTTGTTGCCTTTATTTTTTCTAATAATTAGGTTGAACAGGGCCACTGGCTTTGAAGAGATACGAAGATTTTGATAAAGATCAACAAAGGTATTTTCACTTTCTAAATTTTGAACATATGTCATTACTAAGGTTATGGTAATGAGCGGTTACCTATGTTGCCGTTTACAGGTTTTATGTTCCAAGCTATATATACTGGCCATCGGCCACTCAATATCTTATCTGCTCATCCTTTAGATCCTGGTCATATTAACATTTTCTCGGTAATTACATTTTCTTTTGTAACTAAATTAACAATATTTGATAGCAATGTTTCTAATAAAATTTTTGCATGGTTTTCAGGCCTTCAGCTTCCAAATTTAGTGATCTGTAAATGCTTCATTACAAGATTGGTAGTAGTCCACTTCATTGACCGCCCCCGGGTTCGGGTCCCTACAACAATGGTACTAACCAATAACAACAACAGGAAGCCGAAATACTTGCCCAACCAATGCTGGTGTATTCCGGTATGGCCTGGCCTAACAACACCATTAACAGATTGCTGGTCATAACCAGGTTTGCCTCTGTTTCCAAAAAAGGAGGTAGTATACCGTATTCATTAGAAGCTGGAACAACTAAATTAGTAGTTTTGTTACAACTTTCAGCAACACAAAGATATTAAGCAACAAAACTTTTTCATGGCAGATCACAAGTGCCTGGATGGCCACCAGTGCAAAATTAGGATGTAAATTGATACCAATTGGCAAAATTTTGGTGTGGTGGACTTATATAATGGAGCACCATATATGTAATCTAGGTTAGTGGCAATTTGTGAAGCCACAGTGTTTTACATCATAAAAATTGTGAATTTATGCATATAAAGTGTTATATCTATATATAATATCAAAATATATAAAAATAACACAGTTATTATTGATGGGTATCTAAATACTCATCATTTCTGTCACATTTAGACTGTAAAAACATTTAAAAACATGCAAATATGCTTCAAAATGCAGAAAATATCATTTGATTGTGTTTTTATGTGTTTCATGTGCAAAAGAATTAAAAACAGTTGATAAACAAACATATTTTCCATAATTGTCAATTTCAGTCCCTGAACTTTCAGAAATTGGCAGAAATAGTCCCTGGTGTTAAAAATATGGAAAATTATCATTCAAGGTCCCTAAATTATTTAACTTTTACAAATTTGGTCCTCGGATGAAAGTTTTAAAGAAATGGCAAAACAGGTCCTTCAAGTTTTAAAAATGACATAAAAGGTCCCTGAAGTTTCAGAAAATGGCAATTTTGGTCCCTGAAGTTTAAACATTTCCAAAATCCATTTTTCTTTAACCCTTAACCCATTTCCATTCCCAAAATCCAAATTTTACCCAAGTTTGACCAAGAAAAGTCAAAATTCAGTTTTAATAAAACTAAGTCAAACTGCTACAGTATACAAAAAAGTCAAACAAGCTTAAGAACCGCCTTTCCTGCTTATCCCTTCCACCTCACCTATCCAGCTGCTATTATCCCTTCCACCTCACTACCCACTTCACAGAATTGTCCCCTCCACCTCCACAAACACCAAAAATCCTTAATTACTATAACCTGCTCAAATCAACTTGGCGCCAAAAGTGAATATGGACGATTGGGATTAATTGAGGACAATCAAGTGCTGGGATTCACTCAGAGGGTCTCAGGAAGATATTTTAGCTATAAAAGGAGAGAGAAGTAGCAGAAGCAAGTGTTAGATATATAGAGTAGATTTTAGTTGTAGTTAGTAGTTAATTTAAATGTCGAATTCATAGTTTTATGTAAAATACTTCTGGGTTCTGTAATTTATAAGTTCTATAAGCAAATTAAGTTGTAATCAAAGCGTTTAATCAATTAAATTCCAAGTTTTTAGCCGTAACCAACTTTCCCGCCAAAATTGTTCTTGAGCATTTTCGATTTTTAATCTGTTGTAATTGTTCAAATAAGCTCTTAGTAGCTTGTTTAAGGTAATTGAAAAAGTATTAAGAGGTTCCTGGGTTCTAATTCCAAAAATCAAGAAAAAGTCAAAGATGGTCAACTGAGTAGCCAATAAGCTATTCTGGGTGAAAAAGCTAATTTGGAAGGCTTTTTCTGGGTTATCTAGCTTGTTTCTGACAAGCTAGATTGGTTCTGTTCTTGTTCTTTCTATTCCATAAGCTCAGCAAGTTGTAAGCAATTTTATAGTTTTTCCTAAATTTCTAGTTTTACTGTTGAACTGCTTAACACAGCTTATTTCTAGTTGATATAAACTAATTAGTTTTTAATTAAGTTAAATAGACTTATTTCAATTCAAATATTAGCTTAAAACAACTATTTTCAGTTAAAAAAATCCCACAGGCCATATTTAAAGGGTGTTTGGTATAGGAAGTCAAATAGTCAAAATCCTAGTTTTACTGTACAATTACCAAATGCCCAATTTTTTTCCAGCTTTTTATAGTCCTAATAAGCTATTACCTAGTTCTATATAGCTAATTAGATAGAAAAACCACTTTTGTATTGCCTGTTTTGTTTTCAGCCCATGACTAGATTAGATAAGCTAGAATAAGCCATGAGCTTATTCTGGCCTATTCCTTGGTATTTTCTGACTCCCTTAAGTCTAATGAGTGAGTACCCAAAAGCCTAGACCTCTGCACTCACTTGTGCACAAGCCTGCACACCAAAACAACCAAATTTCCCCTGCACCAGGGGAAATCAGCAGACCCTAGCCATCACCTCATTTTCATTAGCTTATTTATAAGCTTATATTAAGTCAATAAGTTCTGATTTTTGTTTTACATAAAGACCATAGTACTAGCTTGATCTGTTTTCAGTTTTCAGACCCTAACTTATAGCTTATAGTAGCTTTTTCATAACCTAAAGTACCCCTAGTCACCTCAGTATACACTGACTCAGTATTCCCAAGCTCTTTTCATAAGCTCATAAAAAGCTCACCACTTGGACCTAGCTTGTGTACTTTGGCTTTTTCTAAAGCTAAGCCACCAAATTCAAAGGTTCAGAGCTTGTTGTGCATTTTATAGCTTATTTTATAAGCTAGTTTTAGCCTTATAACTTGTCCCATATCACTGTGTGTACTGAGCAATCAGTGCATATAAGCCAACTTCATGAGCTCTCACAGAGCTTATTAGTGGGCCCCAGTGTGTGAATCTTGGCTTTTTAGAGACCTCTACTAGCCACCTCAGCAGAGCTTAGCTTATTTTGGACATGGAATCCTTTGCCCCTAGCTTAATCAAGCCTGTAAAATCCTTGCAGGCCTGTTTGGTTCAAAGGGTAATTTGGATTTGCTTATTTGCTTATTTCAAGTTTATTAGTATAATCCATTGTACCATTTAGCTCATTTCCAGTTCCTTAGCTTATATTAAGCTTATTTTCCAGCTTGTGTTCACTGAGTAGCTTGTTTCAAGCTTATTCAAGCTTAAATCTCATTTTCAAAGTCAAAAAGCTCACTGATTAAGCTCATAAGCTCCATACTGCTTATTTTTAAGTTCTAAACCTTTTGTCTTTATTAAAGTTTGTTAATTATCAGTATTAAATAGTTTTGTGAAAGAAAAACCAAGAAAATCCAAAATATAAAAAAGTGATAGCTTCTATTTAAGCCATTTGGCTTATTTTTCTGCTTTTTTATTAAGCACTTCTCATTTTTATATTTTTCTTAGGTTCCTGTACTTATTTAATATTTATAGAAAAAGTTTCAGATTTTTCTTTGTTTATTTAGTATTTATTATAATTTAAAATAGTTTAAATAATAATTAATTAGTAATAAATTAATAATAAATAGATAAAAAGTGTAATAAATATATTTTTTTTTTAAAATAAGTTTTAGGTTATTTTAGATTTATCTAAGTTAAAATTTTAATTTTCTAGGATAATTTCCTATTTTCTTTTAATTTAGTGCATTTTAAATAATTAATAAATAGTTTTTAATTCATAATAATTAAATAAATAGTTATAAAAATAATTTTAATTTTCCAATAATTTTCTTTTATCATTAGGATTCCAAAAATATAATTTTCACATCCGTGGGATTTATATTGGACAGAATTCACTTTTTATTTCGTACGCTTACGTTTATTTAAAATTAAACGTACGCGTTTTTAGATTTTAGATGTTTCTAGTTAATTTGTTTTCACGTACTTGTTTTTATAGCTTGTTTAAGCTATTTCCTTTTATATTTCCTTAGTTTAATCAATCACAACCCTTTTCCGTTCAATTATCACCCGATTACAGATTCGTTTTATTTCAGTTTACACACCTCGTTGGGACTTAACGACCCGGGGATACTCTGTACTCCTTTGGTAAATTGTATTGTGTTCTCAAGTGATTGACTCTTGTTGACCATTTACCTGGTTAATTTGGGTTGACCGTTTGAGACCGATCAAATTTTGGCGCCGCTGCCGGGGAGGTGTGCTGCGTTGAACGAATTTGAAGTATCAGTGATTGTTGAATATACACCCATTGTATATTTACCATCTTTGTTCATATTTCCTTATTCTTATATAAAACCAAAATAATCGTGAAGTTAATTCGTTTGACTAAACGATTGCCAAAAATATTTTTATTCAAGTTTTCAACGAACACAAAAAACCCAAAAATATTCATCTTTACCCTCTTACCCTTTTTGATTCTTTATCCATTTACCCTCTATCCATTTGATTCTAACTTCTTCTATATTCTTATGGCATCTCTCGACGACGATTTCTTTGAACTTAGCGCCCTAAAAAACAACATTGAAAAACTTCAAGCCTTGTCAAAAAGTTCGAGATGTCGTGTTGATTATGATGGGCCATCGATTCCTATTCCCTCTCCGGTAAGGGAAATGGAACGAGAAACCGGGGTGACAAAGGACCCGGTACTTCTCTCTGACAATGGAAGTGCTAAATACGTCCAACCTACGGTTGTCCAAAAATCTAAGCTCACAATTACTCCTAAACCGTCAAGAATCGATCCTAACCTTTCACGATTTACGGTTAAAAGTTTGTCAAGCAAACGTACAGAGCTTAGAACGGTGACTAAAAAGAACGACTTGCCTAATCTTCACGTTTATCAAGAACAAGAACCAGAGACCATAACGGAAGTGGTGGAAATTCCTAGCTCTCAGAGCACACCACTTGTCCCACCTCCGGATTTTATTCCTTGTGTTGGTTGTGGTGAGCCGCTTTTTGGTTTGCCATGTCGTTGGTGTACATGTGAACAATGTGGTAATGATATTCGAAACGGAAGTTGTTTGTTTTGTGGTTCGAGGAATTCATTTGCTTATGATCCTAATCCGAACTCATTCAACGACTCTTCAAAATTTTCCAACTACCCATCACATTCATACGAGCAAGAATCATATTATCCAAATCCCAATGATGCATCGTATCAAAATACACCAAACTTTTCTTGTGAATTTTGTGGAGATTGTCCTCATCCGGAATATGATTGTCGAACGGAAGATATGCTTGTCTATAAGCAGAACCCTTATAACAATCTGACATCATCCAGATTTGACACATCTCCATATTATCCACCACCACCACAACAGTTTTACTGTTGTGAATACTGTGGAGATCCGCATTATGAATCCGATTGTCAAACGAGAACCCCGCTTGTCAATGAGCATGGTCCTTGTAACAGTTACGATTATTCTTATCAAGACCAACCTCTACAGTATCAAACAATTCAACCACCACCTCAGCCATCATTACAAGAACTTTCTCAAGACACTCTTGAAATTCTTAATTTACTCAAAAAAATTAAGGATTCAATTAAAGAACTTCCCCAAGAAGATCGTCATGAGAAATCTTTTGCAGAACTTCTAGCCGAAGATCGAGCAGCACACAATCGTTTCTTGTTTAAACAGGCGTGCATGCTCGATGATGATGATGATGAGGATGAAAAAGACAAAGAGGAGAGTACTATTCTTTTAAATGATACCGTTTATCAACTCCCTCAATCTGCTGTTATCACACCCGAAGTTCCTACTAATTCTCTTATTATGGGGGACGAGCATCTTGACACTATTCCTGAAAAGGAATCGGACGAATTCATAAATTCTAGTGTTGAGAACCTTGTCCCAATCCCAAGTGAGTCACAGGGAACTTTTGATCAAATGTGTGATATCCCTCCTCCTCTTGATTTTTTAAAAGATCATATTGAGATGTTCTCCGATTCCACTAATGATGATTCTTTATCATGTGGAGACATCATTTATATGGAGGAAATTCCTTCTGAGCCAGTCAGCTTAGAAGAAGAGAATGATGAGGAAATTGACACTGAAATCAAAGATGAAGCTCTTCGAGCAACATTATTGAATGTCAGTCTTCTCGTTTCTAAAATCGAGGCTTTCAAGGAAAACCCCATTTCATCTCCTATCCCCATAAAGGATAGTGACATTTTTTCCGATGATTCTATTCCGAAAATGGAAGCCTTCCATTTTGATCATATGGGAGAGAAAATTAGTGGCAATACCACTTCTCATTCTCATAATTCTCTCCCCGAATATGAATCATTTACAATTGAGGAATTCGCTGATGAACTCACTCACATCAAACCCGAATATGAATCATTTGCCTTCGAGGAGTTCTCCGATGAACTCACTCATATCATATCTCCTCCGGAGTATGATAACTTCTACTTTGATCTTGACAAAGATTATCTTTATGTTCCAGAGGGAGATGTTCTCAACACTGAGAATTTGATTAATATCAAAATTCCAGCCCTCCCGCCCAGAATATGTCTTGATCAAATGAGCTTAAATGATGAGATTCATGATCCAGAAATCATGAATTCTCCTTCTGATAATGATGAGTTAGTCATGATTTTTATCATGACTTTCTTTCTTTTCTTCACCTACACGGTGACTTCTCTTGTTCTTCACACCTTCGGGAATGAAGACACTATCTTTGATCCCGGCATTTTCATTTATCATTTGTGAGCCGGGTCTGTGTATATCTCATCGGAGCAGAACTTTCAAGAAATTCAATGTTAATCCAAACATATTGAATGAAAGTCCGATGGAGATGGTTTCTTCCACTTGCTTCCCCAAGAACTAATGAATGCGGGGTCGAGTCAAGCTAGTGACTCGGTGAACAAAAATATTAGCACACCATATGGGTTTTCACCCATATCTCTGACTTCTTTCTCTTTTCTAACACCCATGTGTGGGGGAGATGCCCACATGTTGTATATATGTACATTTTCAGTTAAAAAAATAAATAAATAAAAAAATGTGTATATATAAAATAATGGCTATTAGTATTGCCTTTTCACGTTCTAAGTGTTGGTTTAACAACCGGTACTTTGAATATTGAGGGCAATATTCAGTTCTAAGTGTGGGGGGGAATTCTGGCGAATTTGTTCACATATGTACTTTTTGTGCCCCAGTACCCCCATTTTGGCCAAAATTTTAAAAAATTTTCTCACTTAGAACGCAATAAATGGTTATCAGTCCGCCATGTCTAACCCACATAAGGATTGGCTAATCCGAGAGCAAACGGCTCTTGGTAAAGATATATCAAATCCGTTTAAGGCTTGCAATTTGCCAAAAATTGTATGGTATTCGACTCACCATATCTTTATAAGTGAAGAGTTGGCTAGCCCGCAAGGTTATGGCTTGTGGTAAAGGCAGTGGAAAAACCATAATTGGTAATCAGCTCACCAAAGATAATAACTGTATTTTATCTAAGAGTTGGCTAGTCCAGAAGCAAACGGCTTCTGGTAAAGACAAATCAAACCCGTTGACAGCTGATGATTTGCTCAAAATCATTTGGTTATCATTGTACCAAAGTATCACATACTGAAACATTGGCTACTCCAGAAGTAATGGCTTTTGGTAAAGAGATAAAATCCATTAAAATTTTCATAAAAGATTGCTAGGGACTAGCAATAGTTTAGTGTGGGAGATTGATGAGTGTCTAAATACTCATCATTTCTGTCACATTTAGACTGTAAAAACATTTAAAAACATGCAAATATGCTTCAAAAATGCAGAAAATATCATTTGATTGTGTTTTTATGTGTTTCATGTGCAAAAGAATTAAAAACAGTTGATAAACAAACATATTTTGCATAATTGTCAATTTCAGTCCCTGAACTTTCAGAAATTGGCAGAAATAGTCCCTGGTGTTAAAAATATGGAAAATTATCATTCAAGGTCCCTAAATTATTTAACTTTTACAAATTTGGTCCTCGGATGAAAGTTTTAAAGAAATGGCAAAACAGGTCCTTCAAGTTTTAAAAATGACATAAAAGGTCCCTGAAGTTTCAAAAAATGGCAATTTTGGTCCCTGAAGTTTAAACATTTCCAAAATCCATTTTTCTTTAACCCTTAACCCATTTCCATTCCCAAAATCCAAATTTTACCCAAGTTTGACCAAGAAAAGTCAAAATTCAGTTTTAATAAAACTAAGTCAAACTGCTACAGTATACAAAAAAGTCAAACAAGCTTAAGAACCGCCTTTCCTGCTTATCCCTTCCACCTCACCTATCCAGCTGCTATTATCCCTTCCACCTCACTACCCACTTCACAGAATTGTCCCCTCCACCTCCACAAACACCCAAAAATCCTTAATTACTATAACCTGCTCAAATCAACTTGGCGCCAAAAGTGAATATGGACGATTGGGATTAATTGAGGACAATCAAGTGCTGGGATTCACTCAGAGGGTCTCAGGAAGATATTTTAGCTATAAAAGGAGAGAGAAGTAGCAGAAGTAAGTGTTAGATATATAGAGTAGATTTTAGTTGTAGTTAGTAGTTAATTTAAATGTCGAATTCATAGTTTTATGTAAAATACTTCTGGGTTCTGTAATTTATAAGTTCTATAAGCAAATTAAGTTGTAATCAAAGCGTTTAATCAATTAAATTCCAAGTTTTTAGCCGTAACCAACTTTCCCGCCAAAATTGTTCTTGAGCATTTTCGATTTTTAATCTGTTGTAATTGTTCAAATAAGCTCTTAGTAGCTTGTTTAAGGTAATTGAAAAAGTATTAAGAGGTTCCTGGGTTCTAATTCCAAAAATCAAGAAAAAGTCAAAGATGGTCAACTGAGTAGCCAATAAGCTATTCTGGGTGAAAAATGCTAATTTGGAAGGGTTTTTCTGGGTTATCTAGCTTGTTTCTGACAAGCTAGATTGGTTCTGTTCTTGTTCTTTCTATTCCATAAGCTCAGCAAGTTGTAAGCAATTTTATAGTTTTTCCTAAATTTCTAGTTTTACTGTTGAACTGCTTAACACAGCTTATTTCTAGTTGATATAAACTAATTAGTTCTTAATTAAGTTAAATAGACTTATTTCAATTCAAATCTTAGCTTAAAACAACTATTTTCAGTTAAAAAAATCCCACAGGCCATATTTAAAGGGTGTTTGGTATAGGAAGTCAAATAGTCAAAATCCTAGTTTTACTGTACAATTACCAAATGCCCAATTTTGTTCCAGCTTTTTATAGTCCTAATAAGCTATTACCTAGTTCTATATAGCTAATTAGATAGAAAAACCACTTTTGTATTGCCTGTTTTGTTTTCAGCCCATGACTAGATCAGATAAGCTAGAATAAGCCATGAGCTTATTCTGGCCTATTCCTTGGTATTTTTTGAGTCCCTTAAGTCTAATGAGTGAGTACCCAAAAGCCTAGACCTCTGCACTCACTTGTGCACAAGCCTGCACACCAAAACAACCAAATTTCCCCTGCACCAGGGGAAATCAGCAGACCCTAGCCATCACCTCATTTTCATTAGCTTATTTATAAGCTTATATTAAGTCCATAAGTTTGATTTTTGTTTTACATAAAGACCATAGTACTAGCTTGATCTGTTTTCAGTTTTCAGACCCTAGCTTATAGCTTATAGTAGCTTTTTCATAACCTAAAGTACCCCTAGTCACCTCAGTATACACTGACTCAGTATTCCCAAGCTCTTTTCATAAGCTCATAAAAAGCTCACCACTTGGACCTAGCTTGTGTACTTTGGCTTTTTCTAAAGCTAAGCCACCAAATTCAAAGGTTCAGAGCTTGTTGTGCATTTTATAGCTTATTTTATAAGCTAGTTTTAGCCTTATAACTTGTCCCATATCACTGTGTGTACTGAGCAATCAGTGCATATAAGCCAACTTCATGAGCTCTCACAGAGCTTATTAGTGGGCCCCAGTGTGTGAATCTTGGCTTTTTAGAGACCTCTACTAGCCACCTCAGCAGAGCTTAGCTTATTTTGGACTTGGAATCCTTTTCCCCTAGCTTAATCAAACCTGCAAAATCCTTGCAGGCCTGTTTGGTTCAAAGGGTAATTTGGATTTGCTTATTTGCTTATTTCAAGTTTATTAGTATAATCCATTGTACCATTTAGCTCATTTCCAGTTCCTTAGCTTATATTAAGCTTATTTTCCAGCTTGTGTTCACTGAGTAGCTTGTTTCAAGCTTATTCAAGCTTATATCTCATTTTCAAAGTCAAAAAGCTCACTGATTAAGCTCATAAGCTCCATACTGCTTATTTTTAAGTTCTAAACCTTTTGTCTTTATTAAAGTTTGTTAATTATCAGTATTAAATAGTTTTGTAAAAGAAAAACCAAGAAAATCCAAAATATAAAAAAGTGATAGCTTCTATTTAAGCCATTTGGCTTATTTTTCTGCTTTTTCATTAAGCACTTCTCATTTTTATATTTTTCTTAGGTTCCTGTACTTATTTAATATTTATAGAAAAAGTTTCAGATTTTTCTTTGTTTATTTAGTATTTATTATAATTTAAAATAGTTTAAATAATAATTAATTAGTAATAAATTAATAATTAATAGATAAAAAGTGTAATAAATATATTTTTTGTTTTAAAATAAGTTTTAGGTTATTTTAGATTTATCTAAGTTAAAATTTTAATTTTCTAGGATAATTTCCTATTTTCTTTTAATTTAGTGCATTTTAAATAATTAATAAATAGTTTTTAATTCATAATAATTAAATAAATAGTTATAAAAATAATTTTAATTTTCCAATAATTTTCTTTTATCATTAGGATTCCAAAAATATAATTTTCACATCCGTGGGATTTATATTGGACAGAATTCACTTTTTATTTCGTACGCTTACGTTTATTTAAAATTAAACGTACGCGTTTTTAGATTTTAGATGTTTCTAGTTAATTTGTTTTCACGTACTTGTTTTTATAGCTTGTTTAAGCTATTTCCTTTTATATTTCCTTAGTTTAATCAATCACAACCCTTTTCCGTTCAATTATCACCCGATCACAGATTCGTTTTATTTCAGTTTACACACCTCGTTGGGACTTAACGACCCGGGGATACTCTGTACTCCTTTGGTAAATTGTATTGTGTTCTCAAGTGATTGACTCTTGTTGACCATTTACCTGGTTAATTTGGGTTGACCGTTTGAGACCGATCAATTATTACAAAAACAGATCCTGTGGGTGAATGGGAAGAGGTATGAACCGCAAGAAATTTTTGGGATTGGTAATTGGGTCGATGGTGCTGATTTTCATGGGAATGATCCTGGTAACGAATGTGTCACCTGTTTATCAGAACCTGGGGGCACTACAGTCCTTCCATGCCATCACAAGGTAACTTTTTTTTTATCTGCACAGACACAAACAATTATGCATATATGATGCATGACACTTTCAGGATCAAATATATGACTGTTAGTTGTTTGGTTTCAGTAGATGTTATAAAGTATTAAGGTTCAAACAAAGTGTTTCCCGATTTGCAGGCAGCCATTTGGGAGGCTATTGGAAATTAGCGTGAGCAATGGAGCTGAAGATTGAAAAACGTTGTTGCCAAAAACATATCAGTTATTTGTATAGAAAAAAATTAACCACTTTTTTGTTTTGAAAAGACTGGTGCATGATCCAACATGGTTTTGGCTCAACCTGCTCTAAAATGACATGCTTATATTGCTACCTGTACATACTTATTTACGGATCATCCTTCAGCAGGTTTCTCTATGGAACACTTGAATTGCATATGGGTATTTCGCGAAAAAATTTGATAAATGAGCAATTTTTTTATTTATTGCAGGCATTTTATAGAGAAAATATGCTAACGAAAGACATTGACGACCTCAAAAAAGGTATTAAGTATGATTTGAGTAAACATTGTTTTGTTCTTTTTACGACTGCTAATTTGTTTTTATTATTATTCATTCTAAAGTATAGGCAACTGAGTTCCTTGAGCTTTTAGGTTCTCTCATTTATTTTTCTTTATTTATTGGTTATAGGAACCTACTGGTAGAAAATGAACAATGAAGAAAGGTGAAAATGCCTAGGTACAAGAATTCGTCATGCGGCGATCAAATCTACAGGTAAATGAAAAATGTAGACAAGTAATTAAAATGTTATTTTGATCATTGTTTTAGAGTGCATTAAACATGAATTTGTATGGTGCAGGTAGATAAAGCGCATGAGTTGTTGACAGAAGATTGTATGCTGCATAGATGTTCACCAGATGTGGTGATTTTTACTTTAGTTATATCAGGATATTGAAGAGTACGTAAGATGGTAATTGTGTTCATTTAAGCGTTTTAATTGGTAAGTGTGTACTTTCATTTTTTCATATTAGATTGTGGAACATAAAGTACTTTGCCCACTATTTGAAAATGTATTGAACTAATGTAAAAACCATAACTTGACATTATTCTTTACTGTTTATCGGACTAAGAAAAAAAAAAGCCACAGTAATCAATAGTTATGTGCAAGGTTTATATTTATTATGTTGCCATTTCATTTTAAGTTTAAATACATTGTTACTCTTATTATTGCCTACTATTTCAGTAAGTATACATGTTTTATTTGAGCTAATATAAAGTTTCTAACAAAAAAATGGCATTCACTAATGGTGTAACAAGTTGTCGGAAGACGCGTACTATGCATGTAACACAAAAAAACGTCCCAGTTTCTACTTACAAAAAAAATATATATACTGTCCAATGATCAATGACGTGAAACGACGCCCCGCCGCAACGCGGCGGTCCGTCACCCACCTCGTTAGTATTTTAACTTTTGGTAAAATGAATGAATAAATAAAGGTAAAATAGAAAATTATGCTAAAAGTAAGTCGGTTTTTGAAAGATTGGAAAGAAGAAATTTTTTGAATACTTGTAACACCCCCATCCGATAACGGGTCAAATGTCACATTTATGACATCAACAGAATATACGCAAGCGGAAGACTTTATTATAATTAAGGTTGCATAAGTTCTTGAATAAAACTAAAGGAATAATAAGTCTAAATCATAATGAATCTCAAACTAAATACAAATCCAACCATGTCTATATGAAAGGTAAATTCCAAAGTCTAATCCAAAAGTAAATGGGAACTATCATCAGGGTGGTCCACTAAGAGTTTCTATGTACTCTTCACTCATATCCCAACTTCCCTCTTAATACATGCAGTAGAGAAAAGAAAATGCGGCTGAGCTTAAAAAGCACAGTGAACAAATACAAACAAACGGATAACTAAACAAGAATAAGTAAGTGAGAAGGAACCATAAGAATCTGCAGAACAAAGAAATCATATGTCATAAGAGTCAAGTTAATGATGAGTCAAAAGAATAATAATTAAATCAAAGAATCATAAGGAAATGCCCATGAGCCCAAAACGTATGCCTAAAGCATGATACATACCTTAAACCAAATATCAAATCATATATCATATCTTGTCGTAGCAAATGGAGTAAACAAAACTATTCCGTTCATTAAAATTCTTTGGAAGAATCATCCCGAGCGCGAAGCTACTTGGGAGACTGAAGAATCTATGTGAGCTATTTTACTTCATTTCTTTTTGTAATTTGGTACATATCCGTTTAACATTTCAATTTCAATTTCGTGGACGGAATTTTCTTTTTAGAGATGAAGAATTATAACACCCTAAAATGTGAATTAACATTTTGAGTATTTAATTTGATTTTACCCTAAGTTATATAAGTAAAATAAGTACGTTAAAACTATATGTTATGAAATAAACATAAGTATTAATAATTAACCTAAACTGATATTAACTAAATAAACCTACACATTTTTCTTTCCTAATCCCTATCCTAATGATAAAACGACACAACCCTTTTGCCTAATCAATTCACACATTTTTTATGTGGGGGATTGCGAACCTCACAAGTTGTTTTACAATATTCCTAAGTAGTGTACCTAATCGTTGTAGTGTAGTATATGTAAGACTCGTGGGATTGATCGTTCTCTATGGAAATAGTGTCGTTAGGCCAAAATGTATGTCGAATTAGGTCTAAAGGTGAGGGATGATTCATTTTGTGTTTTTATATTTTAGGAAAACAAGTAAAAATCTTGGGGTTTGGAAGAGTAGGTGGTTAAGCTACTAGCTAACTAAACCAAATCTAATTATAAAATAAAATTAAACTAATAAACGAGAAAAGTAAATTGGTAACTTCTTATGATAGGAAAAGTGTGTTCACTTAGATATCCTTACTTCCTAGTTATCTGCTACTGATTTGCCGAATTGTCATGTCCTTGTTTTAATTGAAGCGTTGTATTACTTAATATTGGTCGTGGGGAGGTTTCGAAGTCCCCAACTCTATGAATATTAGTCTCCCCTAAAATCCTTAAAATTTATTAAGTTTTCTAGGATCTATAAGCCGCAATTCACGCAATAAATACAACGAGAAAAACCAATAGTGCACTCTATGGTTGCGTTTTATAAGACGTTCAAGCTAACACATATAAGAAACTAGCCAGTTTTCTTATCCTAACGTGAGGCAATCAATTAAACAAGAGACGACAAATCAATATTCAATAACTAGGTTTCATTAGATCTAAGCAAACACTAATTAACTTAAGCTAGCATGTTAAAGTGAAGAAAAGAGAAACAAGTAATCAAACAACACATAGGCATATTGAATGATTAAAATGATAACTTATCTTCAATGAAACATGAGTTTTAGGGGTTGTAAAACCCATACAAAAGCTGAGAAAATCGTTCCCTAAGTGATACTCCAAGATGTTCCACGAATTATGAAAAACATACGAAAATATATATAGTTTTACAACTCTAACGGAGTTTTACCTTATGGGTTGTGACGTCGTCGGCTCGCCGTCATTAGGGTTTCGTCTTGTGCAATTCGCCGTTGTGACGGTGTCAGTTAAGATCTCTGACGCCGTCATGAATGTCTTGACGTCGTGCCTTTGTAAATGATCTGGGCCGTCTCTTGTTAACTTTGTACGTGTAATACCTAAAATTCTATAACATGTAAAATAACCAAATTGCCCCTGGGAATTTAAAACCTAAATAAAACATATGTAAAGCACCAAATAAATTTCAAACTTCTAACAATGAACAAGTTATGATCCCAAATAATTTTAACAACTCCATTTAACATTTATACAAGCTATGAAAATTACCAAAATGCCCTTGGGCGCCTAATATAATTTAAATTCAAATTCTATGATTTAATTAAAAGTAATTTAAGGACAATTAAAGGGATAATCAAAGCAATAATTATCCTAATCAAAAATTCCGAATTAATGGCCCATTTACCTCCTCTTTGACTGGTCTATATTTTAAAAAACCATTCAACACATTTTATTCTAACTAACCCTAATTTCCGATTGAAGAAAAACACACAAACATTTTCTCTAGCCTTCATTCGATCACCATAAATCTCTAAGCTATTTTTCTGAGTTCGAGTATCATCCTAAAGAGCCTAGAAAAATACTACCACGAATTGTAGTGGCCGGATTCAAGGGGTGTCGAGTTTTCTTGTTTAAACTCAAACCGAAAGGTAAAATTCCATTTTGATTCACTCGACCTTGGTAAAATTCGTTTCTTATTTTTCTTGTATTCCTCACATCATATGTGACCTGTGAAAATTGGTTCCAAGATTTTTAGACCGTTCGTGAAGCCGTGGAGGATTTTTGTGTTGATCGCGCCATACCGAGAAGACAAAATTTGTTTCGTTCCATCCGATCATCCAATCACTAATCTGGTATTTTTCTGTGATCCTAATAATCATATAGAACATGTATAAAATGATGAACATGAATCATGCATGCTAGATCGACCGTTTGTGAATTAACGAGTTATAAAACCCTAAATATATAAATCGGATTAAAATACATGGTACGATTTTTATAAGTTGCATGGATAATTTTCATGGCTTCCATATGAATCATATAACCTCAGAAAAATATGTTCTTGAGTTGTTATAGCTTACAAACGCGTTTTGGGAATTATGTTAGTAATCGGGTTTTTGTGTTAAAAAGGAAATAAGGGCCAAAAATAATATAGCGATCGACTTAGGGTTTATGCTTGTTAAGATCTGGATATAATTGAGTTAAAATGATGTTGGAATAATTGCATGATGGATTAGATCGACTAGGGTTTGGTTTTGTTGAAGGATTGGGTTTAACGATTTGTAATTAAATTAAAAGGGGGTGTTTTGTTAATATAAAAACTCGTGGACTATTTTTTTCATGTTCTATAAATAGAGGACAATATGTAAAAATTATAACATGAGGGGCTTAATGTAAAATTGGCGAGATATGGAATTATTTGTATTATTATGGATCGAAATATTAAATAAATAAAGTAGAGGGATTAAAAATGTAAATACTGGAAACTTGAAGTCATTTTGAGTAAATAATAATAGTAGGAGGGTTCGGTGTAAATTTGGATTATTATGGGGGCTAATATGTAATTATTATGAATTTATGATTTAATATATAAGTTTTATAACTATAGGGACTAAATGTGTAATTATGTGAAACTAAAAGGATAAATCGTACCATACATGAAATTAAAAGGTAGACTCTGTAAATAATTAAATATAAGGGTTAATGGTGTAATTAAGGATATTATATGGGTTAAATTGTAAATTAGGTAACTATAGGGTTTATTTTGTAACTTTTATAAATAAAGGGTGTAAAGTGTAAAATATGGAATCTATTGGACCAAAAGAATAATTCTGAATAAATGAAGTATTTAAATGAATAACTTATGATATTTTCATTCTAGACCTTTAAATTGATATATTTACAATTAAAACCCTAAACTATGTAAACTTGTCATATTTAACCCTAAACTTTTATAACTTACGAAAATCAACCCTAATTCCATGAAGAGACTAAATATATGATTTAACCAAATCATAACACTTAAATCTTTCTAAATATGGAACTTACTAAATAAGGAAACTTTCTAAAAATGGAAACCTGCTAAAAATAGAAAGTTACTTAATATGGAAAGTGGGATCTTTAGTAATCATGTCTTTACTCCTCTAGGTGTGAAGAGGGAGTGACCTGTGCTCTTTATCATCTTATTCAGTGTTTCCTTTGTCAAGCAATAAGGTACAGATATTCTGCTTCTTTGATAAGAGGCCTTCGTTCTTTAATTATGACTCATGTTAGGGTTTCCCTATGCCATTGCTATGTTTCCTTATTTCATGCACTCCGATCTTTTGAACCATCATGATATTGAACCTTTTATGATTATAAACCTTTGCTCATGAACCTTTGCTTATGAACCTTTGCTCATGAACCTTTACTTATGAACCTTGCTTACGACCTTTGCTTATGAACCATGATTATGAACTTATGAAACATGATTATTGATTGCGTGGTTTTGTAACCTTACAACAGGTTTTACCTCTCGAGGGATCTCAAGAGGCTTACAACCCCACCAGGCAGTGTACCTGACCGATGTAGTATAGTGTAGTGGTAAGTACGGGGGATTGATCGTTCTCCACAGGGAATAGTGTTCGTTAGGTATGAAAGACTACTCTAATTAGGTCTGAGGGTTGAGGAAGATTCTTTTTATGTTTTTATATTTTTATGAAAGCAAGTAAAATTTCGGTTTTGATAGAGTGGGCGGAATTAGTTGCTAGTCAACTAACCCAAATTACTACGAATGCAAATAAAATAAAATAACAAAAATGAAAATGTGGTGAGAAACTTATGTGTAGAGAAATGTGTTTACTTAGATTTCCTTACTCCCTAACTATCTTTTACCGGTTAATTAGTGTGTATTAGTCGCGTGGATGACGGGTGTATTCCTTAATACCATTCGTGGGGTGGCGTACTTACTTCCCCAACTCTACAAGCTCCTACTTCACTCCTATGTCGAGCCGGCTAGGAAGCTCCTAACATGGGATCACTAGAATTCGCTTGTGCATTAAATACAACCATAAAAACCTTTAGTACGCGTTTGGTTCATGTTTCTTAAGACGTTCAAGCAAGTTACCGAATAGGAAGTTAGCCAGTTTTCTTAAGCCTAACATAGATAAACAATCATCCAATACAACTAACAACACACTAACAACCAATAATCAATAGCTAAGTTTCATTAGATCTAAGCAAACACAAGATAAATTTAGCCTAACATGTTAAACAAAAGACAAGAATAAGATAGAATCAAACAACACATAGACATATTGAATGATTACTTGATAACTTATCTTTCAATGAAACATGGAAGATCTCAAGGCAAAAAGCCCTGAAAAAGTAGCTAAAATCGTCTTAGGGTTTTATCCCAAAATTCCACACACTAAGCTCTCCTTTATGACAAAAAATTAGAAAACTATATATAGATTTTTGTATCTGACGGCGTCACCTTATGGAGTGTGACGCCGTCACCTCGCCGCTTCTAGGGTTCCCGGATGACCTTCTTGACGCCGTCCCTCTTTAGCTCTTCCAAAATCCATTCTGGCTTATCAAGGCTTGACGCCGTCAGCTCGTGAACGTGACGCCGTCCCCTTATGATTTAAGCCGTGACGCCCTTGATCAAGTTAAAGCGTGACGCCGTCAGAATTCACATGCTATTTTCACTGGCTTATCATGAGTAAATTTCACGTCCAACTTTTCTTGCCAAAGCATGACGCCGTCCAGAGTAAATTGTGACGCCGTCAAGAGTAACTTTTAGCCGATTTTTGAGACTTTGCCGTTTTCTTCACTTTAATGCTCCAAAAACGTCCAAAATGCCTCCTTTTCCAGATTTCTCCTCAAAAGTACCTAAAATGACAAAAGGAACGATTTAGGGCAATATTTGATCAAATAAATACGATTTAAGGCTTAAATGACCCCTTAAAAGCGGTACACTTTTCGCTTCATCAAATACCCTTACACTTGAGATTTGCTTGTCCTCAAGCAAATGCGCTTTTATTCTAATCAAAATACAAGCTAGGGGTCATTTAATGCTAACATAAAAGTAATTACAACAAATAATCGTTCCACTTCAATCATAATAAGCACGGAGATTACATACTAGCACCTCACAAGTAGTGTTTAGATACTCACATCTCTCAAGTGTCATCAAAATAAATCTCATAAATGAAAACGGAAAATATCTCTCACTACCTGTCATAGCAAATAGATTACCATAGGCTTGGGAAAGGATCGAAAACCTCCTCCACTAGGCGTAAGCACCTAAGATAAACTATCAAAGAGGGCTTTTAAATGGGTTATAACTTTAGGTGTAGGGAAAAGGAAAACACGGTTTTGTTGGATAAAGGATATTTTACTGGTGGCGAGTTAAAAATCTTGATCAATTACATGTACTATACAACGTTGCTAAGCCAAGACTAGACTCGATCTTAAGCTAGAAACAAAATAACAAAATAACAAAAATATAAAATAAACATAAAATAAAACGGGATGGTAGTCCGTATGTTTTTTCTATTTTTCATTTTCTCATTTTTTTGTATTTTTCTTGATTTTTTTCGATTTTTTTTTTTTTTTTTTTTTTTTTTTTTTTTTGACATACACTTTTACCCTACCATCCAAAATAATACATCATAGGGGCGTTGCATTCCCCTTACACTTGAATTTTTACATAACTTTACAAATAACTATTCTAATGACTCGAATTAAGATAATTGAAAAACTTGGAGTACTTTTAAAATATTTAGCACATATGGGGGTAATAAATGATGTTCTTCCCCATTACTCCATTACACTAGTACTTTACCCATGAGTCCCAATCGTCCCAAAACAATATGTACAAGGATATGACTCGACTTAGCAACCATGTAATCAATTAGATAATTAACTTGGGTTTAAACAAATGTTGTAACAATAATGCACTAAAGATGAGTGCATACAAGGTAGGCTAAGGCGATTTGGGTGTACATTTTAGTGGGGTGTAACAAATTCTTCCTTTAAGTAAAATGCTTAAAGGTCGAAACGAAAAGATAGGCTCTGAGGGGTGTACTAGGGGTATCGTGTACTAAAAATGAGTACAACGCAAAGGGTGTGGGAGAATTACTTGACCAATGTAGCCAACGTAATTATAACAAAAACACAGGTGTAAAACAATGGGTTAATCCTAATGCCTCTTATCATGTAGTAAATCTAACTACACGAATGTAGTCTCACTTGTGGCCTCGGAATGGTCCTAACGCAAGTTCTAGAATCTAAGTGCTACCGGTACACACATCATAGCATAAATGCTTTTCCTACCAATTCTAGGGGCGAACCTCACATATTTGGGGTGGAAAATTTTTTAGTGGTACGGTTTTTGTGCTAGTCATATAACTCCTATCCGTGAGACGCTCATTAAGACCAAAGTTTCACTCCTATATGTTGTAAAAAAATTTAAATTTGGCACTAAAATTACCTTAACAAGTATTTCTCTCAGTTTTATTACACATCTATTATTAAACAAACAAAAATCAAGCGTAATTGTATTCTCTAAAATCGTACTTTTACCCTCCCCTTACACTTAAGATGAACATTGTCCCCAATGTTCAAATAATAAGATGTAAAAGCAAAAAGTAAAAGAATGAAATCAAATACTCCCCTGATTCGCTCGGTGGATAATGAAATTACACGGTTAAATCTTCCTCCAAAGAGAATGTTGAAGCTCCATGACTAATGCATCGCCATAAGCTTGATTCCATAAACATCTCCTTGTCCAAAATAACCTGTTAAACCTGAGAAAGCAAACACGAAAACCTGCATAACATCGGCGGGAAAAATCTATATATAAGGATATAATGCTTGTGGAATGATAATTTTGCAGATTCCTGGAGATTATAAGTTGGAGATTTTAATAAAACTTTTTATGAAAACAAAACTTTCAAAAATTTCTGGAAATTAAATCTGACGCCGTCAGGTTATAACCCCTGACGCCGTCAGAAATGACCTGACAAAAATTTTCATTTTTAGTTTCCGGAAAATTTCTGGAAAAACCTTTACCTTACTTCCTGGAAATCCTGCAAAACATCATTATGACTCGATACAAGCATTTGACTCAAACACACACTAATATGTATGTTAATTTATTATTATTACGATTCATGTTAATTTGTGTTCTAATAAACCGATTTAGATTTCCCTTACACTTATCTTTTGCAAAATACCTTTATATGTAGTTAAGACGAAGTTAAAAACAACATAAAGCATTTTCACAAATTAGTTTTTAACATGAATCAATACTAATAAAAATTAAACACACATACGGAAACAAATAAAAACAAACAAACAAATAAATAAACACACAAAGCAAATAAAACAAATAAAGCTTGGGTTGCCTCCCAAGAAGCGCTTTTCTTTATTAACGAGTCTTGTAGCTAGACTCAAAGTCACGTACATTACGTGACTCCATCATCGGTCACGGTTCCTAGGCCATTCTCCTTCCCGGTTCTATATTCCGGTCCTAATTTCAAACAATCCTTGTAGAAACCGAATATCCTTTCCATAACATAGTCTACTCCTTTACTTCTATCCTTATCATTCCTATAGTAGACCGCTTGTTTAAGCTCCTTCTCAACATTTGACAAGTGTTGGAATTGTTCTATCTTATATGGCATTTGGTAGCTTACTTCATCGGTCTCATCCTTAAATCTAACTATCCCTAAGGAAGGTTCATAAGTCATTCTAGAGACCTCAACAAATGGTTTTCCAAAAACCACTTGAGTCAAGGATGCATCGACTATTGGGCGGATATCTTCTACAATTACAAAGTCGGTGACATAGGTGAAGTTTCCTACATAAACCGGTAATCCCTTAACTCTTCCCGTGAAGTTACTCATCCAACCCTTGTCAGGGAGCATCCTATACCCAAGTTGATTTTTCATTATCAAGTTGTAGTGGGCTCTAGTCATGATGTTTATGGGCGATCTAAGGTCGATGTAAGCTTTCCACACATGTAGATGTCCGATGTTGCATGGTATGTTGAGATTAGAAGGGTCGCCTATTTCTATGATTGGTCTACCTAGGAAGTATGGTGTCTCGGGGTCATCGAATAAGTTTGTATGATATGCACGCTCTTCCTTAGTGGGTAGCCTATTGAAGTAGTCCTCATCATCATCTACTTCTTCAATCTCACTTGTCCTAACTTCCTTATCAACCTCGACTTTCCTATCCTCATCCTTAGGTTCACTATTATCCTCATTCCTATCAATTGGTTTAATAGTGACAATGTTGACAAAGTGGACGTGTTTGGATGAAGAGGGGTCTTTTACTTGGGGTCCGCTATTTGTGTTCCTAGCATCCTTATGTGGAGGTGATAACACTTGGTTATTGAGGGCTTTCAACAAGTTGTCAATTTTATTGGTCATCTCAGTTTGTTGTTGATTGAATTCGGTCTCGAATCTAGCTATCCGAGCTTCTTGAGATGCCATAAATTGGGAAATCAATCCTTCAACGTTATTGGTACTACCATTGCCGGAAGGATTGTTGTTGAAAGTACGGTTCGAGTTGGAACCGCTTGATTGGAAACGATTAGGTGGGTTGGAAGAATTGGTTTGTTGAGAGTTTTTGTTTTGTTTCCACCTAAGGTTCGGGTGATTTTTCCATGAGGGGTTGTATGAATCACCATAATGGTTTGGCTCGGGTTTGAAAGTGTACCACTTGTCTCCCGCTCCGTCGGTACGCGAGGATGCGTAGTCCACAAAAGCTTGTTCGGGGAGTTCCATGCAATCACGAGTGTCGTGGGGACCACTACATAATTCACATGAAGAAGTGATTTTGTTCACTTGGCTTGAAGGTTTAGGAGCCTCGTAGGATTTCATGAGAAACTTGACTTGGTCTTCAAGCTCTATGATCCTACGGTTAGAAGTGCTTGAATTGTTCGAAGGCAAAGATATTGCCTTGACCGTTTTATTCAAATCACGGGGATCACTCCAACTTTCGTTGTCATAAAGAGCAAGATCCTCTAGGAGAGCCCATGATTGTTCCGCACTTAGATCACGTAGCTTGCCACCGGCCGCTTGGTCAATGGTTTGCCTCGTGGAGAGATTGATATGGTCATAGAAGATTTGGACTTGGAGCCAAAGTTCTATGCCATGGTGAGGGACTTTCTGGAGTAAGTCCTTGAATCGAGTCCATGCCTCGTAGAGAGTTTCGCCTTGACGTTGTTGGAACATCAAGATATCATTCCTTAGCTTGGTAGTTCTTCCCGGTGGGAAAAACTGAGCAAGGAAACGAGTGGTGAGATCATCCCAAGAGGTGATGGATCCTGCGGGTTGACGTTCTAGCCACTGACTAGCTTGGTCCCGCAAAGAGAATTGAAAGAGACGCAATCGGGTCGTCTCTCGAGTGGCAACATCAAGGTCTATAGAATCAACGATTTTAAGAAAGTCCTTGAGATGTTGATTAGGATCTTCAGAACGAAGTCCATGGAATGCGCATCCGCTTTGCACCAACCGGATGGTGTCGGATCGCAAGGGTGTGATATTGGCTCCTTGAGTGAGCTCAATGGTGTTTCGATAGCCATGGTGGCTAGGACGGGAATACTCTCCTAAAGTACGGGCTCTATGAGGTGGTTGTGGTTGTTGTGGTGGTGGGTTGTGGGGGTTAAGGATATTACCATCTTCCATGATGTCGGATGGTATGGTTACGAACAAAGACACGAAGAAAATAGATAGACTAAAGAAAACCTAGAAAAATAAAATAAAAATCTCACTAGAAAGGAATCTAGTGAGTAGACCTAATAGAAATAAAAATTCAACCTAAACAATAACTATTCCCCGGCAACGGCGCCAAAAACTTGATTGCGTGGTTTTGTAACCTTACAACAGGTTTTACCTCTCGAGGGATCTCAAGAGGCTTACAACCCCACCAGGCAGTGTACCTGACCGATGTAGTATAGTGTAGTGGTAAGTACGGGGGATTGATCGTTCTCCACAGGGAATAGTTTTCGTTAGGTATGAAAGACTACTCTAATTAGGTCTGAGGGTTGAGGAAGATTCTTTTTATGTTTTTATATTTTTATGAAAGCAAGTAAAATCTCGGTTTTGATAGAGTGGGCGGAATTAGTTGCTAGTCAACTAACCCAAATTACTACGAATGCAAATAAAATAAAATAACAAAAATGAAAATGTGGTGAGAAACTTATGTGTAGAGAAATGTGTTTACTTAGATTTCCTTACTCTCTAACTATCTTTTACCGGTTAATTAGGCTGTATTAGTCGCGTGGATGACGGGTGTATTCCTTAATACCATTCGTGGGGTGGCGTACTTACTTCCCCAACTCTACAAGCTCCTACTTCACTCCTATGTCGAGCCGGCTAGGAAGCTCCTAACATGGGATCACTAGAATTCGCTTGTGCATTAAATACAACCATAAAAACCTTTAGTACGCGTTTGGTTCATGTTTCTTAAGACGTTCAAGCAAGTTACCGAATAGGAAGTTAGCCAGTTTTCTTAAGCCTAACATAGATAAACAATCATCCAATACAACTAACAACACACACTAACAACCAATAATCAATAGCTAAGTTTCATTAGATCTAAGCAAACACAAGATAAATTTAGCCTAACATGTTAAACAAAAGACAAGAATAAGATAGAATCAAACAACACATAGACATATTGAATGATTACTTGATAACTTATCTTTCAATGAAACATGGAAGATCTCAAGGCAAAAAGCCCTGAAAAAGTAGCTAAAATCGTCTTAGGGTTTTATCCCAAAATTCCACACACTAAGCTCTCCTTTATGACAAAAAATTAGAAAACTATATATAGATTTTTGTATCTGACGGCGTCACCTTATGGAGTGTGACGCCGTCACCTCGCCGCTTCTAGGGTTCCCGGATGACCTTCTTGACGCCGTCCCTCTTTAGCTCTTCCAAAATCCATTCTGGCTTATCAAGGCTTGACGCCGTCAGCTCGTGAACGTGACGCCGTCCCCTTATGATTTAAGCCGTGACGCCCTTGATCAAGTTAAAGCGTGACGCCGTCAGAATTCACATGCTATTTTCACTGGCTTATCATGAGTAAATTTCACGTCCAACTTTTCTTGCCAAAGCATGACGCCGTCCAGAGTAAATTGTGACGCCGTCAAGAGTAACTTTTAGCCGATTTTTGAGACTTTGCCGTTTTTCTTCACTTTAATGCTCCAAAAACGTCCAAAATGCCTCCTTTTCCAGATTTCTCCTCAAAAGTACCTAAAATGACAAAAGGAACGATTTAGGGCAATATTTGATCAAATAAATACGATTTAAGGCTTAAATGACCCCTTAAAAGCGGTACACTTTTCGCTTCATCATTATGAACTTATGAAACATGATTATTGACCTATGCAAGTAAACTAAAAACATGATTCGTGATACTTGACCTTTACCCTCAGTTTGATACTATGAGCCACTCACTAGGCATGAGGGTTTCATGTCCATGTCAGTCGATGCACCGATGGCATGACTCTAGGGCAGGAGAGTGATGACCTGTCCCGTCCCTGCATGTTATGTTTACGTAGAGGCAGATTATGGCCACCTGGGGCGTATGGATGCATCCTAGATTTGTTCATGTACATGTTATGTTATGTTATGTTATTCATGGTGACTGATGGTGTGTGCGATACACGTCTTTCACACTCCGGGAGCTAGCTACTCCAACCCATGATGAGGTCACCCCTCATATATATACAGGATACTAAGAGGTCTCCCCTCTACATGTTTATGGCTATGATTATGATTATGATTTCATGTTATGGGCTCGTAGTGGATTACTGACCTTTCTTTACCATGCACCTTTATCCTTTCCCTCATAACACCATGTATTCCTACCACGTATTCTTATCATGTACTCATTGTTTCCATTCTCATTTACTCATGTATTATTCATTATGCTATTGCTTGTTACGTTATATCTGTTCACTGAGCTCTAGTAGCTCAGCCGCGTTTCCTTTTCCCGCGGCAGGTAATTAAGCTAGGAGCTGGGCATGGCTTTGGGGTTGAGTGCACCTGAGTGGAGCTTGTTCTTTATAGCTTATCTACCATTTGATTTCCTTAGACATTATGTTGCCATTGTTTAGGAATTGAACTTATGTACTTCATTTATTTCCTTTCATGTTGGATATAAGTCATGTTGACTTATTGTTGGATTATGTATTTGACTTCCGCTATTTTGGTTTATGGATGCTATGTTGTTCTGATATGAAACCATATATTTGTGATATCTTTACCCTTGTCGGGTCGGGGTGTTACAATTTATGGTATCAGAGCCAGGTTTCCGAAACCCGTTGGCTTAGGCCTTTGACCTGTGAGGATGGGGTAGACATTAGGTTTTCCTTTCGCGTACTCTTTTCCTTATTCTGCTCTGTCATATTTTTGCTTCACCTTACTAATCGTCTTCTTAATTCTATAGATGGTTAACACTCGTCACCAGGAGTATAACAGTGGAGGAGATGCTGAAATTCCCAATCTGGAGGCTATGGTGGCTAATGCTGTAGCCAGTCTGCTACCGGGCCTTAACACTGAGGCGGTGATCAATCGGCTTATCAGTGGTGGAGCTGGTCCATCTGGGGGTGCTGGCAGTTCTTCTGGTGGTGGGGGCCGACCCACTACCATTAATGGGTGGCTGGAGAGTTTTAATAAACTCAAGCCGTTGTCTTTCACTTCTGCTGCTACTCCTCATGCAGCAGAAGACTGGATCACCCACATGGAGAAACTGTTCGAGGTGTTAGGTTGTGAGGACGGGTTCAAGACTCGTCTGGCTGTGTTCAAGTTAGAGGGTGATGCGCTCAACTGGTGGAAAGCGCACAAAGAAGCTAAGGGTGGTGATGCATATGTTCTTGGTTGTTCATGGGCTGATTTTCGTACCACGTTCTATAATCGGTACTTCCCTGTTTCTGAGCAGCAGAGATTCATTAGGGAGTACAACACTATCTCTCAGCTTGATTCTGAGAATGCTGGGCAGTATCTGGAGCGGTTTCAGAGATTAGTGAGTTTTGTGGGTCCGCTTGCTGGGGATGCTAAGCAGCAGGCTAGACAATTCAAATGGGGACTCAAGAGGTTAGTAACCTATTTAAGTTGATGGTTGGTACCAATAGACATTAATACATTTTTTCTTTTGCTATTGTATTAGGTGGGTACTAGACCGCATACTTAATGATGAGTTTCGAGACCCGCAGAATGTTGCGACGCAGCTCGCAATATCGAGATATTTCATCAGGGATCTGGGTATAAGAGGAACAGAGATGGGGATAGGATTCAGACTCAGGGTCAGAGCAGGGATTTTAGAGGCCGAAATGACAGGAGTTATGATTCTCGTGGACAGGGGATAGACGATACGACCATCAGGGTCAGGCTGGCAGGAACTATGATCAGAGGAGGTCGGATACTAGAGGGCAGGATTCCAGGTTCACTCCTAGGCAGGGAGACGATCGCTCGGGACGCAACACCAGTCAGAAACAGTGGAGAGACCAGACTGCTAGGGGTAATCAGCAGAGCAGGGCTTCGGGTTCTAGTCCTCAGGGAGGTGCATCTGGGGGTTCATATTCTTATCCTATTTGTACTACGTGTGGCAAGCGCCACAATGGGCCATGTCGTCGGGCTTCTGGGACTTGTTTTGGATGTGGTTCGACAGAGCATCGTGTGAAAGATTGTCCCAAGCAAAACCCGGAGAAAACCGGGAACTATTTGAAACCTCCCCCTCCACCCAACACAGGCCGTGTATATTCTATGACTCGGGATCAGGCGGCACAATCTTCAGGTACGATTACGGGCGTTTTATATATTGGTGATTACGCTATTTTCACACTCTTTGATACTGGAGCTACACACTCGATTATATCTCTAAATCTGGTTAAGAAACTTAAAATATTACCAACACCACTAAGTAATCAAGTATCCCTCTCTACTCCCATGAAACTCAGTACTCTTATTGATCATGAATATGTAAATTGTCCTATACGATTCGATGACCGGATTCGTTCGGCAAATCTGCTCCCTTTGGATATGGTTGATTTCGACGTTATTCTGGGCATGGATTGGTTATCTTTTCATAGAGCCACCATTGATTGTCATGCTCGAAAAGTAATTTTTGGTGATCTAACTCAGCCTGAATTTGTCTTTCATGAAACACGCTCTCTAAAATCTGTGAAAATTATATCTGCTTTGAAAGCAAGGACTTTAATATCTCATGGTTGCCAAGGTTATTTGGCCTCTGTTAAAGATTCTTCCGTAGAAGGTCCTGATATTAATACTGTTCATGTTGTTCGGGAATTTTCTGATGTTTTCCCTGAAAAACTTCCTGGTCTTGCTCCGGCCAGAGAGGTTGAATTTAGTATCGATCTGATTCCCGGCGCTGAGCCTATCTCTAAGGCTCCGTACCGGATGGCACCAGTGGAACTTAAGGAGTTAAAGGAGCAGCTAGAAGAGTTATTGGACTGTGGATTTATTCGTCCAAGTGTGTCACCATGGGGTGCTCCTGTTCTTTTTGTAAAGAAGAAGGATGGGTCTATGCGGTTGTGTATCGATTACCGGGAGCTAAACCGCATCACTATTCGAAACCGTTATCCGCTACCTCGCATCGATGATTTGTTCGATCAGTTACAGGGAGCTAAAGTATTCTCCAAGATTGACTTGCGATCTGGTTATCACCAGTTGCGGGTTAAAGAGCAGGACATTTCTAAGACTGCTTTCCGTACCCGGTATGGACATTATGAGTTTTTGGTTATGCCTTTTGGGTTAACAAATGCTCCTGCAGTATTTATGGACTTAATGAACCGGGTTTTCCATGAATTCCTTGATAAATTTGTCATCGTTTTTATTGATGATATTCTGGTATATTCTAAGTCGACGGAAGAGCACGAGCAGCATTTGCGTACTGTTTTGGGTATTCTGAGGCAGCAGAAATTATACGCTAAATTTTCCAAGTGTGAATTCTGGTTGGACCGAGTTGCTTTCCTTGGTCACGTCGTGTCTGCAGATGGGATTACCATGGATCCAGCTAAGGTCGAGGCTATCACAAAATGGCCAAGACCTACCACGGTAACCGAAGTCAGGAGTTTTCTGGGTTTAGCTGGCTACTATCGACGTTTTGTCGAGGGGTTTTCGAAGTTGGCTTTACCGTTGACTCAGTTGATGAGAAAAGGTGAAAAGTTTGTGTGGACGGATGAGCGTGAGCAGAGCTTTGAGGAGTTGAAACGACGACTAGTGTCTGCACCTATTTTGACCTTACCGTCGGGTTCGGGAGGATTTCAGATTTATAGTGATGCTTCCAAAAAGGGTTTAGGTTGTGTTCTCATGCAGAACGGGAAAGTAATTGCCTATGCTTCAAGGCAGTTAAAACCCTATGAGGAAAATTATTCGACCCATGATCTAGAGTTGGCAGCTATGGTATTTGCGCTGAAAATATGGAGACATTACTTATACGGTGAATCATGTGATATCTTCACGGATCATAAGAGTCTCAAATACATATTTACCCAGAAGGAGCTCAACATGAGGCAGAGGAGATGGTTGGAGCTTCTGAAAGATTACGACACTAATATCCAGTATCATCCCGGCAAGGCGAATGTTGTTGCCGATGCACTCAGCAGGAAATCGGGTATGATTGCTAGTATGAATATCGAGGCTCGTATTCTTCAGGACTTAGAGCGGTTAGAGGTTGAGCTATGTGTAAAGGGCGTTAGTGGTTATTGGGCGAGTCTGAAGGTGGAATCAAACTTGATGCTGCGGATTAAGGAAGCCCAGAAGGACGATGGTGAACTCTGGGCTATTGTGCAGAATGTCGAGGAAGGTAAGCAGTCTGAGTTTCGGGTCGACGATAGTGGTATTGTATGGTATGGGGATCGATTATGTGTTCCTAATGATTCTGATCTACGTGAGGCTTTGTTGACCGAGGCTCATAGTTCTCCTTTTTCTATACATCCTGGTTCAACCAAGATGTATCGGGATCTGAAGCAACATTTCTGGTGGAACGGCATGAAGCAGGATGTGGCATCATTTGTGGCTAGATGTATGACCTGTCAGCAGGTCAAGATTGAACACCAGAGAGCTAGTGGGTTATTGCAGCCTTTGGAGATTCCAGTTTGGAAGTGGGATGAAATATCTATGGATTTTGTTTGTGGGTTACCGTTGACTCGTAGGAAACATGATGCGATTTGGGTGGTCGTTGATCGGCTAACTAAATCCGCTCATTTCTTACCCATCCGTATGAGCTATAGTGTTAGTAAGTTGTCAGAGATTTTCACGCAGGAGATTGTTAGATTGCATGGCACTCCTTCTTCTATCGTTTCTGATCGTGATCCTCGTTTTACTTCGCGCTTCTGGAAGGGATTGCATAAAGTTTGGGGTGTTCGTCTTAAGTTCAGTACCGCTTTTCATCCCCAAACTGATGGTCAGTCGGAAAGGACCATCCAGACATTAGAGGATATGTTACGGGCGTGTGCGTTGGAATGGACGGGTAGTTGGGACGATTATCTGTGCTTGGTAGAGTTCGCTTATAATAAAGTTGGCACGCGAGCATCGATATGGCACCTTTTGAGATGTTATATGGGCGGAAGTGCAGAGCACCGGTATGTTGGAATGAAGTAGGGGAACGTCTTCTTGAAGGACCTGAGATGATTGAGGTCACAAATGAAAAGGTTGCTACGGCTAAGGAGAAATTGAAAGAGGCACGAGCGCGTCAAAAGAGTTATGCGGATAAGCACCGTCGGGATCTAGAGTTTAATGTCGGCGACCGGGTATTTCTTAAAGTCTCTCCGTTCCGAGGCGTCAAACGTTTTGGTATTAAGGGCAAGCTCAGCCCTCGGTTTATTGGACCTTTTGAAATTCTGGAGCGTATCGGAGAAGTATCGTATCGTCTAGCTTTACCACCTCAGTTGGCTCATGTTCATAATGTATTTCATGTATCTCTTTTGAGGGGATACAACTATCATCCTCTACATGTGGCTTTTTATCCGTTTGATCAAATCCGTCCCGATATGACCTTATCTGAAGAACCGGAAGCGGTTCTAGAGCGTCAGGAACGCGTTATGAGAAATAAAGTCATTCCTTTTGTAAAGATTCTTTGGCGGAATCACCAGCACGCGAGGCAACCTGGGAGACCGAAGAGTCAATACGATCGAGTTATCCTCATTTCATGTTTTGATCTGGTATGTTCCGTTTCGTTTCTGTCATGCTTCCTTTCCTATGTCCTTGCAAATTTCGAGGACGAAATTTTTCTGTTAGTGGGGAAGAAGTTGTAATACCTAAAATTCTATAACATGTAAAATGACCAAATTGCCCCTGGGAATTTAAAACCTAAATAAAACATATGTAAAGCACCAAATAAATTTCAAACTTCTAACAATGAACAAGTTATGATCCCAAATAATTTTAACAACTCCATTTAACATTTATACAAGCTATGAAAATTACCAAAATGCCCTTGGGCGCCTAATATAATTTAAATTCAAATTCTATGATTTAATTAAAAGTAATTTAAGGACAATTAAAGGGATAATCAAAGCAATAATTATCCTAATCAAAAATTCTGAATTTATGGCCCATTTACCTCCCCTTTGACCGGTCTATATTTTAAAAAACCATTCAACACATTTTATTCTAACTAACCCTAATTTCCGATTGAAGAAAAACACACAAACATTTTCTCTAGCCTTCATTCGATCACCATAAATCTCTAAGCTATTTTTCTGAGTTTGAGTATCATCCTAAGGAGCCTAGAAAAATACTACCTCGAATTGTAGTGGCCGGATTCAAGGGGTGTCGAGTTTTCTTGTTTAAACTCAAACAGAAAGGTAAAATTCCATTTTGATTCACTCGACCTTGGTAAAATTCGTTTCTTATTTTTCTTGTATTCCTCACATCATATGTGACCTGTGAAAATTGGTTCCAAGATTTTTAGACCGTTCGTGAAGCCGTGGAGGATTTTTGTGTTGATCGCGCCATACCGAGAAGACAAAATTTGTTTCGTTCCATCCGATCATCCAATCACTAATCTGGCATTTTTCTGTGATCCTAATAATCATATAGAACATGTATAAAATGATGAACATGAATCATGCACGCTAGATCGACCGTTTGTGAATTAACGAGTTATAAAACCCTAAATATATAAATCGGATTAAAATACATGGTACGATTTTTATAAGTTGCATGGATAATTTTCATGGCTTCCATATGAATCATATAACCTCATAAAAATATGTTATTGAGTTGTTATAGCTTACAAACGCGTTTTGGGAATTATGTTAGTAATCGGGTTTTTGTGTTAAAAAGGAAATAAGGGCCAAAAATAATATAGCGATCGAATTAGGGTTTATGCTTGTTAAGATCTGGATATAATTGAGTTAAAATGATGTTGGAATAATTGCATGATGGATTAGATCGACTAGGGTTTGGTTTTGTTGAAGGTTTGGGTTTAACGATTTGTAATTAAATTAAAAGGGGGTGTTTTGTTAATATAAAAACTCGTGGACTATTTTTTTCATGTTCTATAAATAGAGGACAATATGTAAAAATTATAACATGAGGGGCTTAATGTAAAATTGGCGAGATATGGAATTATTTGTATTATTATGGATCGAAATATTAAATAAATAAAGTAGAGGGACTAAAAATGTAAATACTAGAAACTTGAAGTCATTTTGAGTAAATAATAATAGTAGGAGGGTTCGGTGTAAATTTGGATAATTATGGGGGCTAATATGTAATTATTATGAATTTATGATTTAATATATAAGTTTTATAACTATAGGGACTAAATGTGTAATTATGTGAAACTAAAAGGATAAATCATACCATACATGAAATTAAAAGGTAGACTCTGTAAATAATTAAATATAAGGGTTAATGGTGTAATTAAGGATATTATATGGGTTAAATTGTAAATTAGGTAACTATAGGGTTTATTTTGTAACTTTTATAAATAAAGGGTGTAAAGTGTAAAATATGGAATCTATTGGACCAAAAGAATAATTCTGAATAAATGAAGTATTTAAATGAATAACTTATGATATTTTCATTCTAGACCTTTAAATTGATATATTTACAATTAAAACCCTAAACTATGTAAACTTGTCATATTTAACCCTAAACTTTTATAACTTACGAAAATCAACCCTAATTCCATGAAGAGATTAAATATATGATTTAACCAAATCATAACACTTAAATCTTTCTAAATATGGAACTTACTAAAATAAGGAAACTTTCTAAAAATGGAAACCTGCTAAAAATAGAAAGTTACTTAATATGGAAAGTGGGATCTTTAGTAATCATGTCTTTACTCCTCTAGGTGTGAAGAGGGAGTGACCTGTGCTCTTTATCATCTTATTCAGTGTTTCCTTTGTCAAGCAATAAGGTACAGATATTCTGCTTCTTTGATAAGAGGCCTTCGTTCTTTAATTATGACTCATGTTAGGGTTTCCCAATGCCATTGCTATGTTTCCTTATTTCATGCACTCCGATCTTTTGAACCATCATGATATTGAACCTTTTATGATTATAAACCTTTGCTCATGAACCTTTGCTTATGAACCTTTGCTCATGAACCTTTACTTATGAACCTTGCTTAAGACCTTTGCTTATGAACCATGATTATGAACCATGATTATGAACTTATGAAACATGATTATTGACCTATGCAAGTAAACTAAAAACATGATTCGTGATACTTGACCTTTACCCTCAGTTTGATACTATGAGCCACTCACTAGGCATGGGGGTTTCATGTCCATGTCAGTCGATGCACCGATGGCATGACTCTAGGGCAGGAGAGTGATGACCTGTCCCGTCCCTGCATGTTATGTTTACGTAGAGGCAGATTATGGCCACCTGGGGCGTATGGATGCATCCTAGATTTGTTCATGTACATGTTATGTTATGTTATGTTATGTTATGTTATTTATGGTGACTGATGGTGTGTGCGATACACATCTTTCACACTCCGGGAGCTAGCTACTCCAACCCATGATGAGGTCACCCCTCATATATATACAGGATACTAAGAGGTCTCCCCTCTACATGTTTATGGCTATGATTATGATTATGATTTCATGTTATGGGCTCGTAGTGGATTACTGATGTAACACCCCAACCCGACAAGGGTAACGATGTCACACAAATGGTTTCATATCAGATATAACAAAGCATACATTCAAACGTAATACAAAGATTCTCAATGGTTACAGAAGAAATAATGAAATTACAAGGTTATAAAAGCGAATACAAATTCTAACAATGAAATAGCTGCTAATCATCTCTAGGCCAAAACTATCAAGTCTTCTAAGTCCAAAAGTCTCTTCACTCGTACCCATCTTCCAACTAAAACCTGCCGCACACGAAAAGAAAACGTGCGGCTGAGCTTAAAAAGCCCAGTGAACAGATACATAATACAAGCAAAGATAACGAAACGGTAATACAATGAAGTACTGGAAGTGTCATAAGGTATAATCAAAGCGAAAGAGAAATAAGGAAGTATAGGATAGTCATCTACCACGAGCCCATAACTCAAAGTCATAATCTCAACATCAGAAACTCAAAGTCATAATCTCATAATCAGAGGGGATACCTCTCAGGCAACCAGATAATATGAGGGGTGGCCTCATGTATCAAAAGGGGTGGAGTAGCTAGCTCCCAAAAATGTGAAAGGCGTGTATTGCACACAAGCACCAGTCACCTCAAAGTCATACTCAAAGTCATAGTTAAATCCACTAAACATACATGCCTAGGATTGCAATCCATACGGCCCCACTCAAATTCATCTCAAAATCATAATCTCAGAATCATAATGGCCATATCATAATACAAAAGGGGACGGCGTGAGAAATCACTCCCCCACACAGGAGTCATGCCAGTGGTGCATCACAGACATGGCCAGGTTACCTTCTTGGCTAGGAAACAAAAAGGTGGCTCGGGTATCAAACTAAGAGTCAGGTCTCAAGGTCATGCAAACGGGTTCATCTCAAAGTCATATCAAAGCATATCTCAAGGTCATGTCAAATGTGAATCTCAAAGTCATATGAAAAGGTTCATATCAAAAGGTTCATAGCAAAAGGGTCATAGCAAAGGTTCATAGCTCAACATCGAAGCATAGGTGATAAGACACCCTTTCTTAAAAAGGGTAGAGTATCCGTACCTTATGACGAAAGCACAAACAGAAACAAAGCACAGAAAAGTAGAGAACAGCTCCAAGTCACTCCTTCTTCACACCTAAAGGGGAAGAGGAGAATTACAATCTTTCCCATTTAAGTAACTTTCCATTTATAGCAAGTTTCCATATTTGGTAAGTTTCCTCTTTTAGAAAGTTTCCATATTTAGAAAGTTGGATCAACATACTTAGTTACATCATTATTTCTGGAATTAGGGTATCTTTTATCACATCTACCTATTAGGTCCTTAAGAAAATACAATTTACACTTTACACCCTTTAGTTTCAAAAGTTACACTTTAGACCTTTAATTGTTCATAGTTACACTTTAGCCCCTTCATTTATCAAAGTTTCACAATGGTTACTCATTTTATCATATTATAAGAATGTATCCTCAATTTTACAGAATTTACACAATAGGTCCCTCTAGTTTACAAGGTTACATATTTGGTCCTTTAATTTATAATCTCAACTTTAAATTAATAACAATTACATATTAACCCCTTAAATCACCAAATTAACACATCACCCCTTGAATACATTAACTTACTCAAAACAGCACTTACTTTCCAGAAATGGCAAGTTTAGTCCCTCATTTTAATTATTTTATAATTCGAACCACTTTAAAACCCTAAAAACATTTTAACCCTCTAAAATACAAAAATGACACTTGACCCCTCCTTTTATATTTTATACAGTAAGTATATGTCCCAAAATAAGTTCTAAAAATAACCCTTAAGTTTTAAAAGTTACAAAACTCACCCAAAACATTTTTAGCAAATCATATAACACTTTATTTAATCAAAACCCTAATCCTAAAAATACAAATCATTATCCAATAATTATACCATCATTAAATCCTCATTAAATGACCAAGAACAAGCCCTAAATCCAAACCCTAAATCGAATTACACTTCATTTCTTTTTCTTTTTTTTTTTCTTTTTAATTTCTTTAAAATCGGTAAAACTAAATAAATCAAGAATAATTATTTTAGGCCTTAACAATTCGAAATATCATTTTTCCCAGATTAGTATGATCCTATGGAGTCCAAATAAAATAAATATGAAGCCTCAAAAATTCGAATTGAATTATTTAGGGTTTATACACGTTTTTAAGATTTAATTCACTAATAATTGTTAGATCATGCATGGATTGACTTTTACATTTTATTTGGTGTTCATAACATATATAGGGTCTGAGAAAAATACCAACTCAAGATTTGAACGTGTGAAATGAGGTGTACGAATTCTTTTATACGCGTATGGCCAAAATGGGTCAAAAATCACCACGGCTTCAAAAACGATCTAAAAATCATGAAACCAATTTTCACAGGTCACATATGATGTGAGGAACACAAGAAAAATAAAAACGAATTTTATGATGGTCTAATGAATAAGAAACGAATTATACCTATTATCTTAGCCGCGGTATAGAATAATTCACCCAGAATGATTCGAATGAAAAACACCTCCACAATAATTTTTCTAGGACTCTTTAGATGGTGCTTGATCTCAGAAAAATGGCTTGGGATTTTTAGAATGCCGAATGGAGGCTATGGGAATTATTTTGTGTGTTCTTATCTAATCGGTATTAGGGTTTTATTTTAAAAAGGATGTTGATTGATTATAAAAGGGGTAAGACCGAGTAAGGGGGAAATTTGACCATAAAATTTCGTGATTATGGTTGGCTAAATCAAAGGAATTGATTTATTCCATATTTAACATATTTACCATACTTTAAATTAATTATATCTTATGTATAAATACTTTCGGCTCACCCAGGGGTAATATAGTAATTTTGCCACTTGTATAATTGTTAAATGGAGTTGTCAAAATTATTTGGTATCATATCTTGTGCATTGCCAGGAGTTTGGGATTGTTTTGATACTTTATAAGCCTTTAACTAAATTTTCAAACTTGTAGGGGCAATTTGGTCATTTTACATGATTTCAGATTTTAGGTGTTACAACTTCTTCCCCTCTAAAAGAAAATTTCGTCCTCGAAATTTGAAGTCGCAAAGTTAAATGAAGTCGTGGCAAATCGCAAAGGATCATCAAAACATTCTCACGCTCGAGTGGGTTCTTCTAAAAAGAATTTCCAAACCAAGTAGTTTCTCATGACTCGAATCAAAACGGGGTGGGTTCAAATTTCTCAGAAAGGAACACAATTAGGTTAATTCAGAACAAAAGGTCCATACTACATAAAATGAACTATAGGTGAGTTTTCATGAAGTTCATATGAGATACAAACGAGAATTCAATTCCAATGATAACGTACCAATATACGGATGCTAATCGAATTTCTAGGAGGAGGTAAAAACAATACGTAGGGTTTACATCGAATTGATTAAGCAGATTAGGTGAGCGTACATCAAATTGTAGCAACCATGAGGTGTTGCAATTTTATGACTCTTTAGCTTTTCAAGTAGTTTCGGCTTTAACAGAGCCTTCCAAAGGTGTTCTCATAAACAAACAGGTTTTGTTTTCTCAGAATCCAAGATGTCATGGCATACCCATAGCGGATCACAATGAATAGTTTCAACGAATGCGAAACGTAGATATAGAAGAATAAATTGAATCCATACGGACAGAAAACATATCGTTAGATATCATTAATTAGCAGAAGCTCCATAATAGCATATAAGATTATTATCGGAAGTGCAGAGGTCAGCAAAACGCTCGTCGAGTATTTAAACGTATCAAGTCGCATATCAAAGACAGCAATTAACTGGATAGGTAGAATGAATCCAAAGTCTCACAAATCGCGGATGTTCTAATCAGAGGTCAAATTCTAAGCTTCTTAGGTACTTCCTAAGATATCCTATGCCCACGATGAGTGCACGTTATATGGTGTAAGTATTATCACGTTGATCAGGCGTCATAATACTAGCACCACATAAGTATGCCCTTGTGATGGTCATACTTTATCTCAAGTCGTAATCAGAACCACCTATCTTAATCCACCTAGTACTTCTATAGACATCAAAGATCAACTAAATACAAATGTCAAAATCCAAAGACGAAACAAAACTATCCGCACGAGTATCAAAATCCCAGATTTCCGAACTAACGTGAGGTACGCCGTTACTAACATCATATCTTCCATCATTATCCAAAAACTCTTAAACCGGTTATCATCGAACATACGAAAATAGGCACAACTGATATGCTACTCGAGAACTTAGATCATAAGAGAATCTTTTAACGATATGACGAAACTTAATAGAGTCAACTAAAGCGAATTTTAGTCGCTAAGAATTCCGGTCTGAACAGAATCAATTCTTCCAAATATGAAGGATTTGTTTTACAACTTTCGCTCATTCAACACATCCAACCTCTTCAAGTCTGGTAAATCTGTCTTCATCTGTCTATCAATCGGAAAGTGAAAACCTTCATCAGGAACTTGTGTCTGGTTCGCTGAGCCTCCTGCAGTTCTTCTTGTAATGTGATAGGTATTGTGGATTTCGGGAATGATCTTTAAGTCTCTTCATCATACAGTCTGCTTCCGCTCTCAATTCATCTTAGTACAACCAAGATGAATAGGGAAGTGAGACTGTGCGTCTTCATCAGCTCCGGGTTCGCCGTCTTGACTAAACTTCTTCTTCTGCATCACCAACACTTCTGTCTTGAAAAGGAATGTCTTCACTCTTCAGGGTAGTCTCCGATGTTGTTAACTCCAGATCAGGCAAGGAACACCATTGTCTCAACAATATCCAACTCCCAAATTACACAAGTGATCATCAAATTTCTAGCATGGTGCAAAATAGTCTCCATGCTCTTCCCTTTTTGTTCCAATGAATAGGTATGATCTGTCCGACGTCTTTGCTAGATACCCAGACAATCATGTCAAATCTTACTTCCTATGCCGGTGCAAAACTTGGTGGTCCATTGGGGACTCAAATTCAAAAAGTTCAGGACGCTAAACAATGTTCAACACCATGCTCATGTTCAGAGAGTTCAAACGCTAAAAGCTTCTAAGATAAGGTTTAGTCGTTGAAATACGAAATGGTTTCTAGGAACACTTCAGTACTCGAAACAACATAACTTCAAGGGATGCCAAAACCAATGCGGAAAGTTAAAGTTCTGACTTATATAGCTGAGATGAGTTCTAACAGATTTACAAAGGTGAAGCACACATCGCACAAAATTTATTTCAAACATTTCTCAAATCTTATTCGGAAAAATTCTCATAATTCAACGGAGGTACGCGAAACGTTAATGCCATAAGAAATTCGAGATAAAATTCTAAACAATACAGCTACTAGGCTCCTAACTCCATGCTTAGATTGGTTTACTTGCAGTAGATTCCAAGTCTGAATCCTTCTCCTCTTCCTCGATGATCCATCCGTTCCGGTTTCCTTCTGGCTGGGGAAGTGGCTGGCTTGCGAAACCCCCATAAGTGTATCTTCCTTCATTTTCTATGCGGTCCACAAATCCGTACAAATTGCGAGGTTCAACTCGTACCACTCCTCTTTCTTCTGAAAACCTGGGGCCTCTTCTCTGGTATCTAGTTACAATGTCCTCTTCATCTGTTATTTCTGTCACGTGCAGCTGTTCTTCCGTCTCACTTATATTCATGATGGTCCTCCTTTCTTCGATCCGGCCCGGCCACATCCTAGTGGGGATCAATATCCTCTTGGCAATCCTCCTCAATTTTCCGGTCCTCTTCCGGCCGATGGCGAACCTAGTTGTCCAACGATATCTGTGGCGTGCTGGAGGTGCCATGCTGAAAATGACATAAACGATACTAGGTATTAGAATTCGGTGGTGTCAAAATTTACTCGAAACTCAAGAAATTCACGAAAATATCATCGAACGAGCGATCGGTCAAAATTAATCAAGCAGATCGGCAACGTAAATCTTATTATTCGGAAATGCGATGAGAATATCCTTATACCCGTAGTTATGAACTACAAGACTTCCTGCAAGGACATGGATGGGTGAAACAACTCGAATAGGGTCGGGAGATTCATAGGTACTTATCAAAACAAAAGACAAATAACAAAACATATCCAATACGTCATCGTCATGGAGGTTCTCAGAATGCCTGAAGAGGCGTCAAAGTGATTAACAAAAGAATCAGAGGCAACTGAGAGTCTTTATCCAAAATGACTACCAAAAGGGATCTGAAGATAAGGATCAAATAGTGTCTGCCAATAATTATGAAATTTCTCAATACTTTCCAAATTTTATCAGGTTCAAATCTAGGTGGTGCAAAGCATAAGCTTTTGATTTCCAAAAGAGATATCAACCGACTCTAATCAAAAGCAAGGCACGAATCAGAGTAATGCGGAAGCAATGATACTCACACAGATGTCTTATTCTACCCATTCCTCACTTAGGTTCCTATAGGGAGATCCTAAAGCAATTTCTCAAAGGTTGTCCTACGAGCGCCTACAGGGAAAACTTAGTGGTCCTAACTTACACAGGCCAAGGGTAAATGTATTACGAATCGCAACCTGTCTCTGATACCATAATTGTAACACCCCAACCCGACAAGGGTAACGATGTCACACAAATGGTTTCATATCAGATATAACAAAGCATACATTCAAACGTAATACAAAGATTCTCAATGGTTACAGAAGAAATAATGAAATTACAAGGTTATAAAAGCGAATACAAATTCTAACAATGAAATAGCTGCTAATCATCTCTAGGCCAAAACTATCAAGTCTTCTAAGTCCAAAAGTCTCTTCACTCGTACCCATCTTCCAACTAAAACCTGCCGCACACGAAAAGAAAACGTGCGGCTGAGCTTAAAAAGCCCAGTGAACAGATACATAATACAAGCAAAGATAACGAAACGGTAATACAATGAAGTACTGGAAGTGTCATAAGGTATAATCAAAGCGAAAGAGAAATAAGGAAGTATAGGATAGTCATCTACCACGAGCCCATAACTCAAAGTCATAATCTCAACATCAGAAACTCAAAGTCATAATCTCATAATCAGAGGGGATACCTCTCAGGCAACCAGATAATATGAGGGGTGGCCTCATGTATCAAAAGGGGTGGAGTAGCTAGCTCCCAGAAATGTGAAAGGCGTGTATTGCACACAAGCACCAGTCACCTCAAAGTCATACTCAAAGTCATAGTTAAATCCACTAAACATACATGCCTAGGATTGCAATCCATACGCCCCCACTCAAATTCATCTCAAAATCATAATCTCAGAATCATAATGGCCATATCATAATACAAAAGGGGATGGCGTGAGAAATCACTCCCCCACACAGGAGTCATGCCAGTGGTGCATCACAGACATGGCCAGGTTACCTTCCTGGCTAGGAAACAAAAAGGTGGCTCGGGTATCAAACTAAGAGTCAGGTCTCAAGGTCATGCAAACGGGTTCATCTCAAAGTCATATCAAAGCATATCTCAAGGTCATGTCAAATGTGAATCTCAAAGTCATATGAAAAGGTTCATATCAAAAGGTTCATAGCAAAAGGGTCATAGCAAAGGTTCATAGCTCAACATCGAAGCATAGGTGATAAGACACCCTTTCTTAAAAAGGGTAGAGTATCCGTACCTTATGACGAAAGCACAAACAGAAACAAAGCACAGAAAAGTAGAGAACAGCTCCAAGTCACTCCTTCTTCACACCTAAAGGGGAAGAGGAGAATTACAATCTTTCCCATTTAAGTAACTTTCCATTTATAGCAAGTTTCCATATTTGGTAAGTTTCCTCTTTTAGAAAGTTTCCATATTTAGAAAGTTGGATCAACATACTTAGTTACATCATTATTTCTGGAATTAGGGTATCTTTTATCACATCTACCTATTAGGTCCTTAAGAAAATACAATTTACACTTTACACCCTTTAGTTTCAAAAGTTACACTTTAGACCTTTAATTGTTCATAGTTACACTTTAGCCCCTTCATTTATCAAAGTTTCACAATGGTTACTCATTTTATCATATTATAAGAATGTATCCTCAATTTTACAGAATTTACACAATAGGTCCCTCTAGTTTACAAGGTTACATATTTGGTCCTTTAATTTATAATCTCAACTTTAAATTAATAACAATTACATATTAACCCCTTAAATCACCAAATTAACACACATCACCCCTTGAATACATTAACTTACTCAAAACAGCACTTACTTTCCAGAAATGGCAAGTTTAGTCCCTCATTTTAATTATTTTATAATTCGAACCACTTTAAAACCCTAAAAAACATTTTAACCCTCTAAAATACAAAAATGACACTTGACCCCCTCCTTTTATATTTTATACAGTAAGTATATGTCCCAAAATAAGTTCTAAAAATAACCCTTAAGTTTTAAAAGTTACAAAACTCACCCAAAACATTTTTAGCAAATCATATAACACTTTATTTAATCAAAACCCTAATCCTAAAAATACAAATCATTATCCAATAATTATACCATCATTAAATCCTCATTAAATGACCAAGAACAAGCCCTAAATCCAAACCCTAAATCGAATTACACTTCATTTCTTTTTCTTTTTTTTCTTTTTAATTTCTTTAAAATCGGTAAAACTAAATAAATCAAGAATAATTATTTTAGGCCTTAACAATTCGAAATATCATTTTTCCCAGATTAGTATGATCCTATGGAGTCCAAATAAAATAAATATGAAGCCTCAAAAATTCGAATTGAATTATTTAGGGTTTATACACGTTTTTAAGATTTAATTCACTAATAATTGTTAGATCATGCATGGATTGACTTTTACATTTTATTTGGTGTTCATAACATATATAGGGTCTGAGAAAAATACCAACTCAAGATTTGAACGTGTGAAATGAGGTGTACGAATTCTTTTATACGCGTATGGCCAAAATGGGTCAAAAATCACCACGGCTTCAAAAACGATCTAAAAATCATGAAACCAATTTTCACAGGTCACATATGATGTGAGGAACACAAGAAAAATAAGAAACGAATTTTATGATGGTCTAATGAATAAGAAACGAATTATACCTATTATCTTAGCCGCGGTATAGAATAATTCACCCAGAATGATTCGAATGAAAAACACCTCCACAATAATTTTTCTAGGACTCTTTAGATGGTGCTTGATCTCAGAAAAATGGCTTGGGATTTTTAGAATGCCGAATGGAGGCTATGGGAATTATTTTGTGTGTTCTTATCTAATCGGTATTAGGGTTTTATTTTAAAAAGGATGTTGATTGATTATAAAAGGGGTAAGACCGAGTAAGGGGGAAATTTGACCATAAAATTTCGTGATTATGGTTGGCTAAATCAAAGGAATTGATTTATTCCATATTTAACATATTTACCATACTTTAAATTAATTATATCTTATGTATAAATACTTTCGGCTCACCCAGGGGTAATATAGTAATTTTGCCACTTGTATAATTGTTAAATGGAGTTGTCAAAATTATTTGGTATCATATCTTGTGCATTGCCAGGAGTTTGGGATTGTTTTGATACTTTATAAGCCTTTAACTAAATTTTCAAACTTGTAGGGGCAATTTGGTCATTTTACATGATTTCAGATTTTAGGTGTTACAACTTCTTCCCCTCTAAAAGAAAATTTCGTCCTCGAAATTTGAAGTCGCAAAGTTAAATGAAGTCGTGGCAAATCGCAAAGGATCATCAAAACATTCTCACGCTCGAGTGGGTTCTTCTAAAAAGAATTTCCAAACCAAGTAGTTTCTCATGACTCGAATCAAAACGGGGTGGGTTCAAATTTCTCAGAAAGGAACACAATTAGGTTAATTCAGAACAAAAGGTCCATACTACATAAAATGAACTATAGGTGAGTTTTCATGAAGTTCATATGAGATACAAACGAGAATTCAATTCCAATGATAACGTACCAATATACGGATGCTAATCGAATTTCTAGGAGGAGGTAAAAACAATACGTAGGGTTTACATCGAATTGATTAAGCAGATTAGGTGAGCGTACATCAAATTGTAGCAACCATGAGGTGTTGCAATTTTATGACTCTTTAGCTTTTCAAGTAGTTTCGGCTTTAACAGAGCCTTCCAAAGGTGTTCTCATAAACAAACAGGTTTTGTTTTCTCAGAATCCAAGATGTCATGGCATACCCATAGCGGATCACAATGAATAGTTTCAACGAATGCGAAACGTAGATATAGAAGAATAAATTGAATCCATACGGACAGAAAACATATCGTTAGATATCATTAATTAGCAGAAGCTCCATAATAGCATATAAGATTATTATCGGAAGTGCAGAGGTCAGCAAAACGCTCGTCGAGTATTTAAACGTATCAAGTCGCATATCAAAGACAGCAATTAACTGGATAGGTAGAATGAATCCAAAGTCTCACAAATCGCGGATGTTCTAATCAGAGGTCAAATTCTAAGCTTCTTAGGTACTTCCTAAGATATCCTATGCCCACGATGAGTGCACGTTATATGGTGTAAGTATTATCACGTTGATCAGGCGTCATAATACTAGCACCACATAAGTATGCCCTTGTGATGGTCATACTTTATCTCAAGTCGTAATCAGAACCACCTATCTTAATCCACCTAGTACTTCTATAGACATCAAAGATCAACTAAATACAAATGTCAAAATCCAAAGACGAAACAAAACTATCCGCACGAGTATCAAAATCCCAGATTTCCGAACTAACGTGAGGTACGCCGTTACTAACATCATATCTTCCATCATTATCCAAAAACTCTTAAACCGGTTATCATCGAACATACGAAAATAGGCACAACTGATATGCTACTCGAGAACTTAGATCATAAGAGAATCTTTTAACGATATGACGAAACTTAATAGAGTCAACTAAAGCGAATTTTAGTCGCTAAGAATTCCGGTCTGAACAGAATCAATTCTTCCAAATATGAAGGATTTGTTTTACAACTTTCGCTCATTCAACACATCCAACCTCTTCAAGTCTGGTAAATCTGTCTTCATCTGTCTATCAATCGGAAAGTGAAAACCTTCATCAGGAACTTGTGTCTGGTTCGCTGAGCCTCCTGCAGTTCTTCTTGTAATGTGATAGGTATTGTGGATTTCGGGAATGATCTTTAAGTCTCTTCATCATACAGTCTGCTTCCGCTCTCAATTCATCTTAGTACAACCAAGATGAATAGGGAAGTGAGACTGTGCGTCTTCATCAGCTCCGGGTTCGCCGTCTTGACTAAACTTCTTCTTCTGCATCACCAACACTTCTGTCTTGAAAAGGAATGTCTTCACTCTTCAGGGTAGTCTCCGATGTTGTTAACTCCAGATCAGGCAAGGAACACCATTGTCTCAACAATATCCAACTCCCAAATTACACAAGTGATCATCAAATTTCTAGCATGGTGCAAAATAGTCTCCATGCTCTTCCCTTTTTGTTCCAATGAATAGGTATGATCTGTCCGACGTCTTTGCTAGATACCCAGACAATCATGTCAAATCTTACTTCCTATGCCGGTGCAAAACTTGGTGGTCCATTGGGGACTCAAATTCAAAAAGTTCAGGACGCTAAACAATGTTCAACACCATGCTCATGTTCAGAGAGTTCAAACGCTAAAAGCTTCTAAGATAAGGTTTAGTCGTTGAAATACGAAATGGTTTCTAGGAACACTTCAGTACTCGAAACAACATAACTTCAAGGGATGCCAAAACCAATGCGGAAAGTTAAAGTTCTGACTTATATAGCTGAGATGAGTTCTAACAGATTTACAAAGGTGAAGCACACATCGCACAAAATTTATTTCAAACATTTCTCAAATCTTATTCGGAAAAATTCTCATAATTCAACGGAGGTACGCGAAACGTTAATGCCATAAGAAATTCGAGATAAAATTCTAAACAATACAGCTACTAGGCTCCTAACTCCATGCTTAGATTGGTTTACTTGCAGTAGATTCCAAGTCTGAATCCTTCTCCTCTTCCTCGATGATCCATCCGTTCCGGTTTCCTTCTGGCTGGGGAAGTGGCTGGCTTGCGAAACCCCCATAAGTGTATCTTCCTTCATTTTCTATGCGGTCCACAAATCCGTACAAATTGCGAGGTTCAACTCGTACCACTCCTCTTTCTTCTGAAAACCTGGGGCCTCTTCTCTGGTATCTAGTTACAATGTCCTCTTCATCTGTTATTTCTGTCACGTGCAGCTGTTCTTCCGTCTCACTTATATTCATGATGGTCCTCCTTTCTTCGATCCGGCCCGGCCACATCCTAGTGGGGATCAATATCCTCTTGGCAATCCTCCTCAATTTTCCGGTCCTCTTCCGGCCGATGGCGAACCTAGTTGTCCAACGATATCTGTGGCGTGCTGGAGGTGCCATGCTGAAAATGACATAAACGATACTAGGTATTAGAATTCGGTGGTGTCAAAATTTACTCGAAACTCAAGAAATTCACGAAAATATCATCGAACGAGCGATCGGTCAAAATTAATCAAGCAGATCGGCAACGTAAATCTTATTATTCGGAAATGCGATGAGAATATCCTTATACCCGTAGTTATGAACTACAAGACTTCCTGCAAGGACATGGATGGGTGAAACAACTCGAATAGGGTCGGGAGATTCATAGGTACTTATCAAAACAAAAGACAAATAACAAAACATATCCAATACGTCATCGTCATGGAGGTTCTCAGAATGCCTGAAGAGGCGTCAAAGTGATTAACAAAAGAATCAGAGGCAACTGAGAGTCTTTATCCAAAATGACTACCAAAAGGGATCTGAAGATAAGGATCAAATAGTGTCTGCCAATAATTATGAAATTTCTCAATACTTTCCAAATTTTATCAGGTTCAAATCTAGGTGGTGCAAAGCATAAGCTTTTGATTTCCAAAAGAGATATCAACCGACTCTAATCAAAAGCAAGGCACGAATCAGAGTAATGCGGAAGCAATGATACTCACACAGATGTCTTATTCTACCCATTCCTCACTTAGGTTCCTATAGGGAGATCCTAAAGCAATTTCTCAAAGGTTGTCCTACGAGCGCCTACAGGGAAAACTTAGTGGTCCTAACTTACACAGGCCAAGGGTAAATGTATTACGAATCGCAACCTGTCTCTGATACCATAATTGTAACACCCCAACCCGACAAGGGTAACGATGTCACACAAATGGTTTCATATCAGATATAACAAAGCATACATTCAAACGTAATACAAAGATTCTCAATGGTTACAGAAGAAATAATGAAATTACAAGGTTATAAAAGCGAATACAAATTCTAACAATGAAATAGCTGCTAATCATCTCTAGGCCAAAACTATCAAGTCTTCTAAGTCCAAAAGTCTCTTCACTCGTACCCATCTTCCAACTAAAACCTGCCGCACACGAAAAGAAAACGTGCGGCTGAGCTTAAAAAGCCCAGTGAACAGATACATAATACAAGCAAAGATAACGAAACGGTAATACAATGAAGTACTGGAAGTGTCATAAGGTATAATCAAAGCGAAAGAGAAATAAGGAAGTATAGGATAGTCATCTACCACGAGCCCATAACTCAAAGTCATAATCTCAACATCAGAAACTCAAAGTCATAATCTCATAATCAGAGGGGATACCTCTCAGGCAACCAGATAATATGAGGGGTGGCCTCATGTATCAAAAGGGGTGGAGTAGCTAGCTCCCAGAAATGTGAAAGGCGTGTATTGCACACAAGCACCAGTCACCTCAAAGTCATACTCAAAGTCATAGTTAAATCCACTAAACATACATGCCTAGGATTGCAATCCATACGCCCCCACTCAAATTCATCTCAAAATCATAATCTCAGAATCATAATGGCCATATCATAATACAAAAGGGGATGGCGTGAGAAATCACTCCCCCACACAGGAGTCATGCCAGTGGTGCATCACAGACATGGCCAGGTTACCTTCCTGGCTAGGAAACAAAAAGGTGGCTCGGGTATCAAACTAAGAGTCAGGTCTCAAGGTCATGCAAACGGGTTCATCTCAAAGTCATATCAAAGCATATCTCAAGGTCATGTCAAATGTGAATCTCAAAGTCATATGAAAAGGTTCATATCAAAAGGTTCATAGCAAAAGGGTCATAGCAAAGGTTCATAGCTCAACATCGAAGCATAGGTGATAAGACACCCTTTCTTAAAAAGGGTAGAGTATCCGTACCTTATGACGAAAGCACAAACAGAAACAAAGCACAGAAAAGTAGAGAACAGCTCCAAGTCACTCCTTCTTCACACCTAAAGGGGAAGAGGAGAATTACAATCTTTCCCATTTAAGTAACTTTCCATTTATAGCAAGTTTCCATATTTGGTAAGTTTCCTCTTTTAGAAAGTTTCCATATTTAGAAAGTTGGATCAACATACTTAGTTACATCATTATTTCTGGAATTAGGGTATCTTTTATCACATCTACCTATTAGGTCCTTAAGAAAATACAATTTACACTTTACACCCTTTAGTTTCAAAAGTTACACTTTAGACCTTTAATTGTTCATAGTTACACTTTAGCCCCTTCATTTATCAAAGTTTCACAATGGTTACTCATTTTATCATATTATAAGAATGTATCCTCAATTTTACAGAATTTACACAATAGGTCCCTCTAGTTTACAAGGTTACATATTTGGTCCTTTAATTTATAATCTCAACTTTAAATTAATAACAATTACATATTAACCCCTTAAATCACCAAATTAACACAATCACCCCTTGAATACATTAACTTACTCAAAACAGCACTTACTTTCCAGAAATGGCAAGTTTAGTCCCTCATTTTAATTATTTTATAATTCGAACCACTTTAAAACCCTAAAAAACATTTTAACCCTCTAAAATACAAAAATGACACTTGACCCCCTCCTTTTATATTTTATACAGTAAGTATATGTCCCAAAATAAGTTCTAAAAATAACCCTTAAGTTTTAAAAGTTACAAAACTCACCCAAAACATTTTTAGCAAATCATATAACACTTTATTTAATCAAAACCCTAATCCTAAAAATACAAATCATTATCCAATAATTATACCATCATTAAATCCTCATTAAATGACCAAGAACAAGCCCTAAATCCAAACCCTAAATCGAATTACACTTCATTTCTTTTTCTTTTTTTTCTTTTTAATTTCTTTAAAATCGGTAAAACTAAATAAATCAAGAATAATTATTTTAGGCCTTAACAATTCGAAATATCATTTTTCCCAGATTAGTATGATCATATGGAGTCCAAATAAAATAAATATGAAGCCTCAAAAATTCGAATTGAATTATTTAGGGTTTATACACGTTTTTAAGATTTAATTCACTAATAATTGTTAGATCATGCATGGATTGACTTTTACATTTTATTTGGTGTTCATAACATATATAGGGTCTGAGAAAAATACCAACTCAAGATTTGAACGTGTGAAATGAGGTGTACGAATTCTTTTATACGCGTATGGCCAAAATGGGTCAAAAATCACCACGGCTTCAAAAACGATCTAAAAATCATGAAACCAATTTTCACAGGTCACATATGTGTGAGGAACACAAGAAAAATAAGAAACGAATTTTATGATGGTCTAATGAATAAGAAACGAATTATACCTATTATCTTAGCCGCGGTATAGAATAATTCACCCAGAATGATTCGAATGAAAAACACCTCCACAATAATTTTTCTAGGACTCTTTAGATGGTGCTTGATCTCAGAAAAATGGCTTGGGATTTTTAGAATGCCGAATGGAGGCTATGGGAATTATTTTGTGTGTTCTTATCTAATCGGTATTAGGGTTTTATTTTAAAAAGGATGTTGATTGATTATAAAAGGGGTAAGACCGAGTAAGGGGGAAATTTGACCATAAAATTTCGTGATTATGGTTGGCTAAATCAAAGGAATTGATTTATTCCATATTTAACATATTTACCATACTTTAAATTAATTATATCTTATGTATAAATACTTTCGGCTCACCCAGGGGTAATATAGTAATTTTGCCACTTGTATAATTGTTAAATGGAGTTGTCAAAATTATTTGGTATCATATCTTGTGCATTGCCAGGAGTTTGGGATTGTTTTGATACTTTATAAGCCTTTAACTAAATTTTCAAACTTGTAGGGGCAATTTGGTCATTTTACATGATTTCAGATTTTAGGTGTTACAACTGACCTTTCTTTACCATGCACCTTTATCCTTTCCCTCATAACACCATGTATTCCTACCACGTATTCTTATCATGTATTCTTATCATGTACTCATTGTTTCCATTCTCATTTACTCATGTATTATTCATTATGCTATTGCTTGTTACGTTATATCTGTTCACTGAGCTCTAGTAGCTCAGCCGCGTTTCCTTTTCCTGCGGCAGGTAATTAAGCTAGGAGCTGGGCATGGCTTTGGGGTTGAGTGCACCTGAGTGGAGCTTGTTCTTTATAGCTTATCTACCATTTGATTTCCTTAGACATTATGTTGCCATTGTTTAGGAATTGAACTTATGTACTTCATTTATTTCCTTTCATGTTGGATATAAGTCATGTTGACTTATTGTTGGATTATGTATTTGACTTCCGCTATTTTGGTTTATGGATGCTATGTTGTTCTGATATGAAACCATATATTTGTGATATCTTTACCCTTGTCGGGTCGGGGTGTTACAGTACGTGACTCTGGTCTTCAAAATATAAATGAAGACGTCAGGTTGTTGTGTCTTCAGATTCTTCTGAGGCGTCACTTGTTAATTATCCAGTAAAAATCCATCTTTAGTAACAAGTGATGGCGTCACTTGGTAGAGTGTGATGCCGTCAGACTCCCTTGTTTGACAGAATTTGAGACTTGGTCGTTTTCTTCACTTTTCTTGTCGATTTAAGCCCAAAACATGACGATTTCTAGATTTCCCGTCCCAAGTGCCTTAAATGCAAAAAGTAACAATTTAGGGAAATATTTGATCATATAAATACGATTTTGGCCTTATGTGACCCCTTAAAAAGGTACAAAATAAATCCTTATCAAATATCCCTACACTTGGGATTTGCTTGTCCCCAAGCAAATGTGCTTTTATCCTAATTATTTTACAAGTTATGGGTCATTTAACATTAATATAAAAGTAAGTAATTACAACATACAATCGTTCCACGTTAGTCACAATAAGTACGAAAATTATATACTAGCACCTCACATAAAGTGTTTGGATTCTTACATCTCTCGAGTGTATAAAGTTATATAACATGAATGGAAATGGGAAAATAAAACACTCTCTACCTGACATAGCACATAGATTACCATAGGCTTGGGAACGGATCAAACCTCCACCACTTTGGCGTAAGAACTTAGCATAAACTATTAAAGAGGTCTTTTAAAAGGTTGTAACGTTAGGTGTAAGGGTATGAAAAAACACGGTTTTGTTGGATATAGAGAATTTTACTGGTGGCAAGTCAATCATCTAAGTCAATTACATTTACAATGAGGCGTTGCTAAGCCAAGACTCGACTCGACTCGCTAGCTACTAACTTTTTTTGTATTTTTTCTTTACACCTTCTTGACTTAAACAAAAATAAAAAGACATGATGGTAGTCCGTATGTTTCTATTCGTGCATCATCCCTACACTTGAGCTTTTACATAGATAAAAACTAACTAACGGCCCGAGTTAAGAAAATCAAACCACGTGGAGTAATTTAAACATTAACACACATATGGGGGTAATAACATTGACATTCTTCCCCATTACTCCATAATAACTAGTACTTTACCCATGAGTCTCAATCGTCCCAAAACTATATTTACATGATATGAATCGACTTAGCAACCATGTAACCAACCAGATAATTAACAAAGGGTTTAACACATAAGTTGTAACAATAATGCACTAAAAATGAGTTCATACAAGGCAGGCTAAGGCGATTTGGGTGTACATTTGGGGGTGGATTGTAAACAACGCTCTTCATTAATATTTCAGAATCCACCGAAATATTACGAGAACCGCGAAAAGGATAGGCTTTGAGGGGTGTACTAGGGGTATTGTGTACTAAAAATGAGTACATCACAAAGGTGTGGGAAAACTACCCTTGACCAATGAAGCCAACGTAATTAGAAAAAAATAGGTTTAAAATAAGGGTTATCCTAATGCCTCTTATCATTTAGTTAATCATAACTACACAAATGTAGTCTCACTATCGATCTCGGGATGCATCACAAACGCAAGTTCTAGAATCTATATACTACCGTTACACTCATAAGCATTAAAGGTTAATGCTTTTTCCTAACAATCTAAAGGCGAACCTCACATTTTTGGGATAGAAATTTTTGAGTGGTAGGGTTTTTGTGCTAGCTATATAATTCCTATCCATGAGACGCTTATTAAAACTAAAGTTTCACTCTTATATGTTGTAAAAAAATTTATATTTGGTGCTAAAATCACCCTAACATGTATCTCTTTTAGTTTATTGCATATTTACTAGAAAACAAAACAAATATCAAGCGAGTTATAGTTTCTAAGGTATCCCATTTTACCCTCCCTACACTAAAATTGAACATTGTCCCCAATGTTCTTGAAAAGTATCAAAGTTATGACAAATGGAAAAATAAAATAGATGAAAAGAAACTAATAATCCCCTGATTTGATCGGCATGGGTGATGTGAAATACGGTTAAATCCTCCTCCAAGAAAATAAACTTCAATAAGTGCACATCATACTTCATCTTTTATCTGCTTGCCCAAGATAACCTGCAATCCACTAAGAAAATAAACACGAAACCTCGCATAAAATCGGCGGTAACCACTATATATATATATATATATATATATATATATATATATATATATATATATATATATATAAACTGAATCTTAGAAAGCGAATAAGATATAATGCTTGCAAAATAAATGTTTACAAATTCATGAAAATTTAGAAATTCTTGAAATTTTCAAAAATTAAGTTCCATCAGAAAAACAAAATTTTGGAAAATTGTGCTGCTACAGTGCCTGACGCCGTCAGGATTGACTTGACAGTATTTTTGCGTTTTGTTTCTAAAACGTTTCTGGAAAAATTTGAGTATTAAAACCTGGAAATTCTGCAAAACATTCATTGTGACTTTATACAAGCATTTGACTCAAACAAACATACAAATATAAGCTAATCATTAATTGTTAACTTTCATGTCCGAATTTGTTCTTTTAAACAAATATGATCTTCCCTACACTTATCTTTTTGTAAAATACCTTTATATGCAATTAAGACGAGGTTAAAAAAAAATAAAGCATTTTCACAAAGTATGTTCGAAACATGAAAGATTAAACAATGATGATAAGTAGAGGTGGCAAAACGGGCGGGTTCGGGCAACTGGTCAAACGGGCGCGGGCGAAACGGGCACGGGCCAAACGGGCGACTTCTAAAATTCGGGTCAAACGGGCACGGACAAAACGGGCACGGGCCAAACGGGCGCAGACCAAACGGGCAAAAAAAGACATCAAAAGACTAAAATTTTCTCCAAACAAAAAAATCTCCTCGAGCCAAACACCTCATATTTTACATACGAATATTTGGTGCCAGTGAGTTGTTAAATAATGGACTACATAAGAATATTGGACCGTTACCAATCAAAGACAACCACACAACATTATCATCATAATATACCAATTCATTAACAAAAAGACTACATCATAATCCCAATCAACACGGTCCAGATCCGATTAATCAGTATAAACTTTATTATTGCAAAATTGTTCAAGGAGCAAGTGCTTCAACACTAGAGATCAAGTGAAAATAAGGTCTTGAAATTCAAATATCAACTTCAATAACACAATGCAAAATGTGATATCATCCAGCCTCATTTAGGTGTATCAGATAGCTGTTCAAGAGACAAAATAAAGATAAAAAAGAGTCAGCAAATAACAGGTGTAATTTTCATATTCATACACAAACAGAAACAATCTTCTACACTGACATAAATCAAAGGCAGAAATATCTATACAACATGGACATCAATTACGAAAACATATATCTTTAGAAAAGCCAAGCTGGCTCAACCAAAGCCCACAAGAAGACATCGGCGTATGATTCTATCCATGTAATTCAAAACCTACTTGTGTCTCTAATAAAAAATTAGAAGTGGCAAAATGGGTGGCAGGGTAACAGGCACACACAGGAACCTTCTTTTACATATTAACTTTTTGGTATTATATTTACTATTTAGGAGGTTTAGAAACTAAAATAACACTTACAGTAACTTTAAAATAACACTTACATTAACTTTCAACCTGTTTCCTTTAAGCTAACTAGTTCATTTTCCCTGCCAGACCAACTATAGATAAAACATAACTGTATTGGCCCGTTCACAAGTAAATAGATCAATCCAATTTTTACAATCAAAGAGTTGAGTAAAGTTTTTGGTATTAGAGATTTAAAAGCAAGGTCAGGGATGCTCATTCTGCATCTCAAGCACTCATAAGTGAAAGAATGGGATGCGTAAATTCTTTTCCACACACTAGTTGCAAACTAAGAGTACATATCCTAGTATCCTACCAATCTGCACAGACACAAGTTTTGACTAATTGAATTCAAAAAAAAAAAAAAAAAAAAAAAAAAAAAAAAAAAAAAAACTTTAAGTGGAAGTTTAAAGCTGACGTGCACGTAATCTGAACTTATATAATCCATTCACCCTTATCATCTAGTTATCCAGATAAGAACAACTACTTACGGAACTAAAAACATTATAAAATCTAATCGTCATATAAGTTGAGCTATTCTACCAGAAGACGATAAACACAGTAGTAGTATATTACCTTAAAAAACATTAGTTATCATTATAATTTTCAAGATCTTCTGTTATTCCTTCCACTTCTTCCTCGTCATCTAATACGTTAAAAGAGATATAGTCTCATAATTTGATTCAAACCACAAAATTATAGAAACATCCGAAAACAAAGTTACTTATCACTGGTTATAGAAGAAAAGAAAATCTCACCTAAGTTGTTTAATTTTGTGTTGAAGAAAGTCCTAAACAAATGTAGCTCTGTATTACAATTACCAAGTTGCTTATCACTTGAAAACATCTCTAGGCCATGATTCAGCAGATTATAATTAAAACTTTATGCCCAAATGATGGAATGCAAGTGCAAGCATAGCTCTAAATAAGCAGATGACAGATAAAAAAATAACACATTTACTCAAGCATAGCTCTACAAAAGCAGATAATGACCATACAACTTATACCTGCCTGATTGAATAATCCCAGACACAAGTAAACTAGTCTCATTTAAGTACAGAAAATAGTAACAACAACGACAGTACTAGACATGACTGACCACACCAAAGTTTTCTAGCTTAATCTTGAAGAAAGTATTAAACGAACATAGCTCTATATTTGCCTCAGCAAAGCAATCATAACAAATTCCTTTTATTCAAATATAACAGCATAACACCCCTTAATAACTAAATCTACCTAAACAAAAATAGCCCAAACGCCCCTTTATTTCAGCAATAAACACAGTTCCAAACAACCCTTAATAACTAAATTATTCCCAAAAAAAAAAAAAAAAAAAAAGAAGCCCAAACACCTCTTTGTTTCAGCTATAAACATAGTACCAAACACCCTTTTTCAGCACCCCTTAATAATTAAATTTACCTAAACAAAAACAACCAAACACCCCTTTGATTCGGCAATAAAACACAGTCCCAAACACATGCTTATTTAGTAAATATCAACTAGTAGATAAAAATTAAAAATCCCCCCCAAAAAACAGTATAATACTATAAATCTATAATACCTGGATGTAATTGTGAGTGGTAAGAAACTGATTAGAACATGGAATTGAGTACGATTGCCATTTTGTGGAGTTCAATTGAGAGTGGTAACTGGTAAGTTTGAGGTAGGATTGCTGTTAGGGCAAAAATACCCAAAATACCCGTTCAATTGAGAGTGTCGGACCATTATACCCGTTTATTTCATTTATCAATTTTCAGCCGACCATTAAGCCCATAAGGAATAAAACATTGAGCCCATTATGACCATTATACTTAAAAAAAAGGGTCCAGTTGACCCGAATTTTGACTTATGGGTATTATTTGCCAGCTCTAATGATAAGACATATATATGAAACAAAAAAAAATAAATAAATAAATTAAAAAAGAAATAAAAAATTAAACAATCAAACAATAAGCTTGGGTTGCCTCCCAAGAAGCGCTTTTCTTTATTTACGAGTCTTATAGCTAGACTCAAAGTCATGGTCTATCTTGTATCATCTATGCTCACAAAACCAAGCGTGAGCCACCTAATTGTTGCCTCATCTTTCTTATATTCATCATTCAACTCTAAACATCCATGATAATATCTCTTATTTTATTCATGTGGATATTTAAGTCCACTCCTTTTATCATTCTCGCTCAAAATCAAAAGCGGAGCAAATCAATTACATGCCTCAATTGTAAAATCCTTAAACCTAGGGTGCGAACGGGGTATTTGATAAACAGAATCCTTGACTCCATCCGAGAATGTGATTAACCCATCCATAAGCTTTTCATCTAATTTAGTTTGTCTCTTAAAGGGTTTTCCAAATATGACTTGGGTCAACTTGTTATCAATAAATTCTCCTAAATCTTTCATGACCATAAGTCCACGAAGTAAACAAAACTTCCAACAAAGACATGCAAAGGTTCAACCCTAGCCACTATATTATCTCCTTGAAATTCTAACTCTTCTACCATTATTTTATTGTAATTAGCATGCGAGATTAGATTCATTGGTAAAGACGAGTTAAGGTAAGCATCAAAACTCCTAAATCCAATCTTACAAGAAAATTGCATATTAAAAAGGCTATCACCCTCAATCTTAGTCCTAGGGTCAACATACTTAAGAGGATATACCTCATCCTCTTTTCTTACCTCATCAATAACTTCTCCATCATCTAAATCCTCATCGAAATCTGAAAAATAAAAAGGGCCATTTTCATGGTTAGATTCATCACTAAAATCGTTACCAAAGTGATGCTCGGGTGAAAGGTTGGGTGGATTCACGTCCTCCATAACGGGGGCCGAAACAGGTAGTTGAAAATTTCTACGAACAAAAACACGAAGAACAGGCATAAAATACAAGAAAGCAAAAAAGAAAAACAAATATCTCACTTGATAGGAATCTAGTGAGTAGACTTAAACGAGATAGAAATCGAACCTAAACTATTAACTATTCCTCGGTAGTGGCGCCAAAAACTTGATGTGGGGGATTGCGAACCTCACAAGTAGTTTTACAATCCTCCTAGGAAGTGTACCTAATCGTTGTCGTGGGGAGGTGCCAAAGTCCCTAACTCTATGAACATTAGTATCCTCTAAAATCCTTAAAGTCTATTAAGTTTTCTATGATCTACATGCCGCAATTCACGCAATAAATACAACGACAAAAACCAATAGTGCACTCTATGGTTGCGTTTTATAAGACGTTCAAGCAAACACATATAAGAAACTAGCCAATTTTCTTATTCTAACACGAGGCAATCAATTAAACAAGAAACGACAAATCAATATTCAATAACTAGGTTTCATTAGATCTAAGCAAACACTAATTAACTTAAGCTAGCATGTTAAAGTGAAGAAAAGAGAAACATGTAATCAAACAACACATAGACATATTGAATGATTAAAAGGATAACTTATCTTCAATGAAACATGAGTTTTGGGGGCTGTAAAACCCTTACAAAAGCTGAGAAAATCGTTCCCTAAGTGATACTCCAAGATGTTCCACGAATTATGAAAAACATACGAAAATATATATAGTTTTACAACTCTGACGGCGTCACCTTATGGGTTGTGACACCGTCAGCTCGCCGTCATTAGGGTTTCGTCTTGTGCAAGTCGCCGTTGTGACTGCGTCACTTAAGATCTCTGACACCGTCATAAATGTCTTGACGTCGTCCCTTTGTAAATGATCTGGGCCGTCTCTTGTTAACTTTGTACGTGACTCGATCTAGTCTTTAAAATATACCTGACGTCGTCAGGTTGTAGTGTCTTCAGATACTTCTGAGGCGTCACTTGTTAATTGTCCACCAAAATTCCATCTTCAGTAACAAGTGACGGCATCACTTGGTAGAGTGTGACGCCGCCAGACTCCCTTGTCTGACAGAATTTGAGACTTTGTCATTTTCTTCACTTTTCTTGTCGATTTAAGCCCAAAACATGCCGATTTCCAGATTTTCCGTTCCAAGTATCTAAAATGCAAAAAGAAACGATTTAGGGCAATATTTGATCATATAAATATGATTTTGGTCTTGAATGACCCTTTAAAAATGTACCAAATAAATCCTTATCAGTTTTCATCCTACATGATAGAACTGAATTTCACTATTCCCTTAAATAGTTACACGTTTCTTTTGTGAAGATAAGAACCAGTATATATCATTGTTAAATTACAATATTTCTTGCCTATCCTATTCCTAAATAATTACACAGCATTCTTTTTATTTCCATATCATAGACACGCTTTTCCCTCTTCAAATAACACAATATATTCGACCTCTTCTTCTCTCTCACACACTGAAACAAAACATTAAGCAAAACCAGTTATTTTCTCTCCACAAGGTTAAGAGGACGAAGGGTAACATCCTTGGTGATCAAGGATTCGCAGCAGATTCGTTAGGGTGTGTTGTGGATCCAATCGTTGTCCTTGTTCTTTTTCTTGATCTCCCTGATTTCGGCCTAATGTACCACTAACTAAACCTCCTTGTCTTTAACATGTTACACGATTAATACTACTCAAACCTAATCAGAATCATGCTATACTAATCATATTAATCAGGTTGTTACGCTATTAGTGTGTCTCATTAATATATAATCGCAAGTATAAAAGAGTTACGCCACATAAAATCATAGAAGTATTGTTAATCTTGACGTCGTGTATGTTTCCTTTTGCTATTTGATCTAGCCCTTTTGTTCAAGCCCTAAATCGTAATCATTAAACGCTAATGTGATCATTCCTTGTACATTTAATGTGGCTTGATATAATGGAACCCTAGAAAATAATTAATAAGGGTCAATTAGTGTTAAAAACGAGACTTAGGGTTTATACGTTTGTGAACCTGATTCTGGCAGGTTCATAGCCATATTTTGTATGGACCATAGCTCAATTTTACAATAGATTTTTGTATAATTCTTTAGCTTAAAATAAAGTTCAAGTTGTCTACTTTCTGAATATGTAAGCCTCTTGGTCGTTGGAGGCCGGGAAAGAGGTCGTTTGATTTTTACTAGATTGGTTGTCAAATCTGGGAATTTTGAGTCTGAAATCAGTCAGTTTCTATGATTTGTATTTCACAAACTATAATGACCGAGAACCTCAAATTTTAGCAGGAGAATATTCCACATATTTATTAGTTACTGTAATTTTTGTAGATTTTCCTGGAAGGTTTAAGCGTGTTTTTAAAATACAAATTTTCGGGAATACCATCAGGTCACTTTCTGGAACAGATGTGAAAAGAATGAATTTAATTAAATACTTACACTATAGGAGATAAAATCTGTAAACATTATGGGAAGTACTTAACATATATAGGTATCACTGGTTAAAATTATAGAACCACAGGATCTTATTTGATGTGTCATAAAAATCAAAAGAATATGAACCAGATTCACATGAGAAACCCTAAACACCTTAATAACTATAAGTATTAAATGTATAATCAGTTATTACATTAAATTGACTCTTAAATATTAAATGATCCTTAATTCATGTAGATTCATTGATGAAGAAGTGACTCGTGTCTTTCCCATTTTGCTTTCATTTGTTTAAAGGTATAGATATTCTATCCTTTATCAGTAAACATTTCTCATGACTTCTTGATCCTTGACTTTTGCACCTTTGCTATCTTGATCCGTAACATTAGTTCATTTGTTATCATAATCTATGATTGATATTCCTTTTGATATGACATTCTTTATGCTATACTATTTGATATGATATCCAGTTCAGTTAGATATACTTTTATTTGGACATATTATGGTTGATTCGTAATGCTTTGGATATTCCTTGTTTGATCTGTTTCCCGAGCTATTAACTAGTCATGGAGGTACCATGACCAAGTCATTGAGGCACCAATGGCATGACACTTTCTATGGAGGTGTGATTGATCCATGGCGTTCCCTTTTGTAGGTACATTGTGCACTTGGCCATTATAATACATATATATACTTGTCATTAGTACTCGTGTATATGGGTATGACTCTATTTTCCCGGGAGCGTACGGATGCATCCTAGATACTTTGTTCAGATTTGATATGTGAATGGTTTGTGTGTGCCATACACCCCATTTCACTTTTGGGAGATCGCTACTCCATTTGCTATGACAGGATATGATATATGATTTGATATTTGGTTTAAGGCATGTATCATGCTTTAGACATACGTTTTGGGCTCGTGGGCATTTCCTTATGATTCTTTGACTTCCTTATTATTCTTTTGATTCATTTTTCATTTGACTCTTATGACATAAGATTTCTTTGTTCAGCAGATTCTTATGGTTCCTTCTTACTTACTTATTCTTGTTTAGTTATCCGTTTGTTTATATCTGTTCACTGGGCTTTTTAAGCTCAACCGCATTTTCTTTTCTCTGCGGCAGGTATTCAGAGGGAAGCTGGGATATGAGTGAAGAGTGCATATGAGCTCTTAGTGGACTACCCTGATGATAGTTCCCATTTACTTTTGGATTAAACTTTGGAATTTACCTTTCATATAGACATGGTTGGATTTGTATTTAGTTTGAGATTCATTATGATTTAGACTTTTTATGTAACAATTCACATTTTCAGGTTACTATCCATTCTCGAATTCTTACTATTCATTTGTACTATTTACTTTTACTATTCATCCCATAAAATTTCTTTTATTTTACTATCATGACAAGATAGTTGATACTCGACGAGTCGTCCTGACGACGTACATTAAATCCATTCAGAACCAATTTCAAAAAACCATGTCTGAGATTTACGTTTAGGTTTAAACGTCATTTAAGCATCCCGATATGTCCATACGACATTACAAACAAGAGAAATATGTGGTTTTCACATCCTACGACATTCTCAATAATTTTGGAATTTTACATTTTTCGATTTTTGTGTTTTACCCGATTTGCGCATTTTAAACCTACATTTTCAGATTTAACAGCGTTTACGCGACCCATTACACTTATCACTCATTTTTAAAATATAATAATGAGTATATTGATAAGTTTAATCATTTCTACAAGTTTCATATTTTTAGGATACCCGGTTTTACGTTTCGTGATTTAAATACTTAACGATAGCAATTACCGGGACAAAACTGACTCCGTAAAAGCAAGATAATGCAAGAAATTTATCAAGCTTCTCATGAAAGCCTTATGAAGCTTATCAAGGAAGGAACCAAAGGCATGTGTCTTTTTTAAACCTTGATCAGTTAGGATGATTAAATGTGTTCAAACTTCCTAAGTAAGTTTTGCTAGGATTAGGACATGTGTAAATCTTCACAAGTAAGTCTTGCAAACTAACCTCCTTTCAAGCCTATAAAAACCCCCTCCCGCTCCTCTTGTTTCCGTCCATCACTACATACAAAACACACTTCATTTTGCTAGTTTCCTTCACGAGTTATTCAAGAATACAAGTCCTCTATCAATTCCAAGGCTCTTGTCAAGCTTTGTTTGATCCAAGTTATATTTTCTTCCTTCCATTGGTGATCTCCAAGCCACACAAGAAGTGTTTCTAGTAGAAGAATTCAAGTGTTTTCCCCAAGTCATCTCAACTTAGTATCAAGGGATTGAAGAATCTGAAAGCTAGGGTTACTAGTTCTTGTTCTAGTTCTTGATCCTTGATTTCCTTTCTTATAAAAGCCAAAAGCTGTAAGAAAGACTAACTCACACTCTTGCTCAATATCATTTACATGTTCCTTATACTTAATCCATGCTATATATGGTCATTATATTAAATTCATGATGTACAAAACCTTTAAAACAAGTTGGAAAGCTTATATACTAATTTAGGTTAATTAATGTAAAAATGATGAACTATTGTACAATTTTGCTACAAAACCAACTACATATAGATTTGGTAATTTACATATTGTTGTAGACAAAATTAAAACGAAGACATAGCAATTTGAAACACCTAAGACAAGTATACGAGTCAAAAGATACGGTCAAATCAAGTGCACGGGTCTGAAAAACGCACGACAAGGGCTGGACGTGCGGACTGTTTTAGACCCGAGACATAAACTCTCCAAAAATCTTTTCTTAAACGACCTAGTTCCCGAAGTTGATAATTTACCAAACTTACCAAACTTCACTACTAACCTATAAGCGTCATTTCCATAAAATAAAATCATACACTTGACCTTCGGAATAGTATTTTCTTAAATGACGGGAATAATGACTGTTTTAACCATTTTCCGCAACTTAAAACCAAACACCATTTTTGACCATACTCGTAATTTATAAACTCTTGTAATCAATGAGAACTTGTGAAACCAATTAAGTTACTTACCATTAGCCAAGGCCTTAACCTTAGCAAACAAACACAAACACCAAAACAATTTAGATCTACTCCCTCGATAAACCATGAAATTTTACAAATATCGTCACATACTTACTAGACGTAATAAACTTTATAAAGATAACAATCTCCATTCAACATAATTTTTCCTAACTTTATTCGACCTTCGAAATTGTAACTTTTGTAAAATGACCAAAAAACCTATATTTTCTATATCGAGTGCCACAACACTAGGGAATGTGAGGGGTTTCATTTGGGTAAACGTATCGACGAGTTGCTAGATTTACAAATTAAAGTGTCCTAGCTCCTCAAACGGTGACTACATGACCTCTTAATTATGATGGCCCGAATGGTAGTACGAGATATACAAACTAAAAATATTTCATAAACCGTTTCTATAAAACAACATACACAAAACTATCAAGTACTACATCATGATCAATATAAGAACATATATAGGCTCGTTTATGTTTTCTTAGACATTATTCCAATCCTAAGTCACAACGTTCTATTTTAGGTTGCACTTAGAGGTTTCCCGGCTTATCTATCGAACTTATTAAAGCACTAAAACATCATTCAACTCACGGTGAGTTCATAGCCTCACTTTTTATTACTTAATTGTTTTACAAACCCTTAGGGGGAATACATGGTATTTTTAACCGAACATAATGCTTTGAAATTGTATGCTTATCTGATTGTTTTATTGTAACTAAGTACTATCATTGCAAAACATAAGCCCTCATATCATGAACCAGTTAATCACTAGGAGTAGTGAGCGCGAATATTGTGAATAGGCTTATTGGGATTGACGAATCCCATTTATGTTGACCAAGTACGTTCAAACAAACGCATTATATTTGAAAACCTAGGGTATGACGGCAAAGTACCATCCGGGGCGACAAAAAAGCCAATTGAATTTGGTACCCGTTAACACTTTGGTTACATAAGTTAATGAAATAATAACTGTTTTGTTTTCAAACAATGAGAGTGATATCATAACTCACACTACAAACATATTGTGTTCAACCACTTAATAAACTTTATGAATTTCACTCAACCTTTGTGTTGACTGTTTTAAGCATGTATTTCAGGTATGTGATGTTAGAGGCTGGCACGAAGGGGCACGAAATCAATCAAAAAGGCTATAACTATTTTATCATTCGATAAATATCAAATACTTATTATTGATGTATTTTGTAAACATGGAACCAACTGGGACCTATCTTTGTAAACTCTGATATATTTCAATAATTCGAATGATAAGTCTTTTTAAACGACTCACTTAGAGATCGTTTTCTATTATTATGACTATTGTACTGTCGAGTAACACCCAGTTTGAATTCCGCTGCATAGACAAAATTGGGGGTGTTATAGATTGGTATCAGAGCCATGGTTATAGAGAAACGGGTCTAGTTGAGACGTAAACTATAACCACTTTTACAAACAAAAACATTTTTTAGCCTTCTGCTCTCCGTGCCTTCCATCCTCCAGACGATTATGGACTTTTAGACATTTTATACTACGCAAACATATTAGCATATTGATATATGTACCCTTAGTATATTTGAGCATTTCCCCGTAAGCATTAGAATCATTTTGACATCATAGTTCTTATTGTAGATATCATGTCTTTATTCGCCTACCCTATTATCATTCCGTCAGACTCAGATATTGAGGACACTTTTTCGTCTACCAATGCGCATGTACCAATGATCTTACCAACCTATACTCCGACACCCCCGAACTACTCTTCATCCTTAGACGACAATTTCTATTTACTTGAAGCATTAACCTTGTCTCAGGAGACTGCTCCTACTTTTCCATCACCACCACCATCATTTCCCTTTTCCATCCCTACAAGTGATGAGTTGGATCACTCATTATGGGATGGTAACCGTGGAGGTTACAACAACATCAACGACAATCAAACTCGAAACAACAAAAAAAAAGGCAAGAAGCCGCAGCGGCATATGTTGCTACACTATCCGGTGGCAGATATGCTGGAACCTCCCCACAGTGCAATCAATGCAACTATCATCATTTGGGTCCCTACCCCGCCAAGTGCAGCAAGTGTCAAAAACCTAGACATCTTGCCAAAGACTGTAGAGGAAAGGCCGTGGCTACTGGAGCTAACACTCAGCCAATAGCTACATGTTACGAATGTGGGGAATAAGGACACTACAAATGCGACTATAAAAACCGTAATCAAACCGGTGGTGCTCGAGGTAGAGCATACATAATTGGAAACGGTGAACCACAGCAAGACCCGAATGTGGTTATTGGTACGTTCTCACTCAACAATCATCATGTTAAAGTCTTATTCGATTCCGGTTCTGATATGAGCTTTATATCTACCAAAATTACACCTTTAGTTGGTATCGCACCAATCACTCTAGACACAAACTATAGTACAGAGCTAGCTAACGGCAACTTAGTTAACACAAATACTGTAATCCTAAATTGTACCCTTAATGAGAGGATTATAATACACTTAGGATGTTACTCCTTTATAACGTGTATGAGATACTTTGAGTGAATGCAATTAAGTATGCGGAATCTACTTAACCACACTTAGAAGGATTATGGTTTGTTTAATGGAACAGTAATGTATATATGAACAATGAATACAATGAGAATAACACCAAACGATTCAATATTATTCCTTGAATAATATGAGTGATCTTAGCTATCACTAGGGTTACAAAGACCTTGAATCCTAACAAAGTCTATGACTGATATTCGTACATTCATCTAACCTAGAATCTCCTTTTATAGACTTAAGGAGTCCTTTACAAGATAAGTATTCACTGTATAGTTCTAACTAAATAAGATATACACAAAAACCTTTCCATACTTATCCTTAATACAAACGTTTAACATGCAGCAGTATCTTCTGATATACTAATAGTACTAACCTAGCAGTTTGTACTATTAGTTATATCTCAGCAATCTTCATTCCTACACTAGCAGTTTGTACTGTTAGTGTATTCTTCAGCAGTACTAACTTCAACACATTTAATTCCCAACAATCCTCCCCTAAACTTGTAATTTACCCCAAATCATCAAGTTTCTTCTGAATTAAATGAGGATTGTGAGGATCTTCCAAACACTACATAGTTAGTCTTTTAGTTTGTGCTTTTCTTTGTTCTGCAAGCTGAAATATCTTTCTGATTAGCTCATCTGCCATCTCTGAACTTTCTTCAACCGTAAGTGTTGAACATACCAAGGCTAATAAAACTGCTGCTCTAAGAGGATAATCCTTTTCTACCAACATATAAATTTCCAATCCACCTTTGGTAGAAATACTGTGAACACCACAAGTATCAAATAATCTCCATGTAATCTCTGCAATAGGAGCTTGAAATCTCAAAATAGCTTCTCCTCCATCAGGTTCATATATCCTCTTCAACTCAACCCATAGTTCCTTATCTTTGTCATCTATAGGATCTGAAGTCTTAAATCTCTCTTTAATTAAGCTCAATAATTTATCCAAATCATCTCTGTCAAAAGATCTAAGCATGTCTTCAAAGAATTTGTGCACTTCAGTCTTTCCTCCTACTCTTATGATCTTCCACCCCTTGATCCTTCCATTTGTGTATACTTCCCAATCAATAATTGGATGCTTGGCTTGAAGTGGAGTAATGTTGAGAGACTCAGGAACTACTACAATCATACTGTGTATATGCTCATTAGTCAATGTTTCTTTTTCCTTCTCTGTTGATTCTTCCTCAATTGATTCTTCTTGAACGGACTCTTCCTCAGTTCTTTGCTTCTTTGCCTCTTCAGACTCCAATAATTCTACACCTCTTTTTACACCTTTACTGGGCTCATTCTCAATAATAAATCTTGGATCTGAAGGCTTCTGAATTCTTGTGTAAGCTTCAATATAAGACCTTTCAATTTCTTCATTAGTCATTCCTTTAAAATAACTCTCCTTCGAGTAATCCTGTTGCTTTAAGAAGTTCTTCACAAACCTTAATTGCTCACTTCTTGAAGGAATTTTCTTCTTATAAGACTTTTTCTTGTTTTGCTTCTTTCTAATTTCCTCCAATAAGTCATTAATGGCTAAATTATGTTCTTCTGGAGTATACTTTGCTCTTTCTTCAGCTTGTAACTCTTCAGCCATCTTCTGATCTGCTAAAACCTGAGCAGCTCTCTCTTCCTCTTCTGTCTGAAGCTTTCTTTCAACCATATAAGCAACGAATCTTGCTTCTTCAGCTAGTCTTTCTTCCTCAGAAACCCTTGCCAATTTTTCTTCATGAAACTTCAGAGCAAGTTCTTCATCAAGGTCTAACTGAATCTGTTCCTTCTTGGACAACTTTTTGGAAGGAGGTTCTTGCTCTGTCATGATAGCTTTTCCCTTGTCTGCCCTTGATAACCTTGGTTTCCTTGAATAAACTGCACTAGCAGTACCTTGATATCCAGCATCAATCAAACTTTGAAGACTAGCAGTACCTTAGACACTAGCAGTACCTTCATCAAAAGTAGCAGTACCTTCATCAAAAGTAGCAGTACCTTTATCAAACTGATCTTCTTGCCTCCCCTGAGTCTCATGCTCCTCTTGAACCAAGGTAATATCTGGATCTTGATCAATTTGAGCAATCTTCCTCCCCTATTTGGAAGACTCCTCACCATCATCTGAGCTTGAACCCTTGGATGAACTAGAACAACATGTTGAAATCACCATCTGTGTTGATCTTTTTCCTTTAAGTTTCTTGACAGTTGTCTCCAATTTATTTACTTTCATAACCAACTTGGTGTAGACAACTCCAAAATTCTTCTTGTGGCTCTTGAGTTCATCTTCTAAGGCGGTCACCCTTTCAGACAATTTGGTACAGGTTTCCATCAATTCCTTTAGTTTCATACTGCCCTCAACACTTCCTGATGTGTTACCTTCAGGGAGAGGTGAATCATGGGGCATAGACTCATAATTCATCATATGATGGGTTTCAGAGCCACCCTGAGTTATAACTAACAGTACGTGAGCTTCAGTGTTGTACCCCATCTTGGATAAGTTTTCAAAAATTTCTGTGTTTGGCATAGCACTGATACCATTGTCATCACTCAGGTGGAGATGCCTCTTAAGAGATGATTCAGTAATAGTGATGGATTTGCCATCCGCTTTAGCATTTATCTCTTTGTCACCATTTTCAAATGTTTTAACACTAGCAGTATGCCAAAACTGTTTGATGTGAGGGACATAGATAGTGGGATTTAAAAGTAAAGAATACCTTATGTAAGTGTTGTTTAAGAAATCCACTATCTGATGAAAAGTTGGTTCATCCTCTACTTTTTCCAAATAAGCTGCTTGATTCTGTTTGTTAACAAAAGATAAAGTAGCCATTTGAAGTTCAGTAAAAATTGATTTGACTGCTGTGAATAGTTGAATTTTAGGGTAGAAAGTAGAAGAAGAAAGTGAATTGAGATAAGATATGATGAATGGCTTGTTAGGGTTTCAATTGGAACGACTTTGATAAAAGATTAACTTTTAATCAAAGATAAGGTTAATAAAATATTATAAAGATAAAAATATCCAAAAAGGAAACCCTTAAAACAAGGAAATCATCAGTAAAAATCCCAACAGACTCTCAACGGCTAGTTTCAAAAAACGGTTATTTCGCAACAGTACCAACGACTATTCAACAGTACAAATATAGCCTACCAGTACTAACTTTAAGCCTGGTAGTACAAACTTTTGAGAAAATTTTGACTCAACAGTATGAACTTGATTTAATGAAAAACCATACTTAGTCAAGATTGCGGTTTAATGCAACCTCTGGTTGTGTGAGAACCAATTTTTTCAGTTATAAATAACTGCCTGTGATCAGAGAAACCCATTCAAAGGGCTTTCTTGACAGGGTTTCCAGCTCGTGGCAGTTGTTGCCTCTAACACAAGTGTTAGATTCACGTTTGCTCACTGTTCTTTCTATCAGATGTCCTTAGACTAACTCATTATACTAATAAAAATATAAAATGATAGAAAGTGAGTTAAGTCAGTTACTGTCTGACTAACTGAGTCATCAATTCAATACACAATATAATGTGATCTCAAGAAAGAAGTTTTAAGGAAGTAATTAACTTAGGTATAAACCTTTGTTAATGTATTCCCAAACTCTGTCCATCATTGACCTATTATGTCAGTAACTTGAACCACCATCTTCTTGCTCACACATTACACTGGTAACTCCCTTTATACTTAAATTCCAAGAGCAATACAAAAGTTTCCAACTTCAGGGGAAGTTCATGGATTAAAGGGAAATCCTGATCTTTCATGGAAGACAACATCTTTCATATGTTGGTCTTGTCATTATCAACTCTATCACCTACAATTGTTATTCCAAAACCAAGAAAATAAAGTGCAAAGCACTTGTCTCATAACAGTATAAACATATGACTAACAGTATGAACAAAAACAGACCAAATTTGTACTAACAGTACAAACTATACACTACCAGTACTAATTAGCAAAGCTAGCAGTACAAATCTAATTCAAGTATAAAAACACACATTTTGAAAAACTTTAAGGATTAAGCATCCCAATACTTGCTACCAAGTATTGAAACCTTCCTACATCAAAGGCTTTTGTGAGAAGATCTGCAAAGTTTTGATCAGAATCAATTTTAACTACTTGAATCAACTTTTTCTCATTGTAGTCTCTAATGAAATGATACCTAATTTCTATGTGTTCTGTTTTAGAGTGTTGTACTGGATTTTTAATTATACAAATTATACTGCTATTGTCAATGTATATCATGGTATTCATAAAGTTATACCCATAGTCAAGAAGCTGATTCTGAATCCAAAGAACTTAACTACAGCAACTTGCAGCAGCTACATATTCAGCTTCAGTTGTTGAAGTTGCAACAATTGTGTCCTTCTTACACTGCCATGATATAAGTATGCATCCAAGGAATTGACATCCTCTAGTTGTTGATTTTCTGTCCAGGCTTGCAGCAGCATAATCACTGTCTGAATATGCTACCAGGTCAAAATGTGATTCCCTAGGATACCACAGACCCAACCTAGGTTGACCCTTAAGATATGTAAAGATCCTTTTAACTGCAGTTAAGTGAGAATCCTTAGGAGTCACTTAGAACCTTGCACAGGCACAAACAGCAAACATGATATCTGGTCTTGATGATGTAAAATACATTAAGGACCCTATCATGGATCTGTATGTGTGAACATCAAAATTCTCTCCATCTGCATCTTTAAGAAGAGGTTTCTCAGGATCAATTGTTGTGCTTGCCACTTTAGAATCAGCAAACTGAAACTTCTTTAAAATCTCTGCTACATATTTATCCGGTCTGATAAATATGCCTTCATTAGATTGCTTTACTTGCAGACCCAAGAAGAAAGTAAGTTCTCCCATAGAACTCATCTGAAACTTATCATGCATAAGTTTCTCAAAGTCATCACACATCTCCTTCCTTGCAGATCCAAAGATAATATCATCTACATACACCTGTACCAACAAGATATCCTTCTTGTGCTTCTTGATGAACAATGTCTGATCAATCTTGCCTCTTTGAAATCCATTATCCAGCAAATAGGAAGCCAAAGTCTCATACCATGCCCTAGGTGCCTGATGTAGTCCATAAAGAGCCTTTACAACCTTGTACACCTTATACGGATGTTCTGGATCAACAAAACCCGGAGGTTGGGAGACATAAACCTCCTCTTCAATAGTACTATACAAGAAGGCACTCTTGACATCCATCTGATAAACTGTGAAGCCCATAAATGAAGCATAGGCCAAAAATAGTCTAATTGCTTCAATCCTGGCTACTGGTGCAAAAACTTCTTCATAGTCTATACCCTCCTCTTGTGTGTACCCTTGGGCTATAAGTCTAGCCTTGTTTCTGACCACAATGCCCCTTTCATCCCTTTTGTTTCTAAAAACCCATTTGGTGCCTATTACCCTCATACCCTTGGGTAAGTCCACAAGTACCCAAACCTTCTGAATCTTAAATTAGAGAAGTACTTCTTGCATTGCTTCTACCCAGCTTGAATCTTCTAAGGCTTTGAGAACATTTTTGGGTTCAATTTGTGAGTGGAAACATAAAAATAAACAAGAGTTGGCATCTTCATGCTGCTTTGATTCATAAACAGTACTAAGAAACCCTTTTTGATCTGAAGTCATATGTTGCTTCTTTGCCTTCACTCCATATTGCACATCACCAATCACATTGTCCAGGGAGTGAGCCTTGTGAATCCTTGTGTGTGAAGTAGTGAGAACTTCATATGTAGGTGATAGATTGTTGAAATCCATCTCATCTTCTTAGAAATACGCTGCATTAGAGTCTGATGGGCCAGCAATATGAACATTTGGCCTAGCAGTATCAAGTTGGGGCTCAGCAGTACAATCATCATTAGTACTGTTAACTTGATTCTCTTGTTCCTCAGTTCCATCTACATTGTTTTCACCTTCAATCCCTTCCTTAGCTTCATCAGTAGAAGGTCCACCATATATTGAAGTTGAATCTACACTTATCCATATTGGCATCAATACATGATCTTGATCTTTCTCCTTATCCAAGTCTGCTTCATTTGTTGCATTATCATCTTCTGAACCTGCAAAATCATTAGAAAAGGTTCCTGCAACAATTGGCACATAATTCATTAATTGGGATAGAGTCTTAAGACCAAATAGCCATTTTGGACCTTCACCTGCAACATTAGATTTATTTTCTAAGAATTCAACATGCAGGTTTTCCTCAACTTTCCTAGTTGTTGTGTTGTATACTCTAAAGGCTTTGCTATTATGAGAATATCCAACCAAGAATCCTTCATCTGCTTTGCCATCAAATTTGCTTAGATGGTCTAAGGTATTCAGAATGGTCACATGATACCCAAAAGGTCTTAGAAATCCTAATGTAGGAGTTCTTCCTCTAAAAAGCTCATATGGTGTCTTGTTGTGAGGCTTAACTACCAAAACCCTGTTCTGCACATAGCAAGCAGTATTAACTGCTTCAGCCCAAAAAGTGATAGGCAAATTAGAGTCAGCTAACATGGTTCTAGCAGCTTCTATCAGTTTTCTATTTCTCCTCTTAGCAACCCCATTCTGCTGAGGAGTTCTAGCAACACTAAACTCTCTTCTAATACCTTTTTCTTTGCAAAACTCATCCATAACTCTATTTTTGAATACTGTCTCATTGTCACACCTAATGACTTTTACTTTCTTATCTACTAGGTTTTTTAACTCAGTAATAAAAGTTTTAAGAATGCTAGGTGTCTCATCCTTAGAACCTAAAAAGAAAACCCATGTAAACCTGCTATAGTCATCAGTAACTACAAGACAAAACCTCTTATGCTTAATACTACTCACAGAAGTGGGGCCAAATAAATCCATATGTAGCATAAACAAAGGTTGATCAATAGAGTTAAAAATATTGGGCTTACAAGAAGCCTTGTGTTGTTTACCCTTAAGACAGGCAACACAAGTTTGGTCATTTTCAATCTTTTCAGGCAAGCCTCTTACCAAACCATCCTTACAATTTATTATGTTTAAATAATGGCCCAAGTCTCTACTAATAAACCAAAACCATACCTTTAACACTATATTTAAATTTAATGGCATTTGAATTAATGACAAGTTCTTAATAACTGACTATCCAAGGACCTTTTCAACAAGACAGGTAAGGCCGCTTTAGAACTCTTTTTGTCACACAGTACATTTGAACTTTCTTGAAACATTTATAAATACTTGACTTTCACAAGTAGAAAGTCTTGAAATAGCACAAGATTCATGTCAGTAAAAGACCTTGTTCTTTTTGTACACAGTTTGTAGCACTAAGTTTCTTAAGCTCTTAAAAAGTACCTTTAAAATCCAATTTACCAGTTAAGTGTACCTTCCAATAATTTGCCTCCCATTCCTCCCCCAAAGGTAACATATCCTCCATCCAATGGTTAAAAGTCTGAAAGATATGACATGTTGCCTGTCATGTACCTGGAACACCCACTATCTGCATAACCTTGATCTTCACCATCTTTTTGTGAATGTCCCTGCACATGAAATATGGAAATTAGTTTCTTTGGGGAACCCAAGCCATTACTGACTTGGGTTTGCCTCGTGCATCAATATAGTTAAATCTTTTCAAAATAGTTAATGCACCATTGGACTGAAGTGGTCTCTAAATCCAACATGTTGAGTCTTTAACAGCATTATTCCTCTTTTCCCTAGCAGTATTTTTAAAATTGCCAGTACTAACTGCTTGACTAGCAGTATTAACTGCTGGCTTTGCAGTTGTAGCCTTTGGTTTCCAAATTTGTTTTTGTACCACTGCTTTCTTTTGAAAGGGCATTTAGCAGTTGTTGGTTCAGATTTGAAAGTTGTTGTTGCACCAAGAACTGCTGGTTTTGGGTAAACAGACTTAAATGGTCTGGGAGTACTAATTGTTGGCCTAGCAGTATGAATTTGTTTTCAGCCATACTTCAATAAAAGTGCTCTGGGTGTCATTCTAGCAATATTAGAGTGAGTTTGAGGCCTTTCTAAGCTCACCCTATGGTTTGAATACCCAGTTACCCTTTTGTTGCAAAAAGTTGCAAGATGGTCAAAACTACCACAAGTGAAACAAGCTTTCTTATATAGGACAAAGTCATCTCCTAGTTGGTGAGACTTGAGGTTGTTCCAGTTCCTCTGGTTACCTCTAGGCTTGTATGTGGATCTATACATTTCACAATACCTAACTGTTTTCCTTAATGGTTTAGCATTTGACTTAGGCCTAACAGTTTCATTCTTGACCACCTTAGGAATACTTGTTCCTTCTACCTTAACTACATCAGGTTTAGCCACAACCTGATCTTCCTCATCATCAGATGTCCAATCCTCAATGGTTGGTGCATCTGAATTCCTACCAAATGACTCTTTGTCCTCAGTGAGTGAAGTGTCACTTGCACTCTTAAAGGGTTCATTAACTTCTACAGGCTTATCAACAACTACATTCTCTTTAGGCTTAAGACCATATTCTAACATTGGTTGTTGAAATTCAGGCAAACCTGTATGTTCTAGGTCTATCCCTGGGGGTGCAGGAATTCCTCAGTGAGGAGGTGGAACTGTTTTGTATCCCAACCCAGACTTAGCTTTGTTGATTAATTGACATTCAATTATTTTGTTTACACCATTATAGGCATATTCTAATGTTTCTACACTTAACTGAATGTTTTCATTAGCCTTTTTAATTCTATCCAACTCAGCTTTCAATAGACTAATTTCAGCATTTTTAAAAGATAAATCTCTTTTAAGAACTGCTATATCATCAGCAAAACTAGACACATTGTTCTTATAGTGCACTATTTGCTCCTCTAGGATAGCTAAACCTCTCTTATGATTTGACAAATTCTAATTTGTTTTGTTCAGCTCAATCCTTTGTTCATCATAGTGTTTTCTTAAAGTTTCTAATTCTTTAAGAGCAGTGCAAGATTTAGAACATCACTTAGCAGATTGTACCTCAGAATCAGAGAAGGCCATAAGTGGCATATCAGTAGGTGCTTCCTCCTCTTCTGCCATAAAACTCCAATCAAATCCTAAGCCATCAATAGCTACCATTGCCTTTGAAGTTGGCTCAGCTTCTTCCACAATCTTGGCCTTGTTCACATAACCTCTGCTCTTGCCATCCTGTTGCCTAGGCCTCCTGCATTCCCTTAAAAAGTGCCCCATCTTATGGCAATTGTAGCATTTTATCCTTGATTTGTCAAAACCAGCAGTATCATTGTTGTTGATGATGATCTTCTTTCCATTTCTTTGATAGAATTTCTTAGCCCTCATGCTAAGAAGAGAGATCCGCCATTTGAGGTCCATTTCCTCTAAATCATCATCATTGATTTCCTGGAGGTCTTCATGAGTCAGCATTGACCCATCATTCTGGCTTGTCAGGAAAGCACAACAGGTTTTCTCATCCAGAATACCAACAGTACTGCTTGATGAACTAACAGTATTAACATTGGGGCTAGCAGTACTAACTCCCACAGCAACCTTTACTTCTTCAACTGGACTTGAGTTACTAGGAGATGACACAACGGCCATGTTCCTAGTGCTTGAACTAGATCCTTCAGCCTTCTTCACATCCTGCTCAACTATCTTGAAGTTGCTGTATAAGTCCATTAGGCTCATTGTATCAATGTATGGCTTCTTCTTCCAGACCACCACATGCACAGCCCATTCTGCAGGTAAACTCCTCAAGAACTTGGAGTTCAGATATTCTTGAGGTATGTCCACATCAAGAACAGCAAGTTGGCTTACAATCTTTTGAAGCCTGTTGAACATGTGATACAAAGACTCATTGCTGGTTTTAGTGAAGTTCTCAAAGTTCTGCTTTAGGAAAGACTTATGTGTCTTCTTGGTGGCTTCATTCCCACCATATCTGTATATGGTTGCCTCAAACAAAGTCTTAGCATCCTTGAACTTGCTGAAATTCAATAGTTGATCATTTGGAATGGTCATCATCAGCAAATTTCTGGCCTTGAGGTCATTCCTTTTCTGAAGCTTCTCTTCTGCAGTCACTGGAACAGTCTGCACAACTGTCTCTACTTTACCATCAACTTTTGTTGTAGAAGTTGAAGGCTAGAAAGAATCTCCTTGTTCAATAATTTCCCAGAGTGCATAGTCTTGCACGTGGAAGTATTGTTCTATCCTTAACTTCTACATGTCGAATTCATTCTGCTTGAGCATTGGTAATTTGGTAGCCATATTGGTTGGGTAGTCTCCATGTCCATTACTTCTTCTAAATCAATAGTATCAACCTGTTTCTGATACCACTTGAGAGGATTATAATACACTTAGGATGTTACTCCTTGTATGAGATACTTTGAGTGAATGCAGTTAACTATGTGGAATCTACTTAACCACACTTAGAAAGATTATGGTTTGTTTAATGGAACAGTGATGTATATATGAACAATGAAGACAATGAGAATAACACCAAACGATTCAATATTATTGCTTGAATAATACGAGTGATCTTAGCTATCACCAGGGTTACAAAGACCTTGAATCCTAAAACACTCTATGACTGATATTTGTACATTCATCTAACCTAGAATCTCCTTTTATAGACTCAAGGAGTCCTTTACAAGATAAATATTCATCGTATAATTCTAACTAAATAAGATATACACAAAATCCTTTCCATACTTATCCTTAATACAAACGTTTAACATGCAGCAGTATCTTCTGATATACTAACAGTACTAACCTAGCAGTTTGTACTGTTAGTTATATCTTAGCAGTCTTCATTCCTACACTAGCAGTTTGTACTGTTAGTGTATTCTTCAGCAGTACTAACTTCAAAACGTTTAATTCCCAACACTTAACCTTTTAGATCATCCATTCAACATCAACCTTATGGAAATTGAACTCGGAAGTTTCGATGTTGTCATCGGCATGGATTGGTTGTCTAAACATCAAGCTAACATCATCTGTGGCGAAAGGGTTGTTCACATCCCTTATGACGATGAAACTTTGGTCATCCGTGATGATCGAAGTGGAACCCGAATAAACATCATCTCATGTATCAAAACCATGAAATACATTGAGAAAGGATGTTATGCCTTTCTAGCACACGTAACCGAAAGGAAATCCGAAGAAAGACATCTTGAAGATGTTCCCATCGAACGTGAATTTCCCGAAGTCTTTCCCGAAGACTTACCCGGTCTCCCACCAAATCTTCAAGTAGAGTTCCGAATTGATTTAATACCAGGAGCAGCGCCAGTGGCCCGCGCACCTTACAGGCTAGCACCATTAGAGATGCAAGAGCTATCAAATCAATTGCAAGAACTTTCGGTCAAGGGATTTATTCAACCCAATTCCTTACCTTAGGGAACTCCTGTATTGTTCGGGAAAAGGATGGATGGATCATTACGAATGTGTATTGACTATCGTGAACTAAAAAAATTAACAATAAAGAACCGATACCCATTACCAAGAATTGACAATTTATTCGATCAATTACAAGGTTCAACCTATTACTCAAAAATTGACCTACGATTAGGTTACCATCAAGTTAAGGTTCATGAGGAAGATATTCCAAAAACAGCCTTTAGGACATGATATGGTCACCACGAATTCCAAGTAATGCCATTTGGTTTGACTAATGCACCGGCAGGATTCATGGATCTCATGAATCGAGTGTGTAAGCCATACCTGTACAAATTCATGATCGTATTCATCGATGATATTCTCATATATTCTAAAACGAAGAAGAACACAAAGAACACCAGAGAACAATTTTAGGATTACTCAAGGAAGAGAAATTGTATGCAAATTTTTCCAAATGTGAATTTTAGATCCGATCAGTACAATTCCTTGGGCATGTGATTGATAAAATTGGTTTACATGTCGATCCCGCTATGATTGAAGCAATCAAAGATTGGCCAACGCCTACCACACCTACAAAAATTCGTCAATTTCTAGGTCTGGCTGGGTATTACCGAAGGTTTATTGAAGGATTTTCCTCGATAGCCAAACCCTTGACTAAGCTAACTCAGGAAAAAAAAAAGTACGTTTGGAATGAAGATGAAGAAAAAGCCTTCCAAAACCTCAAACGAAAACTTTGTTGTGCCCCTATTCTAGCATTGCCAGATGGGATCAAAGATTTTGTAGTCTACTGTTATGCATCCCACCAAGGTTTGAGTGCCGTGTTGATGCAACGTGAGAAAGTCATGGCTTATGCTTCACGAAAACTCAAGGTACATGAAGAAAACTACAACACTCATAACTTAGAGTAAGGAGTTGTAGTCTTTGCGCTAAAAATCTGGAGACACTATCTATACGGTACTAGATGTACTGTGTTCACCGATCACAAAAGGCTTCAAAACATATTGAATCAAAAAGAACTAAACATAAGGCAACGTCGATGGTTGGAATTACTATGTGATTACGACTGCGACATTCGCTACCACCCAGGAAAAGCAAATGTAGTAGCCGACGCCTTGAGCTGGAAGGAACGGGCTAAACCACTACGAGTCTGAGCCTTAGTCTTGACCATAAATTCGAACTTTCCCGCTCAAATTCTTCGCACTCAAGCTGAAGCGATGAAACAAGAAGACATCAGGAAGGAAAAATTGGACGGTATGATACAGAAGAAATTTGAAACCCGATCAGACAGAACTCTATGCTTCCAAGGTCGAAGTTGGTTACCACTTTATGGTGGCCTACGAGACTTGATCATGCATGAATCCCACAAATCTAAACATTCGGTACATCCAGGATCGGATAAGACGTGTCAGGATCTTAATCAACGCTATTGGTGGCCAAACATGAAAGCCGATATTGCCACATACGTTGGCAAATGTCTTACATGCTCCAAAGTAAAAGCCGAACATCAAAAACCATCTGGTCCATTGCAACAACCAGATATTCCTATGTGGAAATGGGAATGAATTACAATGGACTTCATTGCCAAGCTTTCAAAGACATCAAACGGTCATGACTCCATCTGGGTCATAGTTGATCATCTCACAAAATCCGCACACTTTTTACCAATTAAAGAGACATATAAAATGGATCAGTTAACAAGACTGTACTTTAAAGAAGTGGTCTCAAGACATGGTGCACCAATATCCATCATATCTGACCGAGATGGCAGATTCATCTCAAACTTCTGGCCGATAGTCAGAGTGAACGAACCATTCAAACGCTGGAAGACATGCTTCGAACTTGTATAATCGACTTTGGAAAAGGATGGGATACTCATTTGGCATTAGTCAAATTCTTCTACAACAACAGTTATCAGGCAAGTATCAAGGCAACACCATTTGAAGCACTTTACGGTTGAAAGTGTCGTTCACCTGCCTGTTGGGCCGAAGTGGGAGATGTTCAACTCACTGGTCTAGAACATATTCGTGAAACAACAGAGAAGATTGTACAAATCAGAAATCGACTTCAAGCCGCAAGAGATAGACAGTAAAGTTATGCCGACACACGACGCAGAACCCTGGAATTCCAAGTTGGAGTTAGGTTATTCTAAAAGTATCGCCTTGAAAATTTACTATTCATTTATACTATTCACTTTTACTATTCATCCTGTAAATTTTTTTTTAAAATTTTACTATCACGACAAGATTGTTGATACTCGACGAGTCGTCCTGATGACGTACGTTAAATCCATTCAGAACCAATTTCACAAAACCGTGTATGAGATTTACGTTTATGTTTAAACTTCATTTAAGCATCCTGATATGTCCACACGACATTACAAACAAGAGAAATATGTGTTTTTCACATCCTACGACATTCTCAAGAATTTTAGAATTTTACATTATCCGATTTTTGCATTTTACGCGATTTGCGCATTTTAAACCTACATTTTCAGAATTTAATAGCGTTTACGTTCACTCATTTTTATGAGTTAATAATGAGTATATTGATAAGTTTAATCATTTCTACAAGTTTCATATTTTTACGATACCTGGTTTTACGTTTCGTGATTTAAATAATTAACGATAGCAATTACCGAGACAAAACTGACTCTGTAAAAGCAAGATAATGCAAGAAACTTAGCAAGCTTCTTATAAAAGCCTCATGAAGCTTATCAAGGAAGGAACCAAAAGGCATGTGTCTTGATCTTAAACCTTGATCACTTAGGATGATTACATGTGTTCAAACTTCCTAAGTAAGTTTTGCTAGGATTAGGACATGTGTAAATCTTCACAAGTAAGTCTTGCAAACTAACCTCCTTTCAAGCCTATAAAACTCCCTCCCCCTCCTCTTGTTGCCGTCCATAACCACACATAAAACACACTTCATTTTGCTAGTTTCCTTCAAGAGTTATTCAAGAATACAAGTCCTCTATCAATTCCAAAGCTCTTGTCAAGCTTTGTTTGATCCAAGTTATAGTTTCTTCCTTACATTGGTGATCTCCAAGCCACACAAGAAGTGTTTCTATTAGAAGACTTCAAGTGTTTTCCCCAAGTCATCTCAACTTAGTATCAAGGGGTTGAAGAATTTGGAAGCTAGGGTTACTAGTTCTTGTTCTAATTCTTGATCCTTGATTTCCTTTCTTATAGAAAGCAAAAAGTTGCAAGAAAGATTAACTCACACTCTTTCTCAACATTATTTACATGTTTCTTATACTTAATCCATGCTATATATGGTTATTATATTGAATTCATGATGTACAAAACCTTTAAAACAAGTTGGATAGCTTATACACTAATTTAGGTTAATTACTGTAAAAATGATGAACTATTGTACAATTTTGCTACAAAACCAACTACATATAGATTTGGTAATATACATATTGTTGTAGACAAAATTAAAATGAAGACATAGGAATTTGAATAACCTAAGACAAGTATACGAGTCAAAAGATACGGCCAATTGAAGTTACCAAAACTTTATCGGAAAGCTGTCTAACTTTGTGTGTCAGAAACATAAAACACTAAAAACGAGTCACTTATGATCTGATTCATCAAAAAGTTAAAACAAGAAAGTTTTCCGAAATGACGTTTTCTTCAAAATAAAATGGCACGGGTCCCAAAAACGTACGACAAGGTCTGGACGTGCGGACTGTTTTAGACCCGTGACATAAACTCTCCAAAAATCTTTTCTTAAACGACCTAGTTCCCGAACTTGATAATTTACCGAACTTACCAAACTTCACTACTAACCAATAAGCGTCATTTCCATAAAATAAAATCATACACTTGACCTTCGGAATAGTATTTTCTTAATTGACGGGAATAATGACCATTTTACCCTTTTTCCTTAACTTAAAACCAAACACCATTTTTCACCATACTCGTAATTTATAAACTCTTGTAATCAATGAGAACTTGTAAAACCAATTAAGTTACTTACCATTAGCCAAGGCCTTAACCTTAACAAAAGAACACAAATACCAAAACAATTTGGATCTACTCCCTCGATAAACCATGAAATTTTACAAATATCGTCACATACTTACTAGACGTAATAAACTTTATAAAGATAATAATCTTCATTCAAAATAAACTTTCCTAAGTTTATTCGACCTTCAGAATTGTAACTTTTGTAAAACGACCAAAAATCTATATATATTTTCTATATCGAGTGCTACAACACTAGGGAACTTCATGTGAAGGGTTTCATTTGGGTAAACGTATTGACGAGTTGCTGGATTTATGAATTAAAGTGTCCTAGCTCCTCGAACGGTGACTACATGACATCTGAATTATGATGGCCCGAACGGTAGAACGAGTTATATAAACTAAAAATGTTTCATAAACCGTTTCTATAAAACGACATACACGAAACTACCAAGTACTACACCATGATCAATATAAGAACATATATAGGCTCGTTTATGTTTTCTTAGACATTATTCCAAACCTAAGTCGCAACGTTCTATTGTAGGTTGCACTTAGAGGTTTCCCGGCTTATCCATCGAACTCATTAAAGCACTAAAACATCATTCAAATCACGGTGAGTTCATAGCCCCACTTTTTATTACTTAATTGTTTTACAAACCCTTGGGGGGAATACATGCTATTTTTAAAGGAACACAATGCTTTGAAATTGTATGCTTATCTGATTGTTTTATTGTCACTAAGTACCATCATTGCCAAACATAAGGCCCCATATCATGAACCAGTTAATCACTACGAGTAGTGAGCGCGAATATTGTGAATAGGCCTATTGGGATTGACGAATCCCATTTGTGTTGACCAAGTACGTTCAAACAAACGCACTATATTTGAAAACCTAGGGTATGACGGCAAAGTACCTACCGGGGCGACAAACAAGCCAATTGAATTTGGTACCCGTTAACTCTTTGGTTGCATGAGCTTAGTGAAATAATAACTATTTTGTTTTCAAACCATAAGTGTGAGATCATAACTCACACTACAAACATATTGTGTTCAACCACTTAATAAACTCTGTGGATTTCACTCAACCTTTGTGTTGACTGGTTTAGAGGCTGGCACGGAGGGGCACGGAATCAATCAAGAAGGCTATAACTATTTTATCATTCGATAAACATCAAATACTTATTATTGATGTATTTTGTAAACATGGAACCAACTGGGACCTATCTTTGTAAACTCTGAAATATTTCAATAATTCGAATGATAAGTCTTTTTAAATGACTCAGTTAGAGATCGTTTTCTATTATTATGACTATTGTACTGTCGAGTAACACCCAGTTTGAATTCCGCTGCATAGAAGAAATTAGGGGTGTTACACATTATTCCCTTAGTTTTATTCAAGAACTTATGTAACCTTAATTATAATAAAGTCTTCCACTTGTGTATGTTCTGTTGACGCCATAAATGTGACATTTAACCCATTCTCGGATGGGGGTTGATGTGCCCGGTTCGGTGCAAGTTTTAAATTTATAAGGGGTGAATTACCGAATCTAATGACAACACATACGAGCAAGTATACTCGTCCGTTGTAGCAAGATTTTGATGGTAAGTCGGGATCGTTCGCAGGGATTTGTGTAGTGAATCGAATTGTAAGTTAAAAGCAACTTTCTCAAACAAGTAGTAATGATATAATGAAAATTCAAATGATTAAAAACTACACTTGCTTAGACTAGTGTACTACAATTGACTAATATGATTGTGATAACTTTGGATAACATGTTGGTTGTGATAATTAATTTTGAAACTAATCTATTGTTTCTACAAATTAAACCTTCGTCAAGATTTTGGTTTATAAAAACAAGCATTACGTTTAACCAATCAATTCAAGATCAATTCAAGGTTCATGAGTTGGTGTTCCTCAAACACAAAAACAATCTTTTGTCTAATCAAACAAGCTTAGGAAATGGTCAATACAAAAGGTAACCGATTATAGACAAAAGGTCACAATTGAAAGCAAACTATTAATCTCTCGACCTTTAAAGTGGTTTACAATCAATCCGTTTTGATAGACAAAAGCATTTTCATTACAATCACAATTAAGTTCCTTTGTTTAACCAAGAATAGTGGAAGACAACAATCATTCATAGACAAATGATTATAACTAGTGGAATAACAATAGTTCTTTCAACCCTTAAGATTACTAGCACTAGTTAAACTTGATTACCCAAATGTCACTATGAAACTTTATCACAATTGGTTCTTAGAATCGACTTGAAATTGAATTAAAACATATTATCACAATCATATGCCAATCAATGAATAATACACATCATCTAAGCAAGTGCACAAAGGCACTAGCCGCTCATAGCAAACATAAATGTAAACTCAATACTTTGAACATTAGAAACCATGATTGAAAGTCTTACAATGATTGGAAATAAGATTACAAGTGAAAGACAATGATTCCACAAGCAATGAAAATGGTATAATCGACTTTCTCCCTTCTCCTGGACTTATGGACGAATTTCTTGAGTATTTTCTGTGAATGGTTCTTTCTCTTTCAAGCAAGCACTCCCCTAGCACACATATATCTCTCTAGATTGATTGGTATTATAAATACCCAACAAATGGTTCAATAAATTGCTCTAACCAAGGGTCTAAGTGCATAAATGCTTCTCTTGCTCTCCAAGTAGTATTGAATGGTTAGAATACTGAAAAGAATGACCTAGAACCGGATTTATAAAGTCACAATCCTTAATAAAGAAGTTATGGGCCAACAGCGACTTCCAACCGATCGAATAGAATGGTCTACCGATCGGTTGGTCCTCTCGGTAAATCCAACTTCTCTCCATCCGAATCGGTTGCAGGCGGCGACCGATCGGATGGTTACTGCTGGTGGACCTTTTTCTTGGACTTTTTCGTATGACTTGTTTCTCGGTCGTAGCTCTTGATTCTTTGATCTTTCCCTTCATCCTTAAGCTTATTAACTCGACTACTTGGACTTTAACTCATTGAAGTACCTTACGGAGCAGAACTTGACACAAGATTCACATGCAATCTCAAATATTTCCTTTTTCCTCATTTTTGCATCTTTTCCATCCATTTTCCTGTCTTTGGCTACAAATGCTTTTCAAACACACTTTGGTACGATTTAGTAACAAAAGCATATAAATATAACCACAAAACATATATAAAACTACCAATAACGCTATCAAAAACATGTTAGATTTAGGCGTTATCAAATCCCCCACACTTGAACTTTGCTTGCCCTCAAGCAAATCTAGAAATAAAAACAATTATCCACATGGTATACACAAATGATTAGGAAAATGCGATGCAAATCTATCAAGCACTAGTACAAGCTAGATTCATCGTTTTAAGCTTTTATGGTTGAATCATCGAGATGTTTGACAATACCCAAATGATTTTCTTGCATGATACACATTACTAAACACCTCACGAAAGGAAAATGAAATATAATTCACTCAAACACTCATTTGTATGATTGGCAGAGTATATAAGAGAAATGACACTCATTTGCTCAGTCATGATCTAAATATTACCATAGGCTTGTACAAGAAACAAAACTACACCGAAATGGTGTGAGCGCCAAGTATACATATCAAAGAGGGATTTTATTCGGGTTTAAGGCTAAAAGGGTTATAAAAGACTAATGCGCCACTATCTCATGCAAAACATAATAGCTCGCTAACAACGAATTCTTGCATTACCAAATAACGGATGGTCACTAGATTGTACCTTGGTTCGCTAACGACGTTACTTGCATAACGGATGGTCGCCAAAATACGCCCTAGATCGCTAACAACGTTAGTCAATTCCTCAAGAAATCGGATGGTCACTACATGTCCATACACTTAATAATTTCACAAAGTCAAAAAGTGTAGGATAAGGCATGGGATATGTTTATGAAATTGGTTGAAAATAAAAACAAAAAAAAAATAGTCAAAGTCTACGAACCAAATGTTACTAGCTATTACAAACCACTATCATGCCATTTTGCGAAAAACTCCATACTTCCTTTATTCATACTTGATTCACTTAGCCCATTGGCTTATTCTTGTCACCTTATAGTTGCAATGACTTTCTTTTCTTTTTTTTTTTTTTTTTTTTTTTTTTTTTTTTTTTTTTGACTTG